>JASJUZ010000283.1:0-600000 GCA_037159825.1 Tupiocoris notatus
ATCATACTTTTATTATAATATTGAATGACCGCAGACTTGATTTGAAGGCCCCAAAGCCACAATCAGCAAAATCCATTTTTCTTACTTTTGGAAAAATAAAGAAGCTCTAAGAATTCCAGACATATACACATCGGTAAAACAGCGACCTTTTGAACCGTAATAGATTGGCAGAAAAATGAAGTTAGACCAGGTCCAACCTGGTGGATTTTTTGGAACTTTTGATTAGAGACATTTGCTGTCTACACCACTTGATAGACCGATGTTTTCTCAATAAGAAATGCGAGTTAACCCAAAAAGTCAAGATTTGCTGGACTTTGTTGGTACTAAGTATTCAATTGGACACTTGTGGTAGGGCTGCAGGCCTTACTTCGATCAAGAGTCCAATAAATGTTGGCACGGTAACTAAGGCCGATGAATTCTCTTCAACCAAAAAGAGAAACACAATTATTTGGCTGAACGCTCTCCACATGACTGTTTTCTTGGATAGACCGGCAAATGATTTCCTCGTTCTCCAAAAGTGGACATCGTTCTTTATGGCAAGAATATCTAACAGAATCTGGAACACACATGAATTAATTGTTTAATTAGGTGAGATCTCGCCACTGTCTTCAGATAAAAATAGATAAAAATTTATTCAACAGCACGTGAGTAAATTGCAAGCAATAGTGAGAAAATTGAGACCACAAACAACATACTCACATGAAGGCTTCCCACCACAATAGTTATACAGAGCAAGTAGATCTTGTTCCCATCGCTGAAGATACCCTTCATTTGGTCCATGTCTTTTTCAGATAGGCCGAATTTCCCAATGGATAGAAATGCTATCTCTGCGAGTATCATAAACCTAAATATCATAGGAATTTTAATAAAACCAGGATAACTGAAGATAATCTGATAAGTCCAAATGATCAAATATGAAAGTGCCTTGAGAGCACATAAACATGAACTTTCGAATTACCTGAATTTTCCAAGAGTGGATGGTGAATATTTAAGATTGACTGAGATGGTATCCTGACCGTCATAGGGAACCAAATTGCTCAATTGATCACTTACTAAGTCATAGTGCATGATCGGTTGGAGCTTGTTGCCAGATTTTATCCTGATAGGAAAAAGTTATGTTTCAGAAATATTTTTAAGAAATCGACAGGAACACAGTTTTATCACAACCAACGATTCAGTAATTATTTCATACTGATGCATACGCTAGGCCATATAAGCATCACATGGAGGCATCACTCAGTTTTCAATCAATAAGTATAAAACTGCACAATGAGGCAGAGGTGAGGTTTACGATTGATTGAGAAAGTGGCTGGACGTCCAAATAGCTCAAAACAAAACTTTAATTTTTCACACTAGCCGATGCCAGCAGAGCTCAAATATCAATCAAATCTTGGAAAACTATAATAGTTGGTCTGCCTACTTCGGCTAAAACTTTGTGGCAAAGTGGCAACCTAAAACGTTACCATAACATGCCTTTCCCATTGCACAGTCGAATTGGTTAGAGCAGGCTAACAATCAAACCTGATAATTGTAAATCCACAAGCTCTCAAGAAATAGAAAAACTATTAGTACCTCAGAAAGTTTTCCAATTCATTAGGAATCTGGTTTAATGGAAGCTCCTCAATTCCAGTCAACATTTTGAACCAAATGTTCTTCTTCACATGTGTCACTGGCCTGGATCGATCTTGATCCTTCTTTTCACCTAAACAAAAAAGAATTGAGAAGGAAAGAACTATTATTGCATGGCAGATATATAATCTTTTCAAAAGCCCTTAGGTTTTGTAGGAAATCAGTAGTGGAAAGAAAAAGTTTCCGTCGATGAGTACGCCTAGTTTTTATCTGTGTCTAAGTTTTTCAATAGGTACATACTTACCAAGTAAATTTGGTAAGTCATCTTTATTTATCTGTGCATAATTCCATAAAACGCTTCAAAATGAAGAACAATCATGTTTTACCTATTAATCACTGATTCCCAAAAATTATGCAACTTTTTGATTGCCTATTGCGCTTATTTACACTTCTACCGCGGTTGTAACTATCTAAACATCATTATTTTTCGTTAGCCGAAGATGGTTTAATATACCTTCCAATGATATAAGCAATAATATCATACAACACACCTATAGATGTGCACTAATATTTGATAGGAGGACTACTACTAAGGTCTGAAAATTCGAATTTGGAATGGAGGAATCAGAATTACTTTCTGAACAAGTGTCAGGATGAATATGTGTCTGTGTCTATGGTTTAGAAATGCTTTTCTACTTTTGAGGTCTTAAAATGTTCATTATGACGCAAAAAAGATGCTTGATTTTTTTTTATTGGTGTCACACATCGCACTTCCTACTGAATCACGTAATCAGTTATTTAATTTGAGCGCTTCTGTATTTTTGGGGAACTTTCTAAGCCTGGCTAACTAGGTGGCATAAATTGATAGCCTGTCAGACAGGGATCTGGGAGGAATAGGAGGCCCAGATTATCCTGATGCTACCCAAGCATATAAATGTTTTCTGTCACACTTTTAATGGAACTTACATCTTTCAGATGAAGTAACCATCAAAAGGTTAATCAATATCTGTTCTTACCTCTGAGCAGGTCAAAACCAGTAACTGTAAGCACTGCATATTTTGTAAGAGGGTATACAAAATTGCTCAGAGAAACTCGATTTAAATTTGAAATCCGAGTTTCAGTAACACTTCGTGGCAACAGGTATACGTGTATATGTAATGTTCCATTATTCTGTGTTTGCCGTGGCACAGGAATCGTCAGAACCCTGAAATGAGGTGAAATCACGAATCAGTTTATGACTTGTTTTGCTTGAGCAGTTTTACACTTCTTTTCTTGGTATTCTTGAAAACATTGTGATACATGTCTAAAAGTGGTAAGTAATTCACCTCTTTGCCATTAAGCCTTAAGAGCAATAGAAAAACAATTCCCTAGTCTGAGTAGAGGAACAATAAATTAAAGAAGATAAATATTTGCACGGCTATTCATCCAAATAATTGCAAACCATTCATTCCATTACCTAGGTAGTTCATGTTCATGAGAAAAAAATGATTTAACACCATGGTGAATAGTTACACATTGAACGTCCTCACTGTAAAATTGGAAGTGTTAAAAATTAGGCAATATTTGAAGCACTAATTCTAGGTACTTACTTTTCAAACTCTTCATCATATGTGAAGTTGCGAATTCGTCCCAAGTAGGAAAATTCATTTTCATGCGAGGGCTGTTTCTCAACAGATGTATAAATCAGAATCTAGAACAAAAAGTATTTAAAAAAACACTACAATTATATTGGTACAAGTTAAAGTTTCAAAGGTCACTATCTTGAGTATCAGCACCTCAAATAGAAATCATCCGTTAATTTTTTCTTGTTTTATCTGCTGAATGATGAAATATACAACAAAATTTAGGAGTTAATTAATTTATAATATCTTCGAGAGTTGTCTCGATGAAATGAAGAGACAATAAATACAAAATCAAACTTGCCTGTAAATTTGGATTCGATTTTAAATAGTATTCAACACAAGGTTGGTTGGGCAAGCAAACAGGAATAACAAAAAGTTCCCATATTCCGTACAGTGAATGGATCACATAAGCGCTGAACAGGACAGTAAGCACTGTCACCAAGTTGAAAGCCATGTCAACCTTTTTATTGAGCTTCAATTCTGAAACAAACCATCAGGCGTGTCAGCATCACAACTTTCCCTTGCATAACTATTCTGAGTAGTTTGGAGGCTGAAAGGTTGAGTGGATGACAAGGAGTAATTTTTAGATAAAAAGGGTGGGGAGCGTTCAAGTGTTTTTGGTTTATTATCAATAATAAACCATTGTAATCGCCCATGAAAAAAATTTCTAACCCCCCCCTCAAAAGTTGATGTTTTACGTTTCAAAGCATGTGGAATCCGAATATCCAATAAAAACAATTCTGTCTGTCCGCCGTCAACGCTTTTCCGGCCAAACTATAATAGCTAAATTCTTGCAATTTTCATCAAAAATCAATCTCGGCCTTACAACGGCCCAATTCTTGAATCACATCGCTAGCTTAATTTTAAGGGTATTTTTGGGGTTTTGAGGGGAGAAAATGTATCATTCCCAAGGTTTTTCAGAAAAAGGTGTATTTGGTATCAATTTCTATAGATTTTTGAACGCTGAATCGAATAAGACCATCACGGGGTCAATAGCTTTATTGGTTCTCGAATAATTATCGCAGCATTTGTGTCGAATTTACACATTATGATTACAATCGTTGCAACGGAGTTTTCCCCGATAGTTACCAATCTGCTTTTCGGTGGGAACGTTCACAAATGTTCTGAATAATTAATATCACTAATGGATAGTCTTCTTAAATAATTATTGAAGGGAAGAAATAATAAACCACTGCACAATCATTTGCAGCGTTTTTTTTTCTTGTGTCATCGGAGGGGATTTACGATAATTGTAGCAAAAATGTTAACCAGTAACACGATTGAACTAATAGTAACTCTTTTAACAAGCCTGGTCTGAAGCTCATTCTCTTGAACAATATTGCTAGGCGAATAATTCAACTTTCAATTATATGATTAACTAGGGGCTGGGCCCCCCTCAGCGATCGCGCCCGGTCGGCCTTACATATTATTATTCGGGGGTAGTGTCCTTATCACTACTATATATTTAGTATATAGTATAGTTATAGGTAGGTAGTAGTTTATTATTTGTGTATGGAGAGTGGGAATCTATAGTTGTTATTTTTAGTAGTTAGTAGTTGCTATAATTTGGTATGTAGTTGGTGGCGTTTGAATGCACTTTGTATCATAAAGTATTGGGTTTTCAACTGGAGCAAAGTTGTAGCAGAATTGGACGTAACAACTTCAAGTTTTCCAAGATTTGTAACTTGCACAGTGGATAACTCAAACAAAAAGTCGTCAATTCAGATGTTTGAATATACCAAAAGATAGGTAATTTAACTGCCCACATTTTCCCAATGTAATGTACCTATCCATTTTTCAACCGTTTTTGCGTTATTCAACAATATTAGTAGACGATACACGAAAAAATCACATTTTTCAACTTTAAACGTTATTTTCATCTATTTAGTGCGAAATAAACCAAGAATGAAGTATATATTATTGATATACACATCATCAATTATCATTATGCTGAATTTGAGCTAAATCTATTACAAAAAATTTTTCGCCAAAAATCCAAGGGGTACCCCTGCGATTTTTTTCAACCGAACAGTTAACGAATTTTTACTCGTCTCTCAATACAGATAAAAATCTGAAATTTTTAGGCAAGTTGTGTCTTACCATGATGTATTTTTGTGATTTTTTTTATTTCTCGGAAAAATCTGCAAGTGGTCCAAAAAAATCAGTTTTTGAAAGCTCAAAAATTGACCTTTAAACGTGCTTTTCGGGGTCAAAATAAATGCGAATCAATTGTTTTATTATGCAGGAGTCTTCATTTGAACGCCTTACACATGTACATAGCAAAAAATTTGGTGAAAAAACTTTTAACAGAGCCAGAGAAATTATTTTCCGTAAATCGAGTTTTTCACCGGCCGAAATCTCGAGCTCCGTAAGGGTGAAATATTAAATCTTTGTTTTAAAGCGATTTTGAAAGCTATTCTTATAGGAAATTTAACGCTGAATCCGAATATGACGTCAAAACGGCGGAAATTTGACGACCACCATTAGTTTTTTCCAGTTTTAGTACACGGTTTCATGTTTTTCAACTTTGAAAATCCGTTCCAATCACATTTGATTAACTAATGATTCCTACAGGAAATTAGACGTAGAATTCGAATTTGAAGTGAAAATAATCGAATTCCAACGATTGATAATATTTTTTGAATTTTTTTCAATTTTCATACTTTTGAAGTTTCAACTTTGGAATTTTTTTCCGTCATGTCCGCGAAATGGGAATGATTAGGTACTTAGGAAGAAAATGAAGGAAATTTAATGTAGAATCGATTAAAAATATAAAAAAGGCTAGCGTATATAATAGCTCTCGAGATATATTCCACTTTATTTCAAAAAACGTGTTTTGACTTTTCTTTGATCGCGAATAGCTCCGCGGGGGCATAACATAAAAATATAATTAAGTACACCGAATTGTAGGATTTTCTTAGCTCTTTCTCGCCTCTGAGTAATATACCTATGTAAAAGTGGTCGGTTCAAAAGTTATCGGCGAAAAATTTAAAAATTTATCCATGAACAAAATGCGCTCATAAAATCTTATCGCGTTGTGAGAATTTTCCGAGAAAATCGCGATCAACTGCGGAAAAACGTGGTTTCGAAAAAGCTCAAATTTTGACATTTTCCTTCCTCACGAAAAATCAAAGTCGAAAATCGAAAAAGTAGGATTTAACCGCATCGGGAATTTCGATTTAATTGACGAATATAGTGTCAAAATATTTTAATCGTTTCACAGTTTTGCTCCACCAATGAGAGTTTTTTCAAAACGAAAAATCAAAGTTTCGACTTTGAATCGCTATAGCTTCGCGGAGGTGAGTCGGATCCGACCGATCCTAATGACGAAAATGTTTAGAATTTCCCGCACAACATATCTGTAATGCACATGGTACGTACGAAAATCGATATTTAAGCCGCTACAGGTCCCGATAGAAAAAATTCTGCGATCTTAAAATTTCACCAAAACGACGTTTTTTCGTACATTTCGAATTTTTAAAAATTTTCAAAAACGAAATTGGAAATTCGGCGATTTTTTCAGCCAATCCCTCCGGCCAGTTCTTAAATCAATCGTATACCTCTCCTCCTCGTTGTGCAGTTTTTTTTATATATAGGTAGATAGATAAAAATAAATCGATTAAAATAACCATAGTTACGATGGAATTTCCCCTCAAGTTACCGATCTGCTGTTAAATGGAAAAGTTCACAAATGATTTTAGGTGAAAACGTATGTGTACTAATGTCGAGCTTGGTAATAAATCAAATAAGCAAACCGAAGCTGCTTGGTAGCAGATAAGTGAATTTCCAATAATGCTCTTCTGTAGAAGAGACCATCCTGATTCTTGTAAAATTATCAACTCATAAATGCGACCCGGAAACATATTTGTACGATACGCTTCTTTAAAGTTATCGGCATAAGTCATAATAACTTACGAACTTTCGTCAAGGCTATGGCTTAGGACTGGATACAGACTTTATAGAACACTGTAGCATAATTGAAGGTATTTTTTCACTCGGGACAGCGACTCGAATACTTGGAAATACGGAACGATATCAGAGAACAGGAGATGAGACGTCAACACAACGCACCGCACACCGAACTCAATATCAATAATCTCTTCGGCACTGGTAACCATCGTAGAACCTTCAAAATCGTCTTCCTTTTCTTTGTTACGCGTGATTTCCGCTTTTTTCGTTCGTGAAAAATGACATTTTTACAAATCGGTACATAATTTTGGTTAATTTTCAATAATAAACTACTGTAATCGCCCATGAAAAAAATTTGATAATTGTCCGTCCGCCATGAACATTTTTCTGACAAAATATAACGGCTAAATTTTTGACATTTTAAATCAATCTTGGCATGAAAATTCCTTGACCAAGTCGCTATGCTACTTGGATGATTTTGGGGAGGTTTTTAATATTGTCCAACGCTTTTCTGACAAAGGTGTATTCGATATTAACGTCCATAGATTTTTGGACGCTGAATCGAATGAGAGCATCGCAGGGTCGTTAGCTATAGTAGTTTTCGTGCTATTGCAGCTGTCATATGTTATAAGGAATCTCATTCCAAAGGTCAACCGATAATTGATTGTTTTTCACAGTAGCGAGCATTGGCCTCGGCAGTCGGAGAAATTTTCCTTGGATGTTGCCCAATCTTGTTTGTCAGTTTTGTTTGCGATCCGATCCGCCTCTCGGACGGACCCCGAGCGGATATATACACATTTTATTGGACTCGTAAGTCAGTTCTAGTACGCCCGTCGATCCGATGCTACGCTGCTGACCATTTGTAAGTCATTTATCAATTACATCGTCACTCTGTCACTCTGCTTGTGGATTCGAATCCCTAGTTCCGCCCTGCGTTCGAGTCAATCCGTGCCGTGCCCAGCTTGGGATACGACACAGCTCCAGAGTAGGATTTGCGAAATATTCAAATATTTGACGTGAAAGTATATTTCGAGAATTTGTTAAGCCATGAAAATTGTTGAATACTCGTTCGAATTCTTTTCAAACACTCTTCAGCTGTACCGTTAGGCGAATAACTTAGCTTTTAATTTGAATATTAAGAAAAACAAAAATGAAAAATTAAAATTTAAATTAAAAAAAAAAAAAAAATTACCATAGTTGCTAGGGAGTTTTCCCTTATAGAAAAATTAGCATTCTGTTTTCAAGTAGAAAGGTTCCGAATTCGTTACAATGGATGGTCTTCTTAAATCATTATTGAACTAAAGGACTAATAAACGACTGTAGAATAATTTGGAGCGATTTTTTTTAGGGTGGTTAAGATGTGGATTTTTTCGAATCACCCAGCTGCAGAGAGCTAAACTACTTCGGAAATTGAAAACTGCCTAGCATGAGGACAAGGTGACTAGAACACAGGTGGGCTCGATCCGATACTAACCCGCACGGTATGACGTCACTGGTATAAAGACTAACACTAGTTAGATAGCTTTTCACTAACCTTTGGCAGCGGAATTTCATTAGGTACTTACAATTAATTAGGTATCATTTTTTCTCGATAAAATTTTTTATCTATAACTATACTTAAAATTAAAAGAAACAAAAATAATCTGATAGAATTCAAATAATTTAAAAATTGACTTTTAAAATACCTACTTAATCGTAAATATTCAGATATTTTATTTTCGAAACACTATTTTTTCATTTTTAACGTTCTTCACTGATGAAGTTAAAAAAAAAATCACCGTTGGAAAAAAAGTGGGAAAAAATTATTGATATTGACGTTTTTACATCAGATGTCTGTAAATTTTATGTTATTTGACTCAGCTATCAATGTCCTTTACTTTTGGTTTATTATTCAATAATAAACCATTGTAATCGGCGGACGGCGTACGGCGGACGGACAGATTTTTTTTTATTGGATATTCGGATTCTACATGCCTTGAAACGTATAACATCAAATTTTGAGGGGGGTTAGAAATTTTTTTAAATTTTTATTTAATTTTTATTTATTATTTTTTTATTTTTAAAAATAATTTTTTACAATGGTTTATTACCTATTGAATAATAAACCAAAAACCTATCACAATAGCAATTTATCTACCCTGTTCAAACGTCACCATAATAATATCGAAACTCTTGAGAAGAATAATTCCGCAATATTCCTTGAAAATACCGAGTAGAAATGCTCTATTTATATTTGAGCCTGAGGAAGTATCGATCGCGATACCGTACAATCGGAAAAAATCCTATCCGGCGTCCGCTCGACTCCTTAATCATCGGCATAGGCAACGCCTGCAACTGCAGCTATGTATTGCGGGTACTGCCGTATTTCATATGAAGGCGCACGTAACGATTTATTCCCTCCGCTGACCGAGCGTTTCGGTCGAATTTTTGGGACAACGTGGATCCTCTTGAATAACTTTAAGACTTTTAGAAATGTGTAATTCTCGTTTTTTATTAATTATTTGGTGGCTAGAGGTAGAAAAACCTATCACAATAGCAATTTTTCTACTCTGTTCAAACTTCACCATAATAATATCGAGACTCTTGAGAAGAATAATTCCTCAATATTTCTTGAAAATACCGAGTAAATGCTCGATTTATATTTGAGACTGAGGAAGTATCGATAGCGATACCGTACAGACGGAAAATCCTGACCAGCGTCCGATAGACGCCTTAGTCATCGGCATAGGCAACGCCAGCAACTGCAGCTATGTATTGCGGGTACTGCCGTATTTCATATGAAGGCGCACGTAACGATTTATTTCCCTCCGGTGACCCAGCGTTTCGGTGGAATTTAATGTATTGGACATCGTAGATCCTCGTGAATAATTCTAAGACTTTTAGAAATTTTTAATTCTCGGTTTTTATTAATTATTTGGTGGCTAGAGGCAGAAAAAACCTATCATAAGTTTTTTTGATTAAAAAAACCTTGATGAAACTCTCTATTAAAACTAATAAACTGTAATAAAAAAAACTTGGCGTACACAAAACATTCTCATTGAAAGGAAAGCGGAGAAGTAACGTTGTTGCAATGAAATTCGTATGCGGCTATGAGGAAAGTTTATACCAGTGACGTCAGAGAGAGATGCCCCTTAATGATCGATCCCACCTTGTCATTTATACACCTTGGCATGAGGAGACTGATCACATTTGAATAGAAGATTACTTATCAAGTTTGAGCTGACGACAGCGTTCAGGGAGACT
The DNA here is from genome assembly GCA_037159825.1 of Tupiocoris notatus. NCBI lineage: Eukaryota > Metazoa > Arthropoda > Insecta > Hemiptera > Miridae > Tupiocoris > Tupiocoris notatus. The sequence goes on from JASJUZ010000283.1 coordinate 10,344, forward strand.
GATAAGATAGCAATGCTTTGACAGTCTACTTCCATTTGGAACTGTTATACCTGATACTAATTCGAATTCCGCAACATTACACACTTGAAACGGAGCAAGTTTTCTTCCAAAATAATCGAGTTTTTCCGTCAATTGTTTTAGGATTTGGTTTTTTATTTTTTCCGTTGATTATAGTCGTTGCAATAGAGAAAGGTAGTCGCTAAGGCTAACTTCCGATCTGATATCGGCTTAGCTTTAATTCTTCAGTTGATTCTCATGCGTTGGTGACGTTACTGAAAACACGGCGTAATGGGATTGACGATATCGAGTGTGTTCACCCGCCTTTTTGGCAAGAAGCAAATGCGAATACTTATGGGTACGTATATATATTAAATTGTACTGTCGGTGTGTGAAATCGATTGAGCTATTTGCAAAAATGGATCAATCGCTTGAAGATGTTGGCACTTGTTGGCAATTTTTTCATCATCGATAAGTGACGTAGCCAAAAAAATACCAAACTTATGAGTTAGCTTCGAATCGTCATAATTTTTGGTTTATTATCATAATAAACCATTGTAATCGCCCAAGAAAATTTTTTTCTAACCCCCACATAATTTGATGTTTTACGTTTCAAGGCATGTAGAATCCGAATATACAATAATAAAAAAAAATAATAAAAAAATCTGACCGTACGCCGTCAACACTTTTCTGACGAAACTATAAAAGATTAGTTCTCATTTTCACCAAAAATCAATCTCGGTCTGACAATAGCTCAATTCTTTAGCCAAATCGCTTACTCAATTTTAAGGGTATTTTTGGGGGTTTTTTAGGGGAAGGAAATTCGTATTTTCCAACATTTTCCAGAAAAAAGGTTTACCTATTTAGTATCAATTTCTATGGATTTTTCGACGCTGGATCGAATGAGACCATCGCGGGAACGATAGCTCGATTGGTTCTCGAGTTATCGCAGCTATTGTGTCGAATTTGGGAGATTTTCAGAAATTTGACATGAGGGTATATCTCTAGAGTTCTTGTGGAGCTATAAAAATCGTTCTATACTCATTGGAACAGTTGTCAGACACTCTCTTCAGCTGTACCGTTAGGCATAAATTGTTGACTTAGTTATCGAAAATATTGGCTCTTGAGGCTTGTAAAAAACGTAATAAACCGCATGAAAAAATATTTTACTCCTCAGTAGTAATGCACAAGTCAATCTCATCGTCTCAACTGGGAGAACATTTTCCGAAAACATTTACTTAAATTTAAATGATTTTTCAAGACTATAAAAATCAAATTACGAACTTGCGAAATCGTGAAAAAAGCTCTTAACGTGGAGGTACTGTATGTGCCCCAATGGAGGAAAACTCGATTTCGGCAAAGGACGCAAAATAGTACACTAAAATTGTTAGGTATTGGAAAACTAGCCAGTAACTTTTGAAAAATTGATTGAATTCAACTCTGAAGAAATCTATAGCTTCAACGATTGTCAATGTTAGCTTAAATGAGTAACTGTCGAACTAGAAAACTTTCTGCCTTCTTCAAAATTTCTCTGAAATGCTGGCGTGCAATATCCAACTTTGAAGTGCCCGACTTCGTAAAAGTATTGTTTTCTTTCGAAAGGAGATTTGAAGAAGTAATACTGTCTTGCTTCGGTAATTATATAGGTTTTTTTCACGTAGGTAAAATTTTTCACGAAGTTTCCAATCTGGTTTTACTAACAATCAGTTCATTTTGAAGTTTGTCCTAGTCTCAAGTGGTGTGGACTACCAAATTCACGTTGTACCATGCATTTAAGACATGACATGTTCTACTACATTTTCAGCATTATTCTAATTAGGAATCTTTTGTTGGCAGTTGGACTAGATGCAGCTGGCAAAACGACTATTTTGTACAAACTCAAACTTGGAGAGATTGTGACTACTATTCCTACCATTGGTATGATTGGTCCATTTATTATTCTCATGGTTATGATTTATGTACAGATAAATGTTAGTGGTTCCTATGAGCATGATGCATGCGCTCTACTTTGTGCTTATAACCGATTGAATACCTATTAAAAATCATGTATTGAAAAACGGTGGCGTGCATAAATACACAGTACTTCCATGCTTGAGTCGATAACAGGAATAACCAATTATAAAATCAAGAAGCTAAGGGCGCAACGTTATTTTTCTACAACTGTTATCGATAAACTAGCTTGGAGAACCCAAAAATAGAAAAATGCACGAATCAGGTTAATAATGGGGAAGTGCAGTATGTGACCCTAAAAAATAACAATATAAGCCATGTTTTGTAAACTCGAATAATTTTCAAGAACCTCCAGCGTCAAGGATATTGATTTTTTCGCGCCCTGTAAAAATCCAAATAGTCAATAAAGCCCAATATGGCGGAATAAACCCCAATAGTCAATAAGGCGGAAGTATGGTGTGTGATCAAATTGATACAAAACAAGTTTTGTGAAATGGAGTCATTTTAAAGCAAGGAGCACCTAATATACAACAGTGCACACATAAAGTAACTGAAAATGCGAATTACGAGGAAGTACGGTGTGTGACACCAATAATAAAAATCAAGCAACATTCAGCTGACATAAAGAAACATTTCAAGTCCCTCAGCGTTTAAACATAATAATTTTTGCAGTCTGAAAAAATCAAAACATATTCAATATACGCATAACACAGAAGTACTGTATGTGACCCAGGCGATAAAAATCAGACTTCATTCAATCCTCGTTCCAAACATTTCAACACCTTGAGAGTTCAAGTATATTGGTTTTTTCAGCCTGTAAAAATCAAAATACAAAAAACGCACCAGCAAAATCGTGAAAAAAGCTCATAACGTGGAGGTACGGTATGTGACCCAATATACTAAAAAACCAAGCATCATGTGCTCGCCATAATGACCACAAACATTTTAAAATATTGACTCTTATACCCTATAAAAATCATAACAGAAAAAACTTCGAACGCTTATACCTCGGAAGTATTGAGTGTTATCCAAAATCTGGAAACTGCAAATTTTGCACAGTTACTTGGAGAACATTCTCTGAAAATTCCATTGAGTTTCATTCATTTTCTGCGGTTATATGACGTTTTCTGTCATTTTTTGGAACTGAATAAGAACAAATAACACAAGTTGAAATCCTTTTGAAAAACTGTAAATGAAATTAAGCCAAAGAGGGAGTAAATTATGTCACTCACTATAGTAGGTATACATAGTATAATAATTTTCGGAGTTGACCTGTGCTTATTACTATAACTATGTGTCTCATTTCCCTGCAGGATTTAACGTTGAAACGGTGGAATATAGAAACATCAGTTTCACCGTATGGGATGTTGGTGGGCAAGGAAAAATCAGACCGCTATGGAGGCATTACTTCCAGAATACCCAAGGTGTTATTTTTGTAGTTGACTCCAACGATAGAGACAGGATTGCAGAAGCCCAGACTGAACTTCAGAACATGGTAATGATGATAATATTCTGTATTGTACTTGAATAGTTTTTCTGAGCTAATTCTGTACTAGCACTTGTATAAATTCTATTGAACTAGTGTTGCCATTGAAAGAAAGAACATTCTACTTCCATTCTGGTTTTCACAACATTTTCATCAAATTCTATACGTTCTCATAAAAACTTAAAATAGCTCTTTGAAAGAACAAAATAAATAAAAATGATTGGAATGAGTTCGAAAGATTCCTCTCACTCGCAGAACATTGGGCAGTGTGACCTAGTATAACTTTTTGTCCTGCCGACATGTTTAGATTCTTCCCAAAATGCTGGCATTTGGGCTAGTTTAACATTAACAATACGGAAGACTCACTGTTCAGAAACCTTGACTCTAAATTACCATTTCCGATCATGATGTGAAATAATTTAAAGTCCAATTTACTTTGACCCAATTTTTAATTATAAAAATGCTACCTACATTACAGGTTAAAAATTAGATTAACCTCTTATCATGATATTTATACTGATTGATATAGTTGCTATCTGTTCGGTTATTCTGGTTTTTCTGATCAGCGATCCACAGTAAAAATGTTAATTCAATGATTTAATTTTGCTAAAATATTGATATGAATAGGAACGATAATTTTCTTTCACAGCGAGGTTAATATAGACGTGAGTTCCGTTTTCTCATGTTCTGATAATTAGTATGTTTTTCCATCCAAGCAGAAAACAGGCAAAATTCCCTTAAAAAATATTAAACACTCAACTCGTTTTAGTGACAAATTGAATTCTGCGATGATTGATGCTCCAATGCAAAAATGTACACATCAAAAATAAACAGGCCACTCATTCTCCGATTCTTTATTGGCTGGCCGAGCACTTTCGCCCATTCGGCATCTTCAGGGCGACGTGAAGTCCACAGCTCCACATATGGCTCCATGTCGCCCTGAGGATACCTGAATGGGCAAAAGTGCGCGAGAGATGAGAGGAAGAAAAACCCCAACTTCAAATCAGTCGCAGCCACTGAGCCAAAGTGTTCCCATTTAATACTTTAACGGTGTTGAGGGCCTCAAAGGTGCAACATTGAAAATAGGTTACTTCTTTCACCCAATAGCCCACAAAAAATTATGTATTGTATTGTGGTATTTGTGTAGAGGATTCAAAATTGAAATTAAGTGAAGTATAGTACTAGATTTAGATTTCAGTAAGTAAGGGTCAGTTTCAGAAGACTTTTTGTTTGTGATTAGTATGCTATTGTTATATTCCATAACCATAATATGTTCATTATCCTTTCACAGCTGCAGGAAGATGAGCTGCGTGATGCTGTCCTCCTTGTTTTCGCCAATAAGCAGGATCTTCCAAACGCAATGAACCCTTCGGAACTGACTGAAAAACTGGGGCTCACTCAATTGAAAAATCGAAAAGTAAAGCTTTATTGTACATTCTATTGTATTATTACAATGAATTTTTTTTTCATTGCATTTATTTACAAAAAACTTTTTATTCACAAAATTAAATATCAAGTTCTCAATGCTACGGCTTCCTTGTGAGATGACTCGTGATGGAAACCGCTAGAGACATGTCTAGCGAGACATCCTGAGACAACCTTAGACATGTCTCTGAGACAAAAATAGCGCAACATGTCTACTGGTGTGGACTAGGCTTAGATAACTGACATTTAAAAACATCCTTATAGCTTGATTATAGAATAAAACTAATAAGGACTTATACCTAAAAGAAAATTTTATGGTGTACTTCTAAGTTGTTGTCGTGAGTTAACATAATTTTTTTTTTTTTGCAGTGGTATATACAATCGACTTGTGCCACCCAAGGTCATGGCTTGTATGAAGGGTTGGATTGGCTCAGCAATGAGTTGGCTCATCGATGAATGCAGTTTTTTCCTTGATGTGTCCATTGACTGAATCATCATCATTTCAGAAAAAAAATCGGTATTTTCTTGGTTGAGAAAAAATATTTTTCATAGGTTTATAATAACCCCTCAAAATATTCACTGTTTTCTCAGCACTAATATTCATTAAAGTTGAGTGTTTTCAAAATAATTATTCTATATCCCTTTCATATTGTGTATTTTTGGAACAACCATCATTTCAATATCCTGTTTTAGAAGACATCACTAGATGGGAACTTGAGTCTCCAGGTTTTTGTTTCTGGAAGGCACGGGTTAGAACAAACACAATTTGTAAAAGGCATAGCATGGTTGGTACTAATAAATGACATTATAGAATGGGTTAAGTTGATGGCAATGAAGAGCAGCGGAGAAAATTATTCATCCTTCTTTCTCGAGTGTTTGCCGTTTTTTAGGAACTGATCTCAAAATTCAAACCTACTGTTGGGCTGCATGAGGTTCCCGTATGCTTGTAAATTAAATTGTTCAAATTTGCAGTGTTGAATAAATTCAACAATTTATTATGACATCAATCAGGGATAGTGTTACACAAAGCTAAAAAGGCTTGCCACAAACTCATAATTATTTTTATCAAGGATGATTTTTCTGCAAAAAAACAGATTTTTATCTCGAAAATTACTGCAGTTATCATGAGAAGTGACACACAATATGTACACACATACATAATGTTTCTAGAATTCGATTCTCAGATGCATGCAACGGATTTTGAATGATTTTTCTGGCCGAAAATCGACCGTTGAATTTTGGAACGAGCCAAATTTTGCTAAGATGTGTAGGCTAGTTCCAGGCCCTGAAGAAGGTAATCAATTTTTAGAAAGCTTGGCATTTTAGATTCATGTCATTCTACCTCTGATAAGACTGCAAATAACTTAAAATCGACCTTCATCACTAACTATTATGAATTGGTTTCTATAAAAAAAAAATTTCTGATGGCGCTGGTATAGCCACCATGACATCATCTTTATTTGCATCATTGTTGTGAATAACAATGATGAAAAAAATCTATTACTCATGTTGATCTTGGGATATGAATTCAGGTCATTTGCTTTTGATAGGTAAGTACTTTCTCTTCTATTTTTTGGTTACTATTATGATGCAATAAAATCGAATCATTTGTACACTACATGAATGTTATTTCTGTTATCTGTCAAGAAAAATCAAACTTCATCACCTCCTAACATTTGAAGCCTGTTAATAATTAAACTGAAATGACCAAATATTCAAACCTGCTATTGTTTGGCAACCAGCTGTTAGTCTTTGAAAGTACAACGCCTTTCCAATCTGTCCTTCCTTACACGCCATACTGCAAACACTTTACGAGTTCAGTAAGATGAGTAGACGGTTCTCACCTATCTATTAAGTTTGGCTTGAAGAGCGCCCAATACCGCACAAGGTGTCTTGCGATTCTTGGAGTTTTCGGTCGTCCAATCCCCAGTCATCCTAAATGCAATAACTGTAGGTTTCCCTTTTGTCCTGTCATGATAATCTGAAGCAAAGGAATAATAAACCAGAGTACAGTAATTTTCAGTGTTTTTGATTGAGTGTTGAAAAGCTATTTGGAGACATTTTTCCTGGAAGCGCCCGCTGAAAAATATCCGTACTGACTGGGAAAATTACTTAATTATTAAGCAGGGTCCACACTATGCCGCGGTTGACCCACCAAAAACGAAGCCAACCCGGTTACTTCTACCGTTCTGTGAGTTTAATTGTAACTGAAGCCACTCGGCACGTCCCCACTCTATATTTTTGTTCGGCTCGGCTTTCTTTGGTTACCTACTTTATGTGAGTTGGGATCGGCAAGGCCCAGGCCAGCATTTTCTAACCCGGCAAAGCCGCCCGGGGCGTCTACATCAACGCGGCTTAGGCCCCCGGGTCAGCCCGCTCGGCCTACCCGTGGACCCTGCTTAACGAATCGTCACTTATCGAGAGGCGGCACTTCCCGTTCCGTTGCTCACCGTCAATACGCTCCCACAAGACGCTTCACCTTCTTCGCCAAGTGCCACCTCCTCGACTAAATAGCATGGGCTAAAATAATATTGCTGCTATTTGTATTGCGGCCAGGCTGGAAATAATTATTTACGAGGGAGTTGAAACTATTTTCCTTCCCGGGATGTGCTGTCCGTATCGCCGACGTTCCCAGCGAAACTGTCATTATTCATCACCAGAATACGACTTCATCGCTGAGTTGTAGCCCCTCGCTCAAAAACCCTCTAGCTTAGCACAGTTGAACAAAGTGACTGAAATATTTATATTCAGCTTGGTCACCCCAAAAAACCCTCTCAATTTCAATTTTTGCCCATGAAAATTTCAAAGAAATTCGAAATGTACCGGATAACGTCGTTTTTGAGAAAAGTCGCTTTTCAAGCTTTGGGTGTTAGCGGTCTCCAACTAAAGAACGGGCGGATTTAGCATATAGACCCCGTTCTTTTGTTGAAATTTTGGCCTGTTATTCTCAAATAACTTTCGAAACGATTACTTTTACATAGGTATATTACGCAGAGGCGAGAAAGAGCTATAAAAGCCTACATTTTGGTTATTTCATTATATTTGTATGTTATGTCCCCGCGGAGCTATTCGAAGAAAAACAAAAACACTTTTTTTTCCAAAAAGTGGAATTTATCTCGAACACAAAAAATAAACCCGTGTCATTTTTAATTCTTATTGGAATCTAAATTAAATTTGCTCACACAGAACCTATTTTTTCAAAATTCGCGAACATGACGGGAAAAAAAATTCTAAAGCTAAAACTCCAAAAATATGAAATACCAAAAAAATTGTTAATTGTTAGAATTGGATCCTTTTCACTTCAAATTCGAGTTCTACGTCTAATTTACTGTAAGGATGTGTAATAAAATAATATTGGACAATACTGTAAGTATTTGCAACGGATTTTCAAAGTTGAAAAACATGAAACCGTGTACTAAAACTGGAAAAAACTAATGGTGGTCGACAAATTTCCGCCATTTTGACGTCAAATTCGGATTCAGCGTTAAATTTCCTATAAGAATAGCTTTCAAATTCGCTTAAAAACGATAAATTTAATCTTTCACCCAGCGGAGCTCGAAATTCCGGCCGGTGAAACACTCGATTTACGGAAATTAATTTCTCTGGCTCTGTTAAAAGTTTTTTCACCAAATTTTTTGCTATGTACGTGTGTAAGGCGTTCAAATGAAGACTCCTGCATAATAAAACAATAATTTTTTACATTTTGACCCCGAAAATCACGGTTAAAGTCCAATTTTCGAGCTTTCGAAAACTGATTTTTTTGGACCATTTGCAGATTTTTCCGAGAAATAAAAAAAATCACAAAAATACATCATGGTGAGACACAACTTTCCTAAAAATTTCAGATTTTTATCTGTATTGAGAGACGAGTAAAAAATCGTTAACTGTTCGGTTGAAAAAAATCGCAGGGGTACCCCTTGGATTTTTCACGAAAAATTTTTTGTAATAGATTTAGCTCAAATTCAGCATAATGATAATTGATGATGTGTATATCAATAATATATGGTTCATTCTTTGTTTCTTTTGCACTAAATAGTTGAAAAGAACGTTTAAAGTTGAAAAGTAGCTAAACAACACTAAAAATATAAAAAACTGATCATTGCCGTCGAATTTCCGTCGTTTGGACGTCAAATTCGGATTCAGCGTTAAATTTCCTATAAGAATAGCTTTCAAATTCGCTTAATAACGATAAATTTAATCTTTCACCCAGCGGAGCTCGAAATTCCGGCCGGTGAAACACTCGATTTACGGAAATTAATTTCCCTGGCTCTGTATAAATGTTTTTCACCAAATTTTTTGTTATGTACGTGTGTAAGGGGTTCAAATGAAGACTCCTGCATAATAAAACAATAATTTATCATACATTTTGACCCCGAAAATCATCGTTAAAGTCCAATTTTCGAGCTTTCGAAAACTGATTTTTTTGGACCGTTTGCAGATTTTTCCGAGAAATAAAAAAAATCACAAAAATACATCATGGTAAGACACAACTTTCCTAAAAATTTCAGATTTTTATCTGTATTGAGAGACGAGTAAAAATTCGTTAACTGTTCGGTTGAAAAAAATCGCAGGGGTACCCCTTGGATTTTTCGCGAAAAATTTTTTGTAATAGATTTGGATTTTTTCGCCCTTGGATTTTTCGCGAAAAATTTTTTGTAATAGATTTAGCTCAAATTCAGCATAATGATAGTTGGTGATGTGTATATCAATAATATATGGTTCATTCTTCGTTTCTTTTGCTCTAAATAGATGAAAATAACGTTTAAAGTTGAAAAATGTCATTTTTTCGTGTATAGTCTACTAATATTGTTGAATAACGCAAAAACGGTTGAAAAATGGATAGGTACATTACATTGGGAAAATGTGGGCAGTTAAATGACCCATCTTTTGGTATATTCAAACATCTAAATTGACGACTTTTCGTTTGAGTTATCCACTGTGCAAGTTACAAATCTTGGAAAACTTGAAGTTCTTACGTCTAATTCTGCACACTCAAGGGTTATCTGAATATTGCCTTTACTAAACGGCGTACTAGCGTTTACCTAGATTATCCTACTCCATCTCGCTACTATAAATCTACTTGAGGTATAAATTCCTAATCAGACTGCTTCTATTTGGAACGTTCCTCTTGCAATTCAATTTCACAACGGTTAAAAGTGGAAAGGGACGATTTTCATAGGTTCGTAGTTGAATTTGAATCGCTTATAAAAAGGGTTTTCAACTTGTAAACACCTCAGTTTTATTCAAGAGCATCCTTCTGACAACCATAATATACTAGTGGAGCTGGAGAGCACGATTTCAACGGTGGGAATATAACAACGCGAATCCGCGTTGGCAAGGCGCCACTAGCGGGTCGACCCGATTTTCTGTATCGGAAAGATGTAAGAAAACGAAAAAAAGCTATGCCGAGAGAATTTACCAACAACTACAGCGTCACGTTCTTGGACCGGTCTATGAACTAGATACCCACCTCTCCCAATTAATTTCACAAGAAGCTCTCTACAACAGTAAGAAACGTTGGTTTCTGTATTCACGTTTCTGTAATAACGTTATGCTTACTTAGTAAATGGAAATATTGTGATCGTCTGAAAAGTCGAATTTAGAAAGGAGGCGAATTTGGAAGACATTTTCACAGTACTATACTTAGAAACACTTTCTTAAGTGTCTGCGTGTGTGGTCAAAAAACGATAAAAATCAACGTATCTTATAACCGTGTTCAGTAAGTAGCAAAGCGTGAAATGAGTCGAACAATGAATTGTCAAATTCGAAACGATTCGTGGCGTTGAGTTTCTTCGAACCAGTTTGACGTGAATTATATCGTTTGTTTTTAATCTATTTTGGTTAATAATACAATAAGAAACCATCGTAATCGCCCAAGAAAAATTCTTCTAATCCCTCAAAATTTGATAAAAATTGTGATGTACGTTTTAAGGCATGTAGAATCCGAATATCCGATAAAAACAGTCCGCTGTACGCTGTGTCTTGGCGTGACATTTTTATCGATTTTTGGACGCTGAATCGAATGAGGCCATAGCGGGGTCGCCAGATTTAATGGTTCTCAAGTTATCGAAGCATTCGTGTAAAATGTTCGCGATTTTCAGAAATCACGCATAAAGGTATAATTCGAGAAATTTTGGCGCCCCGAAAATTGTTCTATACTTTTTGGAACGCACTCTCTTTAACCTGTACTGTTCGGCGAGTAATTTTACTTCCAATTTGACAATTAAGACAAATAAAAATAATTGAAATTACCATCGTTTGTAGCTACGAAGTTTTCCGTTGTTCGCAATAGTGGCTATTACAAATAGGTGGTCTTCTTAAATCATATTTGAAGCAAAGGAATATTAAACCAGAGTACAATCATTTGCTGCGTTTTAATGTTGTTTCATGCTTTCTATTTAATAATGGAATGAAAATTCACGTTCTTTGCTTTCTATGACTTTAATAGCTCTCAAAAGGTTTTTTCATACTATATGAATGCCTTAATGCACACACCTAGTTAGATATGATACTTTCGGAGTTCCCAGGTATTTATTAGGCAGGAATTTAAAAAAAAAAAGAAAAAAAAAATTATTGCTGCTAATAGGTTTTTAGTTATGTCTTGTCCTGTGGTAGTTTATTCGCGATAACCACCACTGATGCTTTTGCCTCTAATCCGAAACAAAAATTGTTCCTGTAGGTAGGTATCGGTATTCAACAAGTTTTTCGTCCGCGTTTACCTACGTAGTTTTTGGTTTATTATTTTTCAATAATAAACCATTGTAATCGCCCAAGAAAAAAAAATTTCCAACCCCCCCTCAAAATTTGATGTTTTACGTTTCAAGGCATGTATTTATACTGAAGCCGAAATGCCAAGGCTTGCTCGGACTCGTCGAGTTATGCCTGCGGAATAACTGAAATGGAATGCTAAAGGTCTACGGTGGTAAGTAGATCACAACAATTTTAAGTCTCCAGCGGTAGTCGTAGTTATAATTCTGCTTCCTGCAGAGATGATATTGAAGGAAATGGCGAAAGCCCATTGGAAGAAAAGAGAAGACAATGGATGAGGGTCGCTCCTCTCGCCCATCGAGCTAAGTGAATAGGCATTCATAATAGGTAACCGTAAATAATGGTTTTCGGAGTTATTCGGTGCAGTCGCTACGGCGGGGAGAGGATTGGGCTGGTGACGTAGGCGGAGACTGACGAGAAGGTTGAACCAGCCTCAAGGGAAAACTGGAGCGAGTGTGAGGAGTTGATTGGCGAGGGGTAGTGAGAGGTGAAGCCGCCTAGTCGTTGGTCGTGTGAGATAATTTCGGACAATGGAAAGACGAGGCGAGAAAGCTAGCTAGAAAGGCAGGAAGGGGAGAACTTCCCTCGAGGGTGAGGCGGGCGGCGGGCGAGGTGTTCGATTTCAGATCGGCTTCTCTCGGCCCCCCTCGGCCTCCAGTTATTGACAAGCCTCCTCACTCCATGACTGCTCGTTTCCCTTCCCTCGTGTAGTCCTTATCTCACTATAAGCGTGTTGTAGTTCAGTACCTAGTTGTAGTGCTGCAGTTCAAGCTTATAAAGAGTAGCCGAGATTAGAATCGAACTGTCCAGGACATCTGGAACTGGGCCCCTATAGGTTCAACCTGATCCTCGTTGTAGACCCCTAATCTCTCTGCATGTACGTTCCGTATCACGGACCGAATGACTGACTCGCGGGGCAAAGACTATGAGCAGTTTTGATGACGATTAAGTAGACAGGATCGTTTTAATGCTCTGAAAGGAAAAAAATAAGCCGCGACTTTGTTTGGTGAAATCTTTATTTGAAAAACAATCCCAACTAAGAAAGATCCGGAATGAAAACAATTGAAGTTTTCAAAAGATGTCGAACAAAACCGAATCGCTACCTTATTGTATTCCTGGCCGATTCCGACTTGAATCGTCCATTGAATTGTCTTCCCTCGAGCTCTGTGAATGACGGTTAAAACGATTTCTCTCTGTATTTTATTCTTTTGAACCTATTTTCATGATTTAGAAATCTGTTCCGCTTATGCATGAAAAAAATTCAAGAACCAACGTCAATGAAAACTATTTTACTCAGATAATTACCATAACTATCAATTGAGAAAATGGACGAACGAGCTATTATGCCAAGGCAATGGAAAATGAATGCCCCTCGAGGCTCGTGACCGACGCATGACCACTCGATATACTGCGAAGGCACATGGGCTACCGCATGATCGATCGCGATGGAATTTACAGAACGTCTAGACGCCTAGGGGTCTACACAACATGTCTTAACTAATGCAGACACACACCAAACCGGAAATTTGCAAGCCGAACGTAATGTATCAATTACCATGTCATGAACTCAGGTCTTGATAGAAAAATTGGTGCGTGTAAATTTCAAAGTGCTTCCATATTTCCGTAAAAGTTAGGGTAACTTCGTAATTTTAACAGAAAAAATAATATTTCTCGTCAGTATATTTAAAAAACAAAAGGGGGGCTAAATTTTGCAAAGTACAAATTCAACCGAAAGTAGCATTGGAAGGTCTTTTATCGTAAAATCTGATAGGTTAAAGACAAAACATATTAAGTCGATTTTTCTAGTCAGAATGAAACCAAAAGTAGAAAAACTTGTGAAATAAATGTGAAAAAATGCGAATAACCCGGGAGCCATAAATTCTACACTCGGTTGAAAAAAAATCAACCGAAATCAAAACTCAAATATTTGTTTTAAGTCAAACCCGTAAAAAATGTACTATTTTTTAGCTAGGGTATTCAAAAATATTTTCAACCTTCATACTTAGGATCTTCATTATGCTGGTTTGGTGGATCCCAACACTTCATTCAATCATCTCAATGCGTTTTGCCAACCTCTCTCCCTCTGGTCATTCTCTCCCAAGCGTCAGCAATGTGAACTTTTTTGGTTGATTTGGTGTCAGTTGTTCCTGACTAAAATTTTAGAACAATAAACCACACGGGTTAAGAAAACCCCGCTTGGCGTGACAACAGAGAGATTAGAAAGACGATCCGAAGAGGCTAACGCTAATTGGCGAAACGTACTGTGATGAAATAAATGAAGAAATATTGAAGTATTTGGGTTGAGCTACCCAGCAATAAGGGAAAAACTGACCCAGACGATAAAAATCATATAGATATTGAGATGAGAGGGAAATAAACTTGGCAACTCTTTCTCTGTGGTTCCTTTTAATGGCCTAGATTGTGGCCTCGGTCGAGCATCTCTAGGGCTATATAGGTTCAAGATGCCCGAACGGGCAAAAGATTTGTGCCATTTGAAGAACCATGGAAAAATAGTCGCCAAGTTTATCACCTCCTCATCACAATAGCTACTTGAAGAACGCGACAAAGAAAAGAAGATGAAGATCATGCGTCTCTTACACACCGATATAAATATTCGAAGAACTGAAGTTCAATATATTTAAATGCCTAGTGCATTCACGTGTCTCGACGTAGTGAATTACTTCTGCGGAGAAAAAATTCGTATCAGGATAATTACGGCAGTTATCGGGCGCAGTCGCACGTAGTATATTATTGTACATGCGTGTGCCACTGGCCAGGAAAAAGTCTTACTATTCAGTTGTAACATTTTTGCTGAAATCCCCTTATCACCAACCTGAACCGCTTGCCAGATTTTTTCGTTTCTTCGACCTCAACTCACTTAAACCGCAACAATATTCGTTTTACTATTAGTAAATTAAGTTCATATTGCACTGTTGAATAGACCGTAAAAATTTCACATCCTCTTATTGCAGAATCATTATGTTTTTCGTTTTAGCCGAGCGGGAACAAAATTGGTTGAAAAAGAACGTTTTTTCTCAAAAGACTCACGTAGTCACACGTGATTTATTCTTATTTTGATTGTCGTGTTTTTCACATGGTTATTGGGGTGCGGGGGAGACAAACTTGGCGTCTCTATCTTTATGGTTCTTTTTATTTGCCTAGATCTTTCGCGCGTTCAGGCATCTTCAGCGCTACTTAATATAACACTTCACAATTTATGGAGTTCGGTTCGGGAAGCGCGTCATTCATTTCATCACTTCACAAAATTATGTATATCACACGTAAATACAGGAGTGATTACAGTTACTCTTTACTTACATAGGTCCATCAGGTACCTATGTCCGAGAATCGATACCACGCTTTACTTGGTAAAACATGTTTATTGGAGATAGTATGTTCTGTAAAAGTTTTTTTTTTTTTTATTTATTATTTATTTTTTTTTATTAATAAAAAAAAATTCACAGAACGCATCATCACCAATAAACAGGTTTTAGCTTTACTTGCAAAAACCTGTTCATTGGTGATGGTACGCTCTGTGAAATTTGACTACCGATTACTTCGCTTGATGGTTGGCGTATATTGTGTGCGCCAGTGATAAGGGCGCAGCCGCTCTCATCAATTTATAGATGAGATAGGTATAGATAGGTATAGGGGGTGGTAGATTTATAGGTATATCTATACCTACCATCTTCGTTGAGTTTGAAAGCAATTTCTTTTTTGTTTGTTGTGTTTGAAAATGATACCTTGAAGGAAAAAACCCTGAAACCACCTTGTTTCAGCACCTAACGACGTCGTAAAAAAATTGCGCAAAAAAGGGTTTTATATCTGAATCGGCGATACTCTTTTAATGCTCGCGACAAGCATGACAGAGAAAAATGTTTCAAAGGGTGATGCGTTCAACGGAAGCGCGCTACGGTTGGAAAAAACGTCAAAGGCTGTTTGATGCTGCTTCAAAAAGGAACGCTTAGCGCATGAATTTCATCGGTAATACGGAAGAGACAGAAGATGATGTTGCCCACGCATCTGAAAAATTTAATTAAAAGTTCGAATCCGGAAAGAAAAAAATCACTAGAGCTTTGAACCACCTTCAGGACTGTCAAGCATAAGCGCTACCAGAAAAAGGATCAGGGAAAGGATAGGGAGAAAAGCGCACCAACTTGTGAAAATACTCGAGCGAAAAGCGTGAGGAACTATATGTAAAAGAAACAGTTCTGAACCTCCGCAGTCCGCAGCAAGGCGACGCGACTGTAAGGTTGTCATTTTTCAAATAGTCCAATTCACGGCATATGGAAAGAGAATAATCAAGCTTTTTTGTAAATATTTTTTATTTGATTGGTAGTCGAGTAATTATATAAATCGTAGGTAGGTACAATCGCTTCTTCATTCCAATTTTTCGGACGAAGTCAAGTGAAAAAATTTGCCTTGTCTGCAATTTCTTCCACAGTGTCACGGTAGATAATATTTTCTAGTTTCGCGGAAGTTTTTCAGGAAATCAGCGAGTACCTATCCCGTACATTCGTGAACGTTCCAGGCCAAGATTGACTTTTGGCGTACTTGTGGCTTTCATATTTCAGTCAGAAAAGTGTAATGGCGATCGGGCGGATATTATTCGCTATTCGGATTCTGTATGCCTTAAAACGTAAAACATTAAAATTTTGAGGGGGCGAGAAATTTTCTTTTTGGGAGCGATCACAGTCACTGAAATCGTTGTTTAAAATTTGTGGTCAATTGCGCCAGTTTGCGCACTTACGTAAGGCACAATTCTACCACTTCTGAATTCTATGGAAAAATTATGAAGAATAGCGTCCGTGGGCCCTCATGTATTCTAGCACCTCCCCTCACTTTTTTCTTCTTACGATTAGGTGCTTACGGGCTTTGCATTACTCGAATCTTAGAAGCTCTATTTTTGAGATATCGAGATGCCAGATAGTGAACTTAACAACTAACTTGTCTTGGTTGGTGAGGGTGGAAGGAACTAGAACACCGACAACCTTTCAAACTTCAGCCGGGCGCAAAAGACCCCTTCTTGTTACTTAATTGGGCGCAATAGGGCATCACTACTGCTCCACAATTTTCGGCCCTTTCCAATAGTTAACCTTCATTATCGCACGACCGAAGGGATCGGAGCGCCATGGGAAATCACAAGGTACTGGCAATTCAAACAAAATTTTTGCTTTGAATTTTCATAAGATCAGAAATGCAATTATGCTTTATTTTTTCATTCCAACAAGAGAAACCTTAATAAACGAGGCATATTTCCTTTCTTATTGCCATCGTTCATTTTTTATTGTCTTCCTGATTTTTTGTCGGAGTAATTTTTCATTTGGTTTCAAGCGATCCGTGTTATTCCAGGTCATTATCAGAAAGTAGCTCAGCAAGTTTAAAATATTCACTTGATTCCTATCTCGTCCTAATTTATCTACACAACTTATCCGTTGTAATCCACGAATCATCGTTTAAATCAACAATCAATGTTCAGTAAGCGGTACTCCGAATTTCTAGAAAAAATTTTTTCCTTGAGTTTCATATCTATTACGACGTGGTTTCGTGTTTTTTGTTTGTTTTTTTTTTTTTTAAATTTAATATTTTTATTTTACACAGTTGAAATTCAAATTAAGTTTCAGCACCCGATAAAACGCACTCGTCAAAATTATCGCTCGAAAGGGACTTGTCAAAATTAATAAAGTATCAGACGATATATTTATGAAAAGAAAAAAAAAATGCGCAAAGGGAACTAAATGATTATTATAAAAACAGCTTGTGTTTAATCATTCAAATTACGCCAACTTCCTGAAATGTCTATGGTACAAATTATTATTTTCCGCTTCAGCATTCAACTATAGGTTTTGCATTTTAATTCGCGAAGTTGTTGCCGGGTGTCACTGGTGAATGCCCTGTTTTCACTGTGATTGTACTGCAGGGAAAATAAAGCATCGGCCGGCATTGTGTGGTTGTCAGGTGTAGGAACGTCGTTTCACCTGAGCGAGCGATAAGGTTCTGCCGTGCGAAGTTGGCCGTGGCGTTTTCATAATGCCGGTAGCCGTGTAGCTAGGCGAAAAGCAGGAGGAACAGGCAGAAGTTGAGGTTAGGCGTTGGAGCTGCTGTATTCAACTATCCTGCTGGCTTCCTCTGAACGCGGACCCCACTGGGCATCTGTGCACTGTAGTACTGAAAGGTAGGTCTACTTCCCTGGCCATTCATGTCCTTTTCCTCTGTTGGTCGGTCGCCCCGCGCGCTCACTGAAGTCGACAGCGACGAAAAGACATTTTCCCGTCGGTTTGTTCCACGCTCGATGGCCGACAAGCTAGCACCTCGGCCTAGTTAGAAACATTAGTGTACCTAGGTCGAAGTCGGATACGATATCAACAACTTCTGAAAGCCAATAATTTGATAGTTCGTGGTAACAACTAGTTGAGAATAAACGGAGCATTAATTTTCTGCTTTCATGTTGACGGAGTAAATGGAAGTATTTCAGGGGTTCGTGATCAGAGTCGAGGTTGCTAGAAAAGCGAATTATTTCATTCTCATAGCTATCGCACCTTGTCAAAACGTATTTTCTCAAAGAATTTACAAATTCGAACGTTGTTAGGTCTTAGATAACTCTCAGAATTTCCATAATTTTTTAAAAATTTATTTCTAATATTACCTACTTAGTTGTATGGTTTCCACTGGTCGCAAACTTCAGTTTGAAATAATCTGTATAAGTTCATAGGCAGGAAGAAATTGAATAAAAACGCAGAAAACAAAACAATTCAATCGATAAAATTTTTTGACAACTTATGATCCCGCAAAGTCAGGATTAACTTTCCTTCGCCAACATCACGTTTTCTGGCATTTCTCAACATTTCTGTTTATTTTTCTATAACCATTTGGTTTTTCATTCAATTATTCATATGTATATCATACGTATTATTAAAAAATATATACAACGATAAAATTAAATTAAAATATGAAGATATTGATATCCAACTCCTCTATTTTTAAAAAACGTTGAAAAAATCTGATTAAATGCACCAGACTGAAATGAACTTGAACAACGAAAAATGTTGTCTAATTATGTTGTTTGTAATTGTTTTATCCTTCTTTACACTAA
This sequence comes from Tupiocoris notatus, assembly GCA_037159825.1. NCBI lineage: Eukaryota > Metazoa > Arthropoda > Insecta > Hemiptera > Miridae > Tupiocoris > Tupiocoris notatus. The sequence continues at coordinate 29,063 of JASJUZ010000283.1, forward strand.
GTAAAAACCTACTTGCCGACCATAGCAATTCGCAATCCAGTGAAAGTACGTTGGTTTGAAAAATAATGATACTGAGGAATTTTTCTAGTCGTTTTGGCACCGCCAATGCTGAACGTTATTACTCGTTGTATCCGATAAAAAGAGGAAACCAATGGGAATTTTACCTTTTTCAAACGAAAAAGCAATCCGATCAAACTAATAGGAGCTCAATGCAAGCGGATGATTGATACTGAGAAAAACCCGCGTCAACTTGAGTAAACTCTTCCTTTTTGAAGTCGAATGTAACGTTTTGCTTTTTAAGATAGTTTTCAGCTCCTGAGGGTAATACGCCAAGGATACAACAATCTATAGTTATTATTATCAATCATTAACATATTTTCAACAGTATTGTGCTACTTTTTTTTTCTTTATTTGTAGGATTTTACCGCAATTTTAGCCGTGTTAAGAATATTAATAACAACCATACTACCCCTAATTGATGCAAATCTATATATTTCGACGGGATGAGTAACAATATAATTAACAAACGTTCAGCATCCAAACAATAATTAATTGCATTGTTCCCATTTGCCTTATTCTCACTTTTTTAAGAAATCTCGACGACTATCGTTTGAAAACAAATTCTTGAACTATTGGTACGGTTTCTATCTTGCACTATTTTCTCATCCAGTCCCGCCAAAAATCCCTCGTGGTTCTTTATGGGTTTTTAGAGATCGTGGACAAGTGAGGCTGTTTGGGGAAAAGGCGGAAAAAATACCAGGGGGCGGTATTCCGCGCCGCCGCCGTGCCGCCTCCCGGGGGCGGGTTTTAGGCGGGCGCGGCGCAACATTGGAGTGTTGGTGTCCGCCAGGGTCAAACCGTTAGGACAGTCTCACAAGACCGGGTCCGTGTTTGAGGTTTTTTGTTGACCGAACTGGGTTAATTCTCAGGTTAGCCGCCTTGATCATTCAAAAATTGTACAATACCGTCGCCGCTTTTACATCGATTCGTTATCTAATTTCTAGGTAAAAAAATTAGTCTAAAAATCTGACCAAAGCCGGTCATTGTTGGGTCAAATTTACGTAACCTAAATATTACGAGGCAGACTGGCGGTAGAGTCAAAATCTTTGGCGTTGATTTGTGGGTATAATAGCCAAGGAGAAATTTAATATCCTTACTATATCGTTGACGTTTCGCGTACTACGAATCGCGATGGGAGCGGCTATTTTACTTTAACTAAGTAATCCTTTTCTCGTCTGTCGTCTCGGTCGCCCCTTCTTTCATCTTGATTTCTTCTTCTTTCGTTTCCGTCTGCCACATTCGTTTCGCCGTTGAAGCACTTCCATCACTTGTGCCATAGGTAAGCGTAGAAATTTAATGGAGTGAACAAACTCTTTCAATTATCTTATTACAGAAGTAGCACGGGAAGGCGAAAACGCCCAGTTTATTCGACTCACGTATCGATAAAATAGCGGAAAAATCGTCCGTTGAGTAGAGCTGTTCATTGTAGACGATGGAGTCACGTGCCGACCGTGTCACGATCAGACTATCTGCGTCACCCGTTCGCTTCACCTCCAACTTCTTGGAAATCCTCTAACGAAGCCTTTCCGAAGGAAAATACCTTCTCTCGACCGACTAATTCCTATCCGTGTCGCTCTGTCGCTCTTGTACGCCTATCTAAATTCCAAAATATTTCTTTTTTCTGTCTCTCTCGACACTTTGCAGTGGAGGCAGAACTACCCCTATTGACGTAGAGACCCCTTCGACCACCCGCCACCCACAACAACCGCCTACCTAAATTTTCTTTCCCACTCGCTCACCGGCCGTCTCTGTCGTCTCCGAGCCAGAACAATCCCCCCTCTCACTCTTTCTCTCTTTCTCTCTCTCTCTCTCGCTAAACCTTACATCTTCCTATTCGACACAAGCACAACTGGAAACACGTACAAACACGCGCACGCACACACGGATGCGCATGCACACACTCATACACGACAGACACACACGTCTTCCCGGTCTAAAGAGGTTCCATCAAGTCGGCCACACCGCGCCTTCAACTCGGAATATTCTGACCCCAACAACTTCACCCCACTTCTCCGCGCTCGACCATTTCTGCTTCCAAAGCTTTCTCCTTTGTATCGATTTCCATTGATTTTTCATCAGCCATCAGCCGCTCTCTCGGATAAAAAATCATATCTCGCAACCCCTTCCCACTATCTACGGATTTAGCATTCTTGAAAAACAGCTCGGTCACAACTTCATATCCATTTCCGACCGTAAAGTGTAAGCCATTTTAAAGGAAAAAAATATTAGTGTCTTAGTATTAGTCGTGCGTTTTGCATTTTATATATATAGAGTTTTTACCTGCAAATCGCAGTCGTCAACGGCTGAGAATAATAGCTGAAAACATTTAAATGCAGGTCAGAGTTATTTGCAACACGTTAGCTTCGTTGTCACACACCCACACGTCGAGAGTATTGCAAGCGAATTTATTCCACGAGGCAAGTACTACTAATCACTAAGCAATAATTAGTGCTTGACTCAATTCGTTGAAAAGAATTCGTGCAAGCGTTGGAATTTTTTTCACACTTCTGCGGATCCGAGCTTCTTTAACGGTTTTGGAAAAAGAACAACAGTCAACTCCGGCAATGAGATACAATCCATTGGATTATAAAAACGTATATACATAAATAAAATGAAAGAAAAAAGCACCAAACGGCTCAATTGTTGTTTATTATTCCTACTAGCCCTCAACTTTCTTGGCAACAGTTTCAAAATTTTTCATCTGACAACATTTTGTTAACTATACGAACAGAAAAAGCGCAAAAAACCTTCCTGGTTCTAAATTACGTTGATTTTTTCGTCTAGATTTTCACGGATAGGCCTGATATAAGGATGTTAAAAAGGTATTACCCATCGGTGTACCAGAAGAGAGGATAATTTTATTATGTGTTTTAATTTAAAAAAAAAAAAAAAAAAACTTAATAATGATAATAATCACTTTCAGGGAGTGTGATGGGAAGAAAAACCAGGCGACTCATTCTCCGATTTTTTATTCGCTGGCCGAGCGCATTCTCCCGCTCGGGCATCCTCAGGGCGACGTGGAGCCATCGGACTCACTGTGCCACAGTGGAAGTCGCCCTTAGGATGCCCGAACGGGCGAAAGTGTTCGACCAGCTAATAAAGAATCGAAGCATGAGTCGCCTGGTTCTCCCCCTCACACGCCCTGGACAAAATGTGACGACAAGGGAAAGAACAATCGTTTCGTATTTTACAGGAGCATCAAAATTGCTGATAAAAGCTAAAATAACTAGAGAACCATTGTAGGTATCAATGCGTAATGGCATCATACGATACTGATTTCAAATATCGATTTATATTGATTCCTTATAAGACGGGAAAACGGAAAATATTTATCCGCGTGGTATATTCTTTAGTGGTAGCTGTCACAGCAGAATTGAGCCAGTTTTTTTGCATGTGCAAAATAATGGACTATTAGGTCTTGCCATCATCGAATGGTTAGCATTCAACATTAGCACTTTGCACAACTATCCAAGTTTTCAAAACCATTACCTACAACCGAGCATTTCGAAAGACATTTAGTTTTTCAATGACAAACGCATAATTTACTGCAATGCCGATGGTTTCTTCATGTTGGTGTGTGAAATAATGTCAGCTGAATTTTTGTCTCATTGAGAGGATCAGCTGGTGAGATCCCAACGGATCAGCTAGTGAGCTCTAGTGTTGAGGAGTAAATAAGCTCTCGCACCTGCTTGTATGTAACATCCTTGTCTATCCTCGCCACTGCTCAACCTCTCAACTGACCGAAGATACGTACAATCCTCGACCCTTTCAGCCGATCCTTGACGGTCCTCCCACCGGTTTTGTCCGTTCTCGGCTGAACCGACCTTCCGTCAGAAACTTACCCTAATTAGGTACTTGACCTACTCCCGACTCCGCTTCGGTGACAGGTGCTTCTCCGGGACAACGAGGACCCCAGGCGAAGACTGCTCTTCACATTCCACTTTATGAAACGTATACTCGAACACCATCCATTTCTCTACGATTTCAATAATGTCTGTGGAAGTCGTCAATTTTACACAACTGAGGGCGCAAGCAGCGAATTGCCCGATTTTAATCGTGGGGTGTGCTTAGCCTGGGAGTTCCTTCCGAAAGCAATTTCCTAGTGAGTAAATTTTTTTCGAAAGTGTATTTGGCATAGACACGGCACACGCGATGCCTAGGGAATTTTGTCGAATTTTTTTAGTCATACGTTTTTAAGAGAAGAAAATATAAAGAATTTTAAATTCGCGCATGAGGTTGATTTAATCGTAATTAATTATCGTCTTGAGGTCGTGTTTCAAGTATCCGACTTATAGCGCCTTCGGACCTTCAGGTATTCTTTTTGAGTGAATTTTGCATTTACGATAATGCTTTTCGATCGTGCTAAAATTGATTGTGGCCCACTTTTGGCACAAAACCACAGGCACTCGAAATGCAAATTAAAATCTGCTTGCAAATCGGCTAGAGAATATGAATCGCCCGAAGTTTTCAAGGTCTCGGCTCTGTTTCGCAGGCTTGCGAGCAATTGCTTCTGATACAGTTGTTAGACTTAATATTACTCGTTGGTCTAACTTTTGGGATAAGTCGGGCATTAACTAAGCTATTAAACTCGTTTTTCACTAAATTTTTGTCTCCAACTATATTGATGAGAGATCGATTTGTTTTTAGATTACAACATTTGAGAAAAGTTAAGTCATTTCCAGATAATCGAAATGATTCCAAGTGGTTACATTGTGCCAAAAAGTCCATACATAACTGTCAACTCGAAAGGCCCAAGTGAGCGAAAACTCTTGTAATAATGAGAGACCGTCGCTCATTTTCGCTTCACTTAAACATCACAACATGAATAAAAGTCTGTTTGGAGGAATCGTTCCTCAGTGCCAATGGGCAAAAAGGTTTCAATCGCAAGTTTCCTAACGTGAGGTGACATCGAGGTATTACTATAGTTTGTAGCGTTATTTTATTGCGACGGTCGCTCGATTTTACATCGATTAACTACAATACGTTTACATAGGTTTCGTATCACTGAGGGATCCATACTAGGTTTGCTCCATTATTAGACCTACATAAAGATAAACTGAAATCGAGCCCATGATGAATGTGGAAGACGTTCACATATCTTTTCATTACTACCTTGATTAATAAATTACTTGCGCAATTTGAACTCCTTCATAAAGTTTAAGTTAGACCGTATCCCGCAACACGGAAACGTTACACCCTGACATGTATACATTATTTTTTTGCCGACTGACTGGAACGAATCGGTCTAGCGCAGCTATTCACACATATATAGCCAAGCCGACGGCCCGGTTATAACTTGGAAACCTCGAGTTACCATCAGGGCAAATATTTTTGTTCCCGCTTAAGTGAAACAATCATTATCGGTGTGGACTTGTTATAAATTTAGTTCAACATTTATCCAATATTTTTCAATATTTATGTAAGTAGGTATTTGTCGCTCGAATGCGAGAAATTCATGGAAAACCGTTACAAGCTATACGCGTGTAATTGATATGGGAAATTGATTTCCAAGGAGATAATTATAGTATAATGTACTTTAGGTCCAATCTGATGGCATTTTTATGAAGAACTCGGCCTCGAAACTCATTTTGAACTCGATCATGACAAAAATGGTCTTTAGTACGTATTGGAAACAAGCTCCTCAATTTGGAGTAGCGCAGATGAGATACTTCAACCTCCCGTGGTTCACATATTTCACATTATCACCCTTCTTTCTACCTCACCATGGTAGAGTATGTTTAAGGACACTTGGATACTGTGGAAGCATTTTTGAAGCCCGAAAAAGAAGCATTTTTTGCTTTTGAAAAATCAATGTAGGTGGTGCGTTTGGACATGGAAAAGGAGTGACGAATCAATAGTAAATATATCTTTATTTCAACGGGCACAATTAATTTGATGATGTGAATTGAACTAATTTATACTTGTATGGGTAAGTGAAACCGGACGAAAAAACTTCAAGGTTTTTTCTGATAAAGTTTCTTTCAATTTGACTTAGCACATTTTCTTGGAGGTTCTTAATAAATGATTCCATCACCACGAGAATATCCAATATCGTCTATAAAACTTTTTCTAGAAGATATCTCCTTCTTAAGTCTAACTCCGAAGCGAACTAAAACTTTGGAAGAAGAAACAAGATGAAAGAGACAACGGCGCATTCTACCTCTCAACCTCAAGCTATTAATTTCTCAGTCGAGTGTCCACTTCAATGCTTTCTCTTAGTATACAATCCAATTACTGGCGCTTTGATAACCGCTGACGTCGAAGTCAGCACAAACTTACTGAGAATCTATCATTTCCCAATCGGGATGATATTAATTTTTTCACCTGGCGTCGAAGATAAACTGCGTTTATGATGAAATTGTTTGGGTTCTGTATTGACCATCCATTTACACTACCTATTCAACCCAATTCGTATTCTAGGCTATTATTATCTAGTCTGATTGGGTTCGAGAAAACCGTAGCGCAATGTGTGATTTTTTTATTTTTATTACAATGCATTTCTCTGATTTTCATCTTCTCTCATTCTCATCTTCTCTCATTCTCATCATTTTAATTTTCTCTAATAACTTGAATTATTATTGTTATCGTCCTAATAATACATCTGATTCGAGGTGAAATCTCCCCTAATTATCCTTCTAGTTGATTGATTTTACGAGTGGTTACAATTAAGTTCAAAATTTGTAGTACGGTCCGCGAATATTTCCATTATTAAGATACCGTCATAGCCCTTTTATACCAAGACGTTTATGAATATATTGATAAACTGGGTAAAAATGTTTCTCGGAATTTCCCCAACCCATTAAGTTTTTTTCATTCCCAGATCAAACTTCTCCGTAATATCAGGCAACAAATTATAGCTCCTTCTCACGTTTGGAGACGTATATTTGATATCATCTGGTCCCCCATTTATTTTTCCTAAGGCGAGAAACGAAATCACGATAAACGAAATCCTTCACGACAAATTCTCATTTTGAGCCGGCAAAGCCGTATGGGCTAAAAGGGTTCGTCACGAACCCAAAGGTAAAGCCAAGGTTCTACCTTGAATATTTAAACAACAAGTGACCGTCTCAATGGAGCGATTTCGACCATTGATATAATTATTATTGGCCGTTCAAAAAGAAGCATTATTAATGAAAATAATAGCTATAAGAAATATGTTAGCGCCTAAAAATTTAATGATGAATTCAAACCTTTAAGCGAAAATACTATTGTACATCAAGTTTTTCTCTACTAGCATAAATATCACAACTGGTAATTATTCATTTTTCCTATGTACGAACATCATCGGCCTAATCATTCCTGTTTGTTCAAACCAACGCCGTCAATATTTCTTTTCTAAATTAAAAAAAATGAATGAATAAGTCGTTATTTATTCTCTCAGGCACTAACAGACACTTTCATTCACATTTGGACGTTGGCTTAATCGGTCCGAAAACGCAATGGTATTTGTATTGCGAAAAGTTAATATGATAACGAATACAAATTCGAAGTTCGTTAAATGAAAAGAAGGCATTTTGGCGAAATATTCGGCTTTCGGGCCTGGGGAAATGGTTGGGGGCGGCCTGGGCCGGATCGATAGGCAGGCCAGTGCCGCCACAGCGGGGCCAAGTGACGTCACAACTGTGACGCCATGCACCTGTGGTGGTGACACGGATAAGTGCTCAGCTAGCTGCTGCTGCCCTCTGTTCTGTTCGATGGCCTTAGCCTACGCAGACATATGGGCAATGCTTGGAGGTTGGCTCTCTCCGCTCGCTAGCAAATCGCATCAGCGGTAGAGTTACCTCCCTTCAATTTCGCCGTCACGTAGCACGCTCTCACTCCGATTGATTAGCTCCCTACCAACCAGCCAGCTTGCCAACACTAACACGCCGAAATGCCGGCTGATTCGACATGTGTAAGCCTTTCCATTTATTGGAAACGTTTTCCCGGGGTAGTGAGAGGTCTCGTGCCAGAAAACAAATCCTGTATTGGACAGAAGTGAGGAGGAAAATCCATGGAAAATGATGTGGCTCACGCATCGGGCGAAATCCTCTACGAAAACGAACGCGTTGGAACACGATTTTCAGCAAAACCTTCTATCCAAGTATAAGAATCCTCTATAGGTGGAATTTCTGTGATTTTGAAGTCGTTTTTGTTAGACTTGGCAAAACAATTGAGAGTCGGTCTAAGATCCGTGGTCACGTTTCAATTTACCTCTGCGGTGTGGTCAGCACAGATTTACAACATGAAGAATGTATAGCAAAAATATTGACTATATTACACTATGTGAGATTAGGACCAATGTGAGCACCGGTTGGTTCGACACAATAATTATGTTCGCGGCGAAATCACAGCGTTCATGAAAGATGGTTATCAGTATCATTTACTTATTTTTTTGTGTCGAAACATACATTTAGTCATCAAGTGACATTTTCAAAAGGGTCTGTTTAAGAAGAACGGTTTTAGTTATTAGATAATAACTACAAATAAATGAATAACAAATAAAATTAAAACACTAAAAATTACGCGGTTTATTCTTCCTTATTGACCTTATAATTGAAAAAAACCATCTACGTCTTCATGGCCGTGATAGTTTATGAAATACTCGGCCGAATTTCGCGAATTCTCTAATATTCAATAACCATAAAAACTATAATCTATAATATGAAAAGCTATTACGTCAACACCAAACCTAGGATTTCTTACTTCCATAGTGAAATCCGCAGGGAAGAAGAGATCCCAAATATCAACCCAAGTATAAGATAATTGTTTCCTGGTTCGAAATTTGTGGGTACCAATTTAGTTATCGGCTCCATTTTTCCTTGCGATCCAGTGTCCGATTTCTCCCTCTCAATTTCCTCGATAATCCTTTTCTCGCATGCCGTCCGTTATTCGACCGACCGAAACTCCCATCCTTCGAATTGGGGTCAAGGAAAATCGATATTTCCCCCTTCTGGGCCTTTCATAACGTCTCCCTTTCTCTCATTCCTTTCCATCATCGTGTTTCATGTCGTTCAACGGTAGTCTTTATTTATTCGATGCTTTCTCTTGTCCGCGACAACCATGCTCTGTTCAACTTTTCACATACACACCACAACCACAGTTTTTCTAAATCTTACGCGTTCGTTTCTCAATATCAACCAAAGTTTAAATTTAGAAACATTAATATCCCTAATTATTTTATATAGCCTCCACGGAACGAAATTCACAAATCCTCAGCGCTATTACTAAACTATTAAACTATTAATACTAATACGATACTTCCCTTAGGGAGTGATTGATTGAAGATTCATTTATTGAACAAAATAAAACTGTGACAAAAAAAAAGAGAGAATTCAAACGAATTTTCGTATTTCAATCGAGAATCGAGACACCGAACGAGTTTAAGTTATTGGTTCCATAAATAAAAGTAGTGCGATCTTCTGGTTAAGGGTGGAAAGAAGCGATGATTGAACAGCAGAAAGGACTGAAAAGCGAATCGGTGTATACTCGCACATAGTACGGAAGAATCCATGAGGATTAACTTCAACTCGTGACGATTGTTGAAGGTGTAGGAGAGACTTATTGGAAATTTTAAATTAAGAGCCCATCGCTATAAACCAGGAAATACGGAAGGAAAGAGGGCCTGAAGAAGGAAGAGGGGAAAAGTGAGGACTCTTTTTCATCTAGGAGAGAGCTATTTTTCAACCTAAGATGCCACTTTTCATGTGAACCCAGAAATGTCCTGGGCAATTTTTTGAAACGAGCCAAAAAGCATAATTTTCCGCAAAAGTTCTGTAAAAATTGTTAACTTTATTCACCCAGGGAGAAGCTGCAACTCAAATAATATTCCAAAAAGAGCCGTTAACATTTACTATTGCGATTGGTACGTTAACTTACGGTTTCTCGAGCTCCCCTCAACACCCCAACACAAACTCCATTGTTCGAATTAATCAACCTGTTTATTCATTTGGTCTTTCACAAACCGATCCTCATATCGTAGTTTAAATGTAGTAATTTGGACAGAATAGACGCTGTTATGCAATAATTCGAATAAAAATTGAAACCAATCTGAAGCGCCCAATTTGAAATATGTGATGACCCTGTGTGCCGTGAAAGGGAAGTCCGTGAAAAATTATATAAGCAAGAATCAAGGGGATGAATGACAGTCGGTTTCGTGTTGAAAGAATTGATAGCGCTTAATGGTTTGTGAGACGATAAGTTGTGCACATCTGTGGGATGACGGCAGCTCCAGCAGAACCGGTCAACGATCGCATGTGATGTAGTGAGGCGTAGAGTTCAACGTGAGGAGGGTTCGAATCGGTCAGAGGTTCCAAGGGATGCATAGAACTCGAAGGGTTCAAGGCGCTCACTACGCGCTGACCGACTCAGGTGAACACGAATCGCCGATTCAATGGCTTCACCGCATCTGTCCCCGAGTCTCTTGGAACTAACGGACATCAGTGTTTGATGACGGTGAGGGTATATAGCCCCGACGAATTTATCCTACCTCGATTTCACTTCTGTAGTCGTGTCTATTTCCCCACCACCAAAAATCTGATATAGTTGGTGGGGATTGTATCGTACTTAGTATCATCAAGTATTGGGTTTTTCAACTGGAGCAAAGTAGGAGCAAAATTAGACATAAAAACTGTAAGTTTTCCAAGATTTGTCACTTGCAGAGTGGATAACTCAAACAAAAAGTCGTCAATTCAGATGTTTGAATATACCAAAAGGTAGGTAATTTAATTGTCCACATTTTCCCAATGTAATGTACCTATCCATTTTTCAACCGTTTTTGCATTATTCAACAATATTGGTAGACTATACTCGAAAACATGACATTTTTCAACTTTAAACGTTATTTTCATCTATTTAGTGCGAAATAAACAAAGAATGAAGGATATATTATTGATATACACATCATCAACTATCATTATGCTGAACTTGAGCTAAATCTGTTACAAAAAATTTTTCGCGAAAAATCCAAGGGGTACCCCTGCGATTTTTTTCAACCGAACAGTTAACGAATTTTTACTCGTCTCTCAATACTGATAAAAATCTGAAATTTTTAGGAAAGTTGTATCTTATTGAGATGTATTTTTGTGATTTTTTTTATTTCTCGGAAAAATCTACAAATGGTCCAAAAAAATCAGTTTTTGAAAGCTCGAAAATAGACCTTTAACCGCGCTTTTCGGGGTCAAAATTCACATGAATCAATTGTTTTATTATGCAGGAGTCTTCATTTGAACGCCTTACACACGTGCGTAGCAAAAAATTTGGTGAAAAAAATTTAAACAGAGCCAGGGAAATTAATTTCCGTAAATCGAGTGTTTCACCGGCCGGAATTTCGAGCTCCGCTGGGTGAAAGATTAAATTTATCGTTTTTAAGCGAATTTGAAAGCTATTCTTATAGGAAATTTAACGCTGAATCCGAATTTGACGTCAAAACGACGGAAATTCGACGGCAATGATCAGTTTTTTATATTTTTAGTGTTGTTTAGTTATTTTTCAACTTTAAACGTTCTTTTCAACTATTTAGTGCAAAAGAAACAAAGAATGAACCATATATTATTGATATACACATCATCAACTATCATTATGCTGAACTTGAGCTAAATCTATTACAAAAAATTTTTCGTGAAAAATCCAAGGGGTACCCCTGCGATTTTTTTCAACCGAACAGTTAACGATTTTTTACTCCTCTCTCAATACAGATAAAAATCTGAAATTTTCAGGAAAGTTGTGTCTTACCATGATGTATTTTTGTGATTTTTTTTATTTCTCGGAAAAATCTGCAAGTGGTCCAAAAAAATCGGTTTTTGAAAGCCCAAAAATTGACCTTTAACCGTGCTTTTCGGGGTCAAAACTAATGTGAATTAATTATTTTAATATGCAGGAGTCTTCATTCGAACGCCTTACACACGTACATAGCAAAATATTTGGTGAAAAAACTTTTAACAGAGCCTGAGAAATTATTTTCCGTAAATCGAGTTTTTCGCCGGCCGGAATTCCGAGCTCGGTGATAGTGAAAAATTAAATTTTCGTTTTAAAGCGATTTTGAAAGCTATTCTTATAGGAAATTAAACGCTGAATCCGAATATGACGTCAAAACGGCGGAAATTTGACGACCACCATTAGTTTTTTCCAGTTTTAGTACACGGTTTCATGTTTTTCAACTTTGAAAATCCGTTGCAAATACTTACAGTACGGATCAAATTTGATTAACTAATGATTCCTACAGGAAATTAGACGTAGAATTCGAATTTGAAGTGAAAATAATCGAATTCGAACGAGTAATAATATTTTTTGAATTTTTTACGATTTTCATACTTTTGAAGTTTCAACTTTGGAATTTTTTTTCGTCACGTTCCCGAAATGGGACAGATTAGGTGCTGTGGAAGAAAATGAAGGAAATTTAATGTAGAATCCATTAAAACGTTATTGTTGCTTACAATTCAATAGCGGCTAATTTTACTTATTCAGTCGCAGAAATCTTTCTGAAAATCTCAGCGAATTTTGTTAGTGTTCGGCAGAGATAAGACAGATTTTGTCACTTTTTGACCACAGTCGGGCCCACGGGCATTTGTGTCAAGGTGTTTTTCTGAGTGTAATAGTACCTACTGTGAATTGTTTTTGAACCAGATTCACCACCGTTCCGAATTCTACTTTTCAGACAATCACAAAACTTCCAATTACTACGTGGAATGTAAAACTGAGTATTTTAGAGTTTCTAAAAGACTGCTTAGCAGCAGGCGAATCGGTTTCTTCACCTTTTATTCTATCCGATTCTAGAAAACTTTATTCTTCACCGCGGAGTTTTTTTACTTTTTTTTCCTTTTAGTGTCGTCTAACGAAGTTTGAGAACACTGCGTTGTATAGTTTGCGCTCAATCTTCACGATTATTCTTCGCATTTGTTAACACCATAATCTTATAACAAGTTTGGTAACTCGGTTTTCAGTTGGTGTGACGAGACAACGTTTAATATTCCCCTCCATATTCCGCGGTGGTCTCTCAATTTCCCTCTGTATGCATTGCACGTTCCAACTTTTGCGAGATAAAACTAAACCACTTCTAAACGAAAGTTGAGAAACAGCACACAAGCGAAGAATGCATAGATAAAATGGCATTGCTTCAAGAAAATATAGTTCAACTCGAAATAATGTTGTTTTTGAAGATGAGAAAATTTTCTCGTTATCGAACGACTCAAAGCCTCGAACCCAATATGAATTGTAGTTTTTTCAACATCAGGGAGCCAGTACATAGATTAATCTCTTTTTAGATTTATTTTTAATGATTTATTTGTGCGGTGAAATTCATATTACTATAATAAAGTGCAATAATTAATGGTTAATTCCTCTCACCTATGAGTAGCCCTTATAATAAAGTGGCGTTGACATCTTGATGTCTAAGGATCAGAAAGTTTCACCTTTAAGTTCAAAACTACGTACAAAACCGTACACGCTTTCATTTAACAAGTAGTGAGCCTCACGCATCCACCATACGTTCGTTCATTCTTCATGTTGAATAGTACTTTATTATGAGGTAAAATGCGGTATTTTTGGTTAATTATTCAATAAGGAATAATTGCAATCGTTAAAGGAATAAATAGTTATTTTTTTAAAGTTTAAAATTTCAATTGTTCACCAATCTCTGTCGTTTTTGTGAGATGACAAGTGTAAAATAGTTTTGAAGCACGAATTTATGAAATTGCGATTCTTTGTTGGAAAGAGTTGTTCCCAAGAACTCGACGTCCTTCAATAATGCATAAAAATCCGTGCCCTTACGACGACAATTATTTTAAACGTTAGCTTCTTAAAAATGTTGTGAAACCACCAAATTTAAGACGTTTTATTTATATATTTTAATATGAATTAAATTTGAAAAAATGAACAGTCTGGAGTTCGGTATGAAGTTAGGATCCGAATCCGCTTCCCGTTTGAATTTGCAACGCAAAGCACCGGCTCCTAGAGGATTAGGGATACGTAGGATACTAGTTAGGGTTAGGGATATTTAGACTGACTTAGCATACCCTAACAAATGGTCAACGCCATAATTATTAAACATTTCTCCTGTAATTTTATATTGCAGTACAAGTACAGTTGCACTTTCCTCGAGACCATCCAATTCGTTCTATTATTTCTTTGATTGTGCCATTGACCAAGATTGCGTTTTTATGAAAATTCTAACAATTTAGCTGTTATACTATTTCCTCAGATAAGTGTTGATAGCGTTCGGTGAACGGAGGGCATTTTTTTTTTTTTTTAATTGAATGTTTGGACTTGACGTGACTAGACGCGTAAAACATCACATTTTGAGTGGGGCTAACCATTTTTTTCTGTCCAGGTGGTGTGAGAGGGACAGTTCGTTAGATTTCTGTCGCGTCCCTCTCGACTTCGTTAAATTAGATCAAGCTTCGATACTTCGCACGGTTTGAAGTCGTTGACGTTCCACGTCACCTGCGTTGATCGTTGAGGCCAACAATGTAACCTTACGGAAGGGATATTCATAGCCTAGTCAGATTTATCGGGTGATTTTTCTCAGTTCGAACTGGTGTTAATGGGGAGACGACGTAAAGGCATTGAGTTGTAAACGTGGGTGAGTAAGGTTCTCGCTGGCCGAGATCAATACGGGCGGGCGGGCAGAGACTGCGCTTTGAGAATTCACTGCTGCTTTTCCTGCACCGCTCCATGCCTAACGGTATTCCACGCCCAGTGCTAGCCGAAGCCACGGCAGCAGCTCGTTTCCACACCAAATCCCACCAGGATTCTTCATGCATACTTCCACCCTATCGTGTTTCCTTTCACAAGAGAGTAACAGCCTTACTATTTTCTTCAATGTCACCTCTCTGCTATTCCACTTACTAGCGCAATAAATGTTAGATGCAGACGATATTTTTCCTCTCCGCTCGAACTGCTATTGCAATGGAAAGAGGTTGTCGCATACTTATTGCGAGGCCCAACAGGGCAATTTATTTATTTTCACAGTACGTCAGATTTTTTATTTTTTATTTCCAATTATAAATTAAAATGTAAGAAACTGAAGCTTTCGCTCTGTCAAAATAAAGGTACTCTTTTGGATGAAGCAACCAATAATTCTAACCGAAAATAATTAATTAACCGCACGGTAAAATGTGCGCCAATTGGGGCACAAAATGTACTAGCGGAGGCCAGCGTCACAATTGAAACAAATCAAAACACAATATCATCGATATTTCAGTAAAAACATAACAAAACTTACGACTGAATCGCAGAATCGAATCGTCTTTTCAAATGACAAGAAAACTCGTACTTTGAATTTTGCTTAAAAAAAATTGAGAGTGAAGTAATCAGTATCACTTAATTGATTCCGCGTCTGTGATCGAGTACGTTCGTACCGAGCTGAACTCATCCAGTTCATTGCGGATGTTCAATATGCAGTAAAGAGTTTCCACCACTTTAGTAAAACATTCCTTCAAGTTCCTAACAATGCGAACTAGACTTCTAGCCACATTACACAGAAGTGAGTTCCATCCGAGTCAGGTATGCTGAATCAGCACCGAGTTCACGAGAATTTCCCTTTTCCGGGTAGGTTTACCTTTCAACTGTTCCCATTTCCTTGTCCTTGGGTTCTCGCACTGGAGCGTAGTCTTCTACTTGAGTACGAGTTCAGTTTGGTTGGAACAAACCCATTGTTAACCTGAACAACATAAAGCTAGTCCAATTGATGTGTGGAAACTCATAACAATAGGTATGCACTACTGCGATCAGTCGAGTGAAAGCTGGTGTATTTTTATGCAGAGCGTATTTAAACGTGAAGAATCAAACGCTAGGAGTCAATTGTGCATCGATTGACAGCGTATTTTTCTCGCTTCGCATGAAATCGAATTTTTTTTGCTTCCAAGATTTTTTCAACTCTAATTTGACCAGAACTACCGTAGCCTAGATTTTAAAATAGGGTAATATCGTATCTGAAGAGACCGTCTTAAAGAGTATAAAATGGAATATAAAATATAAAATGGAATATAAAATATAAAATGGGAATTTATTGGTCAGCTGTGATTGGGGAAAAGACGTCCAATGATTGTGCAGTAATTTATTATGCCTTTGCTTCTCATTAATGATTTGGAAAGACAATCCACTTCTTCCAGTTACTAACACGAACTACTATGTACGTTTCCACCTCACAATACTTGGTCATCATATATTGGTCACTAAAAGCGGAAATCCGCAATTTGGATATTTTTATTTTTCCTAATTGCTTGATTCAAAGTAAAATTGATTTCCCAACGATTCAGCTGAAGAGTGATTAACGAGCATTCTAACGATTATGTAGAACGGTATTTCAGGCTCAAATAAGATTTGAGTACGTATATCCGGCCGAACTTCCACAAATTCTCAAACATGGCACACAAAAGTTGCGATAACTCGAGAACCGTTATCATCTCATCCGATTAAGCGTTCAAGAATCAATCGAAATCGACACCAAATACACCTTAGTCCGAAAAATGCGAATTAATCTGGCATGAGGCACTAAGAAATACTAACATGATACTGATGCAACGAACATTCACCGTAACTTCATAATGAACTATTTTAAAAGTTGGAGAAAACCTGATTGAGATGCGGATGGCTGAATAAAGATGAAGAGCGGTGATTGCATCGAGGCTTCTTTGACGCTAGGTGTAGAGCTTTCAAAGCTTCAATAGACGCAAATTTATGGTTATCGGATGCTGGGATCGAACGGCTGCTTGTCCCTCGGCAAAGAAGAGGTCGAGGTTGAGTGTCGAACCGGGCAGTACAATCTACGACGGAGGGTCTGTGGATAAACAGAAGAGAATGACATAGAAGAAGCGTAAAGGGTAAGCTTGAACCAGGAGGAGGAGAGCTGATCAGCAATTGACGCGGGAGGTCGATATTGAACCGCCTGTGCCGTAATTATTCAAGTTTTTAAGCTTTCATGTGAGTATATTTGCGTTCATAATGAGGCGGGTGTCGATCGAACTGAGTCAGTGGTGAGAACTCACAGGGCTGGTCAAGGGCAGCTGGTCCTACTGGTATTGATAACAATCCAAACAGTTAAAACAAACCAGTCAAACGGCTTATTATTTTGTTTAAAGCTGTTCCTGGCCTATACATTTTTGGCCACTAACTCATAAAATTATTTCATTCCTCGCGCAAAGTTTAAGCGATTGCGTTTTTTCATTTAAGTAGGCCTTTTTTTCATTTAAGTAGGCCTTTGTTTTTTTTTTTTCATTTAAACCGTTTTTCATTTAGGACTTTTGATTTTTCGCAAAATACGGTTATGTAAAATTTCGACCTTTATGGAACCCACGTTTTCGAGCAGTCGCATTTGATTTAATTAAAATATTCTCTTTGGAGTTTAAAATTTTACTAAAGGTATTTGTAGATTGATATATTATTCAAACAAAAAAGTACAGGAAGTTGTTCGTCGAATGATTTTAGTCGGTGCTAGAGGGGCTCGAAGTTGACGGTTCAAAAATGAGGGTATTAATTGGTTGAGAAACTGAGATGTGGTAAACTAAAAGTTGAACTAAAATCGTACGATGATTTAAATTAAAAAAAAAAATTGGATATTCAAATTCTACATGCCTTGAAACGTAAAACATCCAAATTTCAGTCGTCCTCCGTGATCCCCAATTCGAGGTCGGTGAGGACAGTCTTCGTGGCTAGTTAGCCAGCAGCAAAAATCCAACTGCCTCTTGTTGTCCTGTGGCTACAAAACGAACAAAGAGTTTAGTAATGAGGCGGACAATTTTCATCATTTTCCATAGATGTTATCCTGTAGTTACAGAGCGTCGATTAATTTCTTACCGCTTGAAGAATATAAGTCGTATTCTAAGGAATGGGAATTTGATTCCACATTCCTAACTAGTATTTTGACTAGTGTATAATTGGATGCTTTCCTCACGCCATAATTTCTTTACAATTTCGCTCCGTTTCTATAATGTTTAAATCAATGCAATGCAAGTCGGAGGAGTGGACGGATAGGGACCAACCATGAACGGGAAGAGGGTGGCCTGGACCCCTTTACATTTGTAGGTCAAGCGGCCTCCTCTGCGACCTTGGTCTTGCTTGTGAACCATCACAAGCGTAGTGGATCAATACACATCCTGCTGCCCAGCGAGCTACCCACAGTAACAGAACCATATCATTTTTCCTTTTCCGTTCATTTTTTGGTGGTTTTTTCTTGTCTTACACATCAAGAAAACCGCTCGGAATAATGCCCACGGTTCAAAATTCATCAAACCTGACCATTTCGAGACATTGATAGCCTTTGAATAATACCCCTCACTATTATGGCTTTCTTGTTATGATAGCATGAGCAGCTTTTTGCAAGGCCGCATTTTAATTATGGCGTCTTCCTCTTTATGAAAAGCTCGTACTGCCATATCATCCAATTGAAAACGTCGTATAACTTCGAGTACACCACATTCATAAGACGTCCTTCCATGGTTCAGTTTTTTCCCGGTGAGAATCGCGTCTGTGATGTGTTTGAACGCGAATATTAAAGTTTAACGGTTGGTAGTTAATCCGAATAAAGCGAAAGCAATTTCGCATTTCACGGCATTTCAAGAAGATGGTTGAGAATTCGAAGACTCTCCCGCTCCGCATCTCCCATTCATCATCGTTTACCAACTCATGAAAGTTTCTGATTGAATTGAAAAATTTCATTTGCATAAAGGGGAATACTATGGACAAGGGACACTCCATTTCATCATCCGCGGACATAATAGAAATTACCATTCACAGCCTGGAATCAATCATTAAAACATGGAATCAATATAGTATTAAGTAACCTTTTCCCCCAAATTCTATGTGACTCTGAGCGTTAATATTCAATTTTGAAATATTACGCGGCATTAGATTACCACATGAGGTAAAACGGAATTTCGCAAAAAGTTGGCATTTATTTTCGACACAAAAATTGAGAAAATATTTGGGCCTGAGCAATAGCTCCATCACTATTCTTCCTCACTTGCAGAACAGAGGACAATGTTCCTCTGGGCAGCAGCTATTTCACACTGTCGGATGAGCGAACCTTGGGAAACTATGAATAACTACCGATCGGTGCCTACAAAAATAGAACGAATCTAAGGGTTTATAGAAAAAGTATGAGGAACAATCGTCCGGTGGCCATGACAGTGGGCGGTGTAAGTTGGAATAAACCGGCGACGGGCGGCCCGAGGACAATTTAGTTTCGAGCGGATGGAACTGGCTTCGAATTGGCTTTTGAAAGTTTTGTGGGTTGACACAGATTTCGTCGGTCAGGTGAGAAAAGCCGCCTAAGACGGTCTAAATCCGCCCTGCGTCATCAATTGGCTGGCGTATGAAATCGAACAAGAGCGGAACGTTTGGACGTCAAGATAAAATCCGCAACGTTGGTTTCGATGAATTATGCACCTGTTAAATTCAAACCCAATTGTGAACGCTTTCCCTCTGAAAAATATCGTTCAAACCGTTTGGTTTATTTTCGTGCTCCATCTGATATCAATGGTGCAATAGAACCACAAGAACAAATGATAAGTTCTATTGACTAGTCGACTACTATGCTCCTCTCAGCGTCCTCAGTGCCATGTGGGACCATAAAGAGGTACACACTGATTTGAATTAAAGATAGTTTAACATAATAAAAAAATAAAAAAAAAATAAATAAACAAAAATCCTACAAATTATTGGACAGTGATTTACCATACATTAACCCTACACGTTCCTTATGATTAAATCGTAAGATGGCCCCTGGGAAACCGAAAGTAATTTTTCAAATGCATGCAGATCAATTTTCCACACAATTCGATTTTTCCGCAAAAAAATACCACAAAGTTTTAGTATTTTTATAGCTGATGGTTTTATTTGAAAAAATGACGAAGTTTAAGCATAAAATGCCGCCCTTAGTAGTAGGATCTAATCAATCGGGGCAACGTGTTCCAAGGTTATTTACGGTTGTCCTCGATCGTCGAAACGAGTACGTGGTATCTTCAAGTCGGTTCGTAATGAAGAGAAAATGTACTACCAGTTAGATCCAACTCCATTAACCTCTATTCAGCTTCAGGGGTGAACTAAGAAAACAACTTTCACGGTCAACGTACTGATCTATTTGCTGAGATAATTTGAGAGGTTGGATGAAGCTTGAGCGGATACTCTTTCGAAGAGGCCCGTGATGGTCGGTTTGTTGGCTGGTGAGAGATTGAAAAGGTGTCTGTTGTGGTTGTGTGTAAGGTCGACTTGAAGGAAAACTTTTCTCTCGGTCCTTGCCACGCTGAAAGTAAAAGGGCGGTTTAATATAGGTTAAGTGAAGTGAGGCGAGCCGGTGTAGGAGGCGTCGCGGTGCCGAAGTGAGGCAGAATGGTGCACGAGAGTGGTACATGCCGAGGGGACAGAAAAGATCAATTATTGTGAGGCGGCGCGGCGCGGCGGGGCCTCTAGCTATCCTCTCAGCCGCTGCCACTTAGGTATAATCAAGCCCCGTCCAACTTAAGTAAACGGTGAATAACATTGCGGATGCAATTACCTTCGGTAATATTTTCATTGCTTAGCTGAAGAAAAAGAGATTAGCTCGTACCTAATCGTGTTACAAATTTTTCAACAACTGTTTTAATGAGGATTTTACAACGCCCTCGTTCACACACCTGACGAGAGTGAGAAGAGGAGTGGAATAATCGTTGCACATATTGGAAAACGCTGCTTCAGAGTTTATTAATTTTTTTCTCATTGACTCTTATCATTATAAGAATGAGACGTAGAGTCCACACCGATCATCACTCAATGGAATGTAATAGTATTCGGTAAATGTTGGAAACATACATATCATAGGATTTGGTTGAATTTTGGATTACTTATAGGAATCTGTCAAGACTGTACAGCGATTTATGATTCTTAGAAGCTGTTGCTACATATAATTCCTTCATTAAAAAAATAAAAAATAAAAATTTATAATTTTTTTTAAAAACCCCGCAAGTCAATCATAGTAACCTCTTCCTTCTGAAGTCGGTTAAAAAGAAGAGATCATCAGCTCGTAAAGTTAACAAAGTCAAACTGTTGTTTCCATCAAACGACATGTTGGTAATTATAAGAACAAACTCCTTTAAGATGTCCTAAATTGAATTGTTTTTATTTTGCCGAAATGGCTAAAGATAAATTCTAGTTAATCGCCCACGTTGTAATAAAAGACAGTGTCATGCAAGCCGACAACTTGATCATTTTTTATTTTTACAGACGGCGAAAATCAAAATACTTAAGCGTTCATAAGTTCTAGGAGTATCATCAGTTTATTTATATCAATATTATTTTAATCTCATATAAATAAATATACATTTCTTTGTGTAAATTTCTTGATGAATGTTTTAGCAAAATATTTTGCGAAATTACTGCTTGCCAATTTAACCTCGCTTTCTGGCAGATGGCGTTCTGATAAGACATAAAAATAGATGGAGACGCTCATTGGCGAGGGTTCACCTTACGACCACAGTTGTAGATCCGAATCATTTTTCGAGAGATATACAGTCCGTTGGACGTACATCTCTAGACGTGTGTAGGCTAGGTGGCGTTTGACCGGACAGATGCGGATCAGAACCTGTCGAGGTCTGCAACTGAGCCTAACTTTGAGGATGGCTAGTGTGATGCTGGCAAACCGGCTATAGCTGTACCCATTCTATTATTACCTGCACCTGCCCATGGGCAGGCGTCGAGATTAAATTAGATAGGGCTTCAGCCTACTTTTATTGGCTCAACTACCTAAAAGTCCGTTTAGGCGTTAAAATGATCACTTCTTTTGCTTGCGACATCTTACAAAATAGTTGTCCCGTATGGTTGACGGTAATCTATTTTATTTAGCCTTCTCGCATCATCAGTGACAAAAAATATGCCAAAGCTGAGGGATAGCTCGGTCCCTAGACCACCCCATGGTGAATGAGCCGAAACTGGTGCACACAAAACAAAACTATAACACAAAACAAATTATTGTACAGTGGTTTATTATTCCTTCGCTTCAATAATGATTTAAGAAGACTATCCATTTGTCATTTTAAATATTCCAAACATTTGTGAACGTTTCCCACCGAAAAACAGATGGTAACTATAAGGGAAAACTCCGTAGCGACTATTGTAATTTTAATCAATTTTATTTTTCAGAATTTCCTAATTAAAAACTAAATTTTTTCCCAAACGGTACAGCTGGAGAGAGTGTTTGACGACCATTCCAATGAGTATAGAACGATTTTTATAGCTCAAAGAACTCGCGAGTTATACCCTCATGTCAAATTTCTGAAAATCTCCCAAATTCGGCACAAAAGCTGTGATAACTCGAGAACCAATGAAGCTATCGACCCCGCAATGGTCTCATTCGATTCAGCGTCCAAAAATCTATATAATTTGATACCAAACACACATTTTTCTGTAAAACCCTGGAAAAAATTAATTTTCTTCCCCTCAAAACCCCCCAAAAATACCCATAAAATTGAGCTAGCAAGTTGGTTCAAGAATTGGGCGGTCGTAGGACCGAGGTTGATTTTTGGTGAAAATTTCAAGAACTTAGCTATTATAGTTCGGCCGGAAAACTGCTTTCGGCGTACGGCGGACGGACAGAATTTTTTTTATTGGATATTTGGATTTTACATGCCTTGAAACGTAAAACATAAAATTTTGAGGGGGTTAGAAAATTTTTTTCTTGGGCGATTACAATGGTTAATTATTGATTAATAAACCAAAATATGCTTTGAACCTTCGTAATATGAACGCAAAGCGAATCCCAGCTTCAACATCTCTCAAGATGTTCATGGGTTGAGGGGGCGAAAAATTAAGCGCCATCATTTCCCTATATTCCATTACCTAGGTCAGGGCTGTGCGACTACATGCTCGCTCGCCCCAAAGAAGCATTTTGGCCCCCTTCACTGTGGCCCACGGCTCCTAATAAGATTTTTATAATTTTTTTTCTTCATTTTTGATAGAATGATGATGAAAATATGTTCAAAAATTGAGAACAATACTCGGATTTTTGGTGTGGCTTTTGAAAAGTGGAAGTTTTCCGACATGGCACGCATTCACGTCGAAATGCACGGATGATACACGGTTCAACATCAGCGGTGTTGAACAATGTTTTCCACTTTCTGATTTCGTATGGGTGCCGAGGATAAAGAATATGAATACAAACAAATTAGGGGATGTGGTGTTTTCTCACTGGAAGGCTATCCTTTTTCGTCGGCTGAACATCATTTTCAACCAAGCGAAGGATTTACGTTTATTCGCAGAAGTGGAATGATGTGACGCGAATTGAAAGAGAGACTTTTCCGATTTTACGGACCGTGGACTGTTCGAAGCATTAAATGCTAACACTAATCGCTTTATCAATTACGCTTCAAGTAGCTAAGCAGCTCTAGATAACTGTCCTTTGATGTCAAAGTTGCCACACCGCAGGGTTCTAGATAAATGATCTTCAGGTAATTCTCGAGCGCTACACGGTTTTCCGTGAGAGCCCTTTCTCAACCCATCGTTATGGACGTGTTCACAATCGGATCGGAAAAGTATTAGATTTGAACTGGTCCAACGATGACAAATACCTCCAATTTGAATATTGAATTATTCTTCTGACTCTTCAAATTATATTTTATTGAGTAATTGAGCTTTCCTTTTACAGGACATCCCGAGCATATTTACTAAACGGTAGCTGAGGCCAGGTAGCAATTTTTGCAATATTTGCCATCTAAACCTTTATGCGGTATGATGGAAGTAATGAATGAAAGAAATAATCACAGCTGTATTTTGATTTTTCGAAGTACGGGGAGAATTTGAATATCATCATCACAATAAAACTTGACGAGATATTGTACTTAGAAATGGCCAACATTTTTACAAGACAATGAAAAATAAGTATTTTCTTCTATAAAGCTCGAACATTGTGAAAACACGATTTTATCGACCAGACGCCCTAGAAATGAAAGATTTGGGAGCTGAAACTTGATGAGCGTTTTTCCCAGTGATCGTTATGTTTTTCAACCTTCAAAACGATATATCTCAAATTGTAGAGATTGTAAATCGCTGAAACTTTTACCACGTATTTTCATATTATTTATTACATAAATATTCAATATTTGAATGGTTTCCAAGTCTGCAGAAGAAATGTTTTCTTCTGTGGACTTGGAAACCATTTTAATCCAATTTTCTAACCATATTCCAACCATATTTTATATTTCAGAAATTTCAACTTTTTACAGGTTTGTCAAAATTTCAATTTTCCTCAAGAAAGTTTCAAGTCGTTAGTTTGGAGTAGACAATTCATTCTTTGAAATGAGAGGAAGAGCGATTGAATAGGAAAACAGAAACTGGATAAATCCAATTCAGCGAGGGTGCAAAAGTTTGCAATTTGCCTGGTATATTAATAATTGTGACGGTGTTGGGCCATTCTTATGACAGGAAAGTGTGTAAACTAACGTAGATGGGCTGGAGAGAATGATGGCGAGAAGAGTTTCGGTACAATATCCTCAAAAGAAGCCTCGGCTCCAACTCAGAATGCAATACGTTTGTCGGACCTTTCACACGAGGAGAGGAAATTCCCCTGAAAACAAATTCAGCTCAAAAATCATATAAAACTCCAACAAGTTGAAAGATGCATTACTTACATACCATACTAATCTATAGCATATATTAGGAACTGTTTCAAAACCAACTATAAAATAAAAAGTTTATGAGTGAAACTGATTTTCTTCGCATGTGGCAATTGAAACAGAGACAGAGAGTTGTAAGCCATGATCAAGGGAAACGTAAAAACGACAAAAAAAAAAAAAAAAAAAAAAAAAAAAAAAACTTGGTCTATGTATTCAAATTAGGACTTCCTGTGACAAAATGAAACTACTCATGAATATCAAATGAGAACAATACAGGCCAACCTACTAGATGGAATTTATGATCGAACGAGCCACAACCCTTTCTTCTTGTGACGAGCCGCTGTGGCAGAGCGGCAGGTCACGTGTTTGCACGGCCTAGTTTCACCCCCTGATAAGAGCACCGCCTCGTAGGTTTCTAGTTTCATACTGGATACGGTCTGTGTGCGTATAGGGCTTACAGCGGTTACATAACATCAGTCCGCACAGGTTCGGAGGACAGGTTTGCCGTCATTAACCGCATACACACACGATGCTTCAGCCCTAGGCATAGGTTTCACTGGAGCTGAACGTTAGATAGGTGATGAAGGGAGTGGACTGAAGCCTCTCACACAGCCGCACGGTTTTAGACTTAGTTGTATAAAATATTCGCCTCCGCGCACTCAAAACATTTCTTGTTTCTAGCCCTAAGAATCCTCCATTCATTTAGATGTTTGATGAAGGTAATAAGTGATGATTGTGATAAGTGTAAAACCGATTTGGTTTCATGGAAAACGTCCACGTTCGTCAGCTGCTTTTGATTCTCTCTACTTGAACTAAATATTTGTATAAATGATTTGTATTAGAGTAATTGTCGAAGGGCTCAGTTTTATCAAGACTCGTTTTTAACTTTGGTAGTATTATAACTGCCAAATGATTCTTCACAATAACGAAAGGCTAAATACGTAAAATTCAAATTCGTAGTTGCTTTAACTAGGTACTATATAATTTTTTTAATTACCATGTTATTTTACATAACAACGAAGGGCTGCTACTTACTTCCCGAGGAATCAATCTCATGGAGTAATGCAAAGGGTTTCATTACGCAAATATATAACCTCGCGTAATCAGAATGAAGAATATTGTGAACTTCTATTTTTATACATAAAACGTATTCATGTACATAATAAATACAAAAGCGCTACGATAGCACTTGAAATTGTTCTTTACTCATTCTTCTTTTCAGTCACGATTGACCCTTCATGATAACTTCTTGGGATAACTAGTAAATTTTAATTCCACGTTTACGTTGTAAATGGAAATATTTTAGTAGTGATTGCAAGATGACTTGTTCACTCAGCTACTTTCAAACGAATTTCGTATTCTTTCCTTCGGGCTCTCGGCATTTTATTTTATAAATAGGGGTTGCTACTAATTTATGAACGATTAAAAATAAAACACATATTCTAAGAAATAATTATTTTTATGGCCGTATCGACAAACCATCATTGGCGTCACTCACAGCAATACTTAATTCTCAAGGGCCATCACACGCTAAGATGAACAGAGAACGGACACATCGGATATTGGAGTCACTTTTAGAGTGAGTCTTTCAATTTCCTGTCTGATGCAGGAAAATCGGAACGGATTACTTTTATTGTCTATTCATGACTTTTGTTGTGCTTATCCGTTTCATTCTCCGCACCGAGCAAAGACTAAGTCAGACTCTCTCTATGTAGTAAACCATCTTTAGGTCATTTTTGTTGACGTTACCAAAGTTTGGCCTCCAAAATTAATGTATTAGGGGAATCAGCTCAGCAATTCATCGTCTCAAATTGAACAAGCAATTTTATCGTGTATTTCGTAATAATACTACTGCCGCAACAACCTGCTCCAACAAGTTGAAGGACGGAAATACCGACTTTCACTGTAAATCTTTTTTGGTCCCAGTGCAACAATTTTAGCAGATGACTTAGCGGTCGGGTTGAAAATTGTTCCGGTCACCAAGTTCCCATTGAATCATAACTTAAGTTAAGAGACTCCGATGAGTTCGGGTAACATGAGCGAGAGAATGGGAAAGGGATGGCTCAAGAGGCTGGGAATTGGTAGAAGTGTGGGGCGGTCTGCTGAGTATTTCAACACAGACTCGAGAGAGCGAAAAGAGACCCAAGTATTGATTTGAGTTGTGGTATTCGGAATGACGTCACCGAGTCTTGACTGTTGATCAGATTGAGTAGGTAACGGCCATAGAGTATTTTCCGTTTCCCTTGCCCATGAATAAATTTACAATGAAATCATATGTATTTGCAATGATCTTGGATAGATATCTTGATGGTAGTTATTTAACAGGATTACGAGAAAAGTTTATAATGCTTTATATTCCAATCAATTAAAGATAATTGATAATAATTAGCGTAATAATTACGGTAAGAAAGTGATGGTTTGGAAATATATTTATCTCTGAAATAATAAAACCCTGAAAACTGAATAACAATAACAGTTAAAGTTACCATTATTATCGTTTGAATCATAATCGAAAAACGTCTGTTCTTATTCCACATTTTGAAATAATACAGACGAGATTGATTTCAGTGGCAGTAAATAAGCACTCGGAAATCATAGTATGAGACTCACACTATGAGACTCAGAAAATCATATTATGAGACAAAATCGCATTAGTACTGGCACGCTTTAAACGGAAACCAGTGCTCACTATTTTGACGAAAGATTATTTGGTTGAGTCAACATCTGTCGCAACTATCGTGAGACATCTCAACATTTGAAAACGAATGCTGGTAACTACGAATTTCGTAGTGCTTTTTAATTTGCCATAATTGCTTTTCCGAAAAATCCCGAAGAATCTTTTCAGTATGCGATCATTTTAGGAGGACGTTTTTGACATTGTTTTATACTATAGTTTATTCTATCAATCAGTAAGGCCATCCCAACAGGAATCTGTTAACGATTCAAATGTTGGGCAACCGAATCTGCCATAATTTAAAAAGTGTTTCTTGAAATCTATTCTTTCTTTGTTAGGAAATCAAGTGAACAGCGAAGAAATGAATAAATCATGATAAACAAGTACTTAGCTATGGTATAAAGCGTCTCTTCTCTTGATTAAAAGTTTAATTAATCCGAAATGAAGAGCGGATTCTTACCAGTTTTTTTTCCAGCTTTTTCCATCTCATTCCCCGGCAATTAAACTGACTGCTGCTCGTTTTTCGGCTTTTAAATAATTGGTTGAGTGTGAGGAAATTGTGTTGTGAGAAAATCACCAGAAAGACTAGACGAATAAGTGGTATCTGTGGAAAAGTACTAGTCAATAGAATTTATCAAGAATCAATTCAAATTTACACGAGCTTACTTAATTGAATACAATGCAAATATTATTTGGAATACTGCAAGGTCTCTCTCAGTGACTGAACGTTGTGCCAAGTGATCTTTCATGAGACTCTACAATGAAGTATCTTGTATTATTTTCATTTATTTCCAACCATTGTGAAATCGTATGATATAAACACAATAAAACCGGTAAAAAAAAAAAAAAAAAAAAAAAAAAAAAACTGCAAGGTCTCAAATCAGATTCTTGGGATTTTCTGAAAGTTTCGTTAAATTGATTTTTCAAAGTTCATTTCGACGTAAAAGAATCTAATTGAATCGGCTGGGGTTCGTCGAAAGCAACTAGAAGTTGCTAACTTGCCTAAGTTGTTAACTAAGA
Source organism: Tupiocoris notatus (assembly GCA_037159825.1). NCBI lineage: Eukaryota > Metazoa > Arthropoda > Insecta > Hemiptera > Miridae > Tupiocoris > Tupiocoris notatus. The sequence goes on from JASJUZ010000283.1 coordinate 57,374, forward strand.
GCCAATAACAGTAATATCAAAATAACGTGCTTAAAATCAATATGGTACAATACGTTTCGTGTTTGTGAAGAAGAGTTTTATTGGATCGAAACGAGCTAGTGGCACAGACTGGAAACTAATAGTCGCTCAGGCAACTAACAAAACGTAAACGACAAAAGATACGAGATGGACATCAAATGGACCGTAATTGACTTATTTTCTTGTTCCCCCAGGGAGCATGATATCCTTTGAGACTCGAAGCTACGCAAGTTTAAGCGGGTTATGCTATCGGTTCTCTCGTGCAGCGTTTGAGGTGCACGAGCAACCCCTCGACTCACTCGAGCTATCGGTATTCATTATTTCCTGGAACGGTCCGAGTGGCACTCTGTCTCTAATTTTTCATCTTTTGATTCATCATCTAATAATAAACGACTGCGAACGCCCGAGAAAAAGAAAAAAGTCTAACGCGGTCAGTCTGCAAGAACGCAGTCTACGTTATTCTGAGAAAACGATAACAGCTTTATGGAACATAAAACAGTTCGGTATCCATTTCGGACGCTGCATCGAATGAGACTATAGCGATGTTGATAGATTTAATGTTTCTCGAATTATCGGGCTTTTGTGGGCAGTTATGCCTATAATATGAGTGCTTATAACTATCATAAGATGTAGGACTCAATTTTTACTATTTAAAAAACTTTTGCATTAAAAAAAGGTCTTCGTCTGCTACAGTAGTGAATGGAGAAAATTCCACCATGAATGTCACTATGGAAGTAGGTTGAATGAAAAACAGGTTTCAGTATAAACGAAAAATATTGGAAAAACCCCCAAGAGGCGCTAGAATTTCTCGAGAACGCTCAAAGCGGTTCAAAGGAAAATGCTCTTTACTCGTTCGTTGCATAGATGCACTTCGTCGACAAGCGATTCTGGATCAAAGTCATTGTGTGGCTTCTACCTCCTAGTAATCGCTCTTACAAGCCTTGTATCTCCACTTTCCTTTTCTTACGATGTTACTATCCCCATCCATTCACCACTGTTTGCGTATTCTATTGAAGTAATCTGTTTTCAACAAGCCGCAATATCTCATAGGTTTTCCTCGGTAAAGAGACCACCAAAAGCAAAACGTACTGTCCAGTATGTGAAATAATATAAAATAATCTTTTATCGTTGATAATATATCGACATTTTCTTAGCGTTCATATATGGAAATCACCGAAACTCGAGTATATTATTTAGCCATCTTAAGCTGCTGAATACTTTGAAATATTTAATAACCGGAGAGAACAATTGAGAACCGACAACAAAATTTAGTCTATTGTTAACGTCTTAAAATCGAATTCGGAAAAACTGTTTTGATAGTCTTTCGATAGTGCCTGTTTGTGTTTCCAAGTAATTGTCGCCGAAATTCCTGCATCAAAATCCATTTTGTTTACATCAATTAAATTTCGTGATGTTCTTCTAAAAACGTAGTTGAATTTTAGATTGCACACTCAGTACTCTTTTCGAGAAATGTGTCGTAAAATCTCCTGCGGTTTTATTTTTTCCAAATTATATTTCTTATTGTTACCGTAATGATAACTGGTTAAACATATGTTCAACAAAGGAATCTGCAAATTAATTGCGAATAAATCTAGTATGCCTTTTGCTATCAAATGTGTCGTATCTTTCACTCTGAAACAAGAACTGTGAGCGGACCAGTATTACTAGTTGGTGCAGAGGTTTCCGAGGTGAACATTTTTATTCAAAAACTTTCACGATATTAGCGTTGAAATATTTTTCCTTTTTTTAATTTTCCACTGCCCGCAGAATCGATATATTGGAAATCTTTATGCTTTGGGATTCTATTGAAAAACCGCGGGAAAATCGTATTATTATAAAATATTAGGAGAATGATTTGGAGAAGGTGAACTTACTTTTCGCTCAATATTTTATCGATACCACCAATTTCAGCGAAGAAAATTACCGTGGAAACGATACCGTAATATGACGTGTTTTTAAAACCGGATCTTCGTCAACTTTTTAGGGGGTTCCATATAGGCATAGATACGAATTCATGGGTTTTTAATACAAACTTACGTTAGCACACCTTCACACTCTCTGCTACCAACTAACAGTTCTTGCTCATGTGCCTCCTAAAGTTAATAATTCTTTAATATTCTCGTTGGCCAGGCTTTCGTCAGTATAAAATTTTACACTTAGTTTCAAACTAATCCGAGGAATATCGAATGGACAACCAAACTCTAATTTGGCGGAATATTTTTCAACGGACCGTATCTTCCACATAAAATAAACGTGGTTATTTGTATTTGTTTTACCGTTTTTTTTTCTTTTTTAGTGAATCATCTATTCAGTATTTGGTAGGAGGAGAGAAATATATTTATTTTTGAGAAGAGCTTCTTGGTAAGTTTGTCCTCAATGTTTACTTGACCGGATATAATTCAAGTTGATCGCTACTCGGTTACCGATTTTTTTTCTCCAACAAGATTAACAAATCCAAACAACTTGGTTGTGCACAAACAATTTATTATTGTAGAGTCAGATTTCACTGGGGAGGTAGAAATGAAAACCCGCTCTGGCAACCTAACATAAACTGTAAAGGAACAGGCGATGGAAAACGGCTCGCCGTCCAAACAACGCTCTCCCTTCCGCGCTAATTTTAGCAGTTCGCGCACCTGTGCCAAAATCATGCATGCGGCCCCTTCTATCTTCAGTTCTATTCTCTACTAGGTCACTTAATATGGTCAACAATTCAGACCATTTTACAGTAGGTACAATAGATCAGTTTGTAGATCCAATGAATATTTAGCCGCAACAAGCTTCTTTTAGCTAACAAGTTTCATATCAATTTTATACCAAGAGCATACAAGTAATTTTGATTGATAACAATCAAGAAGCATCTACTTGTACGAACATTTAAAGACCTAGAGAGTAAAAATATATTCATTTTTGTTGCCGGTAACAATCATAACAGAAAAGTCTCTTAACGCTTACTTCGCAGAAATACTCTGAAAAATACTAAAAGAAAATTTTCCGGAAATTTCATCGACTTTCTTTTTTTCTCACAAAGATATAAGCATTTTTTTAGCCGAGAAAAAATTCACAGACACTGCTCAGAAAATGATTTTGACTATCGTAGTACTAAAATGAAATTTTCCAAATTCACCCCCGTTTCGAATTTAACTTTTTGGACGATACCGATTCTTCCATTTTCTACGTGAACCTAGAAGTAAAAAGTTCGAGAGTAGGAATTCAACTGAAGACGTTCATAATGGTTTCATCGACTTAGTATATATAAGTTGAATATTTGATTTTAGCAGGAAGAGTATAAGCAGTCATGTTCAAGGTCAGTCATGGTCCAGGGTCGGTGCGATATTGGATTGATTTTTAGCTCATAGCATTATAACATGAGATTTTACACAAAGTATTGTAGAAGTTGACAAAATCATCCGTGAGACGGTGATACGCAGTCATCGCTGCTTATAATTCATTGTTCGACCTTCATTCTTACATCGAGAGCTCGACGGATCTCCACAACAGTATTTCCAGTATTTCTTCAAGTTCTTCTTGAAGTGATTTAGGCAAACATGATTGTCATTTTAGAGACACGTTTGAAAAATATGCTTTTAATACATATTTTGAGTTCATACGCGTCTTTGACAAACTGACTGAATATTTGAAACTGGCTATTTTTTTTTTATTGTAGAGGTGATATTATTATTCGCCCCTACTTGAAAGTAACCGATTGCGTTGCGTGCGCATTTACTTCGCGAGCAACGTCAAAAGTGTAAAAATGATTCAGCAGAAGCCGAGACCGAAAGGCATTGATCAATAGGTTGGCTGACTGTAGATTGCGTGTTATTGAAGGAATTCAACGTGCAGCTATCAGGTCGGAAACAACGTCCAATCATAACGAGGTAGCGTGCCTATCAAGCAGAAAATTGCTCAGAACGCACCGACTTTCCGACTTTTAGGATGATCAAAATAGTTTCATTAGTTTGCTTCATAAATGGATTTGACGAACTTGGCACAAAGCTAACAGTTCTAAGGAACTGACCATTAATAAAGGCATTTTCGACTAGTTGGATCTCTTCACTCCAGCGGTTGGATTGGGAAGATGAAGTAAACTTTTGAGAATGACCCGAGAAGAAAAATAATGTGCTGAAAAAAATATTTTCGTCTTCATTGCTTCATTCAAAGGTTATAATTCTTCTGAATTCAGCATTTCAATTCCTGATGAATTTGAGCGAAGAGTAAGGATCAAACTATCAGGACATAAATCGACCATAGGGCTTTAGAGCATGATTTTATTTCAAACTTTATTCAATCTACAATATTTATCCTTAATAGCCGATTCCCTTTGCGCTGTAATATGGAAATATCTTGAATTATAAATGATGTTTTACGACGAGAGGCTTCTGATGACTTTTTCAAATGAATTTTCGCAATTACTTATTCATCATCATTTTTATTGATTTATGACAAAATTATCTGAAATATTTTGGCGCACATCATAATTTTTATAATCTACGACATATAATAATAGCAGAAATTATACACCTGACACAACTGAGGTGCGTCCTACGCACCTGTAAATTTTTTATTATAATTATATTGCAATTTGAACCAAAATTCAAAACTCAATAATTTTTTGTTTTTGTTACAGGTCGAAGAAGATGACTCTCTATGGTGAGTACAATACTCGTACAGTACGCATCGAACATCTGTATCTGTTTAAAATCGGCTAAGTAGTAATATTTTCGGACTTGGAGTTGGCGATGCTGTTCACCAATAGAGGGTAAGTAACTTTCAGTTCTGTATTTGCGATGAACTCCCAACAAATGTCTCAAGTACTGTCTGGATGGGGAGGTTAACACTCTGTGAAAGAATATTCGATCAGGCTTCCGCAATGATCACTCATAAACATAAGCTATCTGAAAAAAATCTCTACTATGATTGTACAGTATTATTATTCCTAATAACCTTTGGTTCAATTTTTTTTTTTTTCCATTTTTATTTGTAGTATCCGAGGATTTTACAAAGGACCTTTGGTTCAATTTTAAGAAATGATTATTTACCCGATTCTAGTCAAATAGTTGTGTACGTTTCCACCTTAGATTAGTAACTATTATAAGCCCTGATTCCTTATATCCTAATTTGTAGAGAGTGTCTGATGAGCATTCCACCGAGTAAAGAGAGATTTTGATAGCGACACGAATACTCGAGTTTTATCATCATGCCAAATTTTGAGAATCCCCGAACATCCTCACAATAGATTACTCGAGAACTATTAAGCTTATTGAATTGTTGCTAGGGGAATCGTTCACATCTGTTATTATACTAGAATTTCTTTAAGATCATAGTTTAAGCAAAGCAATTGTAAACCATTGTACTATCATTTGCCGGGTTTGATAGAACTTTGGATCAAGATTTTGACCATAAAGGCCTGACATAGTGAAGGCGATCCTCTTGAAAAATTAGGAAGGATAATTGAAAGGGAGTCTGACGAAATTTCCATCACGAAATTTCCATTGTCTTCCGAGGGCTCGAATCCGGGGCCTTCAAAAGAGACATTTATTCTAATTTGAAGTCCTACCCTGAAGTTGAATAACCACTGATCTGAAAAGATGACAGTAGCTTTTAAATTTCTTCAAATTTTGTATTTCGACAATCTGTGTACTAATCACGATTGGTAATAAAAAATTGGTTTTACAACAGGGAGATTAAACAATTTAATTATTTATACTGGTAATTAAGGTAGTCGCGGTCGTCTCGGTGACTTGAGGACGAAAACACGAATAAATCGTTGGCGCTTGTTCCAGAGAGAAATAACTCTTAGCGTTTGGACTATTTCAAAAGTTGACACCCTGTATTATATAGCTATCAAAATTGTTCATTAGCACTTGTAGAGATATCCAGTTCACCAAGCTCAGCTAATTCCAAAGGAGCGATTCGGTTCGAAGAATTCTAACTTTACTCCGCTAGACAGACGAGGGAATCATTATAATTATGTAGTTTCTAGTTCCTGGGATTAAATCCAGACTTGGGAATATACATTAATTTGCCCGCTCCGCTAATTTAGCTGTCTGGATGAATATTGAAACTTCATTTCCACTCTATTTTTGTCGCCTCTTTTCGAAAAAGGTGAATGAAAATATCCATATAAATGAGGGCAAATCATAGTTTTCGTGGGACTGAAGAGCAGCTGCGTATTGTGAATAGGAAAATCCCAGGATTGAAAGCATCGAACTTTTCAACCGGAACAACAATAACTCTTCTCATGTGCCGATATAATGATCCTCTTTCGTAAGAATTTATTCCTGTTTTTCAGAACGATCAGTTGAAACGGGGAATATTAAAATCTGATGCGTATATCGTGCGTGTACTACTTTTTCTGGAAGGGCCATGGAATAATTGGAATACCAACGAAGTCTCGCAAAAAGCCAGTACAGGAATTTTGAACCGGCACGTGACACCCTCGAGTTTGCACCGTTGGTAAAAAGCGTGGGCCAGCAAAAGGCCTCTTGGAACACAACTCATCAAGAGTTCGGAGTAGTCGGCTGGCTGTAGTCGACAATAGTGCATAGCCAACGATTTTCGCTGCAAAAACGCGAGTGCTGGGCTTCTGGGCTTTTGATAGTTGCTATCAGAGAGGCAGGGTCGAGTATAATTATGACACCTATAGCTGAAAAACGAATCGAAAATCCATCGCGATGGAAGTGGCTGAAAACAGGTCGAAGCTAGTAAACGGTTCGGACTCATTCCATCACGAATTCAATTTAGTTACATGTTCTGAAGCGGGAAGCTGTCAATTCGGCAGTTCGTCAAATCCGGTTCCCGTGCGGCTATTTTTGTTTTAATGCTTCGCTTCCGGAGCGGCAGGTAGATGCACCTCGGACAATATAACTTTGTTGATTCGACGACGTTCAAAGGTACCGAGGCGAATGGCGTAATCGACGCAACTATATGAGTTGAAATTGCATTTCATCCTATAAGGATAGCATCTGATGTCATCCCTCGTATTACAGGATTGAGTCGACGGTGATAGCGTAGAACTTCGGATTGCAAACCCGCGCGGATTATGTAATGTTGTTTAGTCTCTGAAGGGATTGTTTTGAGGCTTATCGCTTACTTCTCTTGAGTTAATGAACATCAGCTTGCTCCTCAATGTAGTTATTTGCATGAGGTGAATTCCGACGATTCGGCGTTTGAATCGAATAATAATGTGAGGAGAACAGCAGGGATTATACGTAGTAGAGATGAAATCGATACTGGAGGCATATCAAATCTGATTGGTTCTTGTTCAAGTGCCACTCTGCGATATCTGTTTCAATTTTCAAGGTTAGTAATGAATAAGTGAGACTCAAACCAATCTGAATCGGGCAGGTGAGAATATTCCTAAAGGGGGAATGGATCGAATGGAACTTTTATCTACAACCCTCTTCCATTTCGACGCATGTAGAAAAAAGCGGTTTTAGCAACTGTTGGGGAAACACATATAGGCATGTATAGTTTTTATTTGTATTGATAGGGACATGCCTTGAAACGTAATACATCAAATTTTGAGGGGGTTAGAAATTCTTTTTTTCTCGGGCAATCGCAACGGTTTATTATTGAATAATAAATAAAAAAAAAAATAAATAAATAAAAAATACGGACCAAGTACGTGATACCACTTTGGCTCAGTGAATGAGCTTTTAATACACGCACAAAATATTTTCAGTTTTACAGGTCGTGTTCACGACGCCATCTAACGTAGATTGAACGATGGCCAAGATGCTAGTAGATTGGTAGACAACGGCGCAGCCAGGTATTCTTTGGTGGCGTGGTGATTGGCTGACTTTGAAACACGAGCGTTGTATACGTTGGCAGAGTTTCATAAGAGCATTGGTAGTGAAAAAGATTTGGCTCAGCTGGTAATAGCTCGGAACCATGTAGGTCGAAAATGTAGAAATAGTGTTTGAGAAAGCTTGGCCTGAATTTGATGATTCGAATGAAGGATGAAAGGACATTAATTTCCTGGTTTAACAAACCATTTTGAAATAATATTAATATTAATGCGTTTTGAGGACCTCCATAATTCACATGCCATTGTGGTAGGCAGGATTTTATTCATAATGCCAGGGAAAGAAGAGGTTCCAAGGTGTCCGAAACGCTAGTCTCATTTACTTCAAGGTTAACAAACAACAGACTTCTCCTCTGCTTGCCAAAGACACGAAATTAATTATACTTTCAATATTTCAGCTATGTGTCTTTTCTTCCATGTTTTCAAGCTTTTTTATATGCTTTTATTTATTTACCCTTACAATCCAACCAGGCCTCCGATTTATTTATATCCTCAAGATCGTTCGTCCGATGGCTTTGTTACGGTTGTGCGATGGTTCGGGGTCGATTGATCGGGACGTCCACGCTACTGAAAAATGTGGACGTCTTGCCAAATGCTGGATACCGAATCAAACGTGCCGCCTGGCTCAAGCCAAATGCCCTGTTCCGTTTAGTGTGATCTGAGGGCGGTCCTTCATACATTCGATTATGTAAGTCGCGTTTTCCCACCGGAAAAACAATTCGTCCTAATTTTCTAGATTTGGGATGCGATCCGCAGTCCCGAATAACAAGAAACTGGCAACCTTGCCGAAAATTCAAACCCGTGTGAATCCCACGTTATTGAGGTGTTCGTACCTTCAGCTAATTAAATGTAATGAAACGCTTTCATGTCGAAAATGACGCGAGGAATAGAAGATGAACCCGGAGGCAAAACTGATCTGAAATCGGTAGCTGTAATTGTTAGATTGCATCGTCGGTACGAGTTCTTTTGCTAGGATCCACCAAACCGCTTCAGTGTCCTATCCAGTTATGGTAGTTAACCGCTGGGCCAATTATTATATTGATTCGACGTGGGTACGAGGTTGAGATGTAATCAGCGACGTTATCTCATTTTGAATTTCTATACTTCAAGCGCTTTCGCCATTCATGGCCTCTTCAGGAAATATCTTCATAAATTTTTTTTCAAAATAGGTCCTGTAAGTAGCTTTACAAGGCCGGGATTGTCATGAATAGGAAATTTCTAATTTCGCTTTTTGAACCTAGAGTCTAATTAATTAGCGGACGTAAATTAGCGAATTATTAAAAAGCGGACGTGTTTTAGAAATTTCCGAATTTCCAAAATGAGCTCCTTTTAGTCGCGGCGATTTTTCGTACTCGTCCAGCTCCACTAAACTCTGAATTTTACGGATGATATTTCAGGCCTTCAAGCCACGATTCGATTATCTGCTTGGCTCTATAGACTCTAGAACTCTATTGACATTGATACCAAATACACCTTATTTTGAAAAACGTTAGAAAATACGAATTTTCTCCCCCTCTAAATCCCCCCAAAATACCCTTAAAATAAATTGAGGTAGCAATTTAATTAGAAAATTTAGCCATTTTGTCAGGCCAAGATTAGTTTTAGATGAAAATTTAAAGAATTAAGCTGTTATAGTTTCGTCGGATAAGTGTTGATGGTGTTCGGCTAAGGGCGGACGATCAGAATTTTTTAAATTGGATATTCGGTTTCTACCTGCTTCGACACGTTAAACATCAAATTTTGAGGAAGGGCTAGATTTTTTTTTTTTTTAAGTTTACAATGGTTTATAATTGAATTATAAAACAGAAAATTAAGAAAAATTTATGCAATTTACATACTCACTCCTTGTTCATTCTATTGATCGAATACTTTTGGAAACATTGATATACCTAATCATGTAAAGGCACGAAACGTTCAATTCTCTCCAACTCTACAAATGATCCGTTTTGCTTCTACAAGACGTTTTCCGTTGTTTGATCAGTGTCAACAACGAAACGTGCCACACAATATCATGGCCCGTTTGATTTATTCGAGATGGTCACGCTTAGCTTGTCTTCCATCGCGGCGGATCACGGATTCAAAACTCTTCAGCGCTCTGTTATGAGACCCGATAGTCGGAATGGAAAAGAATGAGAATGATGAGGGCGGAATGGAAAGATTTGGCAGTGTTGAGCCTCGTCAGAAATAGGAGTTCGCCCCAGCCGGTTTGCCAGGTGACGATTTTAGAACAGAGCTCTCTTAGCTACGAGAGGCGGCCTCCGCCCTATACTAAGCGTTCCTATCTAGGGTTGTGACTAGGGGACATGGGGTTCGCCCGGTGCCCGAGGGAGACGTTCGGAGACGGACCAACGGGCCGAGGCTGAGCTCGCTAATCACGTCCGGGGACCACTTTCGTTGCGACGTGCACAAGTCAATATCAACGAGCCTTTACATTGGGCACGTCTTTCTCTAAATGCTTGAAAGGAATCACGATTGCGGGAACTGTTGCAACCTATAATTGGACCGTTCGGTTGATTTTCTTCAACGTCAAAAAGAGTTCGTTCTATATGGATCGAACTGGGGATTTGAAGATGACTCATCGCAGTTATGTTGATATGTCTCCTATTCAGGACTGATTGATTAGCTATTTCGGTTTTTTTTTTTTAAAGCGGTAAACCAGATTTTACGGACAAAGCAAGTGGAATCTTAAAATAGTGGTTGTTTGTAATAGCAGTTGCTTTTAATAATTTTAAGAGACCGTCACCTTCTAATTCAATCATCGGATCACATCATCAAGCCTAATTTCCTTAACACAAAAAAAAAAAAAAAAAAAAACTGCGATTCTTCATGAACGGTGAATGCAATCTACTTCCGAACGGCCTCATTCGACTTGGTGTTCATAAATCAAGTCAATTCAAATGAGGCAGGTATCTTCAACAACCGAGAATGCAGCTATGAGAGGATACTCGTGGAGGGATACTCGCTGTGGTATAAATGAAATAACGTAACATCGCTTTGATTTTTCAAACAAGCCGAGCATCGCTCTTATATCGTCACAAGGCGATAGCAATTTGCTGGGAACGCTTTTTACGCCAATGAAAATTCTTGAAAGAGGAACATTAGATATTTGAGCGGAATTACGTAGTTACTTGAAAAAGCAGGTTTCATATTTCTTTTTTTCCATATTACGGGAAAGAACTGCGTAAAGGAACGTTTCGATGCATTAGTCAAAGAAATTACTGGAGGAAAGGAAAGATTGGCACGAATGAAAATCAAACCTTTCAGCCTCTAACTTTTCCGATCAAGCAAGCAGGAAAATCGAAGCTCCAGGCAATATTTTTCATTTCCATTTTAGAATTGAACAGTGTGGAGGTACGGTTTAATGGAAGAAGGTAGAAAGAAGGTCTTCCGAGGAAAATGAAGATCTGATGAAATCGGCCTTTTGATACTGTTCTTGGTGGTCGATATCATGAGTTATAAATAGCCGTATTGATTTACTTGTCCGTAGATTGAGTTATACCATAATTTACAACGGCGATGTTTTACAAGATCATATTCCCTAGTTTACAAAAATAAAGTGCTAGCTTTGAGTTCGTCGACTTTCGTACGAAAATGAGCACGTCTGGTAAGATTGCCTGTACTCGCCTGCAAGTTTCTGTACTTAGGTACCGTTAAAAATCACAATCTGAACTATATCCACCCAAGGAAAAAACTATCGTGCCCTTCTGCAATCCAGTTTTGAGCTAACTATGTTAAAAAGAGAGTCAACAAAGCGAGATGTTACTCCTTTTGGTTTATTTTTCAATAATAAACCATTGTAATAGCCCAAAACAAAAAAAATCAAACCCGCCTCAAAATGTGATGTTTTACGTTTCAAGGCGTTTGTTTCACGTTTGTAGAATTCGAAATCCCATTAAAAAAAATCTGTCCGTCCGCCGTACGCCATCAACACTTATCTGACGAAACTATAAAAGCTAAATTCCGAAACTTTTCAACAAAAATCAATCATAACCTGACAATGTTACACATTTTTAAACCAAATCGCTACCTCAATTTTAAGGGTATTTTTGGGGGGTTTTGAGGGGGAGAAAATCCAACAGTTTCAGACAACGGTGTATTTGGTATCAACTTCTAAAGATTCTTAAAGATTGAATCGAATGAGACGATCGCGGGGTCATCCGTCCGCCGTCAACATTTTTTTTGAATGAATAGCTGAATTTCTGAAATTTTCACCAAAAACCAACTTTGGTCTGACAATGGCTTTATTCTTTAGCCAAATCGCTATCTTAATTTTAAGGGGTTTTTGAGGGGGGGAAATCCGGGTTTTCTAACGTTTTTCATTGAGCGGTGTACCTATTCGGTATTAATTTTTTTTAGATTTTTGGAGACTGAATAGAATGAGACCATCTAGATTATATGGTTCTTGAGTTATCGCAGCTTTCGTGTAGAATTTACGAGATTTTCAGAAATTTGACATGAAGGTACTTGTAACTCGAGAAATTCCGGACATTATCCTTAGCTGTATCGTTAGGCTAATAATTTAGCTTATAATTTGAAAATTGATAAAAAAAAATATATTACCATTCGGAGTTTTCCCTTATAGTTGCCAATCTGTTGTTTGAAAGTGTAAACGTTCCACAAATGTTCGGGATAGTTAATATCTCAAGTAGATGATTTTCTTAAATCATAATTGAAGCAAAGGAATAATAAAACACAGTACAATCATTTGCAGCGCTCAGTTGAAATCGAACGCTATACAAATTCGTAGAAAAATTTAAGTGGTGTTCGCACGAAGTGCTACTTGCGGTCTAGGTTGGACTTCCGTCGAGGTTCTTCTGTCCGTGCAGCCGCGCAATCAAGTAGGCCCCAAGGACGCTGGGAACTCGGCCAAGGCGTACGTTTATTTCGGGGCACAAGCCCCTTTCTTATTGCTTTCGTACACGACATGGGACCACGCGGCCCTTCCCAATCCGCCACCTTTTTTGCCACAAAGCTCTAATGCCAATGTAAATCATTATCAAGAGCCATCTGCGTGCGTTTTCCTTGGTTTAAAATTCAATGAAGTTTATTTTATGCTCTTATGTGTTATGGTTGAACTAACCTGCTCACGAAGAGTAAGAAAATTGTTTTCGGATAATATTTCTGCATAATGTCCTCTCTATCATTCCTCAACATCTTTCTTGTTTAAGAAGCCCATGAGAGAACTCTTCTCATTCTAAATATAGAATTGAGAACATTGGTTTATTTGGAAAAAAATAATTCTTGCATAAACAACTTCTTACCTCCTAGGTTTAAACAGGAGAGTCAAGATGACTCGTTCCCCGATCTTCGCCTCTTTGCCTGTTATTTTGCCTCTTCGGGCAACATCAGGTTTTCATAGAACCATTAGTTCTCTACGATGGGCCATTGGTTTTTGACGGCGTGGTAACCAGATAGTTCTGCAAGGCCAAAAGGGACGAAAGTACTTGGCGAAGAATTGAGAGATCAAAAAACGAGTCGCTAAGTCTTTTTGCCTTTCACCTGAGTGGTACAGCTTTTAATTAGATCAAGTTTATTTATTTCCAATCACTCGCCTATATTTAAAAGAATACCGAGATAAGCTGAAAAAGAATATTAAACTTTCGTTCATTCATAATGAGATTAACTGACAGTCGAGTACGTTATTCGCTGGAGGTCACTTCTGACGTTTGTTCAATTCTTCGAGAGCGAGAGATCGTTATCTCCAATTAATTGAGAATTTAATTATCCCCGCAGATATGCCAAAATTGAAGGAGCGTTCGGGTCAATATTTCATGTTTATTTTGGATTATTTTGACAGACCTTCCTCACAATTGAGCCAAATAACAATTGGAAATCAACGCCATCTGAAACTAAAACGACGTTTCTATTTCCTATTGGATAAAAACCTTTTAAATAGCGTACTACTTTCAAACAATTGAGAATTGAATCCCGTATATAAATAATGGAAGTAATTGCGCAACTTGATATTGTTTTTTCCCTTGTTCGACGTTTTCATCGCAAGTTTTTTTCTTCCTAATTTTCCCAAGATTGGCCAACGATGTTAGACTGTGAATAATGTTCGTCTCAACATCTCTTCCCATGAAAAATACTCGTGTCCTCGTTAGCTAGGTCAAGAGTTCTTGATAGTAAATTGATGAATGATGACCTGAAACTAGCTTTGGTTTCATTATAAATATGAAGTGTACTTTAGAGATCACTATCTAGATTCGAAATACAAATTATCATGCTGGAGATATTTAGTTTTAATTAATGCCCAGCTTTTGATTTCGAGAGGTACTGGATTGATGAGTTTTGGACCAGGCCCGATATGAGACCAATACAAGGTTAGCCGAAATACATTAAATCTTTATGGTTCGTCTACCTAATTTTTCAAGTTCCAACTGACTAAAAATGGTTCCTAAATGCGATTCGAAATTATTTTATCTCCAATGTCATTTTTTGCATTGATTTTGACGCCGATAGGAGACATTTTATACGTTGACCTTTCGATGGTTTTCCAGCCTTCCTGCAATTGTTTTAAAGTTTCATTTTTACTGCAATGATGAAAGTCAAAAACACAATTAAGACAACACAAATGATTCTACAGTGGATCGCTATTCCATTCCTCATTTGCTTTAATTTTGATCCAAGAAGAAGGGCGCATCTACTCGTGAAAAACGAACAGTTGTGAACTTTTCCAAATGAAAATGGCTGAATTATCGCATTATTTTCTCAACTTATTTCTCATGTTTTTGCCAGTTTTATATTTTGAATTTTATCCTGAGTAGACGATTAACCATATTTTCATCTCGTTGTGGGCTTATCAGAGCTGAATGTTGTTACTTGAATTTCATATCATTGACCTGAGTTCACTCAATACTCTTAGTTCCTAAATAATCGTAAAACTGTAAAACCTCCTATTATACGAGAAGTTTGATACGAATAAACTAAAAAACCGACCAGATAATGATCATGCAGTTTTTTACCATCTGTTGTAATTTTTTTTTATTGATTGAAATAACGCCGAGGAAATGTCATTCATTTTTCCGTCCCATGCGATGGGAGCGACTTGGAATAACTATCGGAAAACTTCCCCTTCGCGGTAAAACTTTAATTGAAAGTTTGGCGCAAGTTCTTCTCAAAGAAAATTTTTTCATCCTGATCAAGGCGAGTTCACTAGGGAACTAATTTTGAACTGCTAAGTAGAAAAAGGTCTTCGTATTGAGGGCTTTGTATTCCGAAGAGAATGTTCTAATGCCTAGTCCATTGCCGATCTAAGATAATAATTCAGACAAAAGTTTAACAGAAGACTAAAAAAATGACTCGTCCTCCATAATTCCTTACCAGCGCTTTCTCCTTCTTCGGGCATCGTCAGGGCTACGTTTACAAATAGCCTTTTCAGCCTCTCATTAAACCTTCCATGACTAGGTAATCGACGAGCTTCAAAAACAATAATGAAATAAATTTGAACATATTTTAGTAGTCTCTGGTGTAAACGTAATAAAGCCAATTTCATGATAAAATCGTTCACATTACGTAACTGTTTTGCTACCAACGAAATTGGAGTTTTCTTTCCAATAATTTTCGACACTAATGCAGCTCGTCCCTTCTCTATAGCAGAAGGACTAGCCCTTCTCGTAGTTGGAAAATTACAGTCCAACTGTCGCTAAACAGAAACAAAATCCATTCGGTTTTATCTCCATGGCTGATAGCTTAGCGTTCTTGGTTTAATCAGCGGCTAGACTACAAATGAATATCGATAAATTTGTAACCAATTCTTCCGGAAAGGTTTCATCACATACTCACACGCCAACACATTTTCTGCACGAGTTCTTACTGCTGGCTATGTATACTTTTCATCAAATGATGTCTACTCTCTGGCCGTAAAAACGTTTGTAGTACGACCAGAAGTAATTTTTTTTTTCTCAAAATTATGATGTTTATTACATCATAATGTTTATTACAATAATTAAAGGTTTATTAGATCTATTTTCTCCGTTGAGTCAAGGAAAGCTCTCCAGTACTCTCCAAATCTCTTGGTTCCCAAAACGATTCCATAGAATCGTCAAAATTGCTTTGCTTTAATTTTTCCAAGGACAACTGATCACGACAACGCAAAGTTTTGCATAAGATTGAATATCCTTTCATTAATGATGGTGATGAGTACACAGCAACAAATCTAACAGCTACAGAGTCAAATAATGCTCCATCTCTCTACTAAAAGCGAACCTGATTAGGAAATGTGACAAATATCGAATTGAATCTGCAAAGCCAGAAATTTTTTAGTGGCAAGATTATTTAGATATTCCTGTGGTAAACAGGATGCCTCGATTCCGACCTTGATTGTTCCTCATGAAGATGTCATGGCAATACACGCCACTTTAGAACATTGCTACAACTTAATGAACTTGCCTGAGCAAATGTACATCATACGCAAATTTGCGGAGTTAGTATGAGCTCATACTAAAAATAATTTCAATCATTGGACTTAAGTCGAAATAAATAACTCTGCCTTAAGGCGGCGAAATTCCCACTTTTCGCTCATAATTCGTACCATTCTTGAGTCGCCGATCTAGAGGCCAATTTTTGCCATTCGTCAAGATGATGCGAAAATGGTTGACCTAAGGTTAAGTCTATTCTGGGCGAAAAACAAACATGAAATGCAATATTGTAAAACGAGATGAATTGTACTCGTGCAATATGTAAGGGTTTCGTATCATTGTTAATTTCTGTTTTAATTTATATTTATTACTAATTTTCATTATATTTAATTTATATTTTATATTTATAATTTATTAATATGTTGTAATGTTGTAGGCTAAGTTATTAAGTTATTGAATGTAACAGCAAGATGAAGTTCCTCCTTTTAAAGTTTTGAAAATCACTTTGACTTGCAACCGTTTCCACTTAACAACATCATCGCTGACAGTATTGCTCTTGAGGTTCCCATCTTCATATGAGATTTCCACATCCACACTTCTTCCACTTCAAAAACTCGACGTCGTGTTTTCTTGTTACGGCTGAAGTTTTGTACCACTAATTAATTGTCAACAGTTCTTCCTGTGTACGGTTCCACCTTATACACTATCGGCCTCATATACATGTAGAACATTAACTGAGTATGGATTAAATTTCTGTTTGAGGTAGTTGCTGTGTTTATGAGAATCGCGTAGCTTCAAACCCACATTAAACTCGAACGCTAATAATATTAGTTGTCTATAGAGATATTAGAGACTTATTGTTCTTAGTGTAATATCGGTTTATTAATCAATAATAAACCATTGTAATCGTTCACGACAGAAAATGTTTAGCCCCCTCTAAGTTTGTTGCATTTCGTTTCTAGGCATGTAGAATCCGAAATCCAATTTAAAAAATCTGCCCTTCCGCCGAACTGAGGAAACTATGACAGCTGCAAATTTGAAATTTTCACCAAACATCGTTCATCGGCTAAAAATGGCTCGATTCTTTAGCCAGATATTTGCCTGAATTTAAAGGGTATTTTTGGGGGGATTTGAAGGAGTAATCCGTATTTTCTAAGGTTTTTCAGACAAAGGTTGGTTTGGTATTAATTTCCATAGATTTTTGAGCGTTGGATCGAATGTGGTTGATAGCTTTAATGGATCTCGAGTTATCACAGCTTTCATGGGAAACATTCGAGATTATCGTGTCATTCGGTTCATTGTCCAAAAAATATATAAATTGATACCATAATATATACCTTGAAAAAAAAGAAAAAAAAAAAACAACCTTGGAATATACGAATTTCTTCTCCTTAAAACCACCCACAAAACCATTAAGGTAGCGGTTCGATTAAATATTTAAGCTATTGTCTTGTGTTGCCGCGGATGATTTTTGATGAAAGTTTCGACAACGTAGGTCTTTCAGTTTCCCCAGAAAAGGAATTGTTTTTATTGGATAATTGGATTCTACGTACTTTGAAAAGTAAAACATCAGATTTTGATGGAGGAGGAACATTGATGGATTGAAAGTGTCGCTACGTTTTTTGTGGGAAATGAAAATCCACTTCGCGTCGTGACCGTTTTTAAACGACCGCTCGTACAGAATGAAATGCTCGTGAATGAAATTAAATCTCGGTTACAAAATGGCTTGTAGAAAATAACAAGCAATTCGCTCGTATAAAAATATCATTAGCTATCGCGTGATAGAGGAAAATAAATACAACGCCGACGGTGAACTTGAATGCCGCAAGGCACGACCAGTTGCAAAGGGTTTCTCTACTACCGAGAGTTGACTTCGGTGATACTTGAGCCTCGGCGGCTTAGCCCTGCTATTTTATACGGGTTCTCGCTCAGGTGGTAGATGAAACAGGGGAATCGCCCTGTAACTTTCTCAACTGCAAATTTCTGAAGACACTTACGAGCGTCTCTCGCTATTTATTGAAGTATGTTGGCGGCCGAATCAGCGAAGTGTTCTTCGTTGCTACCTTCCACTGATTCGAATTTTCGTGGCTCCAATGTGCGAACATTGCATTATTCGTAAAATTTATTTTTATTTTCAAAAACAGATTTGATTGACACAAAACCTTATACCTACACAGCAAGCCACGATTTTGTCAAAAATTATTTTTGCTAAATTACCGAAAAATCGTAACCCGCTTAAGTTCCTTGAAATGTCATCCAAGTTGAGTCCGATAGAAATAGCAGACGCAAACCATTATTGTTCTGAAGGTTTAGAAAATAAATTCAAGAGGATAATTTCATTTAGAAAGGAGAAAATATTCCGAAGAACGGATAAAAGAAATGGCAAGTTTGAATAATTCCGTTGGGCAAGCTAAAAGACGAAAGCTATCGGGTAGGTTTGGGCCGGTTAAATGGGGTTCTACGCGCCAAAATAATTAGTAGAAGATGGCCAAACTGCATAGCAGACCTAATCTCCGCTTGCAGCTTCCCGTCATCGTGCGATTCGATATCGAATAATATCTGGCGAGTTTCTTTTCCATCAGACATTATTTCAGATCGAAACGATTACCCTAACTCGCTAAATGGCTTTTATTCTGAGTTGAGTAATCGCAATGGACCATTATTCTCGTTAGCCTTGTTTTAGTTACAATTTGGGAAGAACAATTTCTCTTTGCAACTTTTCATCAGTTACCAAGCCGAACAGTTGCTAATGATCGCACTTAATTTGTGCTACTACATCGTCGTAATCTCTCGTATCCTCAAACACCCGAACAAAAGAATTGCGACACAATTAACGTAAGCCGAATAACGATCAGTGTCGACAGCTCCTGACAATAGGGGTATTCATGGCCAGTGTCGACTTGTCAAGATCGAGAAGTGGAAGTTATAAAAACAAACGAATACAAAACGTTCCCATTTGTTCGGCCTCCATCAGAATACCGAATTAGTCATGTTACAATTTGTTTTCTCTATTAAATATAATATTACGCTTTTAAAATTTTCACCGGCAAATTAATGTCAAAATTAAAATGAACAGATTGAGAGTGTTTCCATGAACAACTAAAGCACGTCCATACGACATTATCCTCACACAAATCATATCGCTATAGAAGTTTTTGGTCATTCGTTTTCACAGCAACTTCAACAACTCGATCTAGATTTACTCGACGCTGAACATTAATATCCCTATTACACATGTCCGACTGATCCATCGGGACTGATACTCGTGAACTCGCATACTTCTGATTCTGATCACAGTTATTACTTTCAATTCATCTAGAAAAGCAACTTCGCCATGTTAGACCTCAATGGTCAAAGATTTTGGCCTTCAGCTCGTTAAGGTACATTTATACTTTTTTCTAATTCAAAACAGTCCATGGTTCATATGTTGCCAGCATGAGATCCATCTGTAACTCACCAGAGGTGAAAAATGAATTTTTTATTGAAAACTTAATTTTTTATTAAAAACTTCATTCAAATACTTTTTTCTTACAGTATTTTGTTGTTCGCATGCTTCATTTTACAAGACCATCACCCTGGCGGAGAGAATTTATGTCAGTAAGATACTCGCAGATGAGAAATAGCTATCCATGATAGAGCTGTTTATGAGAAAGTGTTGGTATCGTCAAAAGTTTTGTTATACTCGGTCGCTACCGCGTTTTTACCGTGTACAGAAAGTGAAAAATCTTTTCTAGCAGGAAATAACCAAAATTATAATGATAATAAATTTTTTTGCGTAAAGACAATCAATGTACGTCCTCTTCACATAAGCAATTGGATTCTGTGTCTGACAGTAATTAACGAAGCGTTACCGCATGTTGTCTCCTCAGCAGCTATGGCAATTCCCTGGCACCATAAGCTCTACCGGAACCTGACCTAACGAGGCAACAGCTAATCAGAACTCAGTTAGCAGCAGGTGATTGGCGGTCAGTCTTTGGTTTCCAATTTTTGATTCCAATTGCCGAGGAAACCCAATCAAATGCAAATGGCTTTAGTGTAATTAATCATTCTGAAGAGTTCATACGTTGCCGAACAGCAAGTGCTGTGAATGGTTGGACTGTATTCGTGAGGAATCTAGCAGCGAATTCGATTGGCATGAGACTGCGATCAAGGCGAATCCATTTGGCGAACAAATTGGTTAAAAGAACGCTGCAAATGATTGTACAGTGGTTTATTAGTCCTTTGCTTCGACAATGATGTGAGAGGATCATCCATTTGTGACAGTCATTATTCCGAACATTTGTAAATGTTCCCACAAAACAATAGATTGGTAACTATAAGAGAAAACTGCGTAGCAACTATTGTTTTTTAATCATTTTTATTTTTCCTAACTTTCAAATTGAAAGCTGAATTTTTCGCCTAACGGTTCAGCTAAAGAGAGTGATCCTGTGACGACCATTCTAACGAGTATAGAACGATTTTTATAGCTCCAAATACTCTCGAGTTTTACCATCATGCTGAATATGAAATCGCGAAAATGTGTTAGAAAAAATTTTTTCTTGGGCGATTACATTGGTTTATTATTGAATAATAAAAAAACTGTAAACCTACGATACCGTACGTTACAATCACCATTATATTATAGTAACCGTGAACAGCAGCGCAAACAGTGGAGGAAAATAATTCGAAAAATGAATTATTAATTTCATGTATCAAACGAACAATATCTCTTGCTGGTACTGGTATGAATTGGAGTGGATTTAATCAAGGAAAAAATTATAAGGAATTGGAAAAATTAAAGGAAACTGGTCGGAGATAGTAGAAAAGAACGGCAGAAGAAAAGGCGGGCCCCAACGGAAGCAGGTCTCATACGGACCTCATCAGGGCGAACTGCCGGCGGCTCCCCATGATTTAGCTGACAATCGGGCCTGTTCAACGGTTGTCGGCGTTGCTCGTTTACGCTGTGGGAACTAGCCGAACCAGCTAGTTCGTTCAAACTGGGCTCTTATGGTTAGGTCGCACGAGCCAGCCGTTGAATGTCAGGAGATGCTATGTTGTGACCTTTTCGCACAATACTTCGTTTAACGTGGACATGAAAAGGAACTTCTAGCTGCAACGAATTTCTCAGGACCGCAGTTAATTGAAATTCGAATAATTTCGTTCGACTTCCAATATAATATCCCGTTAATTTGAACGGATAGAAATATGGTCGAGTCCGCCGTCAACTCTTTTCCGAAGAAACTATAAAAGCGAAATTTTTGAAATGTTCACCAAAAATCAATCTTCACCTCGCAACGGCTCTATTCTTTAACCAAATCGCTACCTGAATTTTGAGGGTATTTTGGAGGGTTTTGAAAGGAGAAAAAATCGTATTTTCCAACGTTTTTCAGAAAAAAAGTGTAAATGGTGACGAACTCGAGAGCTCTTGGAGCTATAAAAACGCTGCAAATTATCGTTCAGTGGTTTATTATTCCTTCGCTTCAATAATGATTCAAGAAGACGATCCGTTTGTGATTGTAATTATTCCGAACATTTGTGAACGTTCCCACCGAAAAACAAATTGGTAACTACAGCGGAAAACTCCGCAGCAACTATTGTAATTTTAACCATTTTTCTTTTTCTTAATTTCCAAATTAAAAGCTAAATTTTTTGCCTTACGGTACATGCTGGAGAGAGTGTTGGACAACCAATCCAACGAGTATAGAACTATTTTTATAGCTCCAAGAACTCTCAAGTTATACCCTCATGCCAAATTTCTGAAAATCTCCCGAATCCGAAACAAAAGCTGCGATAACTCGAAAACCAATAACACTATCGACCCCGCGATGGTCTCATTCGATTCAGCGTCCAGAAATTTATAGAAATTGATACCTAATACACCTTTTTCTGAAAAAATATTCGAAAATACGAATTTTCTCCACCTCAAAACCTCCCAAAAATACCCTAAAAATTGAGTAAGCGATTTGGCTAAAGAATTGAGCCTTTGAGAGACCAGCCTTTGGGAGACCAGCCTTTGTGTCTCTATCAGCTACTCTGTATAATTTTATTATCTCTCAGCCTATGATACATTCCGGATGATATACTGGTTTAGTGTTCTGTGAGTGCTGCGCTCGTCCTTACAAAAGGTGCTATTGCTGATTTCTTGAAGCTAAACCCTACAATGGTTTTCAATAGGCGACAGAATATCGAACTTTTGACTGCCATTCTGTGCAATTTTCAGGCGTCATATTCTTAGTTCAGATCTCCAAACAGTTGTATCTTTTCAATTCGATTTTTTGCTAAAATAACTTGTTACCTATGTGCTCGCGAGTTCAAATAAAATATTAACAGACAATTTATTAATGTGAAATAATGATTTTTACACGGATGCAATCGGGTTTGAGTTGGAACGGCGAAGGAATTCTAATTCTGTTCTACGTATGACGTCAATACTGCCGTGAACTGTTGATATACTAGTGTGTCTACGTGAAATGGCCCTGTCGCAAATAGCTTCAAATAATACGAGGTCTCCTCCTGGTCCTCGCCTTGTCGGCGTCGGTCGCATCTTTCAGTTTCGCCGCCGCCGCGCCGCACCGATCAGGGCCTAACTGTGTCAAGCTGGCGCCTAAAAATACCCTCTACCCGACCACCGAGCTAGCACCGGCTGCTCGTTGGAGCTTCGTTATCACGGAACTTGATTAAACTGAATGCAATAACCCGATCTAATGAGTCAGTGGAAGTGGACGGCTAAACCTCGTACCTAGTCCAATGATAAACCAGCCATCGTGTCCGCTGATGTCCGAGATGAAGCCGAACTTGTTCAGTCATACAACTACACAGTTATTACCATGTCGAGTGGTTAGCTTGAAATTACTACTTTGATTGCTATGTGCGCACGTTCCGGTTCCTGAATATACGAATCCGCAGATGTTATACATCACATACGCGTGCTTCAATCAACTGCATCTGAGTGCAACCAAAACTCAATCCTGATTAGAGGGCAGATAATTAGGAAAGCACAACTTCCTTCACAGTTCAACGTATATTATTGGAGCCCAACTCTCTGTCGGGGGACTGCGCCCCTCCTCCCGTGCCTTACATATTAGTTGGGGGTGTATGTTGTCCTTTTCACTACTATATTATAATATGGTATACTAAATTATTTGTGAACGGAGAGCGGGAATCTATAGTAGTTTTTATAGTAGGTAGTACTTAGTAGTTGCTATAATTTGGTATGTAGGTGGTGGTGTTCGAACGTACTTTGTATCATAAAGTATTGGGTTTTTCAACTGGAGCAAAGTTGTAGCAGAATTAGATGTAACAACTGTAAGTTTTCCAAGATTTGTAACTCGCACAGTGGATAACTCAGACAAAAAGTAGTCAATTCAAATGTTTGAATATATCAAAAGATAGGTAATTTAATTGCCCACATTTTCCTAATGTAATGTACCTATCCATTTTTCAACCGTTTTTGCGTTATTCAACAATATTGGTAGACTATACTCGAAAACATGACATTTTTCAACTTTAAACGTTATTTTCATCTATTTAGTGCAAAAGAAACAAAGAATGAACCATATATTATTGATATACACATCATCAACTATCATTATGCTGAATTTGAGCAAAATCTATTACAAAAAATTTTTCGCGAAAAATCCAAGGGGGACCCCTGCGATTTTTTTCAACCGATCAGTCAACGATTTTTTACTCCTCTCTCAATACAGATAAAAATCTGAAATTTTTAGGAAAGTTGTATCTTACCAAGTTGTATTTTTGTGATTTTTTTTATTTCTCGGAAAAATCTGCAAGTGGTCCAAAAAAATCAGTTTTTGAAAGCTCGAAAATAGACCTTCAACCGCGCTTTTCGGGGTCAAAATTCATCTGAATCAATTGTTTTATTATGCAGGAGTCTTCATTTGGACGCCTTACACACGTACGTAGCAAAAAATTTGGTGAAAAAAATTTAAACAGAGCCAGGGAAATTAATTTCCGTAAATCGAGTGTTTCACCGGCCGAAATTTCGAGCTCCGCTGGGTGAAAGATTAAATTTATTGTTTTTAAGCGAATTTGAAAGCTATTCTTATAGGAAATTTAACGCTGAATCCGAATTTGACGTCAAAACGACGGAAATTCGACGGCAATGATCAGTTTTTTATATTTTTAGTGTTGTTTAGTTATTTTTCAACTTTAAACGTTCTTTTCAACTATTTAGTGCAAAAGAAACAAAGAATGAACCATATATTATTGATATACACATCATCAACTATCATTTTGCTGAATTTGAGCCAAATCGATTGCAAAAAATTTTTCGCAAAAAATCCAAGGGGGACCCTTGCGATTTTTTTCAACCGATCAGTTAACGATTTTTTACTCGTCTTTCAATACAGATAAAAATCTGAAATTTTTAGGAAAGTTGTGTCTTACCAAGTTGTATTTTTGTGATTTTTTTCATTTCTCGAAAAAATCTGCAAGTGGTCCAAAAAAACTTTTGAACGGGGGAACGAATTAACCGAGATTCTATGGTACTTGTATAAGTAGTAACTACTCTAATCGTATGCTGGCCAAGTGTCTCCCATTCAGAGGGATCCAATTTTCAAGCGTTTTAACAGGCTGATTAAAAACCGAGAGAGCCGCAGACTTCTCGCTAATTAATTGAAACAGTTATAGATCCAAATCAAAACGGAACCGTAGCAGAAAGTAATGAACCGAGCATGCGATTCAGCCTTTATCTCCCACTGTAGTGGTTCCTTTCAACTGTTAAACTGTATTGTAGCGGTATCTATCCGCTCCGACGTATGAACACTGATCTGTCAGTAGCAGCGTGAAATTGAATTTGTACCACCTGATATTAGCTTCGAATTAGCTGATGCTCGATATCATTGTTCTCTCCGTTGTCTACGTGTATCAGCCGAGGTACATTCATGATTTTCCACTATCGCGAAATTGCTCGGTGATGCGGAGTTTAAACAAATTGTGCGCTGAATTAATTGTTGCCATTTTCAGCGAATAAAGGAGAAACTGTCATCCTCCGTCGAATCTGTCGTATCGAACAATTGCACTTCCCTTTTTTTAAATGCAAATGTGCATTTAACTTCTGGATGGGTATAATTGCACGATTCAAACATTCAATAAATTCAATTCAATTTATTATGTTAACTTCTAGAAGTTGCGAAAATTGAGATGCTTGTTCGTATCGGAGTTCAGTATAGGAAAATGATTAAAAATGCAACGTTTTCAGTGTTTGTTGAAAATAATTTGCGTTCGGCTATCGGGTATTTTTAGAAGCTGAGCCATGTGGTTTTGTTACTGTTACTCATATTTGAGTTGATCGTTGAGTTGCTGTCGACTTGGCTGCTTTCTTCGCTAAATTCCGTCCGTTTCTATTCCAGCTGTACTTTGGGAACTCGGTGGTGAATATCTCATCACTCTCTCTTGCGATTTATTCTTTTCAATATATCGGTGGATAAAAAACCGAAATATCTTTATTCGCAGAAAATCATCGACCGTCGGGTTTTGTCGGGGAATCGGTTTTCTTTTCATCTAGTTTTCTTTAATCATGCGACCGTCTGCTAAATTCAGCTTTTTCTTCTTAGTACGACTTCCTTGCTGTAGTTATAGAGACAATACGAGAGTTTTTTTCCTCCGAAATTGAGCTCACTTTATCTCAACTGTGAGCCCTCGAATTTATTCTGAATGGGTGTTATTGTGACGGACCAATGAACTAAGACATTGTCAAAACTCTATTTTCCGCTCCAAGCTCGGTGTCGAAATTAAGTATCGTTTTCAGTGTTGAGAAAAATTCACCTTCTGTTCGAACATTGAGTTCTTCTATTTCCAAAGATCTGATGAAATGATAGTCCTCACTTGTCGCATGAAACAAATATTTTACTTATGCGTTTTCGGCGCGAAATTCGAATCGGAAATAAATTCCGAAATTCGGATTTTTTTTGGGAAGAATTTTTTATAATGAAGGCCCATTTTTTATAAAGCCCTGGTGGCCCTAACCTGAGTGAACGATATGGAGTGAACTATAGCTACTGTTGAGGAGGGTGTTTCGCTGTTCGACTTTACGAAGCTATGCTGTAGCCATACGGCGTAAACAAAAGGTCAGCGGTGCGCGATGGACTCAGAGATGTTCCGATGAATCGGGGAAAATTATTCCATTATGAAAATTACAGGTAGAATTAATTTTCACCGCATTATCAATCCGATTACAGTGTATGTACTAGCAGTAAATGTACTCATCTCTGACTATTCCGTTTGATCAATAAAGCTTCGCTTTTTTAGCGTTGCAAACAGGATTGAGAAATATTGTTTTAAATTAGGGCTTATCCATCATGCCGATGTTCTGGTTATTTGGCTTCGGGAACTTGCGAAATTAGAGAAGTTAGCGCACTTTCGCATCCATTCGGGCATCCTCAGGGCCACGTAGAGCAAAAGGGTCCACAGCCCCCCAAATATTACTCATGTTGTGTAACAAAATTCGGGGTGTAATCTAATCAAATCGCCTGACCATTACTAATTACCAAATATTATTCATATTGTGTAAAAAATTCGGGGTGTAATTATTTCAACGCAAGCGTGTAAAGAAATTATTTAGAATCTTGATTGCTGAATCGAACGAGTACTTCAAAAAACTAGAGGCTTAATTTTTGTTCTCTATTTATTGTCTAATAAACAAGATCTAATTGGTGGTGAGCGGCTTAGCGAATGTTTATTGATTCAGAGGCGGTTAGAATAATTCTAAAACCGCTTCACTAGCTTTAATAGTATTACAATAAAAATGTTTTATCGTTGTTAAAATTTTTGAATTCAATTTATATTTTTTATAACATAATAATTTATATTTTTTATTATAACTACCAGAACTAGTATTGATAAATGCTATTTACATAATTAGATACTATCGCATTTTTAGTTCACTTTAACCACTCACCATATTTTTCTCTGACATCGTGCGAAAAAAAACGATAAAAAATTGTTTGTTCGCGCTGGAACCGAAAAGATTATCTAATCACAGAGAAGTGCCCTATCCGGCAGGTGAGTGATCTTGAGGAACACTAGAAATCGAAAATAGCCGAGGGAAGAGATGGATTGTGGGGAACAGGTGAAACGTAGCGCACTAATTGATGCGTTAGGAGTTTACCTCAGCGTGCCTGGAATTAACCGCCCGTGATTGGTTGATTAATCTGCAAACTAATCGACTTGATTGATGCACGTGGCCTAATTCTTGGTATTTTTATCGGCGGACCCACTTTCACCTCAGGCAGAAACGATATCTTATCGTGTTTTTTCTTCATTGGGAAAATTGGAGAGACTTTGAGAGCGAATAAATATTCACAATGACGCAGGCCGTGTCTGAATCTGATCTTATCATGGAATACAGAGCCAGATCACTCGACATCCAAGGGAAATAGTACAATTGAATATTCGAGTAGAATATTTTGAAGCAATCCGTTAATGCATAGCTGCGGAAGAAGATGGATGAACTCCAAAGTGAATACCGAGTCGAGAGATTAGCAAAGCAGGAAAAAAATGGTGCACGCTCGTAGATTATAGATACAGTCAGTACTTCTATGTCAACCTTTGAAACCGGTGGACGATGATAAAATGAAGAAAATTATGTTAATGACCACATTCAACCTTGCTGTTATTGAGACATTAATCCTTTCAACTATTTATAGCGGACCGCAAGAATTGAAAGTTTGTAATGCCTAACCATGATTGTAAAAATAATTACCGCAGGTTTCAATATAACTTCTATATAATAACTCATACTCATTGTGCTGAACTGCTAGAGCGTATCGACTTGGAAGGAAGTGAAAGAAAAGTTTGTTCATAAGGGTCGGTCGGGCGCACTCCAACGATCAACTCGATTCGAGCATTCCGTTCAACTTACAGAAACCTCAGGGGGGTTGGTTGGTAATTAACTGAAGGATTCATTTTTTCTATCAGCTCAAATTTGAAAACAAAATTTGTGAGCCTTTCAATCAGAGATGGAATTGTTTTGAAACAAAACCAGCTAAAAAAATATATTTTTCTGTTGGTACACCCAAAAATAGAAATACGCAGGCGAAAAATGACGAGAAATACTAACTACGGTGTGTGAGTGTGACTATACTGGTTATAATCATGCCATAAAAAATATTTCAAGGCTTTCAGTGTCCCAAATATTGAGTTTAGTGGCAGGTGACAATCAAAGTAGCAAGAAGTTTGAACACCTGTGTAGTGGAAGTGATGTGCGTGTACACCTTTCTGAAAAAATGTCATCAATTATGATTTTATTTGGTTTCTCTCAGGTTTCGACCTTGTACAGGGCGCCTCACGAAACGTCGATCTCATAAAATCGCATTTTCCATGATTTTTATTCCAAATTCTTTTTCAATCCGGATTTTTTTTTCGCAAGAATCTCAAATATGACGAAATTGAGCATTGGATATTGGCGACCAGAGCATTGTTTTTTCAAATAGAAATTTATATTGAAACTTTTAATGTTGTGCAAAGTTTCATGATAAATTTTCCTCTCAGTCGATCTTTTCGGATCTGCGAAAAGTGAAACAAGTGTCTGATTAGGCAAAAAGTGGATTCACCTTGACTGCAAATGTCGTGTATGGCTTTGCATTGTTTTTCTAATCTGTCTCGATTTTTTTAGGAATTAAAATCCAGCCTGGACACTATACACCGAGGGCCTACATATGAATAAATCATCGGAGAATTTACAGGGTTGTTTGAGCAATGCCCAGAGAATGCCAAAACGGGTGATAATGCCCGGGCTGCCGTAAATTACGCCTCGGAGAACGAGATGCTTAATTCGTTACCGTTTCAACTTATCGATATTAATATAGTACTTGGTTGTATTTAATTTACGAATATATTTGTGCTGAGGGGAAGATAAAAAAAGACTACTAATTCGCCGGAATTTTACTTTGAGCAGGCCAAGCACTTTCGCTCCGCCGGGCATCCTCAAGGCATTTTGTTTCTATAGCTCAACCCCGTTTCTATAGCTTTTTTGTAGCCTAGTTTATCTCCCCCTCAACGCGCTATATAAATAATGGGACGATCATGAGAAGAAGTTTACTAGTACGAGTACGAGGGGGGACTTATAAAACGAAGTATAGCACGAGGTATAATAGTATTAAATATCAAATTTTCAATAGAAGACATGGTGTTGAATACCTAGTAAATTTTTGATTATGCTCCAAATGTCAGTACATTTCTGAATAAACCGCCTCTTATTCGACCTAATTCGTTAGAAGTAATTGGTGATCAACTGAAGAAGGTCGTGTTTAGGCGTAAGTTGGTATAAAGGCGTGATTGCGAAAGTATTTTCTATTTTTCTTTTCTCTAACTTTCGAATCAGTTTCAAAAACCGTACGGACACTGTCGAACGTTGAATATTATAAAAAAATCAACGCTTCTTATGTAAATCGAGGGTAGGCGGAAAAGATCGTTTCGTGACGATTCATCCATTTAAGATCCGACGTCAACTTGTTTACGTGATGCTCAAGCTTCTTGGTTTGTTTACTAAACAAAACGGATTCGAACCAGAATCTTCACAGTGAATGGCTTTAGATACAGCGAATTACAAAGCTAGTAAGTTCACAAAAGAGTAACTAGCATTTGGGAAAACATGAAGGACACATAGCTTATTCCAACTCTTATTTGCAATCTAGACGTATGGCGTACGAACCGTTTCAACAAATTTCATTTAACATCAGTCATTCATATATTATTGTTCATTCGAGGTAAAATGCGTTGCATACATACTAAGCAATTTGATTAGATTAGAGGCAACCGATGCATTGATCACACTGTCGGCCAATGGCTTGATTGAACTTACACGGCAAGATTAAGCTCTTTAGATTAACCCAGATTATCCTAGACTATAATGATGATTCATCGTTCCAGTTTTCGAACGCGAGTTATTGACTTATTTTTTCACTTTAGCTGCTTGAGAAAAATAAAAATAATTCACTGATTATGGATTCTTTTTTTAATTGGGCCGTTTTCAGTACCGTACCAGCTATGATGGAAGTGGTTTCAGGTTTGATTATCCGTAAGTTGTTTATCGTGACGATCTCGTCTTCCATACACCATCCTGAAAATTATGATCTCACTTAAAATAATAACAAGCATTTTTTCGATATACTTCGAAAACTTTTGTATAGTTTATGGGATAAAACTTGTGAAATGAATTTTTTTACAAAGCCGAAGAGTTCCCATAGAGGAACCTTCTACATCTTGCCGCGTATCCATTTAACACTTAACATAAAGCGCCTTTTCTGCCTAACCTTCCTTGTTATCTTATTGTCTTACATGTCTTATGTGACTGTATTGTCTTATACATGAACGTTGCTACGTTTAGCCGCAGCTAAAAGGCGCTAGTAATAGCTGGTAAATCTTCAATGATCAATCATTTAACCACTAAAAAAAATCTGATCTTCCTCACAATTTGATGCTTAAATTTTCCAAGCAGGAAATCGGGATCAAATTTTGATGAATTTATTTTCATTAACTAATAAATTCATTTCATTTAAAAAAAAAATCATTTTCATTTCTTTCATTCAAATTAATTCATTTCCATTAAATTCAATTCATTAATAATTCATCAAATGTTAATAAACCTTTAAGCTTGGCCCGTCTTCTATAGCAGATTGATGAGCTTTCTTTAAAAACTTGAGCAAGCTCAGGCGAACAAGTGAAATCAATAGGAATTAAACAAGTAAGGAAGATTAGAAAATATCACAATTTATTATGATTTAAAATGTTAGCACTTATTTTATTTACGTCTATTCAGTATGGTGATGAGTGTTTTTCTTTTCAGGCGTGAGCAGACCCGACACATCTGTGTCGTCAACGTGATCAAAAAGATACCCCAAGTTCCTTAATCCTGGACTCTCAGGATAGTCACCAACATAAGCTCACGAGGTAAATGCCGGTGTATTGTTTGAAACTTTTGCGATCACTGCATCATTCAAACGCCTTCAAAAAAGGTCTAAGCAATTTTTCAATTAATTTTTTTACCTGATTGAAACGTAATGAATAAACTCAATGGACAATTGACTAAACCTCCTAAAATTTCGTGCACATGTTATGCGATTATCTCCAAAAATATCCGTCCACCAAGGGAATCGCGATCACTAGAATTACAGATGTTATCGAAACACGCGCTATAAAACTTTGGTCTTGGCACCACCGGTTCATTTGAACGATAGAAGCAGCGACGTGGCCCAAATCGCGTAGTTTCTTCCAAAGGCTATATTAGGTCACCGTCTCACGTAAAGGGCCATTTGTTTTCATATCAGCTCTCAAATGGCTGGACATCACCTACCCGCAGCCAATTTCAAACCGTTCCAATGGGAGGCGAATGAAGGCGAACGTGTGTGGCAGGTCAAAGGCCTGAAGTCGAAGGTCTATTCAGATAATTGGAGGCGGTCATTGTCACCGACGGTCTAATGTATTTTTTTCTCGCTCTGAAGATCTGATTAAGTTCATTTTCGAATGTACGGCCAGTGTTACCTTGGTCTGGATTACTGTGCACTACCACTCAGCGTTCAATTTAAGAAAAAAAAAAATAAAATAAAAATAAAACGAAATAATAATTAATTTAATAATAATTAAATTAATGATATAATTAATTTAATATAATAATATAATAATATAATAATATAATAATATAATAATATAATAATATAATAATATAATAATATAATAATTAAATTAATGATATAATTAATTTAATTAATTCATAATAATAAAAACTCATCAACGGAATTAATAATCAAGTTTAGTTTTGGTAAAAAGTTGACCTGCTAAAAAATGTGAACTCATCTAATTTTTATTGGTAAGATTCACTCCGGTGCACTCGATTATAACTCAAGTTTTCGTTTTGAACTGCGCTTCGGACAGTTTTCAATGTTGAATAATCTACTTTTATACTTGCTTTGAAGCTATTGCTCCACATCGCCCTGAGAATGCCCGAATGGGCCAAAGTGCTCGGCCGGCCAATAAAGAATTGGAGAATGAGTCGCCTGGTTTTTCTCCCTCACAACCCCCGGACATCAAGAAATGTTTTTATTGGATATTCTTGGCGATTACCATGGCTTATTATTGAATAGTTAACTTAAGTGGAAATCATCATAAACTGGACTATATTCACTGGGATGGATTGGTTATAAAAATGTAAATTATCTACGACAAAATCTCTACCCAACCTGAACGATATGATCGCTTGGGCCGAAATTATATGGTGGTACCACACGGTATACAACGAACGAAATGGCTCGAGGCTCGTCTTGTGTTATGTTAGTTGATGAAGCCCAACGCTCAAATCGTGGTCAGCACCTTCGTTGAAACAACATTGGCTTTCGACAATTGGCTTTAGGTTTGCCTGAAGCGCGCTTTTTGTAGCTTTTTCCTCCTACACTGATAATGTTGTTAGAGTTTCGCAAAATTTCAAAGTAGAAAACATCGAAGGAAGCAATTACTTCAACTCCGTTACTAAACAACGAATCGTTCGCAAATCGGATTTAAACTGGACAGAGGTCATAATTCATCTTCTGCATGGCATGATTTATTGACTGTATAATATCGTTATTATACACGGTTATCATAGTCGGTTGACGGAGTAGTTGGATTGGTTGGTGTGTGTTGCAAGTCCGATTAATTCTACGTTCTAAGTTTAATATATATTCGACCATCGACGCTTTGTTAATAACAATTTCACTGATCAATACGTGACGATTATCAGTATATCTCAATGTGTTCTTGCTAAACCCTTGATACATCAGTGATCGCCACGTTCAACAGTACTTAGGTACTCATCTGAAGAGGCACTTCTCTGAACTCGCTTTGTTTTGCTCGTAATTCGTTGAATGGTACCCAGTGGATTAATCTCGAGGGGCTCTCCCGTGGCCACGTTTCTCCATCAGTGTTCGCATAGT
Organism: Tupiocoris notatus; assembly: GCA_037159825.1. NCBI lineage: Eukaryota > Metazoa > Arthropoda > Insecta > Hemiptera > Miridae > Tupiocoris > Tupiocoris notatus. Next base: position 90,460 of record JASJUZ010000283.1, read on the forward strand.
TAAGCCTCCTGAGCGAGGATTATCTTTGTGAGACTAATTGACCAGTCTGTACCAGACCACGACTTCGCTAGACGTATGCTAAACTCGATCCATTGCCTGTTGTCTGGTTTCTTCATCAATAATTCTATTAACTGAGGCCAGAGTTTAAACCTTCTTGAGACTCTGCCGATGACAGTATCGAGAGCGAGGTTTGCTGATTCGGGTACGTGTTTGTATAATAATTATCCTAAGACGTTCAAAAGGATCCGGTTCATTCCTACGTGACTATGCAATTTGACATCAATTTCTTAGCTGCAGTTCCATTTCGTTCGCTAGAACTGACGAAATTTTCAATTGAATTGACTTAGATTTTGCTTTACAGCTAAAATCGTATTAGCAACAATAACTATAATATATATATTATATTATGATATATGATGTATTATGTATGATATATTATGTTATGATATATCAAAAGGCTACAAAGCTACTAATCGAACCGAACTCCAGCTCTCCAAGCTCTGCAACCTTCCAATTAGAGACGTGTAAGAGGAATAATTTTATTGGAAGGGGTTTGTGCCTTCTTTTTTTATACTTCAAAATCGGATGCTTATGAAACAGCATTCTTGAAAAATTGGCGGACTATAATTTATGTTATTTAAAAAACGTCCGGTTCTGAATATCCACCGGGGGAATATGTCCTAAAAACTCAACTTCAACTTTTAACGCCTTGATGCAACAGAAATTTATTTTATCACTCTCGTCAAGCCGAAACCGACTCATCTACGGAATAAACGACCAAGAAAAACGCAGAATGCCGATCTGTTTGGTATTCAAACTTTTGATTCGTTGTCAATATCCAATGATTTTCAATGCTTGGAGAAAAAAACGCTTTAAACGATTATACAGTGGTTTATTATTCCTCTGCTACAATTATGTGATTTTGCTTCAAATATCGTAATTTTAAACATTTTTATTTTTAATTACTAAATTTAAAGTGATGATAACCGCATAATGGATGGCATAATGGATCAGCTGGAGAGATTGTTTGATGTACGTGCCAATGAGCATAAAACGTTTTTCATAGCTTAACTAATTCTTCCGTTGCGAACCTTGCCAAATTTCTCAGAATCTCGTTAAGTCCTCATACAAGGTACGATAACTCAGCAATTTGGAAAAAGAATTGAGCCATTGTCAGTCCAAAAATACTTTTTGGTATAAATTTCGCGTATTTTATTGTTATATTTCCTTTAGAAATGTGTTGACAGTGTACGGTGGATGGCCTACGGACAGAATTTGTTCTATTGAATATTCGTATTCTACATGCCTTGAAAAGTAAAACATCAAATTTTGAGGGGGAGGGGTTACAAAAACATTTTCTCGTGCAATTACAATAATTTATTATTGAATGATAAATAAAATTACCCAAATTCCTAGTGAAATAAAGTCCCGAAAATTTTAAATTTTCATCTGTTTCGTTGATCGTCTACAAAATAGTAAAATGCGGTTTTTAGATTTCATGGCACACTTTGCTTTACTTTTTTACACTATTTATTATCATTTTTTTTTTTTACACTTACTTTTTACTCTAATTATTCAAGTATAGGTTCGACTAGGTTTTCAATGATCACTCTATTGAACCGAACTCAAATTACGGATGTCACCATTTCCTTTGACCCTTCGTAAAATCGGCGCATCCCTCTAATCAAGAATATACCGAACCGATTGATCATAGCAAGGCAATCTATTCGATATCTCCGACGCTCTGCGCGCTGAGTTGGTGTTGAATGATGATTAAGCTGATTAGTTCGCGCTGTTGTATGGAAGATTAGGGTGCAATTATACTAATTTAATCTCCTCAGTTTCCCACAGTTTCCTCCCTAAATCAAGGCTGGCTCTCGGTTCGATCTAGACATGCAACACGGGAAAATTCGCTCTGCTGGCATCATGAATGATATAAAAGAAAAATGATATCTACAGATAAAATAAAAATTATTCTTTATTTTCTTCTCAGAGTACCGGACACCTTGTTCGTTCGAGTGTACTTCGCTGGACCGAGTAACGTAAAAGAACGAGCGTATTAATTTTTTACTTTCTATTCTGATTGGATTTGAGATGCTGAACATATCGCTAAAATGATGATCCCTAGCGTAAAATAATTAAAATTTAAAAAAGAAAACTTCAATCATAGCATCGCGTTGAAACTGAAATGCTTAACTATTTAAAGGTTTTTACTAATAATTTTTGAGCGATAGGTTAATTTTAGTTCCACGTATATTATTTATAGAATCTGAATAACCCTCGAATTTCCGAAGTACTTCGAAATTTCGGTATGTGGTGTGAACGTCATAGTGTGCGTAGAAAATAATTTTGATGACGTTAACTTGGCTGGGAAATCTCTCCACTAAAGCCATACCATATTTGGTTCTTGATTTCGTGGAAAAATTGCTTCAGCCGTTTATTTCCACTACGTAATCCAGTTCCTCTTCTTTTTTTTGTTATTCAATAATAAAGCATTGTAGTCGCTCACGAATTTTCTTTTTCCAACCTCTCCTCTTAATTTGATGTTTCACGTTTCAAAATACGTAGAATCCGAATATTAAAAAAAACCTCTGTTCGTCCGCCGTCAACGTTTTTTTGAAAAAGTACCTATATATAATAACTCCATACTTGGAATTTCTCATTTTTCTGCCGTCAACAATGGCTCAACTGTAATGTAATCAATACTTCAACTTTAAAGGTATTATGGGGGTTTTCAGGTGATAAATTAGCTTTCAATGAAATAACCACAAAAATTTAAAAAAATTATAATAACGATTTTCGCCAAGAAGTTTGCCCTTATAATTACCAATAATTATGTTGTCTGGTGGATCAAGGTTGGGTTGTTACTAAAATTGTATGGTCCCTCTAAATCATGATACAAGCAAAGCACTAATAATCCACTGTATAACCGTTTGCAGCGTTCATTTTAGTGATTTTTACCTCCGATGGCCCACTGTGCGCCGTATGCCGTATTTTCTGAGGATAGTGCAATACTTACATGCTCGAAATTTTCATTAAAAATCATCTTTAGGCTGACCATGGCTCAATTCTTTAGCCAAACTGATTCTTCAATTTTCACATTTTCTTGGGGGAGTAGGTAGTATTAATTATCCAAGATTCTCTGCTGGGCTCATCCAACCTGGTTCCACGTCCATTTGTCAAAAGGAAGATCTCAAACCACTGGCCTCACTAACGAGGTGCCATTAGGTATATGAAATTATTTTGATTTCCTGTAAATTTGCTATGATTGATGCTAGAACTTCATAGTAGACGTTATTTCGCGCCAATATGCACTCGGTTATAATTTTTCAAAGTTCTGATAATCTCAAAGTGTTCAATAGTTTAAACGTTGGAGCATTGTCCCCATATATAATAGAAAGTATATATATAATAGGGAATTATTTTTCCCGGTGTTTTCCCACGGTGTCCGTGGGGAGTATTGGTTACTTCGTAAATTCATAAGCATGTAATTGTTACCGTCGTAATTGTTACCGTGAGTGGTGGTTTCTATACAGACGTAACAATCATACAAAGTGACCAAAACTTCCCAAAGCCACTGTAGAAAAACACAGCTAAAAGAAAAATAATGATGATAATAAAAATAATAATAAAAAATGCGTAGAATCCCATAGATTAGTTTACAGCCTTATCTTTGCATATTTTGAGGTCAAATCTGACGTGACATTTTTACTGTTCCGACACTTTCATTGGATTGCGTAGATTCTAGCAGGATCGTGAATCTGATTATTTTTAGCTTCCGTTTGTAGCATTTTCCACGTAACTGTTGGGGTGAGGGAGAGCTAAACACAGAGACTCTTTCTTCGTTTTTTCCGTAAGTCGTAGGTACCTGATGGACCTATGTAGCCCTGAAGATTCCAGAATAGACGGAAGATCTCGGCAAATAAAGTAAAAAGGGGAGAACGAGTCGTCGTGTTTATCTCCCCCTCACCCCAACACGATTATTTTTAGGTCCTCATCCAATAAAGGTGAGCAGCAACCATTTTTACGTCTTTTCATCCGGCATTCCGCTATTGCGGCAGCAATTCCAATTCGGCCCACAAGAACGACGACGTAGATCACCTTTAAATAAAGATAAAATACCTGTCTCTGTCCAACCACGGACGATTCAGAAGTCCCACTGCTTCCAATCATCCGGAAAGTGGCCTCTCGGGCCTGTGAACTGAGTTTAGCTGAGTTTAGTCCGCTAATAGAGATATTATCTATAGTGGCCTATTTCGTAGCACAATAGTTACACTTTTGTTTTGGAAAGCGTCTGACTAAAATGCCCACTGCCACTTCCGGTCCAGCTAAATAGTGGGATGAAATTGGGCTTATTGGATCAGCGCTCGTGTCACAGTACAGTATGGATGGCTCACTGAAATTCGATAAAGCTCGAACAATAGGATGAGATCAAGCCTTTTCGAAGTATTGAAGCTGTCAACCCAACGAGTCATTCAACGGGGGAGCTTTAGCTTCAGCCGGATGAAGAATATCGGTGTTGCACCTGTATTCATTGACAACGCGCTCCTCTAATTTTCGCTATCGCCTAAAACAACTTCATCCCAGTATGCTAACTTCTCTACAGGAATAGCAACACGATTATTTCTTTTTTTTGTAGGTTGAGGGGGAGAAAAACGAGGCGACCTCTTCTCCATTCTTTTTTATTATCCAGCCGAGTACTTTCGCCCGTTCGGGCTTCTTCAGGGCATTATAGGACCAAGGGTACCTATGGTCTAGAGAGAAGAAAAAAACACGATTATGTTACTTGAGCGGCAGGTCTGAGCTTGAATCGTCCGCACAAAACGTGAGCTAAGCCCGTGCGAGGATCGTAGGCAATACTAATCGCTAATACTAATCGCTAATAGTAATAGCTAATGGACTAATTGCTAATAACTAAAGCTTCGGGTCGTACGAGAAGAGAGTTCGGTTCTTATCATCAACTGAGGAAACTATCATCAGCAAGTTTTGGAAAAAACCGTTTTTCTTTCGGATTAGAGGATTAATTGGGAAGTAATAGTGACGTACGTAAAAATTTCTGGTTACTGGCAGCTAGGACGAATAATTGTTCTTTTTTTATTTAATTATTTAATTTTATAATTAATAATTTTTTTGGTTGTTGGAATGATTTATAATGGTTTTTTATTCAAAACCATTATAATCGCTCACAAATTAATTTCTAACCCCCCTCAAAATTTGATGTTTTATGTTTCGAGACATGTAGAATCTGAATATTCTCTAAAACACGCTGCAGATGAGTGTACAGTATTCATTATTCCTTTGCTTCAATTGTGATCTGAGATGATCATCAACTTGTGAACAGTGCTTGTGAATGTAACTATCCCGAACATTTGTGAACGTTTACAAACAACAGATCGTGGAAGGGGAAACCCTCCCCCATCGAAGCCCCACGAAGCTTCATTGGACAATTGGAAATTCAATGAATCTATTGTCGACGATCACCAAAATGATAGTACAGGTATAAACCTTTGTACCTCTCTACCTTCCTTCCAATTATGTGTTTGAGAAAAAAAACTTTATCTAGTAATGTAAGTAGATTAGTTGTGAACGTTTCTACCTAATAATAAATACATATTAGATCCGACAACAGCTCAGCAAAGTATTAAATATAATTCTTATCTCTTTTCTATGAAGTTTTACTGCCAAATTAATCTCGCATCGCATCAATCTAGTAAACGAGTCAGCCAAACGTGCCCATCGCAACGATCATAGAAAGTTTTGATTTACTCTTCAATAATAAACCGTTGTAATCGCCCAAGAAAAAAAAATTGTCCACCCCTCCCCCCCTAAAAATGTGATGTTTTACGTTTCATGGTATGTAGAATCTGAATATCTAATAAAAGAATTCTGTCCGTCCGACCGTTTTTTTATTGCTTTATAAATATTCCCAATCATGCCGAATTTCACAAATTTTTGAGAACCGCTAAGAAAAACCCGTGCTGAAACAGTTGAAATTACTTAGCTCGATATTATCTCGTTAGATTCAGCTTTCTTTTGAAACGAACACCAAATTTGCGCACATCTTGAACTCACAAAATGAAAAAAAATTAAAAATAAATGATAATATCACTTAAAACATGGCCTTTAAATAAAATAAAATTGGTCGGCATCCCAAACTTCCAAATTGGACTGTTTTCCTTGCCTGGAGATACAAAAAAAAAAAAAAAAAAAATAAAAAAATAAAAAATAAAATAAAATACACCTGATCTAGAAGTGACTCTGAATGTAGTCTCCAATCTTCACATCCGTTCCGAATTCGACTTTTTCGACGACCTCTACATTTCCATTTACTTCCGTTCACTCCATTGCCCACCTGTTCAGTAAAATTATGAACAATGAAACAGAATAAGTTCAGAATAACTGATTTACCACGTGGGTCATTCGAGTTTGTACCTATTTGACAACTGGGGTAATTTTCTGCGTAGGATCATCGGACTCATTCACAAGACCGATGTGACGGTGAGGGGTGATAAGTTTGGGGGTGCGCATCCCCCCTATCTTGTGGGTCGCACGGTAGCGGAGAAGGGGGGTTGGCCGTGCGCACGGCTCCCAGTCGGCGCACGTCTCTCAGTTGAGCTCTATCAGTTCTCAACGGCGAGTTCACCACGCGCGGCTTCTCGTTCACCTCCCGCCGTTGCCCGCCCACGCGACACGATTCGCTCCGATTCCTCGCCCTTTGGCTTTTCCTGTTTTTAACATTAAAAATTTAGGACAACCGAGGGACTTTCTGTACTTCTACGATTTCCTGCCGTCTCCCCAATAAATTTGGCATCGTATCAATTTCATTTATCGCATTCTTCTCTTCCAATTGGTTTAACCGACCCGCCGCGCGACCGCATGGTCATATAAGATCGCGCCCGCTAGTTAAATATAGCGCCACCCTCCACAATCGCTCGACCACCCCTTTATCGAGGGGGGAGTGAATTCCGCCACCCCCGTCAAGCCGCCCCTTTTGTTCGGACACGGCCAGTCGGTGACTAGTCAGTCAGTGTCCGCCCGCCAACGCCGCCTTCTCCTCCGCTCGGTCCGTCGTCGGTCATGTCCCCATTGGCAGTCTCGTCGTCATCGTGATCGTCGTCGTAATTTCAAATTAATTCATCCAACAACCGTCAGTGATCAGTGTTTATTGCCGGTGTTATCTCCACTGTGATCGTTTGACTGAGTGACTGAGAAGAAATCAACAACTGTAATACATCGGCTTTTCTACGTTATCACTGGATTTGATTACGATGCAGGTAACGCGTCGATTTATCAGACATCGCTTTATTCGTGCAATCATTATCATATTTTTCCATCACGCGATAAGAATATAATACTGACGATCACTATGCGATACGATATTAGTTTTCGTGTCTAGACAGGATTATATACTGACAACTCGAAACCGAATCGATTTATTTCAATCACTATCTGTCCTGGTTTTTCATTTCGCCGAATCCGATAATTTTATAACTATTTACACTGTAGGAAATTACTCGATATGCACAGGAAAATAAATTATTTACGACCAACCTCAACTGTATAACTGACCTAGAAAGTATTTTCGCTCTCCGCAGTGAAAAACTCGCAGACTCGGTGAAAACTCAGGAAACGTCATGCATTTCCGTTCGAAAAATTGCAATTTCCCTTTTCAACCATCGATTTAATTATTTCTTCTTCCACACTGGATGAAAAATGCGCGGCACGTTCGTGAAAAATTTATTTTGTGACCTGCGAAGTGCTGCAAATGATCATCGATTTTTTCAATTCAAGTTCTGATACTTTGCGATAGTAATATTTTCAAGGTACTACAGCAAAGTTCATTATAACAATTTTATCGATTCAATTTTTTCCTCCCGTTTCCATTCGTTTATTTCGTTCTTTCATAATTATAAGAACTGCAAAACCCGTTTCACTCTATTTCTCGACGTTGAATTTTCCTTTCCTCCTTAAATTTTGGGCCGAGTTTTATTTTTGCATTAAATTCACCCTATTATGGAAATTAACTAGATCAAATATAAATTGATTTTCCGACGAAGGCAATGACCAGTAAAGGTTTCGAGTAGCAGTAGAACTCTACAGATTTTACAATGAATGGTTACTTTCCAAGTACGAACCTCGCCATGGTCACGTTTTTCAAATAAAAAATCAACGAATATTTAATTCTTACCTTTTGTTATTAGATCTGCTTAAACCTATAAAAATATCCTTATCGCACCTGGAATGGAAATCTCTTTCAACTCGAAACTGCCATTCAGGTTCGAATGTCTCTCTATTTAGTTCTCCCGTTTTCTCGATTATATCAAATTGAAACAGGCGATTTATAAGATGCTCTGGAGGTTACCAGCTTTATTTCGAACAGTAAAAATCTTCTTTTTTTCAATTTGTTGCTGACTGGTGAAGTGTTTTATTATAGCAAACGTTTCTATCAATCTGAATAAAATATCGTTCAACTTATAATAAATTATATCCATCATCGGCTCATCTGGCGGAGAGTTGAGAATATTCGTTCATTTCAATTTAATCATTTAATATACGCAAAGTCTGAATTCAAATAGTTCTATATTTAATCCTGAAAATAAACATCGGTTAATTACTATTATCGGCCAAGTTAATTAACTAGCCGAGAGTAGAAAATATTCTGGCGAATTTTCGATGCTGTCAATTTGGAAAATCAACTGCGATAAATAGTGGTGTTGGAATTTGAAAGGCGGAATATATTCCTGCTGTTCGATATTCGATATTAAAGACGAGGGAAGGGCATTCCTGTGGGACCCTGCTTTCCGTATAAATTTAAGTTTCCTCGAGCGATTCATCCCCATTCAGAGGCCGGGCCGATCGCACGAATGATTAGTTTGCAAAGAAATAACTTCCGTTGAAAATTGAAATATCTTTCGATAAAAATTGAACTCTCGAAGGAAAGATAAAATTTTAAACTAGAAAGAAGTTGGATGCTATTTTTGAATTCAACCATTGCAAAATTGAAATGCTTCACATTTAAATACACGTTTCACTATTTTTAGGGTCATCGAGGTAGGTGATGGTTTTATGTAAGGACTAGGGGCTGAGCGCCCCTGGCGGCTGCCGCCGCCCAACCCCCTCAGAGGGGGGCTTCGCCCCCCTCAGCTATCGCGCGCGCGTCGGCCCGTCGGAGGGGCTGCGCCCCTCCTCTCGGGCCTTACATAAATAACTCGGGGTGTTGTCCTTATCACTCCTATATATAGTATATACTATATTATATACTATATTATATAGTATATTATATAGTATATATAGTATAGTATATAGTATAATATGGTATATAGGTATAGGTATAGGTATGGGTATGGGTATGGGTAGGTAGTAGTAGTTTATTATTTGTGTATGGAGAGTGGGAATCGATAGGTATTTTTATAGTAGGTAGTACTTAGTAGTTGCTATAATTTGGTATGTTGGGGGTGGAGTTCGAACGTACTGTGTATCATAAAGTATTGGGTTTTTCAACTGGAGCAAAGTTATAGCAGAATTAGACGTAACAACTGTAAGTTTTCCAAGATTTGTAACTTGCACGGTGGATAACTCAAACAAAAAGTCGTCAATTTAGATGTTTGAATATGCCAAAAGATAGGTAATTTAACTGTCCACATTTTCCCAATGTAATGTACCTATCAATTTTTCAACCGTTTTGGTGTTATCCAACAATATTAGTAGAGTATACACGAAAAAATCACATTTTTCAACTTTAAACGTTATTTTCATCTATTTAGTGCGAAAGAAACAAAGAATGAACCATATATTATTGATATACACATCATCAACTATCATTATGCTGAATTTGAGCGAAATCTATTTCAAAAAATTTTTCGCGAAAAATCCAAGGGGTACCCCTGCGATTTTTTTCAACCGAACAGTTAACGATTTTTTACTCGTCTCTCAATACAGATAAAAATCTGAAATTTTTAGGAAAGTTGTGTCTTACCAAGATGTATTTTTGGGATTTTTTTTATTTCTCGGAAAAATCTGCAAGTGGTCCGAAAAAATCGGTTTTTGAAAGCTCAAAAATTGACCTTTAATCGTGCTTTTCGGGGTCAAAATAAATGCGAATCAATTGTTTTATTATGCGAGAGTCTTCATTTGAACGCCTTACACACGTACATAGCAAAAAATTTGGTGAAAAAAAGTTAAACAGAGCCAGAGAAATTATTTTCCGTAAATCGACTTTTTCGCCGGCCGAAATTCCGAGCTCCGCTGGCATCGGTAATAGTGAAAAATTAAATTTTCGTTCTAAAGCGATTTTGAGAGCTATTCTTATAGGAAATTTAACGCTGAATCCGAATATGACGTCAAAACGGCGGAAATTTCACGACAACTATCAGTTATTCCAGGTTTAATACTACGCCACTCCTACGTTTTTCAACTTTGAAATTCCGTAGCAATTACTTACAGTACTGTTCCAATTTAATTAACTAATGACTCCTACAGGAAATTAGACGTAGAATTCGAATTTAACGTGAAATAAATTAAATTCGAACGATTAATAATATTTCCCGAATTTTTTTCGTTTTTCATACTTTTGAAGTTTCAACTTTGGGATTTTTTTTCATCACGTTCCCGAAACGGGACAGATTAGGTGCTGTGGAAGAAAATGTAGGAAATTTAACGTAGAATCCATTAAAAATACGAAAATGGCTAGCGTATATGATAGCTCTCGAGGAATATTCCACTTTATGTAAAAAAGCGTGTTTTGACTTTTCTTCAAACGTTAATAGCTCCGCGGGGACATAACATAAAAATATAATTAAATACACCAAATTGTAGGATTTCGATAGCTCTATCTCGCCTCTGAGTAATATACCTATGTAAAAGTAACCGGTTCAAAAGGTATTTGCGAAAAACATGCGAAAAAACGCAAAAAACAGGGTCATAAAATTTCAAAGTGCAATAAAATTTGAACAGAGGCCTAATTAAAAAAAAGACGATTTTTTCAGCCGATGAAGTTGTCTCAATTGAACGGCACTATGTCCAAAATTTGATTACCTATTCCCAGTTTCACAATCAATTGTATACTACGGTTTTTTGGGTGTTCGCTTCGGGCCGCTCTAGCTCCGGCAAAAATCGATCAACGAACGAATTCTTGTACTTTTTCGTTTAAAGAATTTATCGATGAACAAAATGCGCTCATAAAATCTTATCGCGTTGTGAGAATTTTTCGAGAAAATCGCGATCGACTGCGGAAAAACGTGGTTTCTGAAAACGTCAAATTTTGACATTTTCCTTCCTCACGAAAAATCAAGGTCGAAAATCAAAAAAGTACGATTTAACTGCATCAGGAATTTCGATTTAATTGACGAATATAGTGTCAAAAATTTTTTATCGGTTCACAATTTTGCTCCACCCATGAGAGTTTTTTTTGAGACTCGGCACCTATGTTTCGACTTTGGACGGCTATAGCTCCGCGGGGGTTGAACCAAAATTAACAATTGCAATTACAAAAATGTAGGAAATTTAACTGGCTACAACTTTCCAATTCACTTGGTATATGAGAAACCCATTACGTTAGGAGCTACGGCGGCTGAAACGCAAAATTCCGCGATCGCGATTTTTCGCCCAAAACACGTTTTTCGATACATTTCGAATTTTTTCAAAAAACAGGAGGCAAAAATGGAAATTCTAAGATTTTTTCAGACGGTGGCCTTAAATTCTAAGCATACCCTATTTTTTTCATTCAAATCCTTCCAGCCATCTCTTCAATCAATAGTATCCCTCTCCTCCTCCTGGTTGTGTAGTTTTATATATATAGACTAGGGGCTCAGCGCCCCTGGCGGCTGCCGCCGCCCAACCCCCTCAGAGGGGGGCTTCGCCCCCCTCAGCTATCGCGCGCGGTCGGCCCGTCGGAGGGGCTCCGCCCCTCCTCTCGGGCCTTACATAAACAACTCGGGGTGTTGTCCTTATCACTCCTATATATAGTATACTATACAGTATATTATACAGTATAGTATATAGTATAGTATATAGTATAGTATATAGTATAGTATATAGCATATATAGTATAGGTATGGGTATGGGTAGGTAGGTAGGTATAGGTATAGGTATGGGTAGGTAGTAGTAGTTTATTATTTGTGTATGGAGAGTGGGAATCTATAGGTATTTTTATAGTAGAAAGTACTTGGTAGTAGTTGCTATAATTTGGTATGTTGGTGGTGGGGATTGTATCGTACTTTGTATCATAAAGTATTGGGTTTTTCAACTGGAGCAAAGTAGGAGCAAAATTAGACTTAACGACTGTAAGTTTTCCAAGATTTGTAACTTGCACAGTGGATAACTCAGACAAAAAGTCGTCAATTCAAATGTTTGAATATACCAAAAGATAGGTAATTTAATTGTCCACGTTTTCCCAATGTAATGTACCTATCAATTTTTCTACCGTTTTTGCGTTATTCAACAATATTAGTAGACTATACACGAAAAAATGACATTTTTCAACTTTAAACGTTATTTTCATCTATTTAGTGCGAAAGAAACAAAGAATGGACCATATATTATTGATATACACATCATCAACTATCATTATGCTGAATTTGAGCGAAATCTATTTCAAAAAAATTTTCGCGAAAAATCCAAGGGGTACCCCTGCGATTTTTTTCAACCGAACAGTTATCGAATTTTTACTCCTCTCTCAATACAGATAAAAATCTGAAATTTTTAGGAAAGTTGTGTCTCACCATGATGTATTTTTGGTATTTTTTTTATTTTTCGGAAAAATCTGCAAGTGGTCCAAAAAAATCGGTTTTTGAAAGCTCAAAAATTGGACTTTAACCGTGATTTTCGGGGTCAAAATAAATGCGAATCAATTGTTTTATTATGCAGGAGTCTTCATTTGAACGCCTTACACACGTACGTAGCAAAAAATTTGGTGAAAAAAATTTAAACAGAGCCAGAGAAATTATTTTCCGTAAATCGAGTTTTTCGCCGGCCGAATTTCCGAGCTCCGCTGGCATCGGTAATAGTGAAAAATTAAATTTTCGTTTTAAAGCAATTTTGAAAGCTATTCTTATAGGAAATTTAACGCTGAATCCGAATATGACGTCAAAACGGCGGAAATTAGTCGGCAACTATAAGTTTTTCCAGGGTTAATACACGCCATTTCAACTTTTTTCAACTTTGAAATTCCGTAGCAAATACTTTCAGTACTGTTCAAATTTGATTAATTAATGGTTCCTACAGGAAATTAGACGTACAGTTTGAATTTAAAGTGAAAACAATCAAATTCGAACGATTAATAATATTTCTCGAATTTTTTTCGTTTTTCATACTTTTGAAGTTTCAACTTTGGGATTTTTTTTCGTCACGTTCCGGAAACGGGACAGATTAGGTGCTGTGGAAGAAAATGTAGGAAATTTAACGTAGAATCCAGTAAAAATACGAAAATGGCTAGCGTATATGATAGCTTTCGAGGAATATTCCACTTTATGTCAAAAAACGTGTTTTGACTTTTCTTCAAACGTTAATAGCTCCGCGGGGACATAACATAAAAATATAATTAAATACACCAAATTGTAGGATTTTGATAGCTCTTTCTCGCCTCTGAGTAATATACCTATGTAAAAGTAGTCGGTTCAAAAGTTATATGCGAAAAACATGCAAAAAAACGCAAAAAATCGTGTCATAAAACTTTAAAGTGCAATAAAATTTGAACAGAGGCCTAATTAAAAAAAAGAAGATTTTTTCACCCGATCAGTTTGTCTCAATTGAACGGCACTATGACCAAAATTTGATTACCTATTCCCAGTTTCTCAATCAATTGGATACCCAAGATTTTTTGACCTTCGCTTCGGGCCGCTCTAGCTCCGGCTAAAATCAACCTACGAACGAATTCTTGTACTTTTTCGTTTAAAGAATTTATCCATGAACAAAATGCGCTCATAAAATCTTTTCGCGTTGTGGAAATTTTTCGAGAAAATCGCGATCAACTGCGGAAAAACGTGGTTTCGAAAAAGCTCAAATTTTGACATTTTCCTCCCTCACGAAAAATCAAGGTCGAAAATCAAAAAAGTACGATTTAACGTACTTTTTATTTTCGATTTAATTGACGAATATAGTGTCAAAAATTTTTTATCGCTTCACAATTTTGCTCCACCCGTCGGAGTTTTTTTTGAGACGCGGCACCTAAGTTCCGACTTTGGATCGCTATAGCTCCGCGGGGGTTGAACCAAACTTTACAATTGTAATTACAAAAATGTAGGAAATTTAACTGGCTACAACTTTCCAATTCACTTGGTATAGACGAAAATCAATATTTAAGGCGCTACAGCGCCCGATAGAAAAAATTCCGCGATCGCGATTTTTCGCCCAAAACACGTTTTTCGATACATTTCGATTTTTTTCAAAAAAACGAAGCAAAAAATCGAAATTCTAAGATTTTTTCAGCCGATGGCCTTAAATTTTAAGCATCCCCTATTTTTTTCGTCCAAATCCCTCCAGCCAGTTCCTCAATCAATCGTATCCCTCTCCTCCTCCTGGTTGTGTAGTTTTATATATATAGATACTGTGCGTTAGGACATTACGAGACTTGTTGAGGGCGGTCAGTGCTTGAAATAGTCTTGAAACGAAAGAAATTGATGCTAGAATAGGTATGAATTTGTTGTTTGAACATATTGATTCATATTTAATTTTTTCAAAATGTATTATATTCATAAAAATCTATGGTTTCCAGCAATGGTCCGCTTATAATGGAATAAACTTCTAAGAAAAAATATGCCTAAAAAAAATAGCTCCACTCGTACTAAACAGTTTTATTTATTTGCACGTCTTTTAACACGTAATATACATTGTTAACTAATATAGGAACTTCTCTGAATCTGATAACGTTTTGAAGAAATTCATTCAGCTAATTTGTTGATGAGCGTGATGTTTCTGACACTCGCTTCTAAGATAGTCAGATTGGGCAAAACCAAATGCAGATTTAGAAAAGAAAATTCGAAATGTTCGGAAATACTCATTTTTAAAATGGTAGGATTTAGTAACAAAAAAATGTACACGTCGGAAATCACATTCGGAAATACTACCATCAATCGAGATATCCCAATTGAAAATCGATGTTACCTGAGTTACCTGAATATTTTAATTGAGATACTTCTACGTCTATCATCGTTCATTACCTTTATTATGATCACGTTTTCATGAAAATGTGCTCTTATTAAACGTTATTTTTTAGAATACATTTTTCATCTAAAAACAATCCATCGTAATTCAATCGAACTGCACGTTAGGGGAAATAATTTTTATTGTGAGTACTAAAAACGTTATTTTACCTTTTTGTCAATAATAACTTTTCCAATCGCCCAAGGAAAAATAATTTCTAACTTCACCATCAAAATTTGATGTTATTATACATTTCACGCCGTGTAAAATCCGAACATCCAAGAAAAAAATTCTGTCCGTCCGGTGTTCCGAGGAAACTGTAAGATCTACATAATTAAAAAATTTTCGCCATAGATAATTCTCGGCCTGACAATGGCTAAAGTCTTTAGCCGAAAGGTTGCCTCACTTTTTAGGGCATTTTTGGGGGATTTTGAGAGGGGAAAAATCAGAATTTTCCAAAGTGGGCAATATTTGATTTCGATTTCTATTGATTGTTTGTGCGAATTCGAATGAGACCATAATGGCGTCGATAGCTTTAGTCATTCTCGAGTTATTGCGGCTTTTGTGTGGAGTTTGTAAGATTTTGAGAAATTTGCTATGCTGATAAAACTCACGAGCTTTGTAGAGCTATACGAGCTCGTAAATACCGTTCTATGCTAGTTGGAATGCTCATCGAACACTTTTCAGCTGCATTTTTATGCCACTAGTTGGACTATAAATTAAGTTATCGAGATAAATGAAAATTACGATAGTTGCTAAGGTCCCTTATGGTTACCAATCTGTTGGTAGGTGGAAACGTTTACTAATTTTTGGGATAAGTACAATGACAAGTTTTCTTGAATCACAATTGAGGCAAATTAATAGTAAACCACTGTAGAATCATTTGCAGCGTTTCAAAAAAAAAAAATATAATCTTACTATATTATTATATTACGTTATTTACCGTGGAGTTTGATTAATAATAAATTTTTAAATGAATAACAATTGTTCGATTTGTAAATAACCGTAAGAGGTTAGTGAGGCTTGCCAAACTTTAATTGAAACGAAGGCTATTACAATTATTTACAATCATTGTCACGTTTCAACTCGATCATTTAGAAAGCTTTTTTGGAAATTGTGCGCCGAAACAGGACCATAAACTAGTTTTTCATTACTGGTACAGTTCTCCAAGAGATTTATCGACTTATCGTTTTCTCGGTGCTCTCCGTTTCCGAAATTCTCTCCGAACAAGCTGTTCGATCTGTTTATTCAGATTAAACAATCAATCGTTGAAGTGGTAACACTACTTGTAAGATTAGGCGGCAATCAATTTCATTTAAACCGTAAACGGTTGAATGACGAGAATCAACGGTAGATAATTCTTATGAACCACTCACTCTAGTTATGAAGATCAGTTAGGAACATTTTACTAATTATTGACCCTGCTCGGTTTTTGAGATTGATCCCTAATTAACGACGTATGCCTTCGATTTCGTGGGGATCAATTTCCATGTTGGCCTTTTCAGTGGAAACGGCCTTTGCCAAGTTTCGGCTCGTTGTCCAATTACCTGAAAGGATTTCCAAAGATTTTTTGTATGAATTTCATGTTACACAAACGCTCCAAAGTAAACGCGTTAGGATAGAGTGACTTTAAAGAAAAAAAATCCGATGAAGAAAAATCCGTCTGTGTTCAGTTATCATTTAAAATTATAAGTAGAAAGAAACTATTAACACGTGGAAAAACATTTCGAACCAATCCGTTTCACGTGTCTTAAAATTAGTGAGTTTTATTTAATTTCGTGTTTTTTTTTTTGAAAACTTAAATTTAGGAGTGTTGGTTACTTTGGGGAATCATGTCAACATTTTCATTTGCTCACTGCCGAAATGTACCCGTTGTTCCAGTTAATTAAAAATTATTTCGTATATTTTGCAAAAGAATTCCCCTCTTCACAGCGGACTAGCTGCTTTGCCGCGCAAAAATTCGGATGAAAACTGCGTGGAAATCTGGCGTGCACACCAACGTTAAATATGCTGCAAAATGCTTCATAATCAATCGTGAAAAAATTCGATGAAAATGCCGAGGGTGCGCCCTTTCAATTATTCACAGCGGCCAGGGTTGCATTATTCGCTCAGTCGTCAAGCCAGAAGAAGTTTGAAAAATCGAGGGAACTTCTATCGTATTATCCTAGCGAGGCGAGCGAATTTGTTTCGTAACTTGGATTAAATAGTTAGGTAGCCGAAAACATCCGTTTTTAATATAAGTAAAATTTATTCTTAATGTTTCATAGTTTCCAAATGCAAAAGATGTTTCGTTTATAGATCGAGAAAATTTATCTCTTTATCATTCATGTATTTCGTCGGAAATAACGATTATTATGATTAAATAATGATTATTTTCCGTAAATCGAGTTCCGGTCTTGAAACGGCTTTTAAAATTGTTGAAAAAATTAAGTTTTGTCCTCGGGCAAGTTTAAAACCATTAGCAAATGAAAAACATTGCAGAATTCGAATTTCGAGTATTAATCAACGTATTTTTTCGACAACTATTTAGCTTTCCACAATTATCGAATTTTTTCTGTTTTCAATCTTTCGACTCCGAAAATTGTCAACGCCACAAGCACTGTAGAGAATGGTTCCGATATTTCTCTCTCGGGAATTTCATTCAGAATCGACTAAAGAACTGAAAAATGTGATACGTTCGTTGCTTTCAGGATATTTCGAGCCGAACATCGAAAAAGCGGTGTTTCACTTTTTTGAGAAACTAGCACCACATTTACGAACCAAAATGGTAACTAAATAGTTGATTTTCGATAGTTGGCCCTTTTTTTCATCGGTTTCGTACCTTAGTGAACGGGCAAAAACGTGAGCTAAATCCTACAGAAAAACGTTGCAAATGATTGAGCAGTAGTTATTCCATCGCATCAATAATGATTTAAGAAGACTGTGATAGTAATTATTCCGAAAAATTGAGAACGTTCCCATTAAAAAGCAGATTGGTAATTATAAGGGAAAAATCCGTAGCAACTATTGGAATTTTAACCAATTTTATTTTTCCTAATTTCCACATTTTTCGCCAGTTATATTGCTTCAAGAACTCTTGAGTTATGCCAAAATTCTGAAAAATTGGTTGAGCCGTTGTCAGGCCATAATTGAGTTTTGGTAAAAATTTCTAAAATTTTGCTTTTATAGTTTTGTCAGAAAAATGTTGACGGCGTACGGCGGACGGACAGAATTTTTTTTTTATTGGATATTCGGATTCAACATGCCTTGTACGTAAAACATCAAATTTTAAGAGGGATTAGAAAAAAATTTCTTCGGCAATTACAATGGTTTATTATTGGATAATAAACCATATTGGACTGATTTTTTTCAGGTTTTAAAGTTTCTTTGTGGTTGTAACACACAGATAATGTCACGCGCACACATGAATACTTGCATTCTTTTCATTTTTAGATTTAATTGGCTATTTATTTTCGGAACAAACTGCAAAATAATGACCCTAGCAATTAAAAATGTAAAGGTTTGAAAAAAGAAACATAAAAAAAAAGTGGCACTATTTTACTTGGTCAGGTTTCGTTAGTGTTTGTATACACCTATAAAATTCCCATTTATTCGAAGCTAAAGAGCTTTCCAATCAAGTTGTTATTTGATCTTTTGATTGGCCCTGTATCTATTGAACTCAAAGGTCAACGGTTGAAATACGAGAGAGAAATAACATTCGAACGTTTCTACCTAAAGCGTGATTTGCCAAGTTTATCAAACAGAAACAGCCAACAGTTTTCTAGTAATTGACTGTTTGGCGTCTGAATTCAATTAGACTTGCGATGTCAGGATTGTCAGAAAAATGATCTTCCAATTCGATCCCTTTCCAATTTAAGCCAATTTCGACGGCACGTCTCCGAAATAATTTATCATACGGGGAAGGATGAGTTTTCTGTTGGCTGAAAAGATATGAAAGCCGAACATATGAAGCCTTCCCACGTTACCTGGAAGGCCAACGGCCCTTGAGTGAAATGTGAAGAAAAAAAACTCGGTTCCCCTACTGAAATAATGGCTCAGCGTCGAGAGAATAAATAAACCTCTTGGAGTAAAGAGATCTTATTAGACGTTTTTCCCTTTTATTTCCATGTTTATGTAGTTTGTAGATTCCAGTTATTAACATCACGATTTATTGATGCAATAATGAGTTTCTCCAAGAGCTGAAAAACATCTGGGAACAGATATCAACTACCTTACGGTATCGAATTCATGTCCAAGTTTCCTATTTTCAGAATTCGACTCAACTGTTCGATTTCAGCCACTCTTTTTCCATAATATGATATCTTCAGTGAATCTTCCGACCTGATCTACTCTCTTGAGATCTTTCTAATCAATTTGGTAGTTTTTCTTTCCCATTCGCAATTTTAATTTTTTTTTTTTTTGGGCTGTGGTAACCTATGGTTCCACATCGCCCTGAGGATGCCCGAAGGGGCGAAAGTACTCGGCCAAAAAATAAAAAATCGGAGAATATGTCGCCTGGTTCTTCTCCCCCTCATCAACCCAGTACAATTTTAATTTTGTCCATGCCTTCATTATTAGTATTACTAATTAATTTTTTCAAGTTTCTACACGCACGTACATTTCAGTACATTATTTTTCTCTACGTTCTGAAAAGCAATGTGAGGAACTAATTTGACCTTCGTCAAGAACGTCCCTCGCTGAGCCTACAACGTGTGTTTACTTATTCCAATCACTCGTCCACTATCTGACGTTAGAGATATAGTTACTTCTACATAATCCCGTTGATCAAAATTATGTTGCTCCGGTTCCTCGCACGGCTAAACAGATCATGTTCACAATGTTCTTCAGACGTTCAACGTACGCTGCTCTATGCTGGTCGTCCAACCTAGCGCCCTGCTATCTCGTTTTATAGAGGCCCTGTCCTATTCTGAGCGATGTTCTCTCGTACATTTTTCTTCCTCGCCCGGAACCTTGGCTAATTTTAAAACGAATCTCGTTCTAGTCTGGGGGGAGCATTGGGGACGGTAAGTGTATTTATAGCTTCTGCCGGCTGCCTACATAACTTTCGGCCGCCTCACTCAAATCGAATCATCTACGCGCGGAGAGAAAAATGTGCGAGAATCATGACATGGCTGCGGAGTATATTCTGTTTGTGCTATTGCCCCGTCTGGGTATTATTTCATTCGTATAAGGCCTAAGGAAGTACTCGTATTAGATCAGATCAACCAGGTTACGTCGTATAGGTTGATGTGGAGTGCTTGTATGGAGAGCGTTCCTTTCTTCTTTTTTTAATACTTTTTTTTCACTTAATTTATTTACGAAACTGTATACAAATGAGGCCAAAACCGACGTGTAAAATTGCATGTATCAATAAGCGCTCCAGTGGTTAGATTATCTCGTAGGAACAATAATTACTCGCTAATAGGTAATTTATACTGCTAGTGAAGGAAGCAGACTTCGAAATGTATTTATAAATAGATCGTTCCCATTGTAAATGGTACACATAATTTTTTTGAAAAATTCTAAGAATTAATGTGATTTGTTTCTTAAAGATTCTTTTTCCACTGTCGGAAAATGGCTAACGAGTTTCTTCTTGACAAACCAAATTACAATCTCTGTTTATTTCTATATATACTCACACTTGGATCACAGGAAACGTTATCATATTTTTCCAGAACAACAATTTTTTTAACACAATAAAAATATACTCTTTTAACAACTCTTAATCTTTTTTTACTGGAAATCTTTCACTGAAATTTGTGCAATGAATTTCATGTATGTACGCTTGTTAACCACATTTTAATTTCTATCGTGAAATGCTACAGAGCGTAAGTTTATTTTTCGAACCTAATTATTTGAATTCTGAAATAGTTGAAGAAATCAGCATATTTTTTGTTCTTCATACAATAACATTGTCATAGTTTAATCAAAATATACATTTTAATATCCTTCATTTTAATATACATCAGAATATACGTTGTAACACGAAGCATTGTAAACGTCCCGCTTCACAGAATATTAGTGTTATTTATTCCTGCGTTTTAAAAGAATTACCACGTTTCAAGTTTTACTACTAACCAACGAAAAGTCACCTTGATATTCAGTCTGTACCGAGAAGACTCGATCGATTATACCGGCAAATTATTAAGTACTTATTCGGTGACCGAAATCACTTAGAACGACGAACGTAATTTCATGGATGATGAGTAGTTGAAATAATTTTACAATTTTCGAAATCGCATAATTTTGAGTTAAAGTGGTCCCTCGTCGTCATAGTGGGTTTCGATAGCTACATTAGTGCTCGGCTAATATCATCATATCCCTCGATGTATTATATAGCTCACAAAGGAGTAGTTACTTGAGAACCGTTAATGCTGTCGTCTTCATTATGGTCTCATTTGAGTGATGAAATTCATGCCTGTATGTAAAACGCTAGAAACATTATAAAAGAACCCCCAATGACCGATGAATTCTGTCCTCAAAACTCCACAGATCAGATATTGTCTGAATGGTGGCATACTTCCCGTTCTTTGGTTTAATAAATCATTTTCAGCGAGTACTCCACACGGAAAAGTCTCAACGGCTAATGGGTTGAATTTTTTATTCGATTTTTAGATTCCACTTCGAAATGTACTTATAGAAGCTCAAAGTTTTGAAGGGATAAAAAAGTAAGTTAAACAAGATTTGAATTTTATTGAAGAATAAAAAAAAATCAACCTTCAATACTTCGTCAATACTTTATATCAGGCAATAGACGCGTGAGACATCTGAAAATTACAGCATTCATTGATGCTTATATTTCTTGAACAATGTGTTCGACGAGCCCCGAAAATGTTTATTCCCAATCCAAAAATTTCAAAAGTTCGATCGAACTGTTTATTTATCGAACGTTTCCGACTCGAAAAAGGCGATTGTTTGGGTTGAATCGTTACTTCGAAAAATACGAGAGTTCATCACAATCTACCGGAGATCTAACAACGGACGATGGAACGGCGACTCACAACTTCACCCGCCTTCAAGAAAGTCAAACAAACTTTGTCAGCTGAAGCGTGGTGGCTACAGTTTTCTTCGATCGGAAAGTTCTTCTCGTTGACTTCATGAAGGGTAGAAGTTTATAAATGCCGCTGGTTATAGCGTAGCTTCAGGAAAATTGAAAATCTACCTTGAAAAGACAACTGCGAACAAGTTGTTGGGTGAAAATGATTCTCTTCTTGAATCGCCATCGAAGCAAATGCCGATTGAAATAATAAACCACTGTTCTTCGTTTTGTTATTATTTAATAATGAACAATCGTAATCGCCAAATTTCCGTTGAATAATATGAAACCAAATATGCAATGAAATATTCCGATTTACTGAGTAAAAACGCTGCAAATGATTGTACAGTGGTTTATTATTCCTTCGCTTCAAATATAATTTCAGAAGACTATCCATTTCGAGTAGTCATTATTCAGAACATGTGTGAACATTTCAACCGAAAAACAGATTGGTAACTATCGGGGAAAACTCCGTAGCAACTATTGTAATTTTAATCAATTTTATTTTACTTAATTTACTAATTGAAAGCTAATTTTTTTGCCATACCCTACAGCTGGAGAGAGTGTTTGACGACCATTCCAATGAGTATAGAACGATTTTTATAGCTCCAAGAACTCTCGAGTTATACCCTCATGTCAAATTTCTGAAAACCTCCCAAATTCGACACAAAAGCTGTGATAACTCGAGAACCAATAAAGCTATCGACCTGGTGATGGTCTCATTCGATTCAGCGTCCAAAAATCTATATAATTTGATACCACGTACACATTTTTCTGAAAAACCTTGGAAAATATGAATTTTCTCCCCCTCAAAACCCCCCAAAAATACCCTTAAAATTGAGCTAGCAAGTTGGTTCAAGAATTGGGCCGTCGTAGGACCGAGAATGATTTTTGGTGAAAATTTCAAGAATTTAGCTATTATGGTTTGGCCGGAAAAGTGTTGACGGCGTACGGCGGACAGACAGAATTTCTTTATTGGATATTCGGATTCTACATGCCTTGAAACGTAAAACATCAAATTTTGAGGGGGGTTATACAATTTTTTTTCTTGGGCGATTACAATGGTTTAGTATTGAATAATAAACCAAAAAGCGGTAATAAACAATTGGCTGGTATAAATCACCCTTTTTGATCAATACATGTTTGGGTTCAAAAACAGGTATGATCGATTATAAAACCAAGAAACGTTTATAAAGGCCGCAATAAGTGGACCGCTGTTATTGAAAAATGAATGGTGGAAATAACGAGGGGCTACTCCAACGATGAACTCAATCCGAATCGATCTGCTTTATCCTTGAAGGAGTAGGCCATTAAAACGTTGCGCGCAAAGAACAATAATTCTTACTTGAAGTGGATGCATTTCCATTTATGCGAATCAGCGACTTAGTCTCACTCCTGATTCGCTGCGTCATTCATCAAACGAAAAACCGTCGCCAGCGGTATCATTCTATTTCCACGCACAGAGCTGTCCAATCATACTTATTTGAATATTCACTCAGTCATTGGTTTTTTTGTTTGATGATCATCCTCTTGACCATTATTTTTTATTATTTCCTTGTCCTCGTATTTTTTGATGTCCAGGGGGTGTGAGGGGGAGGAAAACCAGGCTACTCATTCTTCGGTTCTTTATTTGCACTTTCGCCCGTTCGGGCATCCTCAGGTTTACGGGGGCTCCACGTTGCCCTGAGCATGCCCTGACGGGCGAAAGTGCTCGGCCAGCAAATAACGAATCGGACAATGAGTCGGAAGTTTTTCCCCTCTCACACCCCCTGGGCATTATTTTTTATTTCAACCGAATGATAGCCGTACGTCATCTAGCGTTTTACCACGGTAACGGTGGCGGTGGCGGTTATTTAGTAAAGTCGTAATTTTTCAAAGGTTACTGAAGTCATGCTCGTTTCCATGCCAGATTTCAACATTAGAGACATATTATGATTCAAGAAAAAAATACGAAACATGGTTAAACGAAGCATCGAAATTTACTGGACTGGAATTTACTGGTGTTGTATCCAGTGACACTTGAAGGGGTTCGGTACATTTTCTAAACACATTTTTAAACTATATTCTGACTCGGAGTCTTACAAAGTGAATGAATAATTCCATAAAAAATATTCATCTGTAATTCATTTTATTTGTTTGAATTGCCAGCTTTTTTGAACTTTATTAGGGTTACCACTGATAAAACGCATTAAGCCGAACTAGAGAGTTTTCGATGAAGGTCACGATTTGTGGTGTTCTCGTTCTCCATTGCTTTCGACATGCTCAGTTGTGATTACGTGTTATAATGGTCGTCCTGGACTGTCGGTGACACGTTTCCACACTCTCCTATAAAGCGCTATAAAATATGGTTTGCTAATTTAACGAGAAGTTCCATCATCGCCGTCATCTTGATTGAAATTCTGATGGACTCGGAGAGCTTTTTAATGTGGATATTTAACGCTTCACATGAATGACCGACTTCCTCTCAGGGTGCAGAAAAATTTCCTAAATGTTACTCAATGTTTCACCTTCTGCCGACACGTTATGCCACTATATCAACATCTAGTCGAACGTGTGCGTTTTTGTGTCTCAGATCCCCGAGAAACATAAGAGATTCAACGGTTTAGTGTTAATAATAAACCAAAAAAAGTTCCTTTGTAGTTCAGCCCTCTGAAATGAGAATATTTTTAGCGATGTGCTATCGGAACATCGTCGTGGCATAAATCGTATTTTCACAACAGAGACAAAATGAGTGAGTTATGCGTTATTCATTATCGTTATTTCGGACGCTGAATCGATTGTGACGACCGATAAGTTGGATAACAGCAGCGGCGACATCATAGGCCTTCTAGGAGAAATGAGCTATCGATCGACAGAAATATGATTCAGAACTTCAGAAAATGACCTTTATTTTTTCCAAAATGACTCAATTTGAGAACGAATCATTTCTTGACAGGTCGAGGAACCCGAATGCCGGGGGAACTTTTTACAACTATAACGAAAGTCGCATTGATTTTCGACCTGATAGTTTGAATGGGAAAGCCTATCATGTGGAAGTGCCACCGACCACCCGTTCAGGTATCGTGTGCCAGTTCGGCCCCGCGGGGCCCTGTGATGACTGTGGCACGGGGCGAAAACGTATTTTAGACCGATCGTTACGACCGTGCCGCCACCACCTCCTTCTCATTCTCGCTCTACCTCCTCTCCTCTCCCGTGAGCACCCTTATAGTCCCGTTCTTAGCTGAAGGCGGCAGCTCCCCCGCCTCTCTCACTCCGCACCTGGTTTGAATCTGGGGCCACCCTCGCTGTCTCCAACGTCCAATAGTAGAATATGTATACCGACCCGCTTTATGCTCGCACCGTCGCAACTATTACAACTAAACCGCAGATCGGTATAATATACCTCGGGCCAATCTACGTGCAGCCTACCCTTGAATAGCCGCGGACCAATATCCTGCTTATCGTAACTTCCACATGTGTCACTGCAATAGCACGAACTCGCGCTCCTACAAAATATTGATCTTTCTAGCAGAGCACTCTAAATAAGTCAAAACTCACATTGACTTCTCAACAGCATATATTCTCCTTTAATTAATATTAATTAATATTAGTAAAAAATAATATTATTAGTAATAATATTAGTATTAATATAATATTAATATTATTATTAATATTATTTATTAGAAATAATATTAGTTAATATTATTTCAACCAAACTACAGAATTAGAAGTTCAATTTACCAACGGTCGATGTAATAGAAGAGAGTTCCTCATGAGAATTCCCAGGACGATTTCTTTCCCTGTACATTTCGTTGTAATGCTGAAACTATAAAAAACCCCAAATCTGATCAAATTAGGACCACTAGATTGCGAATAATTGGTGAACATAACATTATCACTGTTGTGATTAAGCTGAGATTAATAGGAGACCACGATTGGTGTAAACCAGATCATTCCTGAAATTCCATCAAAATCGAGAATGTCGATATATTTAAGTTGACCGACGATGCGGAATCCGTGCTATACAAATGTTTCTGAAACTACGATCGTTAGTGGTTATTTAATTCCAAAGGCACTCGATGATAAGACAAACCAACGGATTGAGGAAAATGCCCCAGTTTCTGAAACGTCAAATGGAATTAGAGACTTCAAGTTAGCATTGATAAAGATTCCAGCCTCACGAAGTTATACATTTCAAAGCGCTCAAAACCAATTATAGTATTGAAAAAAAGGCATACCCTCCGTCGTCATTTTTGTGAGGGAATTTTTAAGTTAATATTCAAGATTTAAGTACGGTGTTTAAGGTAAGTGCACACCGGTGGTGCACAGTATCAATTATCGGTAAGACTACGGCCACTTCAAATGAAGTTGTCCTAACAGAGTTGCAATGCACTAGACAACCGACTGAAGACAATGGACTGCAGATCTAGTGAACAGAAGCTATCCAAAGAGCTCAGAGACGAGGTCCATCTAACCGTACCGTGACTGCCGTCCGATCCCCGTCAGTTTCCCGCTTCGCACAGTTCCCTGGTTTCTCAGTAATCGAAACTGCATTCCATTGTTATCAGTTAATCTACTATTGTCTGGGCTATCTTGTCTGAGCCTTCATCTGCGGCCAGTCGGTTAATGTATAGCGAGATTGGCTACCCAATAGATCAGTGGAAATATCCGGCTTAGTAAATTTGTAATAATGTACAATCTTTAACAACCTACTTTTACCTTCATCATTTAAAAATTGGCCATGACAAACCAACGAATTGAGGAAAATGCCCAAGTTTTTGAAACGTCAAATGGAAGTAGAGATTTTAAGTTAGCATTGGTGAAGATTCTAGCCTCACGAAGATACATTTCAAAGCGCGTAAAACCAATTATCATATCGAAAAAAAAAATAGCATACTCTCCGTCATCATTTTTGCGGGGAAATTTTCAAGTTAATCTTCAAGGTCGCTGTAATAGAAATCTAGACGAAGGTGGACGTAGTGAAAAAATTGGTATAGTTCATAGAGAACATCCACTTTTTGGTCTTCGAACATTTAATTGTCAATTGTTAAACGCTGCAAACGATTTATGGCGAATCGCGAATTCCTCACAAATCAATTTTCATTCAAATTACTAATTAACCGTCGATTAAAATAATTTCTGATGAGCATTCTATAGAACGATAGAATCATAAATTCCCGAGTCATCACCGTGTCGAATTTTTTCATTTATCAAAAATTACCCACTACAGCTGTGATAGCACAAGAACCTTTACAGCTATCAGCTCCGTCATGTTCCCATTCGATTCATCGTCAAAAATTTGATACCTAACTATATTCCAGAAGAAATTATGATGTAGCAACAAACCTACGTGTTTTCTCGAATTTCCTATGAGCCGCTTAAATACCATTAGTAAAAATAATATATTCTAATAAAGTTGTTGAGTTTGAAAAACGGCTCGAACCAAAGGGAGCTACCAGGTTGTCAACGACAGCAGCTTTCTTATGCTTGGGGATAGAGCAGCAAAACGGTATGGAGGGAAGTGAGTGGGGTGGAAGGTAGACGCTGTGAGTGGCGAGAGTGGGCTTGTGACGTCAGCAATTCATCGCTGTTTCCCTCCATTTTTCGATCACGCTTCTCTTCTCTTGATGACTCCTTCGATGTTTTTTGTAAGATTTTAATTAGAAAAAGAGTTTTCAGGGATGTATAATAATGATTGATGATGATAGGTCGGGAGCTACCCGAAAAACGAGCGTTCAATTTTGAGTTAGTGTATTAATATTTTTTCAGCGTAAATTGAGGGCAAAACGTGTAGAAGGGTGGATTTCCAAGTAGGTACTAGCTGAATAAATGAGCTACCCTGTCGTGGCAATGACCGCGAGTTATCGAATACGAAAACTGTATATTATTATTTCAAACATTTCTGGTTTTGGACACGCAAGAAAGATGGCGTTGTGCCTGGTTTAGACTCGCATTGATCGAAGGATCACACCCAGCGAAGTAATATTGAATTCATTCCGCAATAAGGAATGAGATATCTATCGAATTTCGTTCATCGACCCACCAACGTTTTGTGGGGTCTTGACCTTTATGGGGCGAGATTTGTTTGATAGAGGTTTGACAGAATATTTTAACCGTTTCGGATACGTCAATCTATTCTCAAATTCGAAGTCGTTAATCGTGTTGGAATCCACTCAGGCATCTCTATAGCTTCAATAGCGACCGCAGCATTGAAACAATCGATGTAAAGGCGCTGCTTGATTGCACATCGGTTTAATATTCATTATAGCCGTCGCTAAATTCAAGTGGATAAGATCATTTCCACTTATCAACGACAGTGATACTAAACCACTTTTTGTGCATGGCAATTCTTTAGCAGTATCGCTCAGTTACTATTTATGTGGCTATTCTAGTTGCAAAAGTAAGGTGAAGAAATTTATATTCCAATGTTTTTGCCAAATTAGCATGTTCGGCATCTATTTCAATTGATTCTTGAACGCTCAATCCTCTTTGAAAGAGCCTCTACAATATCAGCGTTCGCAACTTTTGATGAAAATGTCAAATTTACGAGTTATATGATGGTACCAATATAACTTTTCCTTTCACAAAGCACGAATACTTCTATATTCGCCAAACTCATAAAAAACTTAATCTCCAGATTAAAATCAATGTAATCATACTGAGGATATTCGCCAAGGGAACGTGAATTGATTATATTTTCGGTTTCAACAGCTTTGAAACGCGAAATTTGACGTTTTGATGAGGTTCGAAATATTTAATCTTTGGCTATTACTATGGTTTTCGTTGGATAAGAAACCGAAAGGTAACTAAATTTGCAATAAACGAATGTCATTGAATAATATGAACCGATCCCTCGCAAATTAAACAGAAACATCAAATTTAAACAATGCCGTCGGGTGGAACCACTTTAATGATCTTGAAGGGTCGTGGAACTTTTTACTCTTTGAATTGCAAATTACTTCGCACCTTATTAATGTCACTCTTGAAATCCATACGTTTGCGGCCTCGTGACGACCGTTCTATTTTTTTTATAAGCTTGCGGTATTTTTTTTATACGCTTGCGGTATAATTCTGGGCTCTTCGTATCTTGGCGTTTACTAAGTCACACCTTTGTATATTAATATTTTTTTGCGTCATAGGCTCTAAGCAATCTGATTTTCACTGGATGAATTTTATTGTTGTGCGTTACTGACTTCATTTGAAGTCAAATCTATCGTCGAGAGACAAGAAGTTAGTGCTAAAATGGTGCTATGTGTTAACAGTAAAAAAATAATGTACAATAATTTTTATAACTATATAAATGCTAGAGTAGAAATTATCGGTTCTGTAATTATTAATGGTTTCATTAGTTAATTTTCAGGGCACTTCATTTATCAGGTGCACTATCGCGACGGCAATGAGTAAATTCATGAACGATCACGAAAATATATTTTTTAATTAATGTGTTTTTTGTAAACTGAGATCGTCCCGTACGTTATTAAATTCGACTATGACTAGGTTTTTTTAAAAAGTCGACTAGTTTTTTAATTAGTATGAACGGAATTTTTTCTTTGAAACTAGTAAAACGTGATATGTCTGATAAATTGAGCTAACGCTCTTTCTGAAATGGTGGAAATTTCATAGCTCCCCTATAGTTTCACAATATGCTTTTAAACGTACAGCATCAGTTTTTCTAGCGAGTTTAAATTTGAGTCATGAACGATTATGACTGTTTCCTGAACTAACAATTAACGAAAAAATGTATCATTATTTCGTTATTACCCAATTAAAAATGCCATTGGGAGAGGTTGAATGCAGGTCGAATTGCTTGTGCCGAGGTTGAATTCTGCGAACGGAAGAAATTCACTTTTAGTAGCCGTATGACCAGAGCTTTTCCGTTTTGATGTTACTTTGGTATCCTCCCCCGGACTCCCTCTCCTTTAACTAGCGGTTCAACAATCGATTCTGTCTGGTTTCCCTGCTTTGATGTGGTGTCTTTAAATTCTGGCGGTTGCTTCAATTATCCATGCTCCAGACAGGGGTGAAAAGGACAGCGCGCGTATGATTATTATCGTCGATGGCAAATTACTGTCGAAGGAAGGTTTATTCCACTCTTCAGCTTTCTCTAGTTAAATATTTAGTGAGTTTACAAGTAGCCAAAAGGAAATCTTAATTAAGAAAGAACTCTCTAGTTGAAACGATTTTAACTCGATGAACGATTGAGGTTGAATATTGTCGAGGTAAAAAAAGAAAAGAAATATGGACCTAGAATGTCTATGGATTAATAATATGATATTAGACCGCACTGATAAAATCGTTACTCTTTATTAACTATGCTTTGAGAGTCATTAAAAATAATAAAGGCGCGAGTTTCTGCAACATTGGGATAACGTTGACCAACGTTAGTTGAGGAGCAAAAACTGGTCATTCAAACTGTTTATAAAATAACAGATTAGGTTCACAGTTCGTAGGTTCGTACTTCCGTGATAACACTGATAACCAACTTCCCTCTTTTGAACGGTATACTTCGAACCCAGAACGAGTGTATGTTCAAGTAGTTTTTAAGTGTTAGCCGACAACACTTAACAAAACGACAAGAAGTTAAATGATTGAAAAAAAAAAAAAAAAAAAACTCTCCTAACAAATAACCCCGAAACTAGGCACAACTACTGTTTCTGTATAGCTTTTTCTGTTGCTTTTTCCGTTCATGTCACCCTTCTTACCGGTGCGCTTACAGATAAATGTCTTTTTCTATCACAACCGAAACTGCTTCATGCTCTTAGCATTTTCGAAGGTTTTCGTCGTGTCCAAGAAACAGCGGCGCATTGCAGTTTAGGTTTTGTTTGGAACTGATCCAAACCCTTTCCGCAAAGTCGGTTACATAACCCGAAATGTTTCTCATGCGCGACTCTTGGCAACATTGATCACTCGATGCTGGTGCTTTTGAAGCTTAAAGCCGCGAACGGCCAGGAACCTTAAGCAAGTAGGTAAGCCAGAGTATCGAAAGTGGCATAGCTCGGGCATGGCCTTGGTGATGTGATTGGGCGCGGCGGGTGTCAGATTGATGAGAGTATTAAACCGGGTGTTTGGAACGGTGTTCAGACAAATTGACTATACGAGACACGAGTATTGCTAGATATGGCTAGGTGTTACTAATCATCGAAATTCGCGCCGTGTCGCAGCTCAATGAGTGCCAAATTAGAGGAACGACGGACGATAAGTTTGAAGATAGAATTAGTCTCTCAAAATCCCTGAATATTTTGTTGATTCTCCCGTTGGGAATAACTGACGGTAGCCGAGTTGTTGGTGTATTTTGCGTCACAATTTGCCGTTCGGCGTTTCTTCCGTTCAGTTTTGTGAGCTCACGTTCCGGCCGAATCAGGGTCTTTCGAATCGGAGTCTTCGAAAACAATGCTTGCCTAACTAAGCTATTAGAAGACACCGCTCCGTTCATCGTTCGAGCTAAGCCTCTGTAGTAATTCTCGAGTCGCAAGTTCAAACGAAAATAACGTTCTGCCGTTCAACATGATAATAAGCAAACGAATACGAAACAAGCAGCGTAGACAGATGGTGAACTGATGACGTCACACAAACATGTCGCACTCTCGGTTTATTATCCATTCTATGATCAAATAAACCATTACTATTCAACGATAAATCGTGATCAAATATAATATTTTATTATTCAAAAATAAATCGTTGAAATCGCTCGAAGAAATAGAACTCTATTGTTGAACGAAGTAGTATCCAAAATCAGTATATCAAATATAAATAACACTGTAGCCGTCAACACTTTTCGCTGTTGACCGACTGTTTGAGCTACGTAAGTATATATGGAATTTCCACCGAAATTATCGTCAGGTCGATAATGGCTCAAACCAAGTAATATCGATAGGGTTGAGGTGATGCGTAAATATTCGACCCCGAATTGGTATACGTAAGTCAGTGTAACCTCACACAACACTTGTCTACATCTTCTTTTCACCCAACTGTTTGCATTTTTGAGAGTCGTAACGATATATTTAATACTATCAAATTTGAAAACTTCAAGTAATGCTGCCAGTTTTAAATGGTGAATGGAACTCTTGTGATCGTCAAGAAAGTCGAAGTCGTGACTGCAGTAAATTTTAGAAAAAAAATCATACAAGCATAGCTCGATACACTTTCTGAACAATTAATCGTTCTATGGTCAAAAACGACAAGAATCGTCTTATCTTTGTAAAAAGTTTATCGAATTTTATAAATTTCTCGGAGGTAATTCATCTAGTGAACGAGTAAAATCAGATTTATTGGATTTTGGATCAGACACAGTAGTAAGCGCTTTATCGATTCAGACAGTCCCCGAAAATCACTATATTTATCGCTCAAATTTTTAAAATGTTCGTTTTGAGTTGAAGATGGTACAAGATTTTCATCTTTTGGATCACACACTACTATGCTTCTGCTAAATTTGCATTTTCGCGATTTTGTCTGGAGGGTTTTTTTTTAGCACGGACTTCAACTGAATATTACTCCAGTCTTGGCGCGTTTTCTCTCAAAATTGGCTATGATTGAATTTGAGCTGCGCAAAAAATTGATTTTAGTAGACGATGATTTATTTTATTTTCATTATTTATTTATTTTCATTAGTTTGTATATATTTTATTATTTCAATTTATGTATTATTATTTGTTATTACAATTAATTATGTTGTTATTATTACTTTATTGTTGGTTATTATAGTTATTAATTGTGTTTTATTATTGTTTCGTTGTATGTTATTATAGTTCTTTTATTATTTTATTTGTATATTCCCAACGAACTCTCATGATGGCGGCGACTAATTTTTGCCACAATTTATTCGACTAAACGGATCTAATTGAGTTTGTCGATAAAATGACATTTCATTATAGCATAATCTACTTCAAAACAACTAACTAACTACTTCAAAGATGTATTTATTTCTAGACGTGTGCTTAATTGGTCGTTTCCTAATGAGAGTTGATTCATACAGTTTTTGTCGCTCATTTCGAATTCAAAATCACTCGTTTTCACATTGTATGCGGCCTAACATATGAAATTCGGTACATTTTATTCACTAGGAGGACCTTGAAAAAAAAAAAAAAAAAAACGCTTGAAAGACAAAATGAAAAATGCGAATAATTCGAGAATATGGTATGTGAGCCAAACAATAAAAATTAAACGCCCTCTACACGCCATGACAAACATTTTAAGACCTTAGCAGTTCAAATATCTTGATTTTACGGTTTGAAAAAATTGAAAATGACAAAAAAGCCTTCGAAAACTTATAACACGAGAATACCGTGCAAAACGAAAAATCAAGCTGATAACGGCTGATTAGATACAGGCATTGGGAGTATTTTCTGAAAATATCCTTACAGAACGGTTTTAATTTAATTTCTACTCTTTGTGAGCATGAAAAAAGTCTACTCACGTTTGAAAACTTGGATACTTGCCCTGAATATTTTTCACCAACCATGAAAATTTTGCTGTTTGGCTGAAACGAAATAACTATTTCATTTATAAATCAAACAACCAGCCTCTGAAATTTTGTACTATTTTCCAACTCCGTTTCAAAAATTACCTCCGTGCGTAAAAAAGGACTATTACCCGAGCTCAGGTTACATTGAGGTCGGCCGATCGGCCTCACCCCGCCCTTTATCGCAAGGTTGTTCGTTTGCTAAGTTAGTAGGACTGTCTGCTTTTGACGACTTCGAGCTCGCTGCTCCTTGGCAAGCGCCAGAGCTTCGACGGTTCACAGTAGGCGGGCACTAGCACAAGGTAGCCGAGGTAGTCCGTCGAAGTGGCCACCGCCCAGATAAGGTGCTACGACGGCTACTTGTTTCTCAGATACTGCCAATGCTTCGCTCCCTTGGAGGCCAGATCTCCTCGGGCGCTTCTCCGCCTCACTTCGTAGCTCGTTACCTACAGCGCTCTCCTTCCGTACCTACTTCGACTTGACTGGCCTACTTCGCGATGCGGGTCACGACCCTCGCAAGGCCCCTCGACGCGTCCAATGACTGTCACTTCGCCAGCAGTGACTTTTTGTTGAAAAATGTTTGCATCGCTCTCAATCGTTGTTTGAATTGAATGTTAGCTGTATTCAATGAACTGAAGGATGAATGAATTAATATTTTATTCGTAAGGGGGAAAAATAACACCTTTCTTTAATCCTAATATAATAAGTTTTTAATCCTGATTTTTTCCTGATTTATTCCGATCATTTGTAAACGTTACCACCGAAAAACAGATTGGTATCTATAAGGGAAAACTCCGTGGCAACTATAATAATATTAGAAATTACTATGGTTTATTATCGATTAATAAACCGAAATCGGTTTGATTATGATCTTCTGGTGGGTTATGGTCTTGACTTAGTTTTAAATTAAAGTATATAGTTGACAAACAGGAATCTGAAACGACCCCAATCCATGTTATACCAAATTAATAGAACTCGGTAAAGCATTTCAAAAGTAATAACAGATCTAAAATTATTATGCTTAGTCGGTGAGAAACTTTCCTGGGGAACTCATAAAATCTCAACTTATTATCAATTCATAAACCACGCAGAAAGTTTGTTTTGATTATAAACTTTGAGGCGTAATGCGTCGCCTCTACGCGGCATAGCGGACGCCTTGGTTTGGTCCTTGCGGCTTGAAAATTAGATTTCATCCAATTTCGACAATTAAATTAGCGTTTTGCTTTTTAGAACATCGTGAACATTTTTACTTCCATGTTTACGTAGTAAATGGAAGTATTGAGATCGTCTGAAAAGTCGAATTCGGAACCGAGGTCCTGATGGAAGAAATTTTCATAGTAGTATACTCAGAAACACTTTCTGAACAAGTGTCTGTGTGTCTGTGTGTCTGTGTGTCTGTGTGTCTGTCTGTCCGTCTGTCCGTCTGTCCGTCTGTCCGTCTGTCCGTCTGTCCGTCTGTCCGTCTGTCTGTGGTCACAAACTGACATAAATCGCCATATCTCCCTGAAAAATGGATGAAACCCTATGAAATTTTAAGGGAATGTTCTCCCAGTGATTGTGCAAAATTAGGTTTTTCCGGATTTTGAATTACACACAGTACTTCCGAGATATAAGCGTTCAAAGTTTTTTCTGTTTCGATTTTTACAGGCTATGAGAGTCAATATTTTTCTACGTTTGAGGGCTTGAAATGTCGGTTATGGCAAGCAGAAAACACTAGATTTTTTGTATAGGGGGTCACATACAATGCCTCCACGTTATGAGCGTTTTTCACAATTTCACTAGTGCATGTTTTGTATTTTGATTTTTACAGGCCGCAAAACTCAATGTATTTGAACGTTCAAGGTCTTAAAATGATGGGGTCGGCGATTGAATGATGCCTGATTTTTATCAAATTGGTCACATGCAGTACTTCCGCGTTATTTGCACATTTGCTACATTTTGATTTTTATAGACCACAAAAATGAATATATTTGAACGCGGGAGGACTTAAAATTTTTCTATATGACAGTTGAATATCGCTTGATTTTTATTATTGGGTTCACATGCAGTACCTCCTCGTAAAACGCATTTTCAGTTATTTTAATTGTATTTTTTGGGTCTCTTTGCTTTAAATGTGACCAACTTTGACCTTGTTCACAAAACTTGTTTTGCATAGTTTGGATAACACACAGTACTTCCGCAATATGCCATTTTCTAACTTTTGAGATCTTAATAGACCGCAAAAGTGAACATACATTAGACTTTAAATTTTCTATATGACAGCTGAATATTGCTTGATTTTTATTATTGGGGTCACCTGCAGTACCTCTTCGTAAAACGAATTTTCAGTTATTTTATTAAGTGTTATTGTACTTTTAGGGTCTCTTTGCTATAAATATGACCAACTTTGACCTCGTTCACAAAACTTGTTTTGTATGGTTTGGGTAACACACAGTACTTCCGCCGTACCCCGTTTTTAAGCTTTTGAGATTTTTATAGACCACAAGAGTGAATTCACTTTAGACTTTAAATTTTTCTTTATGACAGTTGAATTTTGCTTGATTTTTATTATCGGGGTCACATGCAGTACTTCCTCGTTACACGCAATTTCAGTTATTTCATTCTAGCGCTTTTGAAACTTTCGGGTCTCTTTGCTTTAAATATGACCAACAACGACCATGTTTTGTTTTGTTTTGGTCTCATACCGTACTTCCGCCCTACGCCGTTTATCGCTGTTGAGCTTTCTACAGGGTGCAAAAATCAATATATTTGACGCTATAGGTATTAAATATTATTTGTAATGGCGAGTGAATGACGCCTGATCTTTACCGCTAGGGTCACACGCCGTACATCCATGCTATCCAGTAGTTTTTTCGATCAGAAATATTCATATTAGCCAAAAGTCAATATAGTTGAACGTTTGAAAGGACGTGAAATGTTATCTATGGCGGGTGAATGACGATAGATTTTTATCATTAAAGTCGCCGTATACCATACTTCCGCTATTTTTGGGTCTCCTGGCTCGTTTTTCAATAACAGCTGTTGCAAATTAACGTTTCGGCCTTCGTACGATTTTCTCGATTTTATAATTGGTTATACTATTTACCGACTCAAACATGGAAGTACTGTGTGATCTATGCACACCACTGGTTTGTCACGTGTCCGTTCGTCTGTCGGCTTCGTCCGTCTAACCGGTCCTCGCTCAATTTTAATCCAAAACTATGAGAATTTTATCCTAAATGGTCCCCTATTAATTTCTTCGTGAACAGATCTGCGGTTGAGATTGTCAATGATTGCGATTAAGCACTTGTTAACGCTCGGCGTGGCATTTTTCGCTCAGTTAAAATTCAAGACATTATTGATAGGTCTTTCCACTGTAGTATCTAAACGGATTGAGGTAGAACTTCAGTCAACAAATTTTGCCGTGCCAAATGGATTTACTACGATTAGGAAAAAGAATCATTTGTATAATACAGTTTCCTTCCTTCAACATAAACCAATTGAATGTGTAAAATAGAATATATAATTATACCGATGGGCTAACTACG
The DNA here is from genome assembly GCA_037159825.1 of Tupiocoris notatus. NCBI lineage: Eukaryota > Metazoa > Arthropoda > Insecta > Hemiptera > Miridae > Tupiocoris > Tupiocoris notatus. The sequence continues at coordinate 127,577 of JASJUZ010000283.1, forward strand.
TAGAGTAGATATTATACTCGCAGAATTAATAAATTGGAAACTCGATTCTATCATCACGATCAACAGTTCTGCGAATAATCAATTTTATACTCACAGATTTCTTCATTTAAATTTTTCATTCATGCAAGTAAATTTGTAATCCAGATCTATATTGATTCTGTTCGTCGTAATTATGGATGATTCCAATACAGCCACATCTAGTATTTTCTACTGTCCGTCTCTGCGAATGAGTTACCTAGCAATAATACACTATTATTATTTTTACGTTCCCTCGCAACCGGTTACCCAATTCATTAGGTTGAAAGGGCGTGTCTTCTCCCACTAAATGTTGCTTAAAATGAAGAAAAGGATACGCCCTGTTCGTGACAACTGCTGACGCAAGCGCAAAAGATTTATGAGAGTCGGCTGATACGATGATCGGGTTATAGTAAATTTCCAATATCGTGGAGCCCTCAGCTAATGGGAATATTCCTGCTTTGATTCTCTCAAAACACGAAACAATCCATTATTACCATATCTTGGTCATAGTTTCTTGAGGCTGAGAATGAGAGGCCATGCGCGACGTTCCCTCTGGCGTATGATTTATTCATCAAACGCTTTCGCTTCCATAGCAACCTGCAAAAAATTACCTCCTAATAAATCTCGAGCATGGAGAAAAAATTGAAAAAGTTTCCAATTTTATCACACCCTTCACTACAATATTAACTGTTCGTGAGGTTTATTTATTAATTTCTCTAAAACGTAATATTATCGTACCCATAATTGTTCATCGTATGTGTCCCCGTTTCTGGAAGAGATTAGTTTTACATCAATTTGAATGTTTACCCTCCAAATTCACACGCAATATGTCCTTGCCGACATCCCACCATTCATTGTTATTGTTGTTTTCAATTTAAGGAACCTCCTGTATTATTTTAATTTTCTTTTATTACGTATTTCATCACGTATTATTTATCTGTATTTCATTTTGAATTATTTATTTGTATTATGGCGTTTGTATTTATTATTCTCAACTTTACTCAGTTCTTTTTTTCACTGTTTCAGGTGAGACGGTGACTTCAACGGAGTGTCACGGACATCATGCTCCAGGTAATTCACTCAACTCAACCATTTCTATCTCAGTTGGTAGTCAATCGATTCATTACCAACAATTTTCACTGTCACAATTTAATTACCTACCGTTCATAGCCGAAAATCAATATAGAAAACCGACTTTTACTTTTTGAATAGGTTACATTTATACTCATATAATACAGTACACTCTAATAATCTAATGCAAATTAGATCTTCCCGGAAGATCTTAGGTTGATAAAAACCAACCTTTAGTCAGCTAGTCAACTAGTCGAATCGTTCTGTAATCGTGGCATAATATGATTGAGCTCAATGGTGGAATGGTCAGTATTGCTACTCCAAGTACGATCTCTATTCGAGTCGTGATTACCTTTGGGTACATGATATGGAAGTTGGTTGATTCTAGTCTTGGGGACAAACCATTTTTCAAACAGTTGAAATTCAACCAAAATCGAAATAGCTGAGCTCTTCACTCAGATATTATATCGCTTTTAGACAAAAATAGTGAAAAGTGGCCAATTATTTTCTTGGCAGGGATCATATATGTGCGATCAACGCGGAAGTACGGTGTGCGATAAAAATCAAGCGTTATTATCCGCCATAACAAATATTTCAAGACCTTGAACGTTCAAACGTATTGATTTTCTGAGCATGAGAAATGCAAAATGGAAAAAATTCAACGCTTATATCGCGGAAATATACCGTGCGTTGAACGAAATCCGATAGCGGCCAACTTTGCATATCCACTCGGCACAAACACTTGGAGAAAATGTCAACGAATTCGATCAGTTTTTCCAATGGAAAAAGTTTGTCACTTCGAAAACAGAAACTAAGACACTCGTTCAGGGAGGTTTTTCCGTATTCACCTCCGTTCCGAGTTTGACTTTTCGGAAGTTCCCAATACTTCCACTTACTACGTGAACGTGGAAGTAAAAATGATGAGTGAAAATGCATTTTCATAGATAATTCTTCCCTTAGAAGCATAGTGATCGGAAATAGAAAAACAATAACGGATTTCATTTTTGTTACTTAAGCAAGGAGGATCGCCCCGAAAAAATACGATTCTCATAAGTGAGTTCACTTGTTAAAAACAAATATAGCCACCTTGTTTGCCATCTACTTGCCCTTGAGGAAACTGAGATTGTCATTGTACTCCCTGAAAAAAATCGATATCGAACGATTAGGTGAAACGTGGGCAGTACTGGCCCAGAATGCCAAAATATTATTTTAAGACCTCTTCAGTAGACCTTGAGCGCCAGCATATTGAATTCGAGCCAACAGCGACCCGAATATTCAAGAAAAAAAAAACTACAATTACGTTGAGCGTGTCCCTCTATTAAATTCTCAAAAGTGAAAAAAATTGTTCGCTTTTTGTTCGAGTCGACCTCAATTTGATGAACTCAACAAATTGAGCTATCGAGCAGCCGCCTCATTCCTTGAATTTATCGTTTGTCGAAACTATTTTAGAAATGCTCTTGCGTCATAGACCGCCTATCTAATCTTTCACCGCTTCTCCTTCGCTACCTCGATTAATACTTGAGTGTGTACCTTAATGGGTGAAATATTAGAGTACCTACGTCCGAAGAGTACTCTCTGACTAAATAAATAAAAAAATTGATTGCTTCAAGCGAACGGCGTTCGGGAAAACGTCAATTTGATTAAATTGAGTAAATTCAAGATTTGATCTTTCGAAGACACGCGAGCCTGTGTATACGTTAGTGAATTATTCGACTACCGGGCTTCATTTTCAGTTAAATTACCTGAAGAGAAAGTACCAAAATAGGTGGACGATTTTTGAGGTGCTAAATTACTTAAAGCGTAAGGTAATCATCGTTGAAAATGCGATTGATAAAGTAACACGGAGACCTTGAAAATATTTCAAGTTCACCAACTAATAATACCATGAAATAGAAAAATCCTTGGGCCTTCGTGATTTTTTTATAAAATTGAGTTAAAAAATTTACTCTAGATTTTTGGGGAGAGTGTAGCCTGTTTTTCTCCTGTAACTTATATGAATAGAGAACAAAGAAATATCACTCCGAGGTGACGAATAGCTGTCAAAGACGAAGTGTTCCGCCATTCAACTCGAAAACAACGGAAAATCCTTGCCATTTCTTATTCCCCATTTTCGAAACAATTTTCGAATTTTGTACGATTGTGCAAATTTTCCTCGAAATTCGGCTCCATGCCCATGACATTTCGGACGATTGAAATTCTTCCATTTACTAGGTAAACGTGGGAGTAATGGTGGTTTTGAAAGGACGATAATTTACAACCCAAAACACACCGAAAATACACAACCATGCGATGTTTGCTGGATCAAACATCAGTTTTATAGGTTGGTTAAAAATATTCAAAACTATCGTTAAAGGACCACGCAGGGTAGAAAGCGTGTCGTCGCGACTTGGGGGCGTGATGGGTGGAGTCCAAGGTTAAGCGGCGAAGCCTCCAGGGGCAGTGCCCCTAGTTGATGAAACGGTTGTCCGACAACGGATGAATGTATAGTCAGTTCGCAGGTGAACGACCGGTGAATGTGTCTACCTGGATAGCGTTGATAACCTCCTTTAGACCAGATCCCTGCTTTCCTCGGACCCGCAATTCTGTTATGTAGAGGGTTTTTTGCCTGGCACTGTACCTTGTTATTGATTTATAATAGTATCAATGACAAAATATCTTGGCGAATCGTTCATTCTGTTGAATAGATACGTGATGAAAAACAAGGTGCTTGCTTCATAATTCAATAATATCATAAACCCTTCTCTATTCTTAACCGCTCGACTAAAAATCATAAAATTCCATAATGTCTGATAGAAAAATTCTAGAGGACAGTGGAAGAAGCTGCAAATCAATAGATACATCATCGGATCAATGGTTTTACAATAGGTATAAGCAGAAAAGTTAATTTATTTCCATTTTTCGACTCGATGAGTTGTCCCGAGGAGGAATATTGTTTGCGTCAACCCATTAATCAGTCAATTGGCGAAAAGCGCGGTCAGTTCAGGCAATTGATCACAGAGGGTTCGGGCAAAAACGTTTTTCCGTAAACAATACATCATTAACGAGTATTATAACGGCCATTCTCACTAAACCATATCTCTGGTGTACTTTCTCGAAGAGATTTCCAAAGCCATTTTTCAAATTCAGTTTCTTAATAGTTTTTTATACATTTGATGTGAGAAAAGTAATGTTTCCATAGTGCTGTAATAACTTTCACTCGTACGAATCCTTACGAGCTTGCATGAAGCATATACTCGTTCTGACAATTGGAACCGGTACGTCAAATCTTAGGAAAATAATTTTCACAGTGCGCTCTTGTCGAAGGAATGTTGCAAATCGGTCGATTGCTTATTAAATATATTTTTTTACTTTAAAACTTGCATGGGCTTAGGGAATAGCGTAGCTCGTTTCATGCACTTTACTTTCGCTCAGGCTGAAAGTTAGGATGGTAGATCAATACCGGCCGTTGGCTATCTATCACGCAATCGCTCCCGGCTGTTCATCCAAAACAGGGTTCTAGAAACTTATAGGTGACTAGGGGCTGAGCGCCCCTGGCGGCTTCAGCGCCCAACCCCCTCAGAGGGGGGCTTCGCCCCCCAAAGCTATCGCCCCCGGTCGGCCAGTCGGAGGGGATCCGCCCCTCCTCTCGGGCCTTACATATTCTTCGGGTGGGGTGTTGTCCTTGTCACTACTATTTATATGTAGTACTATATATATAGTATAGTCGTATATATAGTATATAGTATAGTATGGTGGTGTTTGAATGTACTTTGTATCATAAAGTATTGTGTTTTTCAACTGGAGCAAAGTTTTAGCAGAATTAGATGTAACAATTTGAAGTTTTCCAACATTTGTAACTTGCACAGTGGATAACTCAAACAAAAAGTCGTCAATTCAGATGTTTGAATATACCAAAAGATAGGTAATTCAACTGTCCACATTTTCCCAATGTAATGTACCTATCAATTTTTCAACCGTTTTTGCGTTATTCAACAATATTGGTAGACTATACACGAAAAAATGACATTTTTCAACTTTAAACGTTATTTTCATCTATTTACTGCAAAAGAAACAAATAATGAACCATATATTATTGATATACACATCATCAACTATCATTATGCTGAATTTGAGCCAAATCCATTTCAAAAAATTTTTCGCGAAAAATCCAAGGGGTACCCCTGCGATTTTTTTCAACCGAACAGTTAACGATTTTTTACTCCTCTCTCAATACAGATAAAAATCTGAAATTTTCAGGAAAGTTGTGTCTTACCAAGATGTATTTTTGTGATTTTTTTTATTCCTCGGAAAAATCGGCAAGTGGTCCAAAAAAATCAGTTTTTGAAAGCTCGAAAATCGGACTTCAACCGCGCTTTTCGGGGTCAAAATTCATCTGAATCAATTGTTTTATTATGCAGGAGTCTTCATTTGAACGCCTTACACACGTACATAGCAAAAAATTTGGTGAAAAAACTTTTAACAGAGCCAGAGAAATTATTTTCCGTAAATCGAGTTTTTCGCCGGCCGGAATTCCGAGCTCGGTGATAGTGAAAAATTAAACTTTCGTTTTAAAGCGATTTTGAAAGCTATTCTAATAGGAAATTTAACGCTGAATCCGAATATGACGTCAAAACGGTGGAAATTTGACGACGAACATTAGTTTTTCCCAGTTTTAGTACTACACGGTTCCTGTTTTTCAACTTTGAAAATCCGTTGCAAATACTTACAGTACGGATCAAATTTGAACAATTAATGATTCCTACAGGAAATTAGACGTAGAATTCGAATTTAAACATAACATAAAAATATAATTAAATACACCAAATTGTGGGATTTTGATAGCTCTTTCTTGCTTCTGAGTTATTGGTGAAAAACATGCGAAAAAACGTGAAAAACAGGGTCATAAAATTTCAAAGTGCAATAAAATTTGAACAGAGGCCTAATTAAAAAAAAGAAGACTTTTCCAGCCGATGAAGTTCTCTCAATTATAGGTGATGTTCAACAGCGGAATATAATTGAGGGATGCTCGGCAACCAACGCTAGACACCTATTATACGAGTCATCACAACGGTACCTACCTATGTTGCTTTTGTTCATAATATTTTTGCTCAATGCGTAAGTCGACGACCTCCTCATGGATTGAAACAAATCTGTACACATTTCTAACTCTTTTTTAATGGCAGTTTAATTTACCGTTTCCATTATCATGCAGGATGTCCTGTTGATGTGAGACAGACCGTATTGCAACGAGGAATGAACAAAATTAAGAGTTATAGCTGTCGTTTGTGTGTCGGTTTTCTCAACCATCGACCTCAATGGCCTTCAACAATACAGTTTCCTAGAGTAGGCATACTTATATCAATCGATACCTGTATAAAATTGAATGTGCTAAGCGACATAATCCCTGCATATGATAGAGATAGGCAGGAAAGATGTATCCCTTCAAATATGACATTCTCTATAGTAATTTGCGGTACACTGATCTTTTTTATCGCATCCCTTGGGGCCACCTGTGGTGTAGTGGTATGGAGCGTTAGCTCTCTACACGGTGGAGCCGGGTTCGAATCCGGCTGGGGTCAAACTCATATTTGGCCCGCCCTTTCGTCCTCCACACTCAGGGGGGTGAGGCAATGAGTAGCCACGAGCGAAATCGTCAGATTTAATAAGTGCAGAATTGATGGATAATCTTCTGATTCCCCTATGGGAAAAAAAACTGACGACGTCCACGACGGGAATTCCCAGTTGGACGAAAATTCAAGGTGAAACTCCTTGCTTACTTTTTTTTTTTTTACTTTTTTTTTATCGCATCCCTTCAATTTTCACTATCCTTGTACGCCGTGAGCTATTGTTTTCTTCTAGTGTATATGTCTTCAGAGTATATTTTTATGTTGCATTGATAATTTTTTATGATGATTGGGTATTGTATTCGAGTGTTGATTTATCTATAGAAATTTCGGGAATGTGTTGATTCCGCGTGATACCGACCTGTGACCGACTTCCGGTCGTTAGAGTCTTACCGATGTGAGAAAAAACGTTGTGGTGGACGTTCTTTCTGTTTGTTCATTGTCAGATTAATTTCTAGATGTTTGTTAATAATTCCGTGTATTCAAGCAGAGTTAATGAGTGAATGGTGTTAAAAAGAAAAATTAGGATCTGACAAAATGAGAATTAACTGTGTGGTAAAACTAAAGCCAGAGGATAAAAAAAAAAAAAAAAAAAAAAAAAAAAAAAAAAAAAAAAAACTAGATAATGAGAAAAGGATTGTCAGCCCTGAATTTAATTTATTAACTGATGGAAATAAAGTGACGTTCGGTTTGGTCGTAATCAGTGAGAATCACTGATCTTGATTAATACTATCTCATGTTGTTCACTGTATTTCCCATTGCAGTCCCCACTGAAGTAAATACTGCGTGAAGGATGTTTCCTTAGTTTGGAATCTCGCAATATTCCTGATGAATGATTTAGTTCAACCAGGGCTTTCCTAAATTAGGCCACTATAGTGATTGAGAACGTCCCATTTTCTGGAAATTTGATAACATCTATTTAACTATCTCCATCATATCAAAAGGGCTGCAAATCTGTATGGCTTATACAGCCTCTTCTGAATGCCTAGAGCTTAATGTCTGTGCCCAGGTGGAGATGACACTGGTGACTGGCGATGAAACGATAGCGCGATAAAACTTATATTATCGAGATTGTCGGGATGGCTGAGTGGAGAAGGGTTGTCGTTTCAAGCTTTAGGTGATAGGCCCGATCATAGATTGAAAAACCCCCTTCATGGGCCCGATAAATCAAACAGATTAAGATAAGTCCGCCCCCGCAGGAGCACGTGTCATTCTGTCAAGGGCAACGACAGACGTCTCTGTTGATCGACTTTATCACTTTCTCTCGCAGTGTTTACCTAGTTAGGTTGATGTAATTCCTCTACTGTCCCCTTCGACTCATTATTCCATAACAGACCATCGCGATTGCCGAAGAAATTTCTTTGTCATAAGTTCTGGTTTTTTTTTAACGTTATAAAATGCGAGGCTTCGGGTATAGAATAAAATACGCCGCAAATAATGTTCAGTGGTTTATCATCTCTGATATTTGCTTCAATTATAGTTTTAGAAGATCATCAGTACGATTCTTTCCCCTCATAATTTGATGCATTGTCGTAGGTTTCAATATACGTGGATCCGAAGGTCGAATTAAAATATTTTTGCACTTCCGCCGTACGCCATCAACACTTTTCTGGCGAAACTATAACAACTAAACCCTCGGAAATTTCAATTTTTAGAGGGCGATAGAGGGTTCTCGTGGTCCCTATATACATTTTAAAGGCAAAAACTGTGTTTGGGCATGTCTTCGTGTCTTCCTGACTCGTTTCCAACTGCCTCGTTTGTCTCTGAATCGTGATTGAAATAGCACGTGAAGGATAAAAGGATCTAAAAAACTTGTAAGAGTTACTCGTGAGCGTTCTGCTATTGCAAAACTACTAGCTTCGACTGCAGAATATAAATTATGCGTTTATTATTCTGCCAATTAAGGAGGAGAACGAAGTTCGATGTATCACTAACGCGTATAAATAGTCTCCAAGGGTGCCCCTATAATAATAATAATAATAATAATAAAAATTGAAAAAAAAAAAAAACACTGTACGATCAACATTTGCGGCGTTTTATGAAGCACCTTCCGTTAAAATGTGACACTGAAAGAACTGTGCGATGACTGCTCTCACTGACTTAATTTCTGTTTACATTGTACAGACGTAGATAATGCTGTGTTGAATTATTTAACCATTCTATCATATCTTGTTCCAGGGCGACCAAGTACTATCTCAATGACCCGATGATAAGAACCGTTCGGCTATCTGTAAGTTGATCACCCATTTTCCGTTCATATCACGATATTCTCGAACGATTATTTTTGAACTGCCTGCAGTGCTGAAATAGTTTTAACTTCAGGAACTCCATAGTTAACTCCTTTTGAATCTGTTTTTCTAGAATAAATGTTTTATTCTCGTTTCGTGAGAAATGGATACCAATCAAAATCGCTAGCAATTGGCTTGAGTTACTTTTAGTGAACGACGCTGGATATGAACATAGTATTCTATAGTATTCTCATACTGCATCGAAATAATGTATCAACTGTGTTCAAGTGACTCGTAAAACAGCTATTCTCGTATTACCAAGTTTAATGCATTTGGCAGAACGCCGCTCTTTCGAAACCACGCCCGAATTCTTAGATATTTTTTACTATTTTACCACTGCGTTGAACTCAGTGACCGATTCTATTTTCGAAATATTTACAAGAAACGAGCGGCTATAACCTACCAGATCAGTTTACGCGTCATAAATATAATATGAATTGAGCCAACTGTTCGTAAAAAGAAATTTCTAATATTTTTCACTTCCAAGTTTACGTAGTAAAGTTGTGGTGACCCTTCGTCCTTCCCTGAAATTGGCATAATCGATGTCGTATTACGATTATTGAACTTATGTATGAATTATTAACTGGTGTGAGGTTTAGGAACGTTTCCCTCAATTGCTAGGTAAGTATATTACCGCCCGCTCAGTTCTCTTTTATTAATTTTAAATTGTATCGACATTCGACTTTAGCAAAGTCGAATCGACCCAGATCTATCGGCTGGGATGTTCCTGATCCCTCATCAGGGGATTTTATAAAATCAGTCACAGAGTCATGATCGTCGCATTCCTTTGCATAGTCTTGTGTCGAGAGGAATAAAAACTCGACTACTGATAGTCCAAATTTTATTTTGGCCTGACGGAGCAATTCTTTTTAAAACAAAGTGCAATTGTGAGCATGCTTGGGGAAGAAAACTAGGCTCTAAAAATAATATAATGGTGGTTGACAGTGAAAACAAGAAAAAAAAATTTCAGGTGGGAGCCAGGAGTGACGTCAGAAAAAGGCACGCAACTCGATGTTTAGGCTGTCACTAGATTTATGAGTACCGCCAACAGAGAGAGAGGACTGAACTAAAAAGCAGGGAAATTTCCATTTTTGCCCTCCTTTACCACGAAATAATAAACGAACGAGGAACGTTTGTTTCTTGCTTGAACGACCGAAATCGTTTGTAAAATTTTGTTAAAAGTGAATTGTAGACTTACTGACTTCACTTACCTTGGATTCCACTGTGAAGAAGTTTGAGAAAGAATGAAAATTACTGAACCTCAGTGAAAGTCGGCTGTGGAAATATTTTCAAATTTTACCAGCCCGCTTAAGAATGTTTTCTTTGTTGCCAAACTGTACTTTGACCGTAAAAAATCGTGAATACAATGACTCGTCCTAGAAAGATAACAATTTTGTAGCAAAGTGATTCGCAAAATCAAGGGTCGATACGATACGATGGCGGATTTCAACCGAACCGTCCACATAATGTTTTAGGAAACTAAGTAACAAATATGCGTTGCATTGCCGTATGTAGGAAAACACTGAGATGAGAGTGAAGGTTCCAAGGGGTTCACAAGAATATGCTTAACCATTTTTACCGCTTTCGTTTGAACGGTGATTCTCAATTAATGTGTTTTGCGTCAAAGTAATTTTTTGGGGCACTAAAACGACCACAATATTATTTTTAAAGCTTGAAAAAGGCAACTCTGGCTAAAATAATGTTTGTTTCACGCATGTTCTCCGCTAGGTATGTGACGAGAATGTGTAGGACGGTCTGATGGTTAGCGTTGCAAACCTTTAACCGCTATTTGGTTTCAATGATTTACTGAGGCGATACGTGAGCAGTGTGCACCGTCAGCGAGCGTATGTGAGCTTGCTCGTGCGGGGATTGGCCTGACTGCCACTACTGATCTTTCTAACCACCCAGGCCTTCCGTTCCTACGCGAAAGGCCATTGGAGGTTCGGCTTTCATAATTTATTGGTCGTCGAGTGTTATTAAAAAATTAAACCGTGAATTATGTGCTACAGACAACATCATCCCTCTGATAGGAATCGGATTGCTGAACTAATTTGACGAGGTATTCTGCTTTAAGCTTCGCTATCCCGTGCATAAAGAGACTATCGTACGATAATGAAATCCCCATAGCCGCCCACTCCGACTGTCTGTAATTAATTTCGAATTGGATCGCCGTTCGGTGGTCCCTTGAGCTGGTAAACAAGTTTCCGTACGTTGAATTGCTAAAGTTCCGTCGGCTTGATGTTATGATCGCCAGCGGATTCAAATGCATCGAGTTCAATATAGCGCAAGCACTGATATTACTTCGCGAGCCCATGATTCGGTTCATGATTCCAAATCCCGCATCGAGGGGATTCATCAAATCAGTTCCAAATCCAAGTATATGGTTTCGATTGAATCCTGATATTTCAGAGTTTCGCTTGTACTCACAGAAAAGACCAATTAGAGGGGTCGTATGACACCAATAGAATTGGGACTGATTATATATTTTTTACATTAATGTTGTGGAGTTGTAATTCTGTTCTCATAACCTCCGACAGTGAAATTATTTCGGCTCAAATAACCTTTGCGGGCATGATTCATCAACCCGTCCATTATGGAATTTGAATGATTTTTCACAGACAATTGTTCAGGGAGTGAGCAGAGCGCTCTAGGAGGAGGAACGCGAACCGTTCAATTATAGCAGATATATAATGTATAGATATCAATTTAGGATTCACATTATATCGTTTTCGTATTTATTTCATTATTTCTTGATGATAGCGTTAGTGGCGATAAATGGGAACATAAAATCAAGCATGATTCTCTTTGAGGCGGAAGTAGGGTGTGTGATCAAAACTATAAAATTCAGGTCTGATGAATGAATTCAGGTTCGATGATTCCCAACAGTACAGAAGTGCTGAAATAGACTTTTTCACAACCCCCTTGCCACGTATTAAATCATTGTTTTTTGCTACCACAAACTAAGCCAGTTTCCTATTTTTTTTTACCTATGTTGCCTTTAGATTTTTTCTAGAGTAGTTTTATTTTAAAATTTCGTACTTTCCCTAAATTTGGCGCTGCGATCGCATCTATATTTTCTTTTATTATTGTAATGTTTAGGCTTATGCCTGTAAAATGGAATGAATAAATAAGCGCTCGACTAAAATATCTGAAAGAACGAAGTGCGGTGTTTGACACCAACAGTTAAACAGTTAAAAAATAAAAAATAAAATAAGCAACATCAGTATCAGCATACAGAAAAGTGTCAAGTTCAAAAATATTCACTTTTGCAGTCTGAAAAATCAAAATATAGTCTAATAACGCGGAAGTGCTGTATGTGACTCACGCGGTAAAAATCAGTCGTCATTCAATTGGCGTCTCAAACAAATTTGGCATGAATGTGTAACTCGAAGATTTTTGGAGCTAATCGTTCAACACTCGTTGGAATGCTCGTCAAACACGTTCGTAAGCTGCATCGACTGGCGAATAATTTGGCATTTAATTAAGCAGTTAATGAAAATAATATAAATTTCGATATTTGCGTTAGCCTTGTTAGGTACCAATAGTTTTTGTCAGGTGGAAACGTTCACATAAATTTGGGAACATGTGTATAATTGACGTCTCATAGTTGAAGCAAACTTATAAAATACCATTGTAAAATAATTTGCTGCGCTTTCTTCAAGTTATAACTGAGAGCATCGAGTCTTGAATTCACTTCGAACCAATTCTATGCGTAGATGATAATGCGCTGTGATGAAATCAATCTAATGCATTTTAATACCCTCTTCGGCGTAGTGCGATTGTGTAGAACATACATAAACGGTATAAAGTCTTTACCATAGGTTATTAGAGAGCTTCAGTCTAGAATAGTCTCTATAGTAACCTGGTATTCTTGGGACTATAAATTGGCTTTCATAATTCCGAATTCCAGCAGATCGGGGTTATTCAGAGGACTCTGATTGGCATTCAGCAGCTGACAGAGGCTCTCATTCAACAAAGAGAGAAAGCGAGAGTAGGAGGAAAATTGAAAACTGACAGTGGCGAGGGCACAATGGCTTAATCATTCGAACAGAATTATGAATGAATCGAACAATATTATACGTTTCGAACTCGTTAGATTCGTAATGAAAACTTCATACCAGTCGGGCCACTCCGGTTTTGAACGGAGTTCATCCTTCCGCGGAGAGAACGATCGAAAGGTATTATGCTGATGACGGCGTGTGATAATACACTCACGTTAGATAATACACACGCAGTTTTGTTTTTGCTCGCTTCACGTCTGAGAACAAGGCCAGAGATTGTTCACATTTACTCCCTACCATTCACATTTACCCCAAATATTAGTATCTTCTCACTGGCATCTTCCTATGAGGCTGGCCAAGAGCGAAATGTTTGTAATACGCTGGTGCATTGCCAAGGACGTCAAGTTTTTTTCCGTTCTAATTAGAGTTTGATTCCTTAGTAATAAATAAACAACTGTGACGGCAAAAAAAAAAAAAAAAAAAAAACAGCTTTTACTCCCTTCAAAATTTGATGGTTTACGTTGCAAAGTTCGAAGAATCCGAATATCGAATGAAAACTGTTACTTCTTCGAGGAAACAACTAGTATAACATTCATCAAAAATCATTCTTTGGCTCACGCTTGCTGAATTCTTCAGTCAGATTGCTACCTCAGTTTCAAGGGTGATGATATCGATTTGAGGGAAGGGATGTTCCGTTATTTTTTAGACTTATAGGTTCTTTGTTGTATAAATAGGTAGATGTTTTGTTATAAATTTCAATAGATTCTTAGACGCTGAATCGAATAAGACTATAAATAGGGGGATTGTTTTTCTTCTCCAGGTGGTCGCATTACTTCTTATTGTAGGTTGAGGGGGAGAAAAACGAGGCGACCTCTTCTCCATTTTCTTTATATTTCTCAGCCGAGTACTTTCGCCCGCTCGGGCTTCTTCAGGGCATTCTATCACATATTTAAACAACTGTTAGGGAGGTACAGGTTTGAACATTATTTTGATCATGTATACTTAACACTTACATAGGACCAAGGGTACCTATGGCCGAGCCTGGCGTTCGCTGGTTTTACGTTTTCAAACCTGACTGTGATCCTAACAGGACTGTGAAGAAAACGTAAAACCAGCGAACGCCAGGCTCGGCCATAGGTACCCTTGGTCCTATGTAAGTGTTAAGTATACATGATCAAAATAATGTTCAACCTGTACCTCCCTAACAGTTGTTTAAATATGTGATAGAATGCCCTGAAGAAGCCCGAACGGGCGAAAGTACTCGGCTGAGAAATATAAAGAAAATGGAGAAGAGGTCGCCTCGTTTTTCTCCCCCTCAACCTACAATAAGGGGGATTGTTGTTTCAATAAAAATTGTTACAGGCATCACAGTTTTATCGAGCAACTTTTAAGAACTTGAGAAAATCTGTAAGATTTTATCCGATAATTGTTGAAGATCTGAAAATGGTTCTATACTCATTGGAATGGAAGTCATACACTCACTTCTATTGAACCGATAGTTGTAGTTAATTAAACTTTGAATTGGAAACGTTCACAACTTGAAAAATGCATGTAGTTTTGGCTTCTAAATGACTATCACGTTGATGATCTCCTCTCAAACCATAATTGTAGCACAAATTATTTGGAATAGAAAACCAATGTACAATCATTAAAAAATTTTTCAACTTTGGCTGATCGCTTTTTTCCATCAAAACGTATTTTTCCTTCTATCTTATTTGAAGGGTGTGAACCATTGATAAGGCGTGAAAAACATTATTGACAATTACCATTTAGCCTATGGTGTAATTGTGAACATGTCTTTGCCCAACAGACAAGAGCTACGATGGAAAAGCGTTCACATGGCATTAATCCAACTCCCAAGTGATGGATTAAAATAGTGAAACTCGGTTACTTTCAATTGGCTATCATCCAAATGACCAAGTCGGCCTTGAAAAGCCCTGGAGAAATGTTATGGTTCCAGGACGCCCTGTGGATGCTCGAACGGGCGAAAGTGCTGGGCCAGCAATTAATAACGCTCGAAGAATGTGCAGACAGCTACCTCCCCAGTACGACAGAGCGGCGTTGAAGGAATAACATAACCCCAATGCGTGTTACGGTATTGCGTGGAGGTCTCTGAACCCCAACGGTACCTGTAGTGTCGGTTTGATCAATTACAACAGCTATTCACCTCAGTTTGAATTGAAGATGTTTCAGCCAAGTGAATTGGAAGAATGATGTAGCGAAATCCATAGGCTGGTTAGTCTTCTGCTGCTTGGGCGTTATTTAATAGGGAAAAAATATTACAATGGTTTTTTATCGAATAAGCTGTTAGTTCCCTCTTCGGCCAAACAATACCTGCAAAGGCCAAGTCTACCCCGTTTAATCATCAGCTGGAGACTTCAAAGAGGCTGCGGGAAGCCGAAGCAGTTGCTGCGAGCCAATTGATTGGGAATCGCTCTCACCGCTTGCCGAGCGGTTTTCCTTGTTCATCTCCATCAAAGCCGGTATGGCCTATTACTAAAGTCGACTTTACTCAACGGTAAATAGGCGGTTTTCTGCGTCCACTGACAATTTCTTGTCAGCTTTGATACTGGTTTAGTTCCGTTGTAAAGCTGTTGAGACGGATTACCGTTTCTTTTGAGTAGCAGTGATCCTATGGATCGTATTGTGTTTCAACGGCTTCACAAGTTTTTAAAGACCACTTAGTTTATTGTTAACATAGTGCAATGCCGCGTATTTAAAGAGTCACTGCACCGATTGTGCTACAAAGATCAAGAAGTATAAATATATAAACTCTATCAATAGGAAAACGTTTTTATGATACCTCTTTAGGGGTTGAAAAGAAGAATTTATGAAAAAAGTACGCTTATAGACGTTTGCAAGATTTATCCGCGTTCGGGCCATCATCAGTAGTAAACTTACCATTGAATCTTATATACGTGGGTCACATTGCTGTTCCAGAACAAACTTTCGACGAACTGTAAATAATTGTATATGATTAACATTGAAAATAAAAAAAAACTGAGCACGTTAATCTAATCGTTTTGCAATTCTAATGATTTTCGAATATATTTTATGATGCGATCTCCATCACTGTTTACGATATAGTTTACGATAGATTAGATTATTATAATTTCATATTTTTATTAGGGTCATTATTGTCTGCGATCCAGTTTTAGCGAATAAAGCCTTCAGTTCGATGTGGCCGTTGCTATCAGCAAATACTGATTTAACCCTTTTGATAGGATACTCAAGCTAGCTCGACTCGGGCTAGGTCACTCGCCCTGAAGTTGAGGAATCCCATTTCACAAGGATAGGAGACTAAGATGTAGTCACGAATGGCGCTAATTTTATAGACACATACTGTTAATGTGATAACAATATGGGTCAATTTAATGAGTGTAAATCGTGACTACCTCTTCATCTCTTTTTGTTGCCAGCTCGATTCTTAACTTCGTCCGATGTCAACAAATAGGATCTCCTGACGCGATTAGATTAGAGTATTATTGTTACCTGTAGTTTCAATTATAGTACGCAGAGTTTCGGTTGCATATAAAAAATAATTTTCAATAAAATTTCTCACTCATATTTATTTACATACTCGTATGTGTTACAGGTAGCGGTCCAACATGGCAACGATAGACGGGCGGCCTGCCCAATATGGCATCTCCCTCAAACAGCTGCGGGAGCTCATGGAGCACCGCGGCAGAGAAGGGGTGGCCAAAATCACAGAGTTCGGAGGTGTTCAAGAAATATGTAAAAAGTTGTATACATCACCTAGTGAAGGTGAGAATGTTTTGAGGTTTTTTCTAATATCTACACTAGTCGTACCGACCAGTTCCATATATGATCTCCAACTGCTTCTCGATTTTTAATTGTTGTCTTGTCACTCGTAATAGTTTTGGTTCGTATTCACATGATGTTTCAGGACTTAGTGGGTCGCACGCGGACCTCGCACATAGGAGAGAGACGTTTGGCTCAAATACTATCCCCCCGAAACCGCCCAAAACCTTCCTTCAATTAGTCTGGGAGGCTCTCCAGGATGTTACGCTTATTATTCTCGAAATAGCAGCCTTAGTTTCTTTAGGTTTATCGTTTTACCATCCAGCTGACGAGCCAGGTGAGTTTCAAAATTAATTATTTGACTACCTATTCTGACATATATCATTTTTATTTCCAGCGGTTTAAACGAAATTTTCCCTTCATTATGAATACATAATTGATCAAGGTTATCGCGATCCTGTTGCTTATTTCTTTCCGCAACATTTTGCTCATTACAGGTTTCTATTCTATCTCGTCTTCTTCTTGGCGATACTGGCCATGGATTTATGAAATATCTCCCTTTTTTTTATGGAAGATGTAAATCAACATTAATGATCCGCAACGGTTAGACAAGGTGGCTTTCGTATTCCAGACTCAAACATTCGATTAGGTATTGAAAGGTGCACACCTAATTGGAGGAAGCAGAAAATCAGATTTTAAATTATGGGCGCAACTGTCACCGTTCTAAATACACCTCCAACTCACCCTTGGATAAGTTTAATTCCATCTCTAAATTGAATTGAGTTTAATTCCAAGTTTTAGGATTAAAAGATCTCTTCAAGATGCTAGAATAATTGTTAGTTCTAAAACATAATGGTTTCTACCGGCAAAAAGAATTAAGAGCAGTAAAAAATTATATCATTTCCCACGTTGGAATGTACTTATTTTTTCATCTTATTTTGGACCGAATCGAGTGCTGTCAATAATACCGTCAAATTAGTAGCTATAGTGGCCAGAATTTGCAGAATAGGTTTTCGTTCGGAACAAAATTGATATGAATCTTTCATCAAAGTTTGAGCACTTCGTAAAAGCAGTTGGAAAAATAACGAAGAAAAATCGAAAGGAAAAAGTATAAGGTTGCAACGTGTGCTACCCCAAATATCCTCCCTTGTAGCTTTCATCTCCTTAATGCTAGGAACCGATCAGTTAGAAAACCTCGGCTCTATTCAAAGTTCGTGTTTACAGAATTCGCATCTATATTATACTGTTCCCCGCTCAGTTCAGGAGAATGCATCTATTCAATTTCATTGTTGAAAAGGAGCTGGCATAGAAAGAGCTAGCCATTATCGATATTTACTGTACGAGGACATTAACGTTGTTAGAGATTCGACGGCTTTAGAGATTATAGGGAAACTAAGAGTCGGCAAAATTAGCTCAGCAACTGCACGGTCAATCCCATTTCGAAGTTTCCTCATTAGGTGTTTCCAATAATTGTAAGTGTACTTCATAATGGAATTTATCTTTTTGCTATTTAGCTGATGATGGAAGTATAGGTATGTTTTTGTAACTCGTTATGTTCCTTGTCCTTCTCATAGATGGTTCACCTCCCATCTTTTCTGGGATACCAGTGCATGGCTGTCGTGTCTTGCTACCCCCCTTCCCCCTTTGTTCACTCCCCACAGTGAGATTTCTACGTTCTTGATTTTCAGTTTATTATGACTTTTCTCCCTCTCCCGTTAGTCGTCAAGCTCGTTAGACAATTTCCAAACGGGTTCCTTTTAAACAAACTGTTCGTTTGGAGCTGTCGATGTCGTGTAGATTTGTACATTTACAATCAATTCAAGCCGATTCAAAAATTTCTTATTTTGGGTAGAGCTGAAGCTAAAGTAGCAATATTTTATTTTGAATTATTTTTTCAGTTCTGAATATTCAGAATACACTTCCACACACCTGATGGTGATCCTATGCTTTTCTCCCTTTCGTAAGGTTTTTCAAAACTTAAATCCAAACCTACTAATGTATAGATAATCCCAGATTCTTACGATTAAGTATTTATTCACGTTCTACACTCTTTTAAACTTCTTCTATTCTGATTGAAATTCCTCAATTTACTGGAGGCTGTACATTTTCGAGCCGTTTCGATCCGGAAGGAAATGAGTATTGGAGTAGTATTATTTAGCGGTGTTTTTTTTTTTTTTTTTTTTTTTTTTTTTTTTTTTTTTTTTTAATTGAAGGTATTTGTTGATTTTTTTTCGAATTCCTCAACTATCAAAATTCTTCATTCTGGGTTCTACATCCTGAACTATTTAGGACGAAAATGTAGCTTATTAGAGCTGATAGATTGGAGCAGTCCGACAACTGCAAGCCTTTTTATAGATCCATTTCTCAAATACCTACTCCCATGTAGATCAAGACAGCAATATACATTGTTCTCCATGCATTGGTCTTCTCTTGTTCTTCCTGACTCACTGTGTGTCTAAACTGTCAACACTTCAACGTCACTCCTCGTACATTAGATGGACGTAAACCTTTTCAAAACTTCGCTCTCTGTCTTACCTTGATGACCAGAGTGTTTACCCTTCTTCGAACCGACTGAATCTTTGTTTTCCTTTCCCACAACCGTTGTGATGACGATTAGTTCTCGATTACCTGTACCTTCCTTCACGAATGGCACGACCCCAGTTGAAAACTCCTTCTGTCACGGCAGACCAAAAACGATTGCCATTCTCTGGACGACTTGATTGTTCACAAAGCTGTGCTTGCGTGATATAATTAGAGGCGATTATTCATGATGAACTGTTAACTGGATCTGCTAATCAAGTTCCGCAGGAGCATTCTTAGCACTAAGCACTTGGAAAAGTAATTCGACGCGAATTGTAAATGTATTTCAATATAATGTATATAATGAAACAGTAATGGTACTCACGATTTGTAGCATTGTATGTGTTCTTGAAATATTTAACGCACTCGAGTATACTTTTCCCCGACATAATCGAAATTGAATTACATGTGTCAACGGTCTACGACATTTATCGCGTAATAAAAAAAAAAAATAAAAAATAAATAAATACCTACCTAAATATATTCGCAAAGAGGAGTTGCTAACTAAGTTGCAACGATGAAATAGCGATAAAATGTTTCAATATTATCGCTGGTTAGTTTTATCAACACCCTCAAATCAAAATGCCCATCTTTAAAATGATTCGCTATTTTCCAAATAATATAATATCAATTAAGTGCTCACATTGCGTTTGTCGGCAGTTGTCGAATTGCCTGTTCTGGTGGAAAATAAAGGTTGGCCAGAGGTGAACGATCGGTTTCATCGATATGTTGTTGGCTATATTAACGTTAATTAATTATCGCATTAAGCGTACGAGCCATGGCGAATGTTGTTTTCAGTTGGTATAAAGTCAGAAAATTGGCGAAAATACAAGAACGACTGAAAAAAGTTCGCAATGACTCGTATGCTTAATATAATAAAAAAATAACCTTAATATAGCGAACACAACATCTCACTGGAGCGTCCTCTCCATTTTCGAGCTGACCTAAATCTTTGGGTACTTGTGTTTAACCACTATCCGAATCGGAATAGTTATAATAAAATCGTCCGAATACTAGGGAGGTTTTAATAGGTTAAAAAATACCTTCAATGGCCAAAATTTTCAGTCAGGTTCAGTTCGTTTGAAATTATTAGTGCTAATCTATCATCTAAAATAGACGAGCTTGTTTCGAAAATGAAATAAAAACCATTTCCGTCGTAATCGAGTATTACCTTCCCAGGGGTTTCGGGATCGAGTTCTTCACAAAAATTGGGGTGCTAAAAGTACTCTGAATATCTTTGAAAACGAGGTTGAAAGTATATTTTCGCGCAGTTTGAACGGTTTTCCGTGAATTCCTCGCATTTGACCAAAACGGATGCAGAACAATTGGGCAACAAGCTCCACAATCATAGGGACAAAATCGATAGGTAACTATTTTAAAGTTTCTCTTGTTCAGGAACTCATCAGACGTAAAGTGGGTTGACAGTGAAAATGCGCTAACATCGGTCGCTTAAAATTGGCGGGACAGTAATAAACACAAACTGGTCTATGCGAGTGAATCCCAATTACGTAACTTTTGATGAAACTAACTTCTGTTCCGACGTTAAATAGGTAACGCTAAAAGTCAGGTAGAGGTAGCTGTCTTCTTCGTTTCGACCTGCGGAGGAGAGATTTTGTGAAATTCGCAACGACGGTGTTTCGTCAACAACCAAGTTTCCATGCGAGTTGATAATTATTACGTACTTTCTGAGCCAATAATCAGAATTTAGCCTCGTTAGGTGTTGATATTCTAATTACATTGTCAATTTAATTCACACATGCCGATATTCTTTTGCTTTCCATGTTGCCTGGCGGCAATTATCAACAGATGCAGCAGGTATAGCTATCTCTTGTCACGGATTACCGTAGTAACGCACTCCTAGTGCTCTAGTGAATATGGAGTAGTCTTCCACGATTTTGCATAGTTGAGCATACAATACATTACACAAAATCGATGCTACCCTTGGTACTGCATGAGAATAGTTTGCAACGAATTTATTTGGAATGGTCCCTTAGCCCCTCATAGATTTCATATGCTTCATCTCTAGATCAGTTCTTAGTCTTGTGCTTCGGGAAAAATTTTAAACCTATTATTCATTAGGGCATGCACATAGTTTGTTGTCAGTAGTGCACATTAATAGTCAATTTTTAGACCTTATTAGTTAAGAGTTCCCACGGTTGACCCACTAAATCTTCGGTATAATTTAGAATTTTTTTCATGACTATCATATCTGATTTTTTTAACGGGTGCGACCAAATAAATTATAAATAATTGATTAGAAAAATATGATTCTCAGACACTGGTGAATTGGAACGCAATACGATGGGTTACATTGAAATTAAATGTGACATAGAAAACTCATTTGTTTTGTCGGAGGAAAAAAATAAAAACTTTCTAACGTTCCGACTACAACCCTCCTTGTTATTTGCCGTTGAAAAATCTTCGCTTATTACTTATCTTTATCTGACATCTCACTCGAAACCAAACACGTGTAAAATTGGTTGAATTTTTTTACCTTCTCACGAAAGTAGTATTAAAATTTAAAGAAAACTACTCCTATTCGACTTCCAAATCTTGTATTAAAAAACTTCGGTGAAACATATAAAAAATCATCCATGGTAGAAAAAAATACTGTAGACTGAAAATAATTACAGAGATAGGGCACGGATGTTCATAAGCAGAACATTTATTTATTCTGGTTCTCCCTTCTGATAATTCTTTAATAATTCTTTCATTTTCAAAAAGTTGTGCCTTCGGCATCTAAAACTACGAGGCCTTCAAAATAATGTTGTGACATCTCGTTTGAGGAGGCTGCTATAAATGATACTTTTATTATAAATATGGTATAATGATGCAATAATAAAGAGCGGCGAAATACAACTATTATATTTTCATTAATTTCGAGAGGGATAGCGTAGATCTTCATTCGTGCATTTATTTTTCATTCGATTTTATTGTACCCGTTCCGCATCTCTAATACTCCCGGGATCTTGCGTGCGGCGCAACGGTCAGCATGTGATTACGGATACCTACTATTTACTCTTCCTTCTGCCTGAACAGTTCACTACCCAAGAATCTTTCGAAGAATGTTCGTTCTTTATATTTTAGTTACCTATTTACGATTTTATTTTGTTGCATGAAGTAGAGACGTGATTACGATGAATAAGACACGTACGTCTACTCAATTGACCTTGATCCGATTTAGTCTGAACATCGCTCTTCATATTTATCGAACCACTTCTACTGTTCTTTACTAGCATTTCTTGCAATCTATTTGAACGAATTGAAACAGTTATATGCTAATAATCTGGTGTAATTATGCTGCTAATCTGGCATTATTATGCGCTAAGCATTAGCGCATAACCAACGCTCTAAAATGAATACGGTTATTGAAAATTGGGGAATTTAAAAGCCAATGTCATTTTGGAAACGAGTTCATTTTCGATGTGCTGCAGAAACATCGAGCCCACAGCACACAATGACACAGCAAGGACCGTAATTAGTTACCTGCTTACCATTTTCAACCACGCAACCTTATGTGGAAAAGTTGCCGCTATTGAAGGAGCAAATCTCTAAGACCGGCGTAACGATCTGGTTTACTCCAGTTCCAGTTTATTCTTTTCTTATCGATCGGTCTCTTTCTCGAGGCCACTGTCATTGTACGGCCTTTTTAATTATCAGGTATAATCTTGAAACGTCTGCTCAGTGAACGTACAACGTGAACTGAATGTTGAGGGAGTTACAAATCTTACGGCCATTCAAAGACTGTTCCATCATTCCACCGCAATCAACTTCACTTGTCATGATCTATTAGTTCTGGTTTCAGTTTGTATCAAAACTAAACAACGATGCTCTTAAAATCGTAGTTATAGAGAAAACGTCTGTTGTATTTGAAATCTTCACTGAAGAGTATTAGTCGTTGACACAAAACTGAGTTGTGCCAGTATGAATAAGTCTCGGAGATATGGCTCGATTTAACCATCGGTCCCGAAATCTTTTCTCCGGTATCAGTCCAGGAGAAGAAATTCTACACATGAATGACATTATCATGCGGGGAAAAAAATGTTGGCTTAAATTTCGAGGGAAGCACTTGCTGGCATTCATAACATTATCCGCAATTTTTATGCTTACTGGAACTTGAACTGCTAAGTGAAAAAAAATATCAAGAAATTTGATCTATTGCGGTGACCTAATACACAGGTCACCAAGAATTGGCCAGCATTTAAGCATGTTGTTAGAATCATGGAACTAGGTATCCAATTGGAAGGTACCTCATGACAAAAATAATGAAGACTAACGACGAGTGTTTACAAACAAAAAACAAAACCTATCAATAAAAACCTTACAATCATGACCGCTTTGGGGTACATCAGCAACGCAAATTCCCAACTCTGCCTTTCCCTCCACTCGAAAAGCTGGTAGGGGCTACTTCAAATGAAGGGCAACAGCATGTCAGCATAGACATAGTTAACAAGTAGTATCGTACTATGATATAATTAGAAAATTTCACGAATCGTGTACCACGTCCTGTAGTTACAACAAATTTATTCGCCTGAAATAGCATATATATTACGAAACTACTTAGTTGCGTAAATAGACCTCTACCAACAACTCAGATAAAGTTGCCATATTTCGCCCAATTGTATTATTTATATTGTACTATCCACTTGTTTGGTTCCACTGTCCTAATGTATAAAAGGCAAAAAATGCCTTAATCACGGTCAAACCAAAGAACGCATGCAATTTCAGGAGGT
Organism: Tupiocoris notatus; assembly: GCA_037159825.1. NCBI lineage: Eukaryota > Metazoa > Arthropoda > Insecta > Hemiptera > Miridae > Tupiocoris > Tupiocoris notatus. The sequence goes on from JASJUZ010000283.1 coordinate 151,633, forward strand.
ATTTAACTCCTGTGAAGGTGACCTACTCCGATACGGGGATCTGAGTTTGAGCAAATGCACTAGATTAGTCAATGGGTTGGGCAAAAAGCCCAGTAGGCAATCGATCACAGTGGGAGAGGGCAAAAACGTTCATGATCAGTTCTGAGTATTATAAGTTTCATTCACAGCAAAAAATCAAGCGTGCGTTTAAATTTCTACATTAATTTTTGGGGCCAAGTTTTTTGTGGTATTTTGGTCAAGGAATACTCAATAAAAAAAAATTTTTAAAAAATACAAGCAATGTACATGTGAACTAACGACCAGAATGAATCGCTTCTGGCATTATCTAAGAAGTTACTTCTGAAAATATCTCTGTTTTTATTTCTTGAAGTTGTCTGAAAGACACTTCTATAATAATCATAAGATTAATTTTTGGAGGTATCTCAGGTCTCACAACCGGGAGTTTCTCAAAAATAATAGCTGGAAATTTTTACAGATTCACTAGTGTAAGGAGTTACTTCTTGAACAATATCAAGATTGATTTCTGCTGGTATCTTGAGGTTTATTACTGGTACTATTTCAGTATTTCTGCTGTCACACTCGCATTTATCTATTCTTATTGCTACAATGGAACGTTATCGGCCCGTCTGTGATCGTGCTGAATACTGTCATTTAAAATTATCTATCGGAAAACGAAAACTTTATTTTCATTGTCACATCCATCGGTTAGAGAATGTACTGGTCAACTAATCCCAATATGCTCTAGCCCTCCGTTTTCCAACCTTGTCGCGATGAAGATAATTTGCCCAAAAAGCCATCCGTCGTTGCTCAAACCCATTTCGTTATCAACGACTATTTTCATCCCGTTTTTTCCAAGTCGTTGTCCACTTCAATGTTAAATTACTCTGCTGCGCCGAGCAGCAAAAAATTCACTATATAAATTTTAGAGGTGACCTTCAAGTGAGAAGAAATTCCAAAAGGCCTTAAAAGTAAAAAAAAAAAAAAAAAAAAAAAAAAAAATAAATAAATAATAAGTATGTTGGTTCGTCTACTAATTTTTCGCGTTTTGGGCATTGTACGCTTTCGTTCGCAACGGTCGAATAAAATTTGAAGACAACTTTCTCGCGGTTCTGGATGGGAACAGCACGTCTCATTCGCACTCCAACGAATTACCGAAAATCTCATTCCAGCAGGAAGCGAACCCAGTCTTCCTATAATTTTCAAACCTTACTGAAATCCGGCAGTATTTAAGTAATTAATTTTTCTAATGATCCGTTCGTATTTTTCTTTATCTCATGTTACAGCATTCGACGACGACGAGGCCAAGCATGGATGGATAGAAGGTTTAGCGATTCTCATTTCTGTTATCGTTGTTGTAATTGTAACGGCGTTCAATGATTATACGAAAGAGCGGCAATTTCGTGGCTTACAAAATAGAATTGAAGGCGAACACAAATTCTCCGTCATTCGACAAGGCGAAGTGAAGCAAGTATCTGTTGGTGACATCGTGGTCGGAGACATCTGCCAGGTGATGCGTTAAGCGAATCAGTGAAGTTTTTACCTGTTCATGATTTCTCTTTTGTCATTCGGCGTGCCAATTTCTAATGAACAAACAGTAGCCGATAAAGACAAATTGTTGATCAATTAATGAGTTCAGAGTTGTTGAACGGCGATATTTTCAAGTTGAACAATGTAGGTAGGTACCTGAATGCTCAGATGACAGCAAACATAAGCTAAAAACTGGGCTAATTTAACCCCTTCTACGCTGAAAGGAAAAAACGCGCTATTCTATTATGTTGTCAGCTAGTAGATCCAAGCTAACAAATTTATTAATACCTACCTATTAGTTGAGAAGAGTCACGGTTTTTATACACTATGCTGTCAACGAGAAATTGAAAGCATCTGAGTCATTTTTGTTATAAGTTGTGTTGACACGACCGAAGCATTAGCTGTTCAGGGATGACAATGAGACTGAAAATGAATTAGAAGTAGGTTTAGAAGGAGCTGAAAGAGAGCAGAATGGTTGTATATAATCAAATACAAGATTGCATCGCTTCCATAACAGACTTAAGGGCTATGAAACGAGGATTATAATGATAATTTAGCATCCACTTATTCAGAATTCATCTCTAAATATTTACATCACACATTTATATGAGATTTATCTCACCTCTAACTGATGCTACTCATAATACGTTTTTCCCAACCTCGACCACCCCTAGCATGCAGTATGACTGAATAACCTACCCAACCCACTAGTTTTTGGCTAGTGTTGCTCGTGAGTGGATGACTAGTCTTAGGAATGGACTGAAGAGAGATTAATAATCACCGTTAGAATTCCTTACCTGCCGCATTAGATAATTATACTCAGTTTCTTGGGTAGATATCTAGATATCTTTGGCGTAATTTTTCCCCTCAGTTGCTTTCCAATGAGGGAAAACTTATACACACCCAGTGTGTTTTTTTACTCAAGATTTCTACTTACCAAGTCATGTTTTTCCTTCCAGATAAAATATGGCGACCTGTTACCAGCCGATGGAATTTTAATACAAAGTAACGACCTTAAAGTAGACGAATCTTCGTTAACTGGCGAATCCGATCATGTAAAAAAGGGTGAAAACTTCGACCCTATGGTCCTCTCAGGTGAGTCATAACTTCATCAGAACGAACAATACCGTTTGAATTCAAACTAGCCCATTTGCAGCAGAAACACCCTTGGCCGATTATTGTGACAGTGAGTGCTTGTGGAATCAAATAACTATAGAGCGGTTGGAACCTGCCATGTAAAACATTTTCATCGCCATCTTTGATGATCTGATTCAATTGCTAACCCGTTAAATGAATTGACAGAATCGTTAATTTGGTCCAGATAGGATGAAATTTGTGAAGATAGTTTTGCACAGTCAAAGGTTGCCCAAGGTTGGGGTGCAGATTCAACCGCACCATTTTTACTTGGGACGAAAGTGGACTTGATGTTGGCCCAGTTCTTCTTCAAATTAAATATATCAAGAAGTTCCCCAAGTCGAGAGAATTATTGGCTGTTGTTCTTAGTATTGGTCATTTTCACCAATACGTTGGTCCAATACCAATACCTTGGTCCAATACCGATACCTTGGTCAATACCGAATACCTTCTTGGGCGCCACTTAACTCTTGGAACAGATCAAGCTGCATTAACCTCATTTCAGCAATGCAAATCCCAACATGAGGATGGTTGAAACGCTGCAGAACTATCAAGTCACCATGAATTGATAGCCAGGGGATCAGAGTAAATAATAACATAAATGGCCTCGGCGGATGATAACAGCTCCGGAAATCTTGTTGATACTCACTCAATGCCATTACAATTCAAAAGAGGGAAACTTTACTTCATTTAAAACATTATCGAATATCAGGCAGACCTAGTTATGGCCAGGGAACTAATATTCGATCGTGGTGCCAAAAGTTTGAAGACCCAAGTCAGAAGGCTTATCTCCCGACACCAGTTCGCTGCGGAATGCCTTTTCGATTGCATCGGGGTTGAGATTTTAAGACCGTTCTCCAAGACCTAGCAGCAGTCATAGCAATAAGTATTAAGCCAATAAGCCTTAGTTGCTGTTGACTATTACACCAAATGGCCGGGAGCAATACCAATCCTGAATGAAAAAACCAAACAGTGCCTAGCTGTAGTTTTGGATGAGGTATAAGTGGCTTTGATATTCCTCTTGGACGTCATACAGATCAAGGAATTTGTTGATTTCTATTCTATTCTAGCTCAAAATCATTTTTCTTAATGTAATCTGATTCTTGATACCAACAATTTTTGATTTGTCATCAATAAATGGTTATGGATGAGAACCAATTCCTATAATTTGTTACACCAACAGGTACGCATGTGATGGAAGGCAGTGGTAAGATGGTGGTCGCAGCAGTTGGAGTCAATTCCCAAGCGGGTATCATTTTTACATTACTCGGAGCTGCAGCCGACGAACAAGAACAAGAAATCAAGAAGCAGAGAAAAGGTGAGTACATTTCCAAATGGCGCTTGCTGACCATTTGAACCATCACAGTTCCCATGCTCGAATGTAGAATCCTGCATGTAGGCTTACAAATGAATATTTGATTGTTATATTCGTTTATCCAGTATGACGGTGTATACTGCCATATGATTTGGGAGAAGATGAGGCTAGTGGAGAACTTTTAGTGCCGTATGCATGATTTAACTTCTGTAACCAATAAACAGCACCATGCTGTGCTGCTGCTCGGAATGTTATGATCGAGCTCTACTGACCAATTTTAATCTGGATAAGTTATTATTTTATAAGCGGAAAGCCCCAATGACCCGAACGCCAAACACGTTTGGTATTATATACCATATAGTTATATTATCCTTTCCGATTATATTGGGTAGCTAAAACCTGGGCGGTATATTGGGACATGTGATCCTGATAATAAGACCCTGAACAGTACGTATCATCATAATTTCTGATTATGATGAAATTGTTCTTCTAAATTAGAATAAACTTTTAAAAACCATACATATTGCCTTCGGCCATCGTTTTTTGCCAAATACATGAGGTTGGAGCCATCGGCAATGAAGAACCCGAATCATTTATCATAGATAAGTACTGCCAACACTATTATACGAGTAGAACAGTGTTTTTTTGGTTATGATAGGGATCTTACACTCACTTAGTTTTGTTAATCACCTGCTAGCATGACATACAATCGATGAATTCATCACTGAACAATCACGGTAAAGATTTCTATATGGTCACTAGTTTGAAACAAAGATAGAAAATAACTGTTCATACTCAAGCCACAATTGTCTCTGTATTTAACTACAAAAATAAGAAAATATTTCCCTAACACTCTTGAACTGTCATTGCTAGAAAGAAATACCTACATTGTTAAGCATAGATGATGTGCTACCAAATAATATATTATTTGCTATAATATTGCTAACTACCAAAAAAGCTCTGTAGAAACGCTACCAAACAAAAAAATATAATAATGAATAACATTTGAAACAATAAAATTTAAAAAATAAAGGAAATAAATAATGCACACTCAATCTAATTGAAATTCGTCTACCTTCAAATTTCTATCATTGGCCATGAATGTCTTCCATTATTGTGACAGAATATTAAGTATTTAGTGAGTCACAAGAAAGCGGAATAAGTGACTATTGAGTGTATGAAGTAAGTTTGAAACATTGCTGTACCTATGTATTTATCAGATTTTACTTTTTTTTAAATAAATATTTGTGTAAGGTGAAAAATAGCCCATGTCAGGTTTGATTTTGATAGTGGCGCTCAAACGAAATTATTCTGTTCCATCAACAAATTCACGCTTAGCTTAGACTTAGAACCAGTTCGGCCACACAATTTACATAAAAAGCAAGAATGTGTACATAGAAATGAACTTATTTCATTTCAAATGTTAGCAGTAGAATTCTGCCACTGCGTATGTGCACCAGAACTGCATATACCACCAAAATGCAAACTTGTAGAGTATTATCACTGGTTAACCCATTTTGAGCTGGATTAGCTATTGGTTTTGATTGGCTAGAGGGAAAAGTTTGGATTCCGGACGTGCAGAGGAAAAAAATAAAAAGGGTGTTTGCTAGAATTTCAGACTCAGAACGTTGAATATTTTACACCAATGGCATTGCCAGTGCGCCCCTTTGGGAGTGTGCCTCTTTCAATGAAAATGTTCAATTATGGTATCATTGAACCCTTAGTAGCTATAAATAATTGTTTGCTTAGGAAAATTTGTCATATTCTAACAGACCTCAGTTTGGAAAAATACCTCCACACTCTATTATGTTCGCATATTGTGCAAACTCACCTGCCGGTTAGTGTGGAGTAGTCAGGTTGTCCTTCCAAGTTTGACTTCAAAGAGGAAGACATTCTTCTTCCTCTTGACGACCTATGGACTGCAACTACTTCAAGTAGACCCATTTTTCTCTTTGAGCATTGTATACCCACACCCAGTCATCTTCGGAGCTCAGCAATCGCGTCTGTCGATCAAAAATGATTCCTTCTGGGTACACATCTTCATCCTGGTTTCTTGTTGAGCATGCTTGGAGAGAGCTTCTAGATTTTCACTGTGCCTGAGAACTTACTTAGTGGTGGGTCTTACAGGATTGACAGGAGGTCTCATAAGCACGTCCAGGAGGTGTAAATCTCGCCCATACAGGGGCTGATGAAAGATTAGTCGTCACATTGACAATATATAGGCCAGTTCTTTAACGGTATCCAAATAGACTAGGATGATAAAATCCCACTGTTTTCATTAGGGGACCTTTTGGCTGCTCATCCCAGAGGAGCCCCTAAATTTTGTGAAACTCAACAAAACTTTGTCCAACTTTTTTGGCCTATATTTTCAATAGGACCCAATGGCAAAAACTAAACTTTTCAATAATTATTTATAAGATGATTGAATTAATTAAATTTACACCTACTGATGAATATGGGGGACTTGATTCAGATCAATCATGAAAAATTAATTGTTGTTGGGGTTCAGGGGGAGAAAACCAAGGCGACCTGTTCTCCTGTTTTTTATTGTCGGCCTGCCAAGCACTTTCGCCCCTTCGGGCATCATCAGGGCTTTGTAGCACCATTACAGGGTATCCACGGCCCCGTGGTGGAAGTTGGTAGGATATCAAGTCATATTGTAGAGAAATGAATTGAATTACCTACAGCTTTTTGAGTCGAATTCTATTTCTTATTTAAACTCTGCCTAGCCATGTCACTTCTCCTTATCAACCATAAAGTATCAAAAGGAAAAAAATCTTGGGCCCAAGTATAGAGAATAGCATGATATCGGGATGTTCAAATTAAGTAATTTAAAGTCTTAAAAATGAATAGACAAGTTGTTTTAATAGTTGCTAAATAAAAATCACAATAAACTTGCAGCCCTGACTTGTTACTTGGTTATTTGAATCTAATTTCATAGCCTCAATGGGTTAACCTAACTGAACTTACATACTTAGATTCAAACATTAGCTGCCCGGTGATGCGTTTATAACTACAGTTAGTTATCTTGAGCGACCCTCGGACCTAGTGTTTTATATTTTTGTTTTATTTTTTCACTAATGCATTTACCTTTTGCATGCACCCCATTACTCCAGAAGCTAAAAAGAATCGCAAGAAGAAGAGTATATCAGGTGACTTACAATCATATATTCCTTGAAATAATATGATATGTTCAACTTGATCACCTCCTTTAGATCTTCCTAACTTCTCCTTCACTCTTTCTGGCACTTTTAACACTCAACTATATGTATCACGTTCTGTCTGATAGTTTAAAATCCAATAAACCGTACAGATTGGGCTTATGAGTTTACCTGTTGGATGTCCTACATAAATCTGATATTGAATGTAATTCAGATGCTACCTCAGTGACTGATGTTTCACCCATAAACATGACGTTCCTTGTGGTTTGACTCCATATTTTTTTACCTGTATCAAAATAAGTGATTGCTGATTGGAATTTTAGCTCTAACAGATAATCACTGCATGGTTCGCTCTGGGTCATGGTTCACAGAAGAAGCAAGAACTTCCAGAAGTTCTAAAACTAGTCTCTGATTCAACTAAAAGGTGTTGCCATGGTCTAATAGCCGAATGTAATTCAAATTGGCTTTTGATGGCGATAGCATCTTTCGGTCGCAAACAAAGTCAACACATTGAATCAATAAAGTTCAATTAAACGTCAAATGGTAGCTCATTTACACCTGTCTAAAGGTTGAATACCTCACAAACGGTTGAAGAATGGATAGGTACATTACATTGGGAAAATGTGGACAGTTAAATTATTTATACATACGTATACAGTTATGTTGGGTTATTTTAAAATATGAATGAAATGTATACTCTACCATTCTCCGCTGAATTTTTCGGATGTGTGCCAGCACAAACTGCTGTATATTGGTGCAATAGGCGCTTGGCAATGGGTTTTCAATAAAAAGCTTATATTTATACTAACTAGCGCTAAATGTTTATTAGATGGATCAATTTTGGATAACAGCTTGGTTTCTTAGATCTTCGTACTGCTAGATCTAGACGGATGATGCATATTTTCCTAGCTAATTGCATTCTTAGTTATGTTAGTTAGGTTGGCATCCACAGTAGTGAGTTCTTTCTAAGTCCTTGGTAAAATTAACCAATCAGGTTGGTTAAGTGGAAGATAGCCTTCTAGAAACAGCATCGAAGTGCTTTTGAACCCACAATATCAGGTTTGGATAATGATATGGTTTGCGAGTTCAGAAGCTAAAATATGTAACAAACACTTTCCATCAAGAAGCTGTTTTTGCCTTACAGTACAGCCAAATGTTGATTAGGGATTACCACATGTTTTTAATTTTAATTTTTTTTTAAAAATCGACAAAGCTCTAAATCTTCATACCTATGCAAATCATACAATGCCAGAATCTAATTTTCTTATACATTCATTCATTAGATATTTTAAAATGTATTTCTTAACGATAATACTTGATACACTATGCTACGTCTTTATACATTGTCTTATCTGTCAAAATGGAATTTTCGCAGTTGCTGTAGTCTCGCATTATTTAAATCTTCGTTTCATAAACTCGATTGCATGAATTCTTCGAAGAATTACGTAACCCATTACTTCTCAAATCCATATCTATTGTATATTTCTCATAAAATTGTTACTTCTACCTTCAGGTGATGAAGAAGCGGTCACGGGTAACAGCCACATGGCTGGAGGTGTTGGAGTGGGTGCTGGTCATCAGGCACATGTTCCAGCGCACTATGCTGATCCAGCTGAGGCTGTTGAGAAAAAGGAACCACCTAAAGAATCTCATGCTGAAGATCATAAAAAGGAGAAATCAGTTCTACAAGCTAAACTGACGAAATTGGCTATTCAAATAGGTTATGCAGGTATGTAAAAGAGGCTACTTGGCTTAATATCTTCATCAGTTGTCATCAACTGGGGGCTGGAGTGCTTTTTTGTTTCACAGACCTGCCTATTTGTAGGGACATTAGATGATCCAATTCCCCGTCTTTGTCAGTCAGATTGGTTGTGGCAGTTATCAGCCTAATGAAATAACTACCATTAAGGTGCATTAAGTTTATTTCAGTAAATTATAATTCAACTTATCGTAGCTTGTTTCTGTTTAATGGCTGCTGCCCTCAGTACAAGTGCGTGAAATTTGTTGAATAGATCATGCTTGATCACTAAAATTGAACTTGCAAGGTTGCTGCATACCTGTTAGGCAGTCAATGAAGACTGCAAAAAAGTAGCTGGTCTAATAAGAGGGTATAATGTTATCGTTGCTCTCTCAAAGATGTGACCTCTTGCGTTATAATTAAGTTCAATGTAAATTGTACCGTAAGATAGCCTATCACATCTAATGTATACTTATTTAGAGCCAAACTGCAACCAGTTTGCTATAGGTTGAATTGGTAATTGGATGAGAACATTTTTACATTCATTATGATATTCGAACAACTTGAATGATAGCTTTGCCTTCGGCTTGGTACAGCCAACTATCCTGCCAAATTTGGGTTGCTGAAACGTGCTTATGTTCTAAATAAATCTGATATAATTTGTGTTACAATGAATCAATAATTTTCTTTTCTAGGTTCGACGATAGCTGTCCTCACCGTTGTTATTCTGGTTGTGCAGTTTTGTATAACCAAATTCGTTGTTGAGCAACAGACTTGGAAGAGTGTGTATGTTAACGAGTTTGTTCGGCATCTCATCATTGGTGTGACAGTTTTGGTTGTAGCTGTGCCTGAAGGATTACCATTGGCTGTCACACTCTCATTGGCCTACTCTGTAAAAGTAAGTCGGAATTGATGCTTCGGTCAATCATAAATGGTTGCGCAAATCACAATCCAAGTTTTCCAATTCATTTCTAGTACAAGTGCGTACAAAAATCCCTTTACTACAGTAGGATGACTAACTAGACTCGTTTCGGTTCTAGAAAATGATGAAAGATAACAACTTGGTTCGACATCTGGACGCTTGTGAGACAATGGGAAACGCAACAGCCATTTGTTCAGACAAAACTGGTACCCTCACTACTAACAGGTTGGTTCCACCTCTAAAAGAGATAGAATTAGACTTTAGAGCATAATATTAGTAAAGGACATTGAGGAACTAACAATGAACTAAGAGATATTGTTGCTCCCAATCCTAAAAAAGGTGTCATTCCTTTTGGCCTCACCAGCCAAAGAATACCATTCTGAACTTGGTATCATCAAGTCTCAGATGTTTATACTCTCTTGGCCATAGCAACTGGCTACTTAATTATTACATTCAAGAACAAAGTTGAGGTGGTGAGAATTTAAAATGAAGCATTGCTGTTGTGCTTCAGCATTTTGAACCCTCTTTGTGCCATATTTTATTAACATTTTATGAATAAAAAATTTCCTCATCGGCATCATTGTAGCTTACCTTATAATTAGGTAACTTATGTAGTTTAATTTTATTTGAAGTTGATATTCTACAAGATTTGATATTGCAATAGAAAATTGGTTGAATGTTTATCGTTCAGGGGAAAAAAACTAGCTTAGAACTATTTGTTGAGATGTACAAATGTTTTAAATGTATTTTTGGTAATTTCCGAAGTACGCAGAAAAAATACAAAATAATGTGTTTATAGATTCAAGATACAAATGAGTTGGTTCTCAATTTTATTCATTTCTGTTTTCCAGAATGACAGTCGTGCAATCTTATATCTGTGAAGTTCTGAGCAAACAAGTTCCCAAGTTCTCCTCAATCCCTGACAATGTTAGTGAATTGATGATCCAAGCGATAGCAATCAACTGCGCGTACACATCCCGTGTAATGGTAAGATGTCAACTGGCAGTGATCTTGTCCATGATATTTAATTTATATGATAACTGTATCTGTATTGTCATCAAGCAACAATGAATTCATTCAGATTGAAATTGACAAATTCATAAGACCAGAGTTCAGACACTCTGAAATTCAGGCCCAACTAAAAATATCGGTTAAATAGCTGTAGACAATAGAGTGAATTGATTATTGAGGAATCTAACGCTCCAATTCTGAATTTCATTGAAATAGGTGTATCTACGTCTACATTTCAAAAAACTAATCACTATTTCCTCTTTTACAGCCCCCTGAAGAGCCTACAGAGCTTCCCAAACAAGTAGGTAATAAGACTGAGTGTGCGCTGCTGGGTTTTGTCCAAAATCTTGGTAAAAACTATCAAACGATTCGAGATGATATTCCTGAAGAAATGTTCACTCGAGTTTACACATTCAATTCCGTAAGGAAATCTATGTCGACTGTGATACCTCGCCAAGGAGGAGGCTTCAGACTTTTTACTAAAGGAGCTTCAGAAATAGTTTTAAAAAAGTGAGTAACATTGACAAAAATTCATCACATTCCAGTCAGAATGGGGAATTTGCATCAAACTTTTATATTTCTGAAAGTACATACAATTTGGATTATCGAAGGCTTCCGTTTCAGAGGCCGGAATCAGGGATCATTTGGGATTGTTGTCAAGTTTGAGAAATGGCTCAAAACGGAGGGAACTGCCACGTTGCATACATAGTTTTTTTCCTAGCTCCAGAAAAAGGGCGGTGATGGGGTTTGGTTAGTGGTAGGTAGACGCTCTGTGTGGAGGGACTGGGCTTGTGCCAACAGCAGTTTACCTCTGTTCTGCGCTACTTTTCAAATTGGCTTTTCCTTCCAATTCAAAGAGAAATGCGCCTTTCCCATGTTAGGCCTTAATGGTCAAAACATTTTGGCTTAAAGATCATTTACATGTTTTTTTTATTTTACAAATTTTTTTTTTTACATGGAATTAGAGCAGAAATGCATTGGAGAGCCACCCCAACGTTCTTGATAGAGTCATTTGACGAGCACAAAGCCAAGTGGCTGACTCTTGGATAGTCAAGTAGAGTCAGCACTTGCCCTTGACTAATTACTTTGGTCAGTGCTCTCTATGTGTCCACTGAAAAATTATCTCTGGCTTCGTAGTTTATTTGCCGATTGATTTCTCCACTGACAACTACATATTTCTCATATCAAAGTGTATTTTTTTACTAGTTTGGCAGATTCACTGGAGTAAAATCAACTCATCATGGCCGTTTATTTTGTTTACAGATGTGCTTTCATTTACGGATCTGGCGGTCATTTAGAGAAATTCACTAGGGAAATGCAAGAGAGGCTTGTTCGAAACGTAATTGAGCCTATGGCGTGCGATGGGTTGCGGACAATATCAATAGCTTATCGAGATTTTGTGCCTGGAAAAGCGGAAATCAATCAGGTTCATTTTGATAATGAAGTGAATTGGGACGATGAGGAATATATCGTAAACAACCTTACTGCCATTTGTGTAGTTGGAATTGAAGATCCTGTTCGGCCTGAGGTGAGTCCGATTTCACTGTTTGGCTTTTGACTTCTTGTGACCATTTTCTTGTTATACCAGTTATAGTTTGTACATTTGAATCATCATTTACTGTTCAAATATTCCTAGGTTCCGGATGCCATTCGAAAATGTCAACGTGCCGGCATTACTGTCAGGATGGTTACTGGAGACAATATCAATACAGCCAGATCGATAGCAACCAAATGTGGTATCGTCAAGCCTGGTGAAGATTATTTGATATTGGAGGGGAAGGAATTCAATCGGCGGATACGAGATTCCCACGGAGAAGTAATTTTCTTTTCAGTTTAGAGAATGCGCTTATAATTGGAGTTAATTGTATGTTAGAAATTCATCGACAGTCGATACACTTGTTCCAATATTCATTCGTCATTGTGGTAGATGCACTATTTTTCCTCCTCCTGTTTTCATTTTATTGTATTCATTATTTTGAACTGTTTTCTCTCCTACTTTTTCGTTCAGGACTCATTAATATTTTTATTTCAGTGCTAGAGATCGATCATCGCTGTTTACAAAAAATTTTCCTTGTCCACAGATTCAGCAGCACTTGATTGACAAAGTTTGGCCAAAGCTGCGAGTGCTTGCAAGATCGTCGCCAACCGACAAATACACACTAGTGAAAGGTATCATCGACAGTAAACTCAGTGAGCAGAGAGAAGTTGTAGCGGTTACTGGTGATGGCACAAACGACGGCCCAGCTTTGAAGAAAGCAGACGTTGGATTTGCCATGGTATGATTAGATTTCTTATTTCTCTATTTTTATGGTGTGTTAAACTTCCTAAGTGTTCGTTAATGGCTTTGAATCTATCGAGAATAATCAATGTGTTAAGTCAGACTTATTGTGACCCACTCATATAAACAAACTGTGTGCTCATCAGCGTCTACTGGTGGTTATCTAAGAAAAGTCAGTTGTGGATTCCATTAGTATGAAAATTTATTCCACAATAGATTTGAACTGAGAAGGGATGAGAGAATAGTTATATAAATAAAAAATTTGTAAGCGCTGGTAAGTTTTAATATTTTGTTGAATTCTTTTCTGTTCAGGGCATTGCTGGTACTGATGTAGCGAAGGAGGCATCAGACATCATCTTGACAGATGATAACTTCAGCAGTATAGTGAAAGCTGTGATGTGGGGACGCAATGTGTACGATAGTATTGCTAAATTCTTGCAGTTCCAACTCACTGTCAACGTCGTGGCGGTGATTGTAGCCTTTATTGGTGCCTGCGCTGTGCAGGACAGTCCGTTGAAGGTGAGGATGGTTCCCTGAAGAGTAAATCATAATGTACATTAACTGAAATCGCATCAATATGGTTTATAGCCAAGGTGAAATATATTTGACGAACTTTCAAGTATTTATTGATTATAAGCTAATGTAATTTTTCACTTTCACCATTGTTTTTGAGACCTAGGTGCCCTTGGTATCAATTTCGATAGGCTTTTAGACGCTGAATCGAATAACACCATAGCTAAAACGATAGCATCAATAGTCCCTTCAAGTCATTTAAGGAAGTTTCAACTCGAAAACTCCATTATAACTAATGTTCAATATTTTATCTGAGTGTGAGGATTACTAAATTGAATGGTAGATTGATTGAGATGCTCCAGGAAAGTATCAAAATAAAGCAACACTTCTTAGGCGTATGCAAATTTACTATCAAAGATTCCATGATAAGTATAATCAATCATGAATCAACAATGATCAATTTATTATAGTGTGCATTCATAAATGAGCATGTCCTTCATTTGCTTACACCATATATACAACCTCATTCAATGAATTCATCGGTCCTGTACAAGTTGGAAAAGAATAACATGACTGTACAGTGCAAATATGCTTGTGTATGTGCAAGCAAGTCTGTATAATTTTAGTTCAACTGATCACAACGATTTATATTTCAGGCTGTGCAAATGCTGTGGGTCAACCTTATTATGGACACGTTAGCATCGTTAGCCCTCGCTACTGAAATGCCTACACCTGACCTTCTTCTAAGAAAACCATACGGCCGAACCAAACCCCTTATTTCCCGTACAATGATGAAAAACATTCTGGGCCAAGGAATATACCAATTAGGAGTAGTATTTTCACTTCTGTTTGTTGGTAAGAAAACACTTTTGGAGTAGCATCGGAGTTTCATTCATAATTGTTAACGACATTTAACAAATTTGACGTTTGACTATTGTATGAATATTCCAGGTGACAAGCTATTGGACATACCTAATGGTAGAGGTGCTTTCTTGCCCACGGAGCATTTCACTGTCATTTTCAACACGTTTGTGATGATGACACTATTCAATGAAATCAATGCCCGAAAGATTCACGGGCAGAGAAATGTATTTCAAGGATTCTTCACAAATCCTATATTTTATTCCATTTGGGTGGGAACCATTGCGGCCCAGGTACGTAAATTTGGAAACTATTATCTCTTGTTAGTTTATTTCATTTTTTTGAAAAACTTGAAATGGATGTTCTCCTCATTTACAGGTTGTAATTATTCAATTCGGAGGTGCTGCGTTTTCTACGCATGCGCTATCCCTTGAACAATGGCTGTGGTGCCTTTTCTTTGGATTTGGCACGTTAATCTGGGGCCAGGTAGTAACAACCATTCCCACGCGGAAGATCCCCAAAATCCTTTCGTAAGTATCAAAAATACAATTTCTAAGTTGGCATTTAATGTAACTACTTCTATGGAAGGGGAATTCGTCTGGCGATACCTTTAAGCTCAAAGAAAAAATGTGGTTTATCTACTTGGGAAAATTTTGGCTTTATTGCCTAACAACCAAGACTTACATGTTTTGGCATCTTAGTGAGTTAATCTTTTGAGTTTTAAGTCTGACAAGGTTGAAACTTTTTTGCCATTTTCAAATTTCTACCTGTGAGTTTTGAAGTCAATTACTGAAGTTTATATTCGATTTCTTCACACCATGAAAAATTGAAATCAAGTGTAGCCTCAACTCACTTAAAAAGCTATAAATTACTTTAGCTGTTCATATTTGCTGTAAAAAATTAATAAATTATGGAAAGTTGAGTCGTAGGCAGACTTGGTGGCTCGTTCTCCAAAAGTACTTGGTAAAGAATTAGATACTATCTCCCCCTCAACGTCTCATTATTAATAAGTGTGGGGCATACTGGCAAGGAAAAAAAATTCATTTACCTAGCGTGAGTTCTTTTGAGTTTTTTCAATACACTTATAAATGTATTGGATTGTGCAGATGGGGCCGGGGCCATCCTGAAGAGTATACAGAAGCAATACATTTAGGAGAGGAGAAATTTGACTCAGACTCTGACAAGAAACCTCGTGCTGGGCAAATTTTGTGGATTCGAGGCTTGACGAGGTTACAAACACAGGTAACAAGTAATCCTCATTCTTTCAAAAACTTCATAGTTTCTTAGTTTCATTGTTATTCCTCCTTTATCCGAATACGTTTACTTGCTCCTTTGTTTTATCGATTTTTATTATTTTCGTACATAACGTTTGAATACCATTGAGGATATATACGATATTCGAGAGAGTAGTAATGCGTATTGGCTTGGCTCAATCCTCCCAGTTCAAATCATATCCACTAGCTTTACTCATTCATCAGGTTCATTTAAGGAAGAAGGTCTCATTTAATGTACTCAAAACAAATTTAAAAAACAAAATTAAATAAACAAAAACCCTGTTTGTTTGTATAACTAATCTATGTACCTCTATGTCATTTTATAAACATAATGCGCTGGATGAGTGGTCAATCTTATGTGCATGTCAGTCTTAGTCTAAAATTGAATCATTCACATCTGTGTAACTACTCTTATCTAATAATGTGTACCCCTCTTCTGAATCTCTTCTATTCTGGTAATACTATTTTTTGTAAATGCCAATGAATTCTCTTCTTGATTGTTATGGTCATGTCCTTACTTCCTATGAGCGTATCCGCAGATGCACCTTCGACAGTCGTGACTAAACTTTCAAACGATATCCATTCTTCAGAGTCAAATTAGTTGCAATTCTCAATTTATTCAACCAATAGTAAATAATTACTAGCTAGATAGTACTGCAACCGTAATTAGCATCTTTCCAATATAGCTGCATCTTTCTTCATGATCTTAGCTAGTGCCAAAGTGAATCTTTCAAAACTTTTTCATGGTTATTTGCTAGTAAAATATATTTCTGTGCACAAATACTTGATAATTGGTCTCACCTGTTTTCTTGGACGTAGAACCAAAACATTGGTTCAAACTGAATGGCTCGCGTAAAAGTATGTTGAGCATGTAGGTACTAAAAAAAATCACTGTGGACAGTGAGGAGGGATATTTCGACAATAAGGAATGGCATGGGGGTTTTTGGTTAAAACAACTCCTCTATGTGGGTCTACTGCAAACGAGACTGATTTTTCCAACATAATAACTCCACTCTCGGTTGTCTGGAGAAATGCCAGAGAGATTTAAAATGCTCTCATGCATTGCTAGCTTGAAAAGGCTCACCTTGCTTCTCTTTATAATAACGTTATATTCATGAAGGTCCAGTGTTTCTGAAGAGGTATTGTGGCCTCCTGAGGATGACAGATAAGACGAATTTAATTCAATATTTGTGTTTGCATGTTTTAAATCTCGCTTCGTTACATTTTGAAGGGTTATCATTTTCATTGTAAAGTGATTTCAACGGATAATCATTGAAAGATGACCCAAATAAACACCAAAGATTATTTGATACGTAAAATCAGTTGCAATACATATGATCGTACAATTATTAGTAGTTGATATACGGTACATTGAGTAGTATAAGGTGATATGAGACATGCCGCGTAAAAATATTTGACTGATGCGTGACTACACTCATAGCAAAAAATAAATACTACTACAATAATCTACACATTTCAGAAATTTGAACCCATTTTAAGCTAAAGCTATCCATAGAACACAATGAAGAATCAATTAATTCCACAATTTGATCTACACAAGAATCAATTCATTTTTTGTGAGTTTGAAAAATATTGGTATCCACAGATTTTTTGGAAAGTTCCTTTGGCACGAACTAATTATGCGCCAATAGCCATAAAGTTTATTTTCATACCTACCAATGTTATCAGAGGATAAATTTGGTCACATTTAAGCGTTTGGTTTTAGAAGTGGGTAAAAATATCTTCAGAAAAACATAGAAATTTGTTGTTTACGTATATGGAATTGACGGTTGTACTAATTTACTGATTCACTGGATAACATTCCATTTTGACGAGTATTGCTCTGCAGCATGGTTGACGGTGCATCCGGCCCATGTCCAACGCTCAAAGTTTTAATAAATTTACCCCGTTCAGTGGAGAGGGTTTTTGAAATTATGTTCAGATTCTCTGTGTTGTCTTTTGTTGCTTCAAAATAATGTAGTAAGAGAATGTGATAGTATAAAGTAGGTATCCAATATCGATACTCGAGTCAGTCAATCCAACTTGGCTGTTCATACCGCTCAACTGAATTTTTGTTTTACCGAATCATATCATCTAGTCTACACAGTGTTTTGTTATACACGATTCCAGATTATGATAGTTCAAAACTGACGAACGTTGTTGTTAGTCCGCAGTGGCATAAAATTCTAAGGATTCAACTGCAAAAGAGGAGTGGTTCTCAAATTGTGGGAAAGATCGTGCGTTTCTGCTGGTTGTGTTTGTCTGAGCTGTTCACTATTGATTTCACTCTGTTACATACTACCAATTATAGCCAACAATGAACGAAGCAAATTTCGATAGAAGCATTGAATGATGGACGACGTAAATGATTCTACAACATCCAATCCAGAGGAGTCCACAAATTTCCTGTTCTTCTATAATAGGAACATCATGTTTTGCAGAAACACAAACGGCCATTTGTTTTTTCACCAGTAAATTCTGAAGAATTATCCAATGATTGTATTGGAATAGCAATATAGCATTGAAGCATTCTTTCTTGAATACCCTGTAAAAATGGAATAATTTTATTGTTTACCTACTTGTTTTTTTTTTTTTTTTTTTTATTCATATACAGCTTTGTTAATACCGAAGGATTTTTCATAAAACTATGAATCATCGACATTTTCAACGAATTTGAAGTCCTCGAAAAAGAACCACCTAAATGATTGAAATCATTTGAAATCAATGAAACGGTATTACGAAAATTTTTTTTAAGGATTGTTCATGGAAAATAAGGATGTGTTCATACAAACACCTCACTAGGAACATTCCAATCACATCTTTATTCTATCAACGTTCTTTGTCCTTTCACACTGTTGTATGTATTCGTGCATTTCTTCCACCTCCTTTATTTCCACAAATTTGCTTCAAGTCCGCTTGAAACTGTCTTGCATGATGTTACCTTCATGTTATTCACACTCACTTGATCAGAACTGCCAACCATTGTTACTACTGTTCCAGATAATAAGAATGGCCAGTCCACATAAGCACTCAATCCCTATTGCTTTGACATCTACATTTTGGCACACGAGCATGATTATTCTCATGTGATCTAGAACCAAATGGGATCAGCATTCATTTATTCTGTATTGAAGATTGGGAACTTGATTTTTGATTGATCTTTTATTACGTAGCTTATTTAGGTTTTTCAAGACTTTGTCACTGCAATGTCTGAAGCTCATTCTACCATGCTTCAACTTCATCGCAATGTTGAAAGCTCATTTTTCCTTTCCAACCAAAGTTGTGTCGGTAATTAAGGATCTTTGTCCAGGAATTTTTTGCTTGACCAGAATTTCGTCCTAACAGTTCATTTTTGTCTATTTTCCGTTGAGTTCGTCTTGAGGTCCACAAGTTCATTCCAGTTGGTAGGTAATACTTGGTACATGGGATTTACAGCAATTCTCCGCTTGATAGTCAACATCATCTATTGGTCAGTGGAAGCACTGAAACGTTTAACTTCTGTTGTTAGTAAGTTTCCTTCTATTATTGAGTTGAGAAGGAGAATAAGTTATGATGTTTTCAGGGCAGTGTTGCTCCATTAGATGAATACTCAGGTCACTGGTCCCTGACTGATCATTCGAGTCCATTTTACTTTCCCTAAATTCCAGCTCTAAGAACTTCATCTATATTAATGTCTTATTAACTTGGATGTGATCTCATTTTAGTACTAGTCCACATGAGATGATCTTCATTTCATTTTGTAGAGATCTACTGTCATCGAACATTCATTCTCTGTACCTACAATCCTTTCATAACCCAAGAATTAGATCATCGTACTGTTCAAGTCAGCAGTTGCTTCAGCCTTTATTTCAGTTTTAGTTAATGGGGCCAAAGGGTTTGCAAGGGACGAGACTCTGCTCACCCATGTTTGATAACCAATTATGGTTCAACGGAGAAATCCACCAGCCTCCTCTTGTCGACGAGTGGGTATCAATAATTGATCTAATGAATTAAATCTTATTCAAGGATTCTTTCTCAGTATCAGTAGGAAAAGAAGGAAAAATAGGTTTCCTATTTAAAAAAATATCCAGATTTTTTTAAAACTATTAATTCAAAACCATATTCAAAATACGTCGAACAAAGGTTATTTACCTTATACATGGTTTTTCTCTAGTTGAGAATGCTATGCAATGCTGGGTCCTTGAAATCCTAAGAGTTTTGGAGGCTATTTGAGGGCAAATGCGATTTTTTGTAGGCGAAGTAAAAACGCTAAATAACAAACCCTTCCTGTTCATTAACAATGATTCTCTCCTTCCACCAACAATGATTCACATGAATATTTATGTAGCAACATCGTATTTTGATCGAGCGCCTATTTGTGATCGATGAAGCTTGATATGCACCTG
Organism: Tupiocoris notatus; assembly: GCA_037159825.1. NCBI lineage: Eukaryota > Metazoa > Arthropoda > Insecta > Hemiptera > Miridae > Tupiocoris > Tupiocoris notatus. The sequence goes on from JASJUZ010000283.1 coordinate 171,752, forward strand.
TTGTTTGAATGCCGGGGGCATTTTATTCAGTGTAAACGCTTGTTGTGTCCCCGCTTAAATCAGAACTATCTCGTTCGAAAATTTTTGATTAGTATTGAACTCGATGAAGCAGCTGCTGATTCATCGATCTGCAACTAACACTGACATGCAAAATACTACCTGCTTTCTACTGGTTCTTTTAATTATTTTCAAACTGTTTTATTGTATATAACTGACATGCATGAAGTACAGCTATGTTTCGATTCACCACTACCATTCGGGTCAAGTAACGACTAGTGACCAACGAATCGGGTGAAACGAATCGATAAATGAAAAGGCGTAATCCATTTCAAAATTTGCAAACTGCTCATTTGACGCGTCAAATAAGCTATTTTACCTCTTTGTAATGTTCATCAATACTGAGAAAAAAATAGTCGGCTTATTGTGGAAAGTTCTCCCTCCGAACCCATTTGAATGGTGAAACGGCAAATGATTCTCAAGTGAGCCACGGTGGGGGGGGGGGGGCTTGTAGTTACGAGATTTTTGAATTAAGTGATTCGAAGAGTCGATATGCGAAATCAGGCTGAGCCGAATTGTCTCTGCTGCGAAATAACATTTTCCGACTGCGTGTATTGGCTCGTTTTTCCACCACCAAAGTTTTTAAAACAACTTTTTTCTTCGAGTGATTTGGTGGGGGAAAAAATCGCGATTATTTTCTTGAAAACATGCATTATGTAAATAATTTACTTATTTTCAAAGGGCAGAAGCGAACTGTTCTAATTGTTGCGAATTGAAAATCCAATCGCAACTTTCAAGTCTTTTATTATCTAGTCATCCGTCGTGCTAGGTTATAATGTACTTACTGTGAGCGATAACATGAGACGATGTGGAAACAAAAATGATGGTACTCTTTTGCTTTTCGCATGCATCATAATGTGATCTCTCCTCGTAACCAGCTCAAGCTTGAAGCCGATTCCCTGATGAAGTTTCTCAAGCAGAATGAACCGCGCCTCTCTTGGAACCTCGGTGGAGAGCTTGGTCCCATTGGAGTAGAACTTCTTTATTGCAATTACTGACTGAAAACCATGATCTCTGTTGTTCTGTTCTTCGACCGGAATGTATCATTGAACATTAAAACTTGGGTCGATACATAAAGAGGGGAAAGGACGTTTATGCAAGGGTTGCAACATATATTTGAACCAACTTTTCAACTCTGTTGATCGGATTTTTTTAGCCACGCAGCAACGTTCCTGACTTGTTCTTATACCTATTAAATACCTATTAGGTACCTGCAAAACAATGAGTTCCACCATGCATCAGTGGGTACCTAATTATTCATATTTTTGGAATGACGAGGCCTTTTTTATTATCTCTTCTTTCACCCGAGTCTCTCCCACAACATTTTTGAGTTTCTACGCCAAGAACGGGCAGCTGACGCTCGGAATCATTTTTCAACAAGAATTTCATCAGTTTTCTTCTCATTCCAACTCGTAACCCTCCAACACTTCATTCGATCTCGTGAAGTTGAGCTCTGTAATGCGTGATTTTGGAGTTGAATGATAACAGTGTGGATAAGTGAATCCTCATCATGAGTAGCACACGACCATGTTCCCTTCTATCAAATACGGTGAAAGCCACGAGATAGTGACAAGTAATATGGATTACATGACACAGGCACGTGTACGCTCTTGATTTTTTAGCGCCCTAAAATACCGAGTTGGAAGGTGCGTATTTTTTCCAATAAGATTCCGGAATTGACGTAAACAATAGGAATACAGTCAATTTACTTTTCCCATCAGCTATAATGACAAAAAATTATCAATAAGTGCCGATAGTCGTCGTGTAAACACATTTATCGATCCGATAAAAGAGAGCAACTACTTTTATAACAATATCGGCAAACAAGAGGCGATTAGTAACTTGAAAATAATTTATTCCTCGTGGAAACCATCGATATTTTTCAAGCCGTCGGTCGTGGCATAACGACGAATACTATAATCAACTGTAATCAATATTTTAACACCTGTATTAATTCTAATTATCAACTTTGATTAAAGCCTTAAGTTAAAAAAACTATTAACCTTCAAAGTTAAAATTATAAATAATTATAGGCTTTAGCAGAAAACTGCAACTTTAATTTTGCAAACTAAAATCATCATTTGAATATAAAGCAGTATGGTTAACTGGTTATTAAAACCAAACGTAGTTTTTGCCATATTCAATGTGAAAAGGGTTTTTTCTCATTATTATTAACTGGATTGAAAAAAACCACAAAGAAAAAACACCATGAAATGACTATTGCTCCGTAATATTCTAATTATTGATCATTAATTAACATAAGATATTGGCTCATGTGTTTCGACACTACTGTTATTAGCTACGTGAAGTATTAAAATACTCTCAGTTGGTGTAATTAGTTATTTTAAAAAATTCAATTTCTATTGAGTGCCAAACGATTCTAGTTTGTTTTTTTGTTTTTGAGAATTTGACATTTTTAACGTTGCTCGTACCACCGTGCCATATTTCTTTTTAAATTTGCCTGTTACGAGAGCGTTATCCGACATCTCGATCGGAGCAGCTACTTCAAAAAACACCAGGAACTCACTTCAGTCCTTGAAAAATCCAATTTTCGATCAGTTCTCTCAGAATTTGACTTGTTAGCTTACACCATGGCCGGTCTACGTCGTACGACTCGTACGTACAATGATGATGTTTCACTTCTTAACCCTGACTGTATGATTGGTGTGATTATTTTACTACCTTCCTACCATCGAGTTGACAATTTTGGTTGGCATAAGTTTTATTTCAAATCGTGATATGGGAACACCTTTATGTGAAGGGCGACGCTCTGAAACAGGGATAATACCACCGAGCTCCCTGTGCTTTTTCCAGCTCCGAGTAATAAGAGCATTCAAGTCAACGCTGGAAGACCTGGAAGAACGGAGATCTGTGCATAGCTTACACAGTTTACTCAGTTTGCGAAGTTCTCGAAGTCATACAGGACCGAGACCGCTATCTGACATCACGTACATTGACGACGACCCAGTGAAAACCCCTTCGCCTCACAACAATTTGAATCTACTAAGGCACAATTACATGACAATCACTTCACCCATCGATCCTTACCGTCTGAAAATCATCTCTCCTAACAATTTCCTTCCCGATATTGCAAAACTACCTCACGAGACGAGCATTTAATTCGAATGTATTTCAATCGCATAATCGTAGTCTGTTAGAATTTTGAAACATCTCGTTTGTTGTTTGTATTTTTACCTGTCGACAATACTTCATTGTATACTGTTTCACGCCGATTTGTTTGCCCCTTGTAGATTTCAAAAGCCAGTGTGACCGCTTGAGATTCCTATAGTTGAAGAATTTCGTTATTCACGTGTTAAGTTTTACGTGCCCTGAAACATTCATCGTGTGTTGTGCATTTCTGCAAATTCAAAGATGGTTCCTTCTTCATTATCAAGAAATGGTCCAAGACCGGGAGGGTTTTCCTGTGACAAAAACGTAGATATTTCTTTCAACTGTTCCATACTGATGTTTTTGAAATGATGAATCCGAATTCGATGTTTGCATCCTGAGAGGTGCTTTCGTCGTAATTGCATAAATTCTAAAAAAAGTTCGACCGATTATTTCTCTCGCCCGCTTCTATTTTGGAAACCACGCATATTTGGGAAATTCACTCCATGCAAAATTAAAGCAAACGAAATTTCTTACCAAATTAATGATTAGTTTTCAAGAACTTTTACCATTCGAATAGGCGCTGCAGCGATCTTTAAAAGGGACCGCATCTGAGAATTGAGCTCATTCGAGAGCGAGCACACTCCTATCGAAACAGTAGCAATTCTTTGCGTAGTAATTGTATTCATGGTCATTTTTTTATGCCTAAAAAGACTTTGAAAAATTAGTGTTGGTATGAAAATGACCGACTAATCAACACTGGCGAAAGAATCCAACGTCCGTAAAGTCGATATGGTAGACGAAAAGATGCAAACTGTCGAAGTAAACTTGATTTCAAACGTACCGTAATTCGAGCGGATGTAACTCAAGCAATTTTTTTTAATTGCCGTAGTTCAGATTCTGATGTTCCAAATTTCAAAAACGAGTACCCGGTACATTTTGTATGAAATTTCGAGTACTTCTTTTATGTTTGGGGAGATCATGTTCGGAGAATGCATAGTTTCCGAAATCGATGCAAAAAATAAAATGGTTCCTCATTTTTTCAAGTTTATTTCGATTCTCGACTGATGCTCTCCTTGGATTGGAGCTTCAAATTAGGATTCAGCAACTTGAAAAAACGTATAGAACCGTTGAAATGAAATATCAATTTATTTCAAGACGTCTTTTATGAAACCTTGGTACGCGGACGGAGGAAAGAGGTGGCGTTGGCCGAGAGATGAGTTCCAAGTTGAATTTGAATAGCCTTTTCCACTTGTATACATTTTCCGAAAGCTGGAGTGAGCCGTTCCCTCAGACTGAGTACTACCATATTTCTCTTCTTCGAAAAAAATCTTTCTAAAGACCGATCGAAATGTTCCTACATTTACTGTCTTTCTGTAAAATCATTCGGGGTGTTGTCCTTTTCACTACTATATAATTATATAGTATATAGGTATAGGTATGGGTTTAGTAGTTGATTATTTGTGTATGGAGAGTGGGAATCTATAGTTATTATTATTAGTAGTTAGTAGTTGCTATAATTTGGTATGTAGTTGGTGGTGATTGAATGTACTTTGTATCATAAAGTATTGGGTTTTTCAACTGGAGCAAAGTTGTAGCAGAATTAGACGTAACAACTTTAAGTTTTCCAAGATTTGTAACTTGCACGGTGGATAATTTGAACAAAAAGTCGTCAATTCAGATGTTTGAATATACCAAAAGATAGGTAATTTAACTGTCCACATTTTCCCAATGTAATGTACCTATCCATTTTTCAACCGTTTTTGCGTTATTCAACAATAATAGTGGACTATACACGAAAAAATCACATTTTTCAACTTTAAACGTTCTTTTCATCTATTTAGTGCGAAAGAAACAAATAATGAACCATATATTATTGATATACACATCATCAACTATCATTATGCCGAATTTGAACTAAATCTATTGCAAAAAATTTTTCGCGAAAAATCCAAGGGGGACCCCTGCGATTTCTTTCAACCGATCAGTTAACGTTTTTTTACTCCTCTCTCAATACAGATAAAAATCTGAAATTTTCAGGAAAGTTGTGTCTTACCAGGATGTATTTTTGTGATTTTTTTTATTTCTCGGAAAAATCTGCAAGTGGTCCAAAAAAATCGGTTTTTGAAAGCTCGAAAATTGGACTTTAACGATGATTTTTGGGGGTCAAAATTTATGATAATTAATTGTTTTATTATGCAGAAGTCTTCATTTGAACGCCTTACACACGTACATAGCAAAAAATTTGGTGAAAAAACTTTTAACAGAGCCAGAGAAATTATTTTCCGTAAATCGAGTTTTTCGCCGGCCGGAATTCCGAGCTCGGTGATAGTGAAAAATTAAATTTTCGTTTTAAAGCGATTTTGAAAGCTATTCTTATAGGAAATTGAACGCTGAATCCGAATTTGACTTCAAAACGGCGGAATTTTGACGACAACTATCATTTTTTACCAATTTCAGTAGTTGAAAATCCGTTGCAAATACTTACAGTATGGATCAAATTTGATTAACTAATGATTCTTACAGGAAATTAGGCGTAGAATTCAAATTTGAAGTGAAAATAATCGAATTCGAACAATTTATAATATTTTTCGAATTTTTTTCGATTTTCATATTTCATAAGAGGGGGGAAAATTGCACGTAACGGATAGTGAACTATAATGTAATATACAAAATGAAAAAAAAAAGAAAAAAAAAACTCCTTTCCTATCAGCCTTTCTACCTGGTCCTGGTCCTTGTCCAGCCCGTACCAGTACCTGAGTTGTGGAATTTTCTTTTGAACCAACCGTCCCTAAATCAGGTTTTGGAGAAGGAACGGCTCACTTCGTGCATTAGCGGCTAAAAACTAATGACGATCTTACAATCCGCTCCAGCGAACTCTCCTTATCGAAGAGATGAAAAATACCTTTTGGAAATCGAGCGAGCACATTTACGCACGAACGAGTATGCTAGTGCAGCGCGAATTGCGCCATTCGCCATGGTAATATCGCCATGCGATTGTGAATTCTGTGAATGTGGAGCTATCGTCTAGAGCAGCTGCACCTGACTCATCTCGTGATTTGCGTTGTTAGCAATATTCTCGCATTTATACTTGCTTTCAAACTGTAGATTATAGTTATTGAATCTTTCTTCTTCAGATTTCGCATTAGGTGGAAAACGGTTCTTTAAAAAATTGTGTATAACTTATATTTAACATGAATACGTTGTACGAATTCAGTTGGTTCCTAGCGTGTAATCGTCAGCTAACGCATACCACACGATTAATATCTTCCATATGATAATTTCGTTGTCTACCACTATTGTAAACAGTTAGGCGGTTAGTCAAATAATCTTAGTGCGAGATATTAGCTCGGTGGTGCTAACTATCTCAGTTCCTTCTATTCTCCAAAAAAAAAAAAAAAAAAAAAAAAATTGAGTATCGATATTTCACTCGTGTTCAATTCGCTTGGTGTAAGAAAAGCAATATTAACTCGTTAATCACCTTCGTTTGAGTATCCAATACCTGTTACGACGGGAAACAGGATACTTATAGTTAGGCGTATTCGAATAATGGATGCCAAATCTTACGTAATAGTTTATGAATTCGATTATTCACTTTTATGTACCTAACTCATGAGGCCTTATTTAAATTGTTGAAATCGAACTCGCTTCGTTACACTCAAAAACGTACATTCCATTTTCGGAAACTTGCAAATAGTTGTACCTATTGAATTAAATTTCTTTCCCTCAGACGGATGTAGAAAATATATTTGAATGAGCTAGCCGATTATATTACCTTACGGGTAAGCGAATAGCTTTCATACTCGAAATAGACCCAAGTTGTTTTTTCACCCGATATAACAGAACGTTGATGACGCATTTCGGTGGGCCTAATAGGTCCAACGTCTCTAGTCTTTCTAAGCGACTTAGTGTATGTATTATGCAATTGACAAAATAAGCTTTCTTAAAGTTTAAGAGTATTTTTTTTAACTTCGTTCTGGTGTACTTTCAAGAATGTAAATAATCATTGAGTAGATATAGGTACCCGATTCGGGGGAAGCAAGTGAGATCAGTTTTAGTTTTGGTAGTGAAAACATTCGATAAAATATATATTCTGATTTTTACGGTGGTCGATCATTATTGTACGAATATTTCAATCCCCCCAATATAGGTTTACTCCAAAACAGATGTTCCTAAACTCCATTGTTAAACCGATCCCATCTCTCAAGAATTACCTCAGTTGTTTATCAATTTTCTTTACCAAACTGAACCGAACTGCAGTTGTTGACCACTCGGAAAGCTCAAATGCCTAGTAACTAAAATAGTGTATGCATCTTCAAAATGTTTCCTATGCGCATTGAATTTCATCCTCAATATCATCTCAAATCAATTTGTGCAACGAGTAAAATTACACGCGGCCAAAAATCATCACTTCTTCGTTCATCTCAGTTATAGTCAGGTTGAGGGTTAAAACAGATGCTACAGTAGCGGACATGAAACTTGGCGGGTCTAGAAACTTGCGACGTTGCTACCTTTCGCTTACAGCTGTTGATTATCAGGCAACAATGGGCGGTCACGTCGCCACCTACTGGCGATAGAGCTGAACTACTCTGGCTGTCAATTCGTTAGAACCAAGTACATCAACAGTGCAAAAAGCGATCCAATTTTGTGTCCGCTACTATAGATGTAAATATATTAAATTTTTCGAGCGATAAAATTTTTTTAAGTATGCTTTATCACAGTTAAAACCACCTATGAAATACCTTTGTCTACAACGAAATTACGCTTTGAAGTTATATTTTGATTATTATTCAAATATCCATTCTATCCAAGTTAACGCTCATATAGTATCTGCGCATGAAACCAGTGCAAATTTTGAATGGCCGGAATACAAGGAGAGTTGCAAAAACAAATCTGTCCGAGCCGAGGTTGGGAGAAGCTCTATTGGCCATGGATCTTTTTATTTACATTTATTTTCTATCATCATTTAAAAAAAAAATTAATTTATTTGTTTTCATATTTTTATTATTTATTTATATGTGCATAAAAAAAAAATTATTTACACTTACGTATTTTCTTTTATTTATTTTTCTTTCTTTTATTTTATTTCTTGAATGAAGCGACTTGAGGTTGTCTCGTGTCCATAAGAATATTGTTGAATTATTAGCTCAAACTTTATTGTAACGAGATAACAAAATCAGTTCTACATTGAACATAAGAGCGGATGAAATTTATTAAGCAAAGGCTACTTGAGCGAGTTCTTTTGAAAGTAGGTGAATCGAGGTTAGTATATAAATCTCTACCTACGTGGTTGAAGAGCTGAATCCCGTTAGAGGGGCGAATATTGAGTTGACTCCTGAGTTTTAACTGGGTGTCGCTACCCAGGGAAGGATGGTGTTGAATACGAGGAACTAAATGAACGGTTTGAACATTTAAAATAGAATATCACGCCTCCACTTCCAATATTAAATTGAAAATGCGCCTTAATCATAGTTCGGTTACTTACTAATCGATATGGTTGAGTTTTGGCGGGACTCGAAGTATTCTCCGACCTTGTAGAAACTTTTTTTTATGTTAATCAGAAATTTAAAAGAGCAGATAATAATAGTAAGAATAATATAATTGAATAGCGTTTGTTACCTAGTTAGTATAGTCGAAATTCGTTTGCTATTCGCTGCCATTCGGATTTCCGGGGTGAGGACTTTTACTGCAAATTTTTATGTAATTAATTATTGGAATCCTTTTCATATTCGAATAGTTAATGTATAAAAAGTACCTTGAAATCACGAGCAGTTTTATCATAGTATTTTAAATATTGTCCGGGTCGATATTTTCTCCAGGTCCTTTGTTCAACAATTTATAAATACTTTTTGTATGTAAATAATTTTAATTTAGTCTCACAAGTAGGATACAGCAGGGAGATCTGCCGTGAACCCTGAGTTCCGTCTCGCCCGATTTCATTTACGTCCTGTATCTTAGAACTTATGACACGTTATACACATTGTTTGTATAGATAAGCTCGCTTTTCAATGAGCAAACCATGAAAAGCCTTCGAAGAAACATTGTTGATTGAATTAAATAAACTACTATTAACCAGTTTTTATTATTATTTTTTTAAATTATTTTTAAAAGCCTGTTGTACGCCTACCTTATAGAGTTCGGATTGCTGAGCCGCTGATTTTAGGAATCGTTTCGATACGAGTGTCAAGAATGTTCTAGAAAAAAAATCGTCCTACCAGTAGGGTAAGGAGCGAAAGAGGATCTGCAACTACGTTTGTTTAGATTTCTCCACCCCTCTATTCCTCCAACAACCGACCGCGACATATTAATGCGTACCTTGTATAGTTTCCAATAGCTGAATGAGCAATGTTTTGAATGATATATCATACCTTGCCATATTTAATGTGCTAGCTTGTCTCCATTTTCCTTACCCTTAGTTTGTGTATTTCTCCCTTTTTCATAGCCATTTCACCTACTTTACGATTCGTGTATGTTATCGTTTACCTTTTTCCGTCTCTTACGTTTTTCCACCAAAGTTGCAGTAATAAAAAGTACAACTTGTTCGTGCCTCTTCTTGTAGGACCTACGTGTTACATTCTGTATTCTCACCGTCGTCCATTTCGTCTGAACCTCTGTTATGTTTGACCGTATTTCACATGTTTTCGAATTAGTGCTCATTTGATGATGCTCTATCTCTCTCACTCTCTCTCTCGCCCCCCATTAAATGTTTTATGAACCCCTCACGTGTTTGGTGGTATACGTCAACCTTACACGCGGCTTGACCGATTCGTTGTTGAGAATTGGTGCACTAACCATTGTGCGGGTCTCACGACAGTGCATAGATATGTTCGAATACTACGGTGTACCAATTTTTTTTTTATTTTCAAAATGAATCTTTCACAATCGTTCATCCATTTTCTTTTTAGCGAAGCACCCTGTTTTTTTCCTTTTTATGTCATTTTTTTACCATCTTCTCACTGCTGTATTGGCCTTTACTCTTGAAGGTGATAGGTGGTGAATTGCAAGAGCGTTTGATACCAGTCCCCTACAGCAAGAGCTCCACTGACCAAGCTGTAAGACACTTTCCTACATTCTCAGACTGTCCGCTCGTTCGCAGTTTGTGATGCTAATGCTATTGCTGTTGCTGTGTCTCTGATAGTGTGTTTCTTTCCTATAACTGTGCATGCTATCTACCTCATCGTTTTGATCCCACGATTCGAATGAACTTACGGCTGGACTATTTCCGTTAGAGGGTTCCATTATGCTGCTGCCGCTCTTTTGCTGCTGCTGTTCTCCATAGATTATGAATGCGATGAAACGATTTTTCTACTAAAATTACCTACTGCGTGTATTTTTTCCAGTCGAGTGATTGAAATAAGTTGCTTACGTTGTGCAGTGAAATCTATCTAACCGACAAAATGCATTTAGTGATTATGATTTTTTTTTTCAAAAGATTTTTTTCTTCTAATATTGTATTGTTTCCGTTGACATTCTTCGCTGTACTTATTTTCAGCTATAGCGACCGAATTTTAGCGGTCCTTTTAGGGTAGTTGCATTCCGTAACTCATATCACTCTCGCTCGACGAGAATATAATTGAATAGATGATTTTATTAATTTGGCTCACTTTATTAATCTATAACATCGCATAAAACAGCTTTGGCGAGTAGTTTTGAAAATTAGCTATTCTATTTATGAACTGCGATATTCGATCGTGCTTTATAGACCATCGTTATTATTTTACACGCATAATATCCTGAAATTTATTCCGTGCTAATGAAAAACGGCCGTTTGTTAGCGAATTTTCGAAGAAAATCATGCTATTGATCTCGTTCCAAAACAATTCAAAAATTTCTATGACTCGAGAACCATAAAAGCTATTGTCTCCTTGTTGGTTTTATTCGAATCAGCGTGAAAAAAGATAAATATAGGTAGCGTATAGAAATGAATTAATATTCCCTTTTTCAAAAAAAAAAAAAAAAAAAAAGAAAGAAAGATCTATGTATATTTTTATACATTAGTGCGTATATATAGTGCTTTAAAATACCAAGTGATTAGCAATTGACAGTAAAGAACGCTCACACCAAAAACCTTTGCTGTCTTATTCGAAAATTCGCTCGTGAAGCCATGCTGCATGGCTGCTTCTTTTTCTTTGTTCTCCATAGATTCTATTGTAAAGAACTCGTGATGATGGAATCAATAGTGCACTCTAATGCACCACACGGATTTCGAGAACCGTTCAGTCGTATTCTAATTATTAGCGAATACATAAAACTACAGAAGCGTCAGTTGGTTGACGACCGTTGAATATCTCGCACAATCTTGATATTATGGAAAAACTAATTCGAAAGAGAAGAAGTAAAGAAAATGAATATAAGTAAAATATAATAAAAACTTCCAAAAAGGAGCATCATTGTTCTGTTAATATTGATTTCAGTCCCCTTTCAATTTTCTGGGGTACGTTCTATCGAGTCACTGTTAAAATTACCTTCTGGTGAAAAACTGACAAAATTTTCGTTCGAACTCTACCGTTTGATATCAGTACCGTCCAATACCGACTCATCATTCCGAAAACCAATAGGCAACGCAGCACTGAGCTACTAATATTATTCATTCTGTAAACGTAATATTTCTACCATCTCCGTGACGTCAAAAAGGCTCTGCTTTGTCTGAAATATGAAAAGAGAGAATTGTAACTTCGATTTGATAATGCGGAGTACAGTACTATACATTCTAGTATCACGTTACATAAATAAAATATCGTCCGGCTTTGAGGGATTCTATCATCACTAAAGCTTCCAAAAGCCAAAGTTTAGTCCAATATGAAGTCCAACAAATGGTGTCCGTTGTTGCCTGTTGGCTTCGAGCATCGGAATTGCTCGCTATATACTTTACGGCAGTGCAGCCAACTTTTGGGCAGTGCAGCCAACTTTTGAAACAAAAAATTCCCTTGGCCACGAGGAGCTTGGAGACCTTACTTTTGGGACAAGCCTCGTACTAAGTCAAGGCCTTGGTATAATTTTTACAAAAAAAAATACCTTTCGCAGAAGGATCTTAAGTTGGCTGTTGGCGCCGAGTCGAAAATGTTCCCGGTTATTTCATTCTCTGGTTGTTGCATTCCTTGTGTTGCCAGATATTATTATTACTAGCCCGTAGAAAACCTAATGGTTTCACATTGCCCCGACAATCCTCCATGGCGCAACGTTTCCAATACAGGATCCTTCCTTTCATCAAATTTAGAAGCAAGCATAGGCTGTTCCCTTTTTTGCGAGAAACTGTATTATCAACCATACTACTCATCAGTGTAGCTTCGAACCATAGGTGTATAATATCTTTCGCGCATTCAAATCATTATGAAACCTAGTCATATTTTCTAAGTCATCATTATTATTTTTTAATTTGACTTTTAATTTCAAATGTTTTTGGTTCCTGTATTTACTCCTCTATGTCGCAGATCCCCTTGAAACGATTTTCCAACACTTGGATACAATGATTGGATACTATGAATTCCTGAGTTGGATCCGATATCTTCTTATACAAGTATCTACTCTCATTTCAATTTTCGAGTTGTTCCCAGTTAACCAAATGAATCTAATGCTAATACTTAACATAAGAAAAAAGGAGTGCTCTGAATTACTCCCTTTAGTTGTGACAGTTTTACTCGTGGGATGGTTTCACGAAACAAACGGGAATAATCGTGTGTACGTTTTTTGTACTCACAATAAATGAGCTCCATCACATGATTCTGCCAATTGTGATCTGAAGTTTTTAGTGTTTTTTTCCTTTCTTCACATTTCTCTCGCTCTCTCAACCTTATCTATTTCCTAATTTTATTTTTCAATTGTTTTTTCTCTTACCCTGCAATTCTTTAGTTCGAAATGTCCTTCAATCTGAAATTTTAGGTTGCCGTTCTAACTAATCGCCTCTTTCTAGAGTAAACCCGTACTCTTTCTCATTCGATTTCTAACACATGATAGTGAGTATTCTTTTTCTTGTTAAATATAATTTTCTCTCTGTCCACGGTCCTTTCGGGTTTTGACTTATTAATGATATTTTGTCTCATTCTTTGAACTTAGTTGAGAAAACTCGCCCACCGATTCGCCCTCTTTTGAGTCATCGACTCTCGTTACACTGTTTATGCTGATCGTGTTTTCCTCAGGGTCTAACTAACATGGAACAATTTGATATTTGCAAGGGGGCGAAGTGATCATGTAGATCACGTCGTAAAACAATAGCTTGATACTCCTGAACTAGATTCTGTGGATGTATTCTTTGATTCAGATGAAAAATTGAAATAATTAACATCATTTCTACCGTAAAACCCTTAAAATTTTTCTGATTTAGACTAGTTCGTTTTCGTATGTTACTGATAAGTTAGAAAATCTGTGCGTTATTATTAGCTTTTTGTATACTTTTTTTTTTAGTGCGTTACTATTCCGTAGCAAAATTCAATTGTATGTCATACTGTACTGAGAGAGTGAGAGAGATGTAATATTGACGATGAAATACATCCCATCTACTGCGAAGTATAATAACTAAGTTTTAGAATGGCGAAGAGATTGGATTGACCAGAACCGTTTGCGATAACGTATCTGTGCATGATAGTTTTATGTTGAGTTTTGCACATTTATCCATTGATCACAACGATGATTTCTTCCAATCGGCCTACCGAACTCCTTTTCTAATTTGGCTTTTCTGTAGCAATTCCGAAGTATCACGCTCATTAGCTTGAAGCATCTGTGCTCTAGAGGGCTGCATTCAGTTATACATATTACTCGCTTCTTTCTAGACAATCTACTATGTTGCAGTAACCTCTTTTTCTCCATTGCTATGTTTTCATTAAGCTGGCAATCATTGCGCGAAAAATATTCAGTTCATCGCGATAGCTCAGAAATTTATTATCTCTGAGAGACCGAGGCAGAGTTGTCTCATTTTCCATACACGAGTAAAAACGTTTAGAAGTCATCAAACTCATAACATTCAAAAGAACATTTGAATGTACTTTTGCGAGCTGCAATGCGACCTCCATACCCTTCTCCATGTAGATCGAATCCCTTATTGTCACTGTGGTATCGAGATAGGTGGCTTGCTACGAACTTTTCACCATACGCTTAATTGAATTAATGAAAGTCATGCAGATGACTTCCATCTACGCTCTTTTCAACTAGATTTTGCTGACTGGGTAATATACTTTTTTTTAGTCTGATGATCACGAGTATGAAAATTAAGACGGAGAATATATCTGTAAGATGAAGATAGCGAGGGCTTAGTTTCATGAATTTAGTCATCTTTATTATCACTCTTCGCTTTGACCCATTATTGACTCGGATTATAAGAAAATATTCGTAGATACCCAATAACACGTAACTTTTCCAATAGTAGCGAAATCAGGTCGCATCGCTTTTAGGACTAGCGTCTAAAAACTTGGAAAAATCAGAATCTTTCTTTGCCATTCCAATCCTCCCACGATTCCCATATTACCTACTTTTATGGTCAAGTTCGTTCGTACTCAAAGCGAAACGCCTGGCACTTCACTAATCTCCCAGTATTTCCTTCTTCAAGTTGTGTTATCAGTATTTTAATGACCAAACAGCTCCACTAAAAAAGCGCCGCGTATTCTTTAACAAAAAAAGTAATTTAAAAAAAAAAAAAAAAACTGCCATTATTCCTTCTTTTTTAATGCTTCGCCGTAAGCAAGATCTTGAAAAATCTTCTTTAATTTTATCACCCGGTATCGGCTCATAAATCAAATTTATAAGTCCGTGTGCTTGAAAATATTTTTTTAAATTTCATTTGACGGTTAGAATGGACAACAAAATATTTTTTAAACCTCGAGGTCTTAGCTGTACGGCTAGAACCCGCCCTAAACCGAAAACGATTCCCTCAAATACCAGCCCCCTCCTTCGTGGTGATCATTTAATTGAAAACAATTTTTTTCCTGCGGGATTGAAATGTTGCTCATTTAAAACAGTTGCTACCAAAAGTATAAATACTTTTTTTTGCGAAATTATAACCACCAAAGCTGAGTCGTATTCGACTGTAGGATAGAAAACTATCTCATCCCCTCGGAATACTTCATCTGATGGAAATACTGGACTGAAAATGGTTCGGGAACCGGTCGAGAAATGTAATTAATTGCTGTTCTCCTAATAATAATTGTTAAAGTGAGTATAAAAACTTGATGAAACTAATATGAGTACAATCTACTGTTGGCAGATTAACCAGAGCAAACATCTGTAAACTGTATTTGGTAAGTCCAAGCTCCTCTCTTCACAAATCAAATGCACAACCTGAGATCTTTTGATGAGACACGATCAAAAGATATTCACAAAAAACAATCGTACATTTGGTGTCTGAAGGCGGTGCTTGTACTCCACCATAATACAAATGAATTCGATCCGTTACCTCAAGTCAAATCACGTCCAAGTATCAAAATAGCTCAATGACCAAGTTACTTTCTTTACAACCCTATAGAAAATCAAAACAGTTCTCCCTGATTTAAGAAAAGGTAGGTACCCCATCATTGGCAGTACAATACTGTTGTACAATTGCAGTTAGATTTTTAAACCGACTTTGTTACCAATTTTATTTTCCAAACGCAATAATAATTTATTGTTTGGGAAAACCTGAGTCTGTTGGTTTTTTTTTCTCTTCAGGTCTTAGACAGGTATATTTCAAAATGACGTGCAAATTGGAGTTTTATAAATGGGCTATTTGAAATCTTAATCCTGTTACTGTATTGGCACGTACCTTCGTTATAAAATAAAAATGAGATACTATAAATATATTTTCTCTTGGGGCCGGTTGACTTATTTGGTACAAGCATCAATTTAGATAGAATGAACAATTTTGTTTACAACAGCCTAGCTAATTCTGTACTATTGGATTGGCATCGGAATTTGGATTGGCCTATTTTAAAACGTCTTCAGGGAACATCTCATCGAACCATCTTTAGAATGGGGGACTTGCAAAACGTGAAAATTGTGATGATTTGGTTTACACTGTTGCACAACGTTTCGAGCGAGTTTTGCATGTGAAGCAAGTAGGCTCCTCTAGGCATGATTTACATAGTAACTTCATGTTTTCCCATTAATAAGATATTATACTGAACACGTTCAAGTTATCTATGGGGTTGACGTGTGAATGAATTGGTGACTTTCTCAATTCCTTTATGCGACCTAGAACTTTCGCCCCTTCGAGCATCCTGACAGTAGCGTACTTATGGTCATAGGTCCGTTGGGTTCCTGTGATCATCGGTACCCAACGAACCTGACCTGCCCTGAGGAAGAGGCGAAAGAACTCGGTCGAATAAAGCAATGGAGAAAAAGCCAAGTCATCTACCCCTCAACCCCATAGATATGGAAGTCCGACAACTTGAAGATGTTCAGTTATGTTCCATTTACGTCAATCAATTATTGCGAGGTCTAGGTAACGATATCTCTCATTTAGTTTCATTTACTCTCATCTCTAAATCCCGAAATTCATTTAAGTGATATAAATATGAATAATACGTTAACCCCATTAATACATTTCCTTAGCGTGATGGGTAGAAACTCACGGGGTTCAGTTGGGTGTAGCCAGCAATTCACACAAAGACCGAACAATATTTTAGCGTTAAGCTATTTTATTTATGTATCGTCTTATTTTGTAGCTGAAGTGCAAAAATTATTAAGGGCTCGATATCTGAAACAATTTATTCACAATGTCTTAGGGCGTTCAAAATTGATTTGGACAAAGGAATTGCTGTTCGATATAGAAAAGTATCCCACAGGATACCTAAATGCAATACCAATTTTTCTGAATATTTTCATGAGATAATCACGCAAGTACCCCATTTGGTTTTCGATGGTGCGAGTGTTAATTAAAACGATAAATGAGAGCGGTTAGACTGGAGATATCTTTAGGGATGACGAGTTTCGACTTGTTTTCGTACACGTCTTCTCCGTTTTTCTACCAAAATATTTTAGCTTTGTTTTTACCTTATTCAAGTCCGTCAAATTTAAATAGTTGGTGTGTTACTGAGCGTACGTGCTTGCGTTTTTATATAATAATATAAAACTCTTCACCGAGAGACAACGTAGTTCGCTCAAGTATTTCTCCACGATTAGCCAATCGCTCCGATACCACCTAAGTCGGATGGAACTTTTATATTATGTAGTGATTGACAAAAGGAAATCCACTTCTACCGTCGTAGGAGAGCTCAAAGTATAATAGTTTTTTTCAGTACCCATGTCTTATAAATGCTTTATTAAATCTAGCACGACTCTGTGAGCGCTTTTTCAACTTCATGCATCAGTTATTCCACGTAATTATATTTTGACAAATAAAGTATATACAGGTACACATCATCGTCTAGCAAGATAAACCGCATGCATGAATCATCGTGGAGCATTTTCAGCCGAATCATTTATGCTTAGAAACATTCATCATCGTCAACCACGGAATCACAATTTTCCCATCACTTTGCGGCTCAATTTCGTCAGAATTTCCAATCGCCAACATTTTTACTTATGTGCATAAGTTGATTGTTGTGTGACGTCTACAGGGCTGAGGCTGCATGTCCAGCTCTTGATGTTCAATTTCATCTTGATAATTTTACACCGCGCCTTCAAGTTTTGGCTTTGTGCTGATGCGAATTTTTATTAATTGAGTTTGCAATAACAGACATTCGAATTAATCTGCGAACGACTGTTTTAATTATCATTATCACTTTTTTCTGCTTGGTGATGCTTTTTCTGTAATAGATACTATTGAATTTTCTATTGCCTCATCGTTAACTATTATATTCATAGTGTAGGTGCAGTCAACCTTTTTCATGCGATTTTGTATTATTCAAGGGTAAATTATTATAATCACTCGGTAGAATAGACTCGATTTCTAGTTCTATTATCCACCGAGTTGAGACGGTAGTTTTTCTCATGAATAATAATACAATACTCTCCTGTGCTCTTTCGTTCTTACTTTGCGGTTTTTCTGGCTACTTGGTGGTACATATAATTTATATTCAACGAATAACAGGTTTTTGTTGTTAGAGCACGTCCTTACTATTATTGTTTTTTTTTTAACCTGCATTTGAATGAATTAGATTTTCAATTATTGACATTGATAGCAAAAGTCTCACATTTGAAGCATAAATTTCACATCGCTATTACACGATAAACGTAACTTATTGATCACTGTAGAACCTGAGAATAGGGTGGCAATGTTATTGTATATACTGTTGATTTCAGATGCAGTGCACATTCAGGGGAGCTGGCCTCTCAGAGCACAAATTCCTATAGTACCATTTTCCGTCTAATTTGTAAAATAAAATAAGGAGCGGGTTGTTTGTGTGAGAAAGAAAAGATACGCTCGTTATTAGTTATCATCGGCTGGCCATAAATCAATAAAGAACTATTATTATTCTACTCAAAAAGACTAAATTTTATCTTACATTTTTGTGTAAATATAACTATATAATTTTGTATAGATAATTTAAAATTCGTAGAATTTACAAGTTTTTAGTAGTTGAACGAGGAGTACACGATTTTTACCTGTCGTTTACCGAATATATAATTCATAGAGTTATAATTGAACTACCAAGTTGTTTCAATATTGCACCGAAAATAACTCGATAGGTGATCTTTAAATTCTATCTTGATATGTGCATATCAAACAGGAAAACGGAACGATGAAAGTCCTGATTCTGAGTACGTGAGTCGACATGTGATCTGGGTGAATGCATTTCACTCAATATGTTGTTCTGTTGCATCGTAGAGATTCGTATTTATAAAGATTAATTATTGTCATTCGTTTCAGATGAGGTCAAAAAGTCTCATCCCAAAGGAAGCTAGGGAATGAAATGTACTGACTAGGAAAACGCTGCAAAAAACCTTCAAGGGCGATAAGAAAAAAAATCACAGACAAAATGTTACACTGTCTCAATCATTCCGTTCATCTACGGTCATTGTCATGTTCAATTTTTGCAGAATATTGGCAGCTTATAGTTATAATAACGATAGAGATTCCGTTCTACTCGAGTTGAGACAGTTGGGCAGGTTCTGGGGTGCTCTTATTTCGATTCCTCATCAACGAATTGGCATTAATAAAATTTTTTCCGAAAAATCGGCGCAATCAAGCCGGTAAACTCTCAGCCACATTTTCGAAAAAAAACAAGAATGATTCGAGCTTTATTACAGATAATATAATCGTTGCCTCTAGTTCGTTCATTATTTTATCGAGAAAAATCTAACCATCAAACCCCAGCGGCTGCCAGCAGTTGAAAACTCGTGATAGATTACAATTTATATAATGTCTGTCCGAATGGAGTCTATTTGAAGTAGATTTAGAATAACCGCTGAAATTTTAAAACTGTCACGTAGTTCCATTGGTAATTTTACATTATTGCTCTTGAATTACCTAACGGAAACACGATAGATCATCTATTAACCGAGTCAATATCAACTGCCTCCCAAACTCCGCACAATTTGCGTTCGCATTATTATCAAGCGCTTTTCCTACGCAATTGGAACAAAATTTAGTAGACGTTAGGTATGTGGCACTGTTTCAAAAACAATTTAGATAACGATAAGTGCTGACGCTAAACGTCCATTATCTGGCTCCCATAATCAGTGTGCTCATCGTTGGTTTTATCTTCAGTTTAGGATTTTATGCGCGGTTTTAGATGTTCTATCTCGTTTTCGAATATCATCTTGGAAAGGCAGACAGGGGCATTTCCAGTGGGACGATATCACATTAATAGCTTTGTTCTTTTGTATGTTCCTCACTTTTCATTGGCGAATAATCTCACTAGTTGATAATGCCTTCTTACCGCTAGCTCTAGTTGGCTTGAAATTTAATTTGTTTCTGCTGGAAACGCCAGTACCTACCTTAGCTTTTATTCGTACATAGAAGAAACATCAGAATCTTTTGTAATTCACATGTTGCAAAGTATAATATGTAAGCCATTGCTAAATAACAAAAAAAAAAAAAAAAAACACAAAAAAAAAACTAGTTTTGTAAGCGTTGGAGATAACGTTGTTGACATCATCTTAGTTACTTATTTAGGAACCAATAAAGTTTTTTAAAAAAGTGTAAAAGCCAACTCTTTTCCCGATTCGGCTTCTCCCAAGGCCGATTTGCCGTTCATCAATTCATACAGTTTTGTTTGCATATTCCGCTTCGTTTCGAAGAAAAACACTACATGATTTGGCACTTTTCATTTTCGATTAAGCTTAGGGTCCATCGAGATCACAATTTGTTACTTTATCATCACTTTATCATCATATTTGGGTTTTCTTTGAAAAACGTTTTCTAAAAAGTAAAAAAAGTTAAAAAAAAAAGAAGAAATTAACCGTAGAGTATTTCTAACGGTTTCAGCAACGCCAAGACAAATATGTCGGCGAAAAATAGGTACTTGCGACCTTTACATATTCTATGGCGCTTAATTATGTTAAGGATAACGAATCGATTGTGCTTTGCTGTAAACAATCGCATTTAATACGTATGATGTATGGCATCAATGAAACGTTTCGATTGAATGTTTGTTGTAAGCATAGGCACTATTTAAAGTCATGCTGTGCGCGCTGCTTTACAGGAATGGAAAAATCGCATCAATTAATGCGGCTCATGAAATAGGAAATTTCCGGTTTTATTAGGTCTTGGTAAGAGCCGTTTGTTAGGCATAGTTCAAGCATTAAATATAATAACTTATTTTAATGAATATGGTACACATGACAGCTAAGAAATTTGAACCTCGTTTCTTTGAGACTCTATCGTTTGTTCAGTGAACTATGAATGGCTTCCTCCCTTTTCATATGGTTTATTGAATTAATTTTCATTTTCATTCTCAACTACGGTTCAGTTCCTATTATTTTTTTACGCTATGGACGAACAAGATGGATTCGCTTGATATTTGCGCATCAATTGATGAGTGAGCGGTTAACGATTTTGAGCCTCCTGAAATAGCAACTGCATCGATCCAGATGGACTTGCACTAGTTGTGCTGGAAGGAAATTATAGTTAAGGGTAGATACCAAGCGACACTCGCATGTATGCTTATCATTTGAAATAACATCGTTTCATGCTATTCAATCCGCTAAGGAACAATCGTGGGCAATAAATCAATTTTTAATTCGTGGCGCGGTTAGGCCCCATTTTTGACCGTTCAGTAGCGTGGAAGAGGGAACAAGTTCGATTTCGGAATAGTCCATCATTCTGGAACTTGGGATTCGGAAGTTCTTGTGCATGTACACTTTTTGTGTCGTAACCTCCCAAGATTTCTATTGCCAATCAATGTTCGATACTTGCGAGGCATAAGTAGGGTCGTAGACTCGAAAATCGCTCATCCGATGATTCAAATAAGTTGTTCAATGGACAAGCTCATTCCCGTTTATAATTTTATTTATTCGACTAGCCACAGCAGAAATAAATAGCGAGCGATAGATAATCGTCTAAATCGAGCGACTAAATTATATTCTACTTCCTTCTTTATGACATTCAACAATCGTATCCGTCGTCTGTCTTTAAATTCTGTATTTCGTACTGATTTCACCTGGATCGATATAATGTTGCATTTCTGATCATTTCATTACGAGCTGCGGTGTTCAGTTTTTGAACGCTTGATCAAATTATTGTTACCTACGCATAATCCAATGATTCCATGAATTTTAGTGCTAACTCTTGAGTATTACAGAGTTTCGTTGCGGATACATGGCCATCTGCGCATCATCTAGTAACTTTAACTGAAAGCAAAGTGGCCCCGTCGTAAGCACTGCATGAGACCACATTCACTAATCTCTAACGCCTGCTTGGCATTTTGTGAGTATAAATATCCACTGTACTCGTTGGCCTTTTTACGTGCTTTTCGGTGTGCTCAATTACAAAAATATTCCTCATTTTCGTTGTTTACACGTTCAAGGTTCTGCTGATATGTTGTCATTTCGGTTGAAAGACGATTCATTTGATGTTAAATGTCATAAAATGCTTAAGCATCCACTTATCGAATTCTGTTTGTTCGTACCATTATTATTTCTGGATCGATTAAGTTTTTAATTTGTGTCAAATGATTTTCAATATTTATTTATTTATATTTTTTTGCTATAGCCTTGTCATAGCTGATTAAGTGTTGTAACTATACCGTTATTTCTATTAGTCGCCTTTAGATGGAAACCCTCTTCTTTGTCTTTTACACGTCGATTAATTTAAAATACTAACATGTTCGATTAGTAAAGGGGAGCTATTCGTATTTTTTACCGTCGCTGTACTATGGATGTGTACAATACTGATCGGCATGCCACTGGAACTTTCTGCTATCGCTTTTTACGTGGTTTATTTTGTTTTTCTAAGTGTCCGTGTGCATGAACGTGCACACAAGTGATGGCTTTCTATTGTGAACCATTTACGACTCGAACTTCAAACGACAATTTTGCTGTACATGGCAACAAGTTCAGATTGATTGCTAGTCATGAATATAGATCTCAATTGAGTTAGTATATTATTTCCACATCTTCATTATTCAGATTATCGAGCTAGGTCTTCGCATGCATGTGCGAGCACGTGTTTGGACTGTGAACTACCTACCGAACATTTGCCATGCCTGCACCTGAAGTGAACTGTGCCATACTAAGAGAACATGTGTTAAATAATTAGGCGTTCGGGAGAAAACGGAATAAAACTAGTGAAAACTCCAACTGCGATGTATTAAAATTAGAAACTATCACTATTCTCGAGAAAAAAACCGTATACGCATCGAACGATTGTGACGGGAAAATAATTGGGAATTCTATTTTATAAATCGAATTGTATCGTTCTTTACCCTTTTCGTCAGTAATTGTTTTGAGTCTCATTGCTCTTGTGCAAAATTCTACATTAATAAATATTTTGTACCTCTCTCGATTCCTGGCACACGATATAACCAAAATAATGACTATGCAAAAAATGACTCGTAAAATGGAATGGTAGTTAGAAGCATTTTCTCTAAATAACAGCTTGATCGATAGAACTAGATCTTGTTTCAGTACGGTTATTTTCGGGATTACTTAGCGTTAGGGTTTGCGCAATTATTCTCTCCACTTTCATTACGTCAGCGTCTTTTATTACCATCTACAACTCTCGAAAACTTCGATTGCTGACGGATTTTCCCCGTGAAAGAGAAACGCTCTACTAGTCAGTCATTTTTATGTCTTGAAAGCGATTCCGTTAATATCATGTTCTGTTTGAGAGCTTTAATTTTATTCAAGATGAACTTGAGATTCGGCGCAGAAGTATT
Source organism: Tupiocoris notatus (assembly GCA_037159825.1). Taxonomy (NCBI): domain Eukaryota; kingdom Metazoa; phylum Arthropoda; class Insecta; order Hemiptera; family Miridae; genus Tupiocoris; species Tupiocoris notatus. The sequence continues at coordinate 195,142 of JASJUZ010000283.1, forward strand.
GCCCGAGTACGTTCCAACCGCTCGAGCTCTCGACACGAATTTCTAGCTTCATTCCAACCATGCGCCTCCTACCTACCCGTGATAAACTCCGAATTTTCGCACTGGAACTGCACGTACATCCACTCTTTTGATTGAAAGATTCGAGTTTTTGAATTCAGCTCGATTGGAACGAAGCTTAGACGCGTTGTTTTGCACGTGCACTCCCGGTCAATGGTTTTGCGTACGCTCATTGCCTTTTTATTTTTCTTCCGGTTTTCAACGTTTGGGTGATTTCCCCCTTTCATTCTTCAGTAAGCGCCTTGCCACATTTCCGCGAAACTTTTCTTATGTTCGTGCGATGTGTTTTCATTTTTGGAGTCCTTGTCGAGTCTTATTAATACAACCGGGCGAATCGGACTAATAAAAATGGTTCAACTTTATGATTTGCTCATAGAGATTAAAAAAATTTAAAAAAAAACCTCTATTTGTACTCATTTAAAACATCAGAATTCTTCCCCTTTCCTTTGAATTTTGGTTTTTCATTTTGTTTTCCTTGCGTATATTCATGGAGTAGTGGCTTAGAGTAATCATTTGCGTTTCTTTGGGACTGCGACCGTCATCAAAGTCTCAACTAGTCCATGTTCTAGTGTGGTAGGCTGTTTCTCACTTATATAACGACCGTTTTTGTTCACTCGGAGTATCCATTGTCGCCTGGTTAAGGTTAGGTTTTCGAGTTCTCATCTAATCACCGGCAGATTCTAACCTAGATTTGAGTACTAATTATAGTCACTCTCGAGATAAAAATTAATTGTTTTCGTCCGATGAGACAAACCCAGGTTTGAAAGACATGTATGCTCCACCTCAGAACTCTCCTGTTCAATGAGCTTCATATACGTGTCACGTGCTTTATGTAATTGATCAGATTTGACGTTCGGATCGGTTGGAAAGTATTAACTAACAAGAAAAGTTTACTTTTCCTAGCACTGGTAGTGATGGTTTTCCTTTAGCAATCGAAGTGTTCATCTCGTTGAAAATATATAGAGCTAACCAAATTTGATTTACTTCATATTGTAAAAGAATTTCGTTCCGTGGCACTGTTTACTTCAGGTGTGTCAAAACAGTGAAAAGTTGAAATCTCGCTTCCGACGCAATATAAAGTCATAATGAATTATCATGACTCGGTCACTACTGACAATTTGATATGAATTATGTTTATGAATATTTTCTGCCACAGAATTGAATCTGAACTGAGTATTCTTCAAAATTGTAATCATAAATAGCAAGGTTGTGCCAAGTATAAGTTGGACACCCATGAGTATAATTGTTATAATTAACCAATTTACGTTATTACTCAAAGGACGATGCGCGCGACGGCCTCGTCCTTTGTCGCCAAGCGGTTGAAATTTGTACGTCGCATTGATTTGTTCGACTGACATCCAATAATTTCAATTATGATTTAAATGTCCATTTCGAAAGATTGTGTTGTGTATGTCGTCCAATCACATCATCGTAGATGAATGTTCTTCAACGCACAAGTTGTAGACCGAAGTTTAGTATCATTGAATTGTTCAATGTATTCAACCACGGAAAACATCAAGAAAGTACAATGAAGGCCATGCCGTTCTTTCACGTTGGTGTATCTTTCGCTTTTCGTGTTGCGTTGAGTGCATGTCCATGATTGTACATCGCCGAAAGGAAACGTGAATTTCTTATATGTTGTTTTAATTTCAAAATAAGGTACCATTATGATCAGAATTAATTTAAACAATCGTTGCATGGCAATTAATGCACTGCATATCTAATTGTGCTGAAGCGCTATTAAGGTCTACCCAACAAGATTATTACGGTTAATTTACATATTTGTTGAACAATCAGAACCGCTCTTCCTCACTAAACATACTGTCTTTAAAAAAAGAAGAAGTAATTTAGTTCAATGAAAGTTGGCAATTTGTTTCAGATGTCGCGAAAATATTCACGCATCAGGTCATTCTGGTATTTTATTCGTGCCTGTTGTATCGTATTGCTCTTCCAAAGCTCGGGAATAAAGATGCTAATCATCGCCATAAAAATAAAACAACCGCTGAAAAAATTAGAATAACTTATTGTTGCTGAGTTACCTGAATCGTTGGACGAATTTTGACTCGGTCACCATTATTATTATCATTTATTTTTATTTTTAAAAAATATTATTATTTTTTTTTTTCGAGTAATAAGATACGACTAATGAGTACGAGTAATAAGGTGCGAATATCTTGTTGCGTAGTTTTCCGAGGTTCGTCTCATAAGCTACGGAATCAATCTTATCTAACGCTTATTCAATTCAACAGTTCCTTTATTGGAAAAAAGGCCAAAATTAAAATAGTTCAATGTTCAAAATTCACGTCTTTTTTCTAATCATCTCAGCCTTATCTCGGTTATAGAAAAAGCGTTATCATCCTCACTCGATCATGCCAACTCATTCGGTCGAACTATTTCCAAACGAACTAGATTAATGAAAAAATGAACTAAAGCTTTTTGATTCAGCATACTGAAAACCGTACGGTATGAACTGTCGACGCGAATAAATCAACGTCAATCAATTGCAAAGTTATCATTACGAAAAACGTTCTTTGACTAGATACTGATATAATGGTTTGGTTAGTATGACTTCCAATTACGATTTTAATATTAAATTGGGATTTATTTAAATAGCAAGGGGGGAGAAGAACTTAGCAACACTTGCGAATTCTATTAGTGATGCTGTGAAATTGATTCAATTACGGCGCAATAATTGCAAATGGTAATGGGTCAGATTGATCAAGGTTGGATAATGTCAAAGTCAAGGTTGGATATTGGTGAACGTAAAAACAAAATTAAAAAAACAGGCTACGAGCTAAAAATTCGTACATTCCGTCTATCTGCATCTTTTATTAGGTACTTCGTATTTATCTATGCTGAAACGTTGGGCATTATGGAACCATAGGGATTCCAAAAACTGTGTTAATCTGGGGGGCTGATGAAAGTTAACGGAATTAATAATTATATCATACGTAAAATCACTAGAATGACCTGATATAGTGTTAATTTACCTGTGTAAGTATGACCAATAGTACGAGTTTGCTGTTTTCTATCATGGGATGTGAGGGAAAAAGACCGAAGTTATAAAAATAGGCGAAACAAAAACCAAGATTGCTGGTGATCCTTAACATCAGCGCTATCGTATTTATTCATTACTGACATCCAACAAATATGAACCCAATTATGTTTCTGTCCTTTGAATCTCGAATCACGAAAATCGATTAAAACGCAACCGTTCAGTTTCATCCTAACAAAAAATGAAAAAAAAAAAAATTGAAAATAAATTAATTAAGAGTTGATTTTTTATATTTAGTTTTATTTTTCGTTCTTTGTCGGATTTGAAAATCATTGTGTAGCTTTCACCCTTTTGAGAAGTTATGTTCCAATTATGCTCAATAGGGAAGCTGCTATACTTGACTATAATTGCGATGTTATTTGTTTGCTATCCTTTGTAAATGGGAGGGGGAGCAACACAGTTATAAGATACTGCTATGGGAAATTTTTCTTTCATTTTTTTTGAAAACTTGGTTATTAGTATCAACTCAAAACGTGAGCGTTAGGCGCGCATTAACGTTTCAAGTTCCCTTGTATTGTACTGGGTATGTTTCCAATCATAAAGGGTAGGTTGACTTCCTTCGCTAGGATTTGATTACGATCTCTTGAAAAAATGTATCCACATAATCGCTCTTTTTTATTCTTCTTTTTCAAACTCCGCCAGTTTTTTTCTCTTCTTTCTTCAAATGAAAACACGGAAAAAATAATAGATTTTAAAATAAAAAAAATCAGTAAATTAACTGTGAAGAGTTTTATTAGTTGAAATTATGCCGTTCATTTTCTCTATGAGAGCAATATAATTGTTGTTACGCTTCGTCATTAACTTATCTTAATGAAGAATAACCAGTTCAACTTTCATTTGGTCTTGATAGTCATAACACGTTCATAGCACGAACTTCAGCTGTGCATAAAATAATTTCTTTAAAACCTTCATGGTCAACACCTCATCGCGAGGCTGATGATTGTTGAACTGAGTTTTGAAACGCTTCACATTGTCATCAACTGCTAAAAATCGTCAATTCCCAAACTTGTTATTGAATATGCCATCAGCTTTTTCTGTTCAAAAACGCAGAAAAAAGAATTAGTTTTCGCTAAAATCATGTTCATAATACACTCATGTCTATGACAGCAAAAAACTTACCTTCATTTCATAATTGTGTACATAATTTTTATTCTGTACTTTTAATGCTCGATGGATTTCTTTTCAGGAAAAATGTAAATAATATACAAAAAAATTAGACGGCGAATGAAATGAAAGATTTCATATTTCAATATTCTACCACCAAGGTAGAGAAGTATTGTGAGTCCGGCACACTCATGTTCACTGACACGCCCCAGCTTCACGTACCTCTAGAAAGAAGTCATCGGTTGAACTAGTCCGAAAGAAACGCCATAGGATTCCGACTCCGTGAATTTCATATTTTTTATTACTTTGTATGTTCTCGTCTGCTGCAAAAATTATCAAAAGTTTGATTATTTTCGAAATATCGGAGTACCTAAGGGCTTTCTATTTTCTGTTAAAAAATTACGTAGATTGTAAAAATGTGCCTTTCAAGCATTAATTGCTTTATTCGAGTTACCTCAAACTATCTTGGATGTGCATTTAGTGACATCGTCGGTTTGTGAACTAGTTAAGCTGTCTTCAGACTGAGCCGATATAAATAAATAGGTAGCTGAATTATTTCGTATTTAATCATAATGAGATCAAATCGGAATCCACTCAGTTTATTAGCGTGGCACTCAGCACGAAAATTTTATCGTATTATAGGTCCTCCTATTTATCCTAAGCAAAATGAATTGAAGTCGATGATTTATCATTGATCTCATTAAGAGTATTCATCATTACAAGAATATCAATAGATTATAAGATTAACGGTGCATTTGATTACCTGCATTTCGCATGTGTTCACAATGTTAGGGGTTGAATGATCATAACGGTAAACAGAGGCACCAGATTTTAAAAGTGTGTACGTGTAATGGCCGCGTTCCACAGTTGATCGTTGAGTTGGGCAGGAAGTTAATCGTGTATCCTAGAATCGCTTCTGGATCTGGGTGCTTCTGTTTATGGTAGTAAAATTCCTTCAGCGGAATTTGGCCTGAATAGATCATTCTTTAAATTGTTGAAATTAGATCAAAAAGTCAATTCCGAGCATTTTAAATAAAAGCACGCTTACTCGTTTAATATTAATTCTAGATCAAGTGTTAAACTGAGGTGGGAAACCGGAGGTTTATGGTTTAGCATTAATGTTATTTCATATAACGAGCTTCGAAAGAATGAAAATTTCCTACCTTACTCCTGAACTTGACGTTACGCTCTATTATAAGTAAGTGTTGAACCAGAGTACCTTGTTATTTATTTGATTTATGAACAGTTCAGCCTTTTGTTAATTTCGCGAGCTAATATTACACGAGATACTTTCATTTCTAAATCCGCTTTTGTAATTTTCTAGGTAAAGTTTTTTCGCATTTGAATGTGAATTCGACAAAGACAATTGATTAAAATACTAGTGTTCGAGTTCCAATTCAGTCGAATCTATAACTCACTTGCTATTCGAAATAAAAATTGTTCCTGTTTTACCTACAACTGTCCTTAGTTCCTTTTTTTATTTTTTAGGCACCTCTTTCCGTTCAATATTATTCACCGTATTAAAAAAAAGTGTGCCAATTCAATTACAATTACGAACTGCGTTGAGAAGTACGCCAATGTGTTGGGCTTTAAAATTCCCACTGATGTCTACTTTTGGTTTCTCAACATTTCGAGGTAGTCAGCACTTAATAATCATTGCTGTTAGCATCGTCCTTGTTGGGATAACTCACTCATTTCTACTGAAATTTTCGGTGCTCGTGCGGGTATTTCCGCGCATTGTTTCAATCAATTTCAGCATAATTGGAGCTGTTGTTTTCTTATCGTATGAAATCCTTCACATATGAACATCTCGTAACCTAATGGTCCAATTTAGATCAAGTTTGAATTAGTTGATTCACATCCTTATGATGAAACCCAAAAAATTGCATCACGATGATACCGATCGTCCTCTCAACGCGTGAACTCATATATAATTTTATACAATTTATTCCTCGTAGCGCGTATGATAGTCCCAATAAATTTCATGATGATCAAATCTGCCGTTGTCTCTGTAGGTGATGGCGAGGAAGCATGTGCGAAACACTTGCCAGAATTTATTCTTTTTATTGTTAAGCGTCCCCGTTGGGGATTATCAAATTTATCAATCGCAGAGATATCTGCCTATTTACTGTCAATTTCATATCAGGGAAGTCATTTTTTCAGAACATATGGACGTAGACAGCATTCATATTTTTATCTCATTGTTCTCTTCTTCTCTCCATTATACAATAAATTAATATCTAACAATGAAAAGTAGTTTACAGACCTCATTTTGGTTCTTACATTCTTCAATACTATGAGCAAAATTAACCGGAAATGTCTCCGTGCGGTTGAAAGTTTGTTATATACATTTAAACGTCATTAATGATTCCTCAGACGGTCTTCCCACCTTGGCAGAACACAACTATCTGTTTCCGTCTTTTTCTTTTCTGAATATTCCATGTTCTTTAAAATACTGCCCTGTTGAGGACGTAATGAGCTATAGCAGAGATTATGACGAAAACCAATTTGGCCTCAATGTTGATATAAATTCATTATGATTGTATAATCTGTACAACTTGACAGTATTTACGTACCACGAGTATTCGCCTCGAATTGTACCTGTCTGTAACCAATGCAGGCGACATATTATGCACTTAACGTTAACTCACTCTGAAAATAACGTGAACCCAGTTACAAAACGATGTCTTGAGCTTCTAGCAGCTTAAATTTCGTCACCAGTATTCGTGCTTTGTTTTGTATAGCGCATATTTTGAGAAAAAAACACGCTTAACTCTTGTGATATTGTTAAGCTTTTGATGAGATTATATTCGAATGTTAAAGCCCCTGTTGAATAGTGTATTAAAATAATGATTAATATATTTCCGTTAGTTGTTTGCTGATTTTTTTAAGATTACGAGAGCGTTCAATTTTAATGCTCACTTTCTGCATTCAAATTAGGGCCAGCGTTTCTATACTTAGGCCATTTCGTATTCCAGGTCCGGTAAAAATTGTAAGAATAGCGATGAAGGTTTTATTCACGTATGAAAGAACGCTATTCTAGGTAGAAAAATTATACACTGGATCCGAGTCGAACATAGATCAAATTATGGATAGAAAATTTATCTTCCCCAGATTTATTTGGTATACTTCCTTTATAAACCAGTCTATCTTTCGCAGGAGCTTTGACAAACTCAGATCTCCCTACGCAAAATATGAAGTTACCAAGTTATTCATAATTTCTTGGTCCAGCAAAAATTTACTTCGCTTTTAACTGCTGATCAGATTCTGCATGATGATTAAAAAGTAGAGGAAGTACCTCATGAAATGAATAGTGAATAAAAATTAGAGGAAGTACCTCATAAAATGAATACGACTACTATCAAAATTCAATCAAACAAATGCTCACAGATTTTTTTTTTTTTTTTTTTTTTGAGCGATGGAAAATTTATTAGGTATGTGTTACATGAGTTTCTGAAATTAAAGTTTTATCTGACTCAGCTAGTACTTTTAAGTCAAGATGTGCTTTCAGTGTCATTTTTCTGTCGAATTCAGGTTAAACTATCATTATTTGGCGAGGTAAAATGTGTTTTACGTAGTCGAATAAAAATAATATCGATTTCTGGAAATAGCAAGCGTCACTCAGCGTGTATCAGTCGGATAAAAATAATGATGTTATAATCAATACCTCGAGTTACCGGAATCGGTGTAAAAAAATAAATTGTTTCAAAATTATTTGTTGGAATCTGTTGTTGTGAAAAAAGCCAGACTAATAATTATACTGTTGTCAAGAGTACGAATGCCAGCGCATCGCTGCAAAAATATTCGTCTTAAAAGCATCTGTGTCATCATCTATAAGACCATGTATATACTTGGTTCTGCATCACGATGTCATTGTAACAAAGTACCATCTTCTCACACATTCAAGTTATTCTCGCTTTGTCAGTAGCCAGAAACTCCTCTAATGTACGATGAAAGAAGTTAAATCAGCGATAGAAAACAAAAATTATTATGTATTATATATAAATATAGAGGTGTTTTATCTATTAGTTATTTATCCGTCAAACACGGGGGCTTCTTGTGCTTGAGTATACCCACTAGGGAAAAATGAGAAGACGAGATTGCGTGCAGCCGGTATAGCTTGACCCATGTTTTAAATTCTGCTAGGGCATGCAACTGAGATGGGATCATTCTACAACGGTATGTTTTAGCATGACTGTGTTCTTGCGTTGTCATTTATTCTTTTGTTATTTTTTATTTTTTATTTTTTTAATTTTTTTTTTTACCTACACATGTAGACTAGAATCGTTCCATAATTGGATTTCGTTTCAGATTCGAGTCGTTAATGCTTTCCGCCAAGGCCTTGATGCTCGATACGGTGAATCGTTGGCAGAAGTTCTCAGGAAGCAAACCTCCCTAAGTAAGCGGCTGTCTCAAACCTCGTCAATTGAATACGCGGACAATGTCAATGACGAGCTAATGATCCCAGAAATTGACGTGGAGCGCCTTTCCTCCCACAGCCACACCGAAACTGCAGTTTAGTTACTATATAACGTTTACTGAAATTATGGATTAAAAAACGAAAACAAATTCAAAAAAGCAAAAAAAAAAAAAAAAAATTAAGCAATTAAATCAGAGAAATTAAACACTGTTGCCTAAAGACCAGGCCTGGTAACCCATTGTTGATTGTTTCATGGGTGCACAGTTCTGTTACATGTAATTATTGTACATTTTATATAGAATAACTAATGTGCTAATCTTCGAAAAGGGGACGTTATTTGAAAAAAGAAATAAAATTTAAAAAAAACTGTAGAGTGTTAATATTGTAGTGAATTTCGATTTATAATAAAAAAAGAGAAGTCCTACCTTGCTACCACAGAATGGGTTGCTTCAGGCCTCCACAAAACAATGTCGGCTATTGTTCCAGGTCTCCCCATTATTATGGAAAACTCAAATTTTTAAAGCTATCATCTTTCTTGTGTAATTTGCCAGAGTGTTTTGAGAATTCTTTACCTAAGCATTTATATTGAAATAAAATGTTTGTATTATATATACTTTTTATATGATTATAGAAATGCAGATTTTTGCATTACCAAGTACAAACTGATAGCAAGTTGATATGGGGGAGACTGTTGTTGTTGAATACTATGAAATCGTTATATTTTGTCGCAATCATTTATTTTAGAAATTACTCTCTACCGGATGATGACTTCGCGAGGAAAAAATTTAACAATCTTTTCTCTCACGAATTGTTCATCATGAAATTTGATACTGAGCATGTTAATCCTCCGTGCGCCTGCCACACTGCATGCATGATTATACGTCAGTGAATCCGTGTTTACCTTTTCAAAAAAGTACTCGTTTCGTTTTTGCATGTAAGTGATAGTTGGTCTGTTTGTATGTACGCGTGAAAGCGGTCGTGCGAATTGTATGAGCGGATGATAACGGCTGTTCGTTGGATCTGCAGTGAATCGTCTGAGTTGTAAACGTAAATTCAATAACTCTTCTACCTTGGCAAAAATTCCAAAATTGCTCTTCTGAAAAAAAATCATCGCTAGAGCAACGCCAACGTGTCTATAGATAAGCCGGATCAAATAGAAATCGCGGTGTTGGTCATTTTGGAATTCGTTCGCAAATATCGCCTTGGAGTATTGAATTTTTCAGTCTCCATGCACGAATGAATAAAACTCAACAAGCCCTCGAATAATTGGCCATGCACATTGAACTCCCAATGCAGGCAAAAATTGAGAAACAACGATATTACCTAATTAACGGTTTCCTGTGGTATATATTAGATGATGGATCGATAGCCGAATGCATGACGGTGCAAGATTGGTATTTCTACAAGGGAACGATTGCGTTTTGAATGTTACAATATAATGTCTTAGAATAAAAACGATTTCCATAATTGTGATCGGTGCAGTTGTTTTCTTGCAATCGGAGGAATCTCTCCTCGAATTGCATTCAAGAGTAAATGCACACAATCACACAATTTTAAGTACTAATGCGATTCATCGGTACGTTTTAGCCTGTTTGTGATAAATTAAAACAATTTTTCAATCTCTAAATCTAATTTTCATCTCATAGCCGTGAAATAATGAGCAATAACTTGCAAGGGGTTGGGTTTGTCTCTTGTGACTAAGACATTTAAATAAGACATCATTAACTGATACTTTAAGTGTTAACCAAACGTGATAGCATGGTTCCACAAGAATTTTAAACGTAAAAATACGATTTATTTACAAGGAGGAAATAAGAAACCATTATGATGCTCTTCTCGTACTTTACAATATTGTAACATTGCGTTTCTTGCAATGGACGTGACGAGCAACATGAGTGTTCCAAACAATGTGCATGCTTGTGCCTTCATATTGATTTCCTTATTCTTTTCAACACTGGCGTGCACATTTTTGGTTCATTGAAGGTTATAGGTTCTATTATAACCTGTGTTGCTAAATAAACATTTGTTATCGAAGTTTTATACTGTAAAAAAATGATGGAGTCTCTAATACCGAGGATAATACTGTCAAAAATCTCCTCTCCTAACTAATCATTGCAACTAATCATATTTTATAACTGAAAACCGAACGAGGACTCATCTGAAACAATTTTTTCGTATTCAATTAGAACGGAGTAGATGATAATCATAACACCCAGTAAATAATCATTTTCCCGAAGTAATGCATAAAAAAACAACATGTTTTCAACGTATACTTATGATTTGGGCTTCTATTGTGTGCCATGCGACTTCACGTTTCTTATAACTCGCATTCTAGTGAGACGCAATGGGAAAATCGATAACTACTTCTAGAAAGTATAAAATCGATATTTACTTGATTTTTACAGCAAAGCCTCAAAGCCTTATTATTATTTTTTTAATCCCTCCCCACCCACTAGTTAGGTATATCTTATCGCGTACAATATGATGGAGGTGCAAGAAAAAAAAATATGTACGATAATTATATTTTCATTTCCAGTACATAATGTTATCTATAGCTTGTGCCCTTGATAAGCACGGGCACCCTATCAAGGATTGTGTTGTTGTTGAATTTACTCAGCATTATGTGCCTTATGTCGTTTGCTTTTATTGTTGAAAAATGTATCATTTTATTAGAAAAATCTACGTGCGATTTGTTCATCTCATCAAATACTGTTATGGAGATCATGACATGAGAAGACGAATTTTTAGCAGGTCGATTTCGTACCTGGAAAAATGAATAATACACCACATGTACATACATTATATATATAGCGTTTCTTGTTTAGTTGAATGACACAAAACGTTACTGATAACTAATAATCTTTAAAAGCAAAAAAATAAAAAAACGTCGTTATTGTGTTCATGAAAATAATAATTATCTTCGCGAGATACGTTGATCGATTTGCGTAGGTACCTACTACGGTGAAAATTACTTGATAGGTAATGTATGGAAAAAAAACACTATTTTCCTTCCTCATCAAACTTGATCGTCGATCGTCATGACCAAGAACGTTTGGCTGAGATTATAATTTCAATGATTCTCACTGCTGACCCTACATGAGAGAAAATTCTATGAAAAAAAAAATTGAAGTTGAATCGATTCTTACGTAGTTCGTGCTACAGTTGCTGTGCTGAATTCGTCCATAGAACTGTATATGGAACAATTTTAACATTAGTGCACCAGATGTAAACACGCGTGCAAAATTAATAAAAACAAAATACCACTTAACATCATTTCGTTGGTACTTAAGCATCCTGAAACCTCTCATTGACCAACTGCGATTTTGTAAACAAGTCGAATCGCTTAAAATGAAAATAGGTACTATTTCCAAATAGACGAAGCATAATCTTGGTCTTTGTGCCTCCCAAAATTGAACCTGAGAAACCAAATTGCATACTTACTCCAATACACATAGTACACCTACATACACATACTCACAACACTTGAATAAAACCTACATGATCTTTCACAAACCGGACAAGAACGTGCGCATCGCGTACTTTTCATGAATATTTCTTATTTAACGCCATTTATTCTGTAATCACTTCTGATTAACTACCTACCTTACTACCTATTAACTTATTAAATTAGTGAATTCCTGAATATAGAAATTAACTCGACCAAGTGCCATGAACATCGGTGAGAAAGTATTTATTTATTTTTAATAGAGTCTTTTTATAATAGTTGGTAGCTGTTCAATATTGTATTACTTTCCGTTTCCACCTTTGCTTTGTTCAGTTACCATTAGACGTTGCTTTTTTTCTCTCTTTCTCTCTCATTCATTTAATTGTACTTAGGTTGAGCATTCAACGCGATCATTGTACTACTTTTCATCTGTACAAATCCAGTAAATATAGAACTATAATAAATTATAAGTTGTATACAGTCAATGCCATGTTGTATTAAATATTAGATAGGCTTTACAAAACGTATTGTACTTAAATTTATGGTCTTTTTACTAACATTGATTTCATTTGTGTTAAGAATCTGCACAACTTTATAAATCATTCAAAATTATATTGAAGTACGATTGCCAACTTTCCTGAACAAAAAAAAATATATATACAAAAAAAACTTTTTTCATCTTAGAAAAAAGTCATTCCCAATCCTTCTTTTTCAATATTTATTAATTTTGTACGGGCGACAAACACGGCATTCTAAATGAGCGGATTTTTTTTTTAAACGAGATCAAGTAAGTACCACCGCTTAATGGGTACCCAAGTAACGTGTATAGGTTTGATTCCATTACGTATGACGAGGAAGAAACGCAGCAAAGTTGTTGGCCGAAAAAAAAATAAAATAAAAAAAATACTAATAGTTAGTTACGGAAATAGATTTACAATCTGGTATTCAAAAGAAAAATATATTCGAGATAGTTATGCATATGACTTGCAATGTATATGGTAGGATTCAGACCATCGTTGAGGATAAGTAACCTGCTAAGGCCCTGTGCACCTGCATAGATTTACGCTTGGAGTTAAGCGATGTATTTATCTTCAAGTGCTTGTGCTTTTGTGGATCATTAGAGCATTGGAATACGAGCAGTGGGTAACAAAAATGAAAAAAGTAAAAAAAAAACACCTTGTGCATTCTCTGCCGTTCAACAATCAAACTGCTCAGCGTGATATTTCAGTTGCCACTACGTGACACCATGCGAAATGATTCTCATGTCTAACTACTTTTGCATTTGACATCCTTATATTCAGAAAACGATTTTTTTAAAAAATGAATGAATTATAGGCATAGGTTCACCAAATGGCAAACGAGTTTAATTGTTATTAAATGTTTTGAATTCAATGATTATTTTTATACATTATAATTTTCAACATTCTTGTTGTCTGCAACCGAAACGTACCTAACACTGTAAATAAAAATTGTAACATTATTTGCATCGGTTAATGATTTTGGTGAGCCTGAATCTATAAACGTCGGAAAAATCCTCTGAAGATTTGAGCTGTTGTTATAGTTATCACCGATTTCTAAGTTAGAAAAAAGATCTAGACCCTAAATTGTTGATTTCATTATATATTGTAATATGTACAAACAAATAAATTACAATATTGGTTACAAACATTATTAAACTTCCTTTTACTACACGACGCTTTCATTTGTTTTGAATATTTCTTCATAACTATAGAAATCACATGTCTTTACCTCTAAACTTTATAAGAACCTGATCAACGATATGCCTTTTTTGAAAATAAATATTTAATAGAAAGCTTTTGCCTTTGAAATCCTGTCACAACTACTGTCGTAGAGTTGGTAATCGTATGATCTAAAAATCATTCGTGACAATGAAGTGCCTATCCTTATCATGACTATAACGTTACCAAGGTAAGGAAGTTGGTTGTTAGCGCAATAATAATATAGGAAAGGACCACCTCTCTTTCAATAGAAGATGAACAAGAAATTTGACTGATTATCTCTACGGCACCATAGGACTGATGATTGATTGGCCCAAGACTTAGTGGTTTTTCGAACAAGTACTACGAATGTGTACTAGGGTATTTCAGATAAGAGTCTCTAATTCACAAGGACCTGAGAAAGCCGGCAAATCAGCGCGGGAGAGTTTTCTTCTTTCAATTGAACCCACCAACAGCGCGAATATATCGCCGAGGATTCTACCGGAAACTTGAATCGGCAGTCATGAGAATAAATTAAGTATCAATATTTACTAAGATGATTTCGGGGGAAAAAACAGTTCACTAGACAAAAGGCAGTGACTGCCGTTTGCCCAGCAGAAATGTGAGCTATGAGGGATGCGAAAATGAGTCGCACCATTTAATTTAATGTAAGCATTTTTTTTTTTTTTACTTTCTATTCCAAAGTATTTAAAAATGTTCTTTCTGTAGTGACTGATATTGGACCAAGTTCAAGAATCAACTTTCAATCATTGGCCGCTTAATTGTATGGTAAAAGCCGCTTGGTATGGCTTTGCTTATTACCCTTCGAAATGGTTTTTATCCATGAAAATTTCATCAGTCCTTGACAAACCAGCATTCGCATCAATACGAATCCAGCTTAAGCCATTGGGACCAGCATGTTCCAGCTCAAATGAAAAGGAGAGCGCAGAATGAGAATCAGATACGACAATTCATTTTCTTTTTGGCACACAACACAGCTTTACTTGTTTTTGGCTGGATACTGAGGGTTGCAAACGAACAAGGAGCAGTGTCTATCTAAAAGAGGACTACTTCGGTAACTATTTATTGTTTTCCAGCTCAACTGAACTCGTAATGACGAATTATCTCTTGACGATAATTATTCCAAAATATATATTCAGTATCTACTAATTCGCTAGTCATACTTTTGAAACATGGCGCAACCAAAGATAGCCTGAACGAGAATAACGGTTGTAACGAGACGAACCGAATGGTAAAGGTTCAAGGCGGATTTCAAGATAGTTGTTTCTAATTATTGCTGGCAATGAAGACGTGAAAAAGAGTACTGAAGACGAAATGTCGATTTCGAAAAAGGTTGGAAGAATTTTCTGAAACGAGATAGCTTCCATTTCCCACATTTTTTCTATTCTGAAGACAAAGTATTATAAACTTTTATATATAACGAACGAGTAATGACCCTTTCGTACCTCACGGATTTCGGAATCACTGTCATTAATCATTCAAAGGCCACAGCGGTCAACGCGTGGGAGTAGCAAGAGGGCACCGCTATGAGGTCAATACTATTATTTATAGAGTTCAAATGATAGCTGAATTTATAGACGAGAAAAAAATATGCTGATTAACCGCCGCTATTATATACGTCAGAAGATAAAAACCGTCTCAGGTTCACCGCTCGACTCCCATTCGTTGCTACTCAACGTTTTAATGTACCGACCTGCACTGAGCGAGTTATTCGTGACGCAAGGACCATGTCGACAAATCAATGAACGAACTAGCCCAAACAAAAAATATTTCAACAGTATTGAAACAGGAGAAACCCGAGGAAGAATGCGACGACCACAAAAGTGGTTAAATGATGAAGTTTTGACTGAGCTTAGTACATAATTTATTCGAATAAGTAATTTGTTTATATACTCATCGAATTTGAAGAGGTTTCTGTTTATTGATATTTTAATTAAATGTTAATATGTATACAAAAATTTCAAAGTTGTAATTAGAAGAATTTTTTCACCCAGTGACCTGATTCCGTCAACTCAAATTATTATTTCTTCCACATCCCCCTACCCTGTTCCTCAATCAATACCCACCACCTCCGTCGCGATGCGTGGTTCACACCATTCAGTGATAGAATCGGTGCGGGGTGTCATTGAAACATCTGATACAACACCTCTTGAAGAATCACCAAGAGTTCGGTGACATTGTCATCACCTGCCGATTTTAATGAGGGCTGATAGCCTGCATAAGACCCCTCAGCAAATCACCCGTTTTTTATTCGCCACCTGCTCAATCTGCACGGTTCTCGGTGGTGGCATCATAATTGATTTAATTACCGCCAGTCAGTCATATCGCTATCTTATTACTAATTACTTATTAGCGAGTGATTTCAATTTCTGGAAAACATATTTGTGGCGTGGTGCTAATATTGTCAGTTTTCGGTTATTGCATGATAAATGTCTTGTAAATCACCGAGATCAATTATGTTGATTGGTGTGTTAACTGTGGTAAATAGTTCACACGCATTATTCAAGATGAATATGATAAATTTGAATGAGGTTAAACGTCTGTTAGAGTTAGATATTAGTTAGTTTATCGCTGAGTACTATCGGAATAATCAAATATTAGCATTGGCACTATAGCAACACCATTATAGAATTGTCGTTATACAGACAAGGTTTTTACCAATTGTTTTCGTTATGAACATTATTCCATAGTAGACGATAGTATTGGCCAGCGAATACAGTTCAAATCCCCAGTAAATGGGTGTAGGTTGCAAGCCATCTAGAAAAATTCCAAAGTTCCACTGAGATCGATATATCTAAAACTTTGGGTTTATACTCGAAAGGTCATCAGGACCGAGCGTTTGGACGAAAATGGGACATTTTTTGGCCTTATGAATCCTAAAAAAATACGTCGGCCAATGATTGAAATGGCCATCAAAACTGGGGATGTTCGTCGATGTTAAAACTGGGGATATTCTTTCGCTCTGATGATGTTTGATGTTCCAAAAATAATATGCAACATGCGCAATAAAGTACAACTTGCGCAAAGTTTTAGCCGAAGTAGACATAGGTACCAACATTTTAAGTTTCCCAAGATTTCTAACTTGCACTCTTGACAACTTTAATAACAAAAGATCGTCAATTCGGATGTTTAAATATACCAGAAGATAGGTGGTTCAATTGTCCACATTTTTTCCAATATTCTCCATTATTCTCCATCCATTTCCCAACCGTTAATTCAACGATATGGGTGGAATATACACAAAAGATCCCGTTTTTCAACTTTAAACGTTCCTTTGGTTCATTTAGGGCAAAAGAAACAAAGCATGAAGCATTTATCCTCAGAAAAGCGTTGAACGGGTAGAATTTCTTATTTATTTCTGTGTAGTTTGGCTGTGGTAACCTATGGTTCCACATCGCCCTGAGGATGCCCGAAGGGGCGAAAGTACTCGGCCAGTAAATAAAAAATCGGAGAACATGTCGCCTGGTTCTTCTCCCCCTCACCAACCCAGTACGATGAGAGATGCGACGACTCAACCAAGAAGGGGTAGAATTTCTTTTTCACTTCTCTCCTTTAAAACGTAGAATTTCAAGTCGACCAACTAAAAAAATGATGTAACAGGTTCGTGTATTCGAGGGAACAATTGACAGTTACTGCGTTTGTTTACGTGGCGTGTGTGGCTCGCCTTGGCCTTGACTCGACCAGTCTTACTACCTTAATCTAA
Organism: Tupiocoris notatus; assembly: GCA_037159825.1. Taxonomy (NCBI): domain Eukaryota; kingdom Metazoa; phylum Arthropoda; class Insecta; order Hemiptera; family Miridae; genus Tupiocoris; species Tupiocoris notatus. Next base: position 212,665 of record JASJUZ010000283.1, read on the forward strand.
CGACCTTCGTTCAGCGTTCTAGTCAACCAACATCCGTGTGTAAGTTTTGCCAATTCGGTTCATCATTGTAATCATTCCCTACTCCCGCATTCAAAAAATCATTCAAAGAATCGTTATCGGTCGAGGTCTTATTTTGGTAGGAGGTTCAAGTTATGTAATGGCTCAACTCAATGTAGAAGGCAAATCAGGTCCAGAAACCGGTTCTATTCACAAGAGGAGATCGTCTTCGTCAGTCGAGTTGCGGCCGGTTAGTTTAGTCGATCATCCCACGTCGTCCCGACCAAGGCTTTTAATACCCGCATAACATTACCGCCCATACCACGATGGCTTCTGTTTACAAGGTAACATTCGACAAACTATTTACCTTTCAACCAATTTTAGTTGAATTCCTAAAGTCATGCGCCTCAGGTGTGAAAACGACTGATTCATTATTTTGAGTTGGATAAAATTGTTTGTATGCATTGCCAAAGAATTATTTGCTTGCCTGTTTTCATAACCCACTTCCCCAACTTCGTAATAATTTTTCGCTTCGATTTCTGAGTTGCATAGATACGTAACTATGATGTGACAAAGAGGTATCAAAACCTATAATAGGTAAAGTTGAATGTTTATCTATGTTGGATTTCTTCCAAGCGAGTAAGTTCCAAAAAAAAAAAACTTCTTATTTAAAGTTCAATAGTAAGTAATACGAAGACTAATAAAGATCCGAAATCCTTTGGTCTATTATTTAATCATGAAAATTTTATCAGCCTGAGAAGATAATTTCATGTTTGAAAATGTTCGTTGGAATAAATTGTTGAAAAAAAAAACCAAAAAATTATTTTTCAATATTGCATTACACTTTTTCGAGAAAACCTACTTAAAACGCATGACGGATTTTCAGCAACATTCATTTTTAGGCTCACAATGGCTCAGTTTTTCAGCAAGATTTGTCACCTCAACTCCAAGGGTAATTTTTAGGTATTTTAAGAGGGGGAATACGACGAGTTTTTACCGTTTTCAGTACATAACCAATTCGCTTGCTTCAAAGGTTTTCAAGTTATTGCTGCCATTATTAGCAATTTCAAGCATTAGAGAATCTTTTAAGGAATCGAATAAATAACTCGCCCATATATGAGGCTGTGGAAACACTCTATACTTGCTGGGATACTCGACAGTCAATCACAGCTGCTACATTGATAAGAAAATAATTTGACCTCTAGTGGAGTCGTTAACCAAATTTAATGTAAATATATCACACGTACTAAGTATGGAAGTTTCCATAATTATTTTTGCAAACAGGTATAATAGCCTGTCGTCTAAATAAATCTTATAACCGATGTTGTAGGATCCTCGGATAATACAAATAAAGAGAAAAAAAAATAACAAAAAAAGGTATAACCAAGAAATAAGCAAGAATATATAATTGGAAAATTTAAATAGGTACCCTGTAGTCTCTATGGTTATTTCAACTACGTAATTACATGAAGTAAGATGAAGAAAAAAAAATCAATACACCATCTAGCCTTAAACATTGTACCGACAAACACTTTTTGTTTGTTTGCTTGTTTTATTAACTTTATTTCTTTTGTTTGGTTTACTTAAATTTTAATTTTATACTTACTTTTGCATTCACTTTTTGTTCGTTTGTTTTAAACTTTGTTCAAAATTAGCTCTGACAGAGACTTGTTCTGAAGGTGTTTCCGAGTATTATGTATTGAGTACTCGTGATGCACTTCTGTTCTAAATTCGATTTTTCGAATGGATAGAGTAATATATTATACTACTTTCACTAGCAGCGTATTGAAACCTCACAAAAACCTAATTTTACTATCTTCTTCCAATACACGAAAAACAGAGAAGGTAGTGTTGGCAATGTAGACACAAATAAAAACCAGTGGTGTGGCAGATCACGCAGTACTTCTATCTTTGAGTCAGTAAATAGTGCAACATTATTACTCTACAACTGTTATTCCAAGTTTTCCAAGCTTTGTAACTTGCAGAGTGGATAACTCAAACAAAAAGTCGTCAATTCAGATGTTTGAATATACCAAAAGGTAGGTAATTTAATTGTCCACATTTTCCCAATGTAATGTACCTATCCATTTTTCAACCGTTTTTGCGTTATTCAACAATATTAGTAGATTATACACGAAAACATGACATTTTTCAACTTTAAACATTCTTTTCATCTATTTAGTGCAAAAGAAACAAAGAATGAACCATGTATTATTGATATACTCATCATCAACTATCATTTTGCTGAATTTGAGCCAAATCGATTGCAAAAAATTTTTCGCGAAAAATCCAAGGGGTACCCCTGCGATTTCTTTCAACCGATCAGTTAACGATTTTTTACTCCTCTCTCAATACAGATAAAAATCTGAAATTTTCAGGAAAGTTGTGTCTTACCAAGCTGTATTTTTGTGATTTTTTTTATTCCTCAGAAAAATCGGCAAGTGGTCCAAAAAAATCAGTTTTTGAAAGCTCGAAAATAGACCTTCAACCGCGCTTTTCGGGGTCAAAATTCATCTGAATCAATTGTTTTATTATGCAGGAGTCTTCATTTGAACGTCTTACACACGTACATAGCAAAAAATTTGGCGAAAAAAATTTAAACAGAGCCAGGGAAATTAATTTCCGTAAATCGAGTGTTTCACCGGCCGGAATTTCGAGCTCCGCTGGGTGAAAGATTAAATTTATCGTTTTTAAGCGAATTTGAAAGCTATTCTTATAGGAAATTTAACGCTGAATCCGAATTTGACGTCAAAACGACGGAAATTCGACGGCAATGATCAGTTTTTTTTATTTTTAGTGTTGTTTAGTTATTTTTCAACTTTAAACGTTCTTTTCAACTATTTAGTGCAAAAGAAACAAAGAATGAACCATGTATTATTGATATACTCATCATCAACTATCATTTTGCTGAATTTGAGCCAAATCGATTGCAAAAAATTTTTCGCGAAAAATCCAAGGGGTACCCCTGCGATTTCTTTCAACCGATCAGTTAACGATTTTTTACTCCTCTCTCAATACAGATAAAAATCTGAAATTTTCAGGAAAGTTGTGTCTTACCAAGCTGTATTTTTGTGATTTTTTTTATTCCTCAGAAAAATCGGCAAGTGGTCCAAAAAAATCAGTTTTTGAAAGCTCGAAAATAGACCTTCAACCGCGCTTTTCGGGGTCAAAATTCATCTGAATCAATTGTTTTATTATGCAGGAGTCTTCATTTGAACGTCTTACACACGTACATAGCAAAAAATTTGGCGAAAAAAATTTAAACAGAGCCAGGGAAATTAATTTCCGTAAATCGAGTGTTTCACCGGCCGGAATTTCGAGCTCCGCTGGGTGAAAGATTAAATTTATCGTTTTTAAGCGAATTTGAAAGCTATTCTTATAGGAAAATTAACGCTGAATCCGAATTTGACGTCAAAACGACGGAAATTCGACGGCAATGATCAGTTTTTTTTATTTTTAGTGTTGTTTAGTTATTTTTCAACTTTAAACGTTCTTTTCAACTATTTAGTGCAAAAGAAACAAAGAATGAACCATGTATTATTGATATACTCATCATCAACTATCATTTTGCTGAATTTGAGCCAAATCGATTGCAAAAAATTTTTCGCGAAAAATCCAAGGGGTACCCCTGCGATTTCTTTCAACCGATCAGTTAACGATTTTTTACTCCTCTCTCAATACAGATAAAAATCTGAAATTTTCAGGAAAGTTGTGTCTTACCATGATGTATTTTTGTGATTTTTTTTATTTCTCGGAAAAATCTGCAAGTGGTCCAAAAAAATCAGTTTTTGAAAGCTCGAAAATAGACCTTCAACCGCGCTTTTCGGGGTCAAAATTCATCTGAATCAATTGTTTTATTATGCAGGAGTCTTCATTTGAACGTCTTACACACGTACATAGCAAAAAATTTGGCGAAAAAAATTTAAACAGAGCCAGGGAAATTAATTTCCGTAAATCGAGTGTTTCACCGGCCGGAATTTCGAGCTCCGCTGGGTGAAAGATTAAATTTATTGTTTTTAAGCGAATTTGAAAGCTATTCTTATAGGAAAATTAACGCTGAATCCGAATTTGACGTCAAAACGACGGAAATTCGACGGCAATGATCAGTTTTTTTTTATTTTTAGTGTTGTTTAGTTATTTTTCAACTTTAAACGTTCTTTTCAACTATTTAGTGCAAAAGAAACAAAGAATGAACCATATATTATTGATATACACATCATCAACTATCATTTTGCTGAATTTGAGCCAAATCGATTGCAAAAAATTTTTCGCGAAAAATCCAAGGGGTACCCCTGCGATTTCTTTCAACCGATCAGTTAACGATTTTTTACTCCTCTCTCAATACAGATAAAAATCTGAAATTTTCAGGAAAGTTGTGTCTTACCATGATGTATTTTTGTGATTTTTTTTATTTCTCGGAAAAATCTGCAAGTGGTCCAAAAAAATCAGTTTTTGAAAGCTCGAAAATAGACCTTCATCCGCGCTTTTCGGGGTCAAAATTCATCTGAATCAATTGTTTTATTATGCAGGAGTCTTCATTTGAACGTCTTACACACGTACATAGCAAAAAATTTGGCGAAAAAAATTTAAACAGAGCCAGGGAAATTAATTTCCGTAAATCGAGTGTTTCACCGGCCGGAATTTCGAGCTCCGCTGGGTGAAAGATTAAATTTATTGTTTTTAAGCGAATTTGAAAGCTATTCTTATAGGAAATTGAACGCTGAATCCGAATTTGACTTCAAAACGGCGGAATTTTGACGACAACTATCAGTTTTTACTAATTTCCGTAACGTAACGATGGGAAAATATGTGACTCGGTGTATGTTGAATAATATAACATTCAGATTGTCAAATAAATAAACAAGGAAAGAGTAACGATATGCAAAGACCTTGACCTTGCCCATTTTGACTGACAGTCTGGTGCAACTAACAAACAAGTAGTGGCAATTTTTTGAAGTTGGAGAAATAAATTTCATCCAGTTCTGCACTTAAAAAACCATGATGGTGCAAATCGAAAAAATAATTGGGATTTTGTAAGTGCTATTCTTTCTTATAGTCACAAACATCCACTTGGAGGTCGCGGTGGGCGCTCAACCCCCCCACAAAGCCCATTGGCTAAAAAGAAGCTATTTTTAATACTGAAATATATATAAAAAGTATATATAAAAAATGGACAAAGCAAACAACGGGGTTTGCAGATTTGGCTGATTTGGAAGCGTCCTTTTTCAAGTACTACAAAAAAAAAAAAAAATAATAATAATAATAAAAAATAAAAACACTTTTGTCCCAAATTTTTCACTTTGTAGAGCTGAAATTAAGTGGCGGGGTTCATATTCCATTTCTCTACAAAGAAGAACATTTTATCATTATGTACAAGAATTTTTTCGGTTAAATATTGAGCTACAATGTTACATAATGCACGCCAAGAAATGGCTATCTGGCATGAAACTTTAATATCATTGTTAGCTTTAGCCTTGAAATTTTAATTCGAACATATTCACCATATTCACTCACATTATTATAATTAGAACAATTCAAGGTAAATTTATATTTCTCTTTATTTGATACGGCTGATAAGATAGTGCCGTAACAGCGTTGCCACGAGATGAGAGCCCCCACCCAACCCATGTTTGGTTTACGGTATTATTGAAGATAAAAGGTACTCTTTTCATTGGCTTGAAGATTACTGAGCATATTGCAAAACCTGCAATATCATTGTGAGAAGAAAAAACAACAATCTCAAGGGCCAAGCGGGTTCGGCTAGAGTTTTCATTATCAGCGCTCTGATGAGATAGCAGGTCAGGGATCGGTGTCTTGGTCACTGACGATCGCTCAACATGATTCACTTAAGCGGCAATAAATTTGAGATGGCATAATGCTCCCGTCCAAATGTTCAAAACTGGCGATTCGTATTGATACGAAATCTTATTGCTTTATCCGTTCTATTATCCAATACTGATTGGTCATTCGGGTCATGGCTACAGCAAGTTCATGCAAAAACTAGTCGGCTAGAAAGCACATAGAGCAGCGAAAAACAATCACGGTTCGGTTACAAATTAAGAAATCCTCATTGATAAATAGATATCTATCATGAATAGATGATAAAGGTTGGTTATTATTGTATATGTCGGTTTACATATAATTTTTAGTTCACCAAATCAACTAGTGTTTGTCTATATAAATGTTCCAATTGAACTGTTTGAGAGCAGATTTATTCCATAACAGTAAAAATGTAATTATTCATTTTTTTACTACTGTAGTACTTGCTTTAAAAAAATTATTAGGTTTATTACTCCTTTGCTTCAATTAGGAAGACGACAAAAATAATTAGAAGACCATCCACTTGTTATAGTGTTATTATAGTAGTAAATAGAGACCACAACGTTCATATGTTCATGAGTTCATATGTTTTATAGTTCTCAAGCTATCGTTGCCTTTTTTGGTTATTATTATTGTTCTTCGGAGATGTACGAAATTATGATACAGCAATCCTGATCTATCTATGTCGATGGATTATTCGTCAAACGCTTCCTCATATCGATGCGGGGCCAACATTAATTTGTTTTCGGGGAAAATCGTTCAGTAAACAAGTCTAAAAATGCACATACATAAAAAAAAATCAATTAATTAAAAAAAAAAGATTTATACCAAGTCTGTTCATAGTTATTATTATCTTTTTTTTATTTTTTTTTTTTAAGCGTGCAGCTCTCATCCGCTTTGATGGAAATGGTTTATGTAGTATACTGTAATGGCCAATTAGTTCAGGTTATGGCTGGCAATTGGAATTAGTTTCTCAAGGGTTTCAATGAATGAAAACTGTGTCCCATATTCCAATATTCTTGGTTCCAATCGTTGGTACTCTAATAGTCATATGAAACTCCTGATAACCAACTCAAGTTTGAAGACAAGATCTTAGCTAGAATGAAATAAACTAATTAATTTTTAACAGATATTATGCAACGCGGCGAGCCGACAGCTCTGTAAACGAGTGAACGGAACGAAACATGCTGCCAAGTTGTCAACAGCAGCCAGCGCAATGCCCAAAGAAGGATTGCCTCCTGTGACAGCATTGACAGATGATGAAATCATGCTCAAAGAAATGGTGTCTCGATTCGCCACTGAAAGAGTGGCTCCCCTTGTCCGACAAATGGATGAAGATCAAAAATTCAAACCTGACATTGTCAAAGAGCTTTTTGAGAACGGAGTAAGATTTCAACCAAGCCAATTAAATACATAGTAAATGATTGACAATTAAATTCACCCTAAAGAAAACTTATTTGGTTTTTCATGGCGTTTCCACCGATTTTTTTTCATGTATAGTTGATGGGTGTCGAAGTTGACCCAGAATATGGCGGCACAGGAGCGTCTTTTTTCTCAACGATTCTTGTCGTCGAGGAATTAAGTAAAATCGATCCATCATTGGGTATCCTCGTAGACTTACAAAATACTCTAATTAACAGCCTGATTATCAAACTCGGCACCCCAGAGCAAAAGAAAGAATATCTCACACGATTGGCACGCGACACGGTTGGTACCATCCCTTTTTTATTGTCATTACAAAGTCGTTATAATATTTATGTAATAACGTAAGAGTGTTCACTTGAACGTTAGAACATTTATGTTCAGTTAAATTTTTTATAGTGTTCCATTGTGCTAATAATGATACTGAATGAACGTAGGTTGGAAGCTTCGGGTTAACAGAGCCATCAGCTGGCTCGGACGCGTTTTCCCTCAAGACAACGGCCAAAGAAGACAAAGGCGACTATCTTCTAAACGGATCAAAAATGTGGATATCCAATTCGGACTTAGCGGGAATATTTTTGATCATGGCGAATGCTGATCCGTCCAAGGTAACCAAATGGTTGAAAATAAGATATAAAAAGTATAAAAATCAAGGCTAAGTTAATATAATACATTACCTACTTCGTCTGTATTAAGAACAGGATAACTAACATGGTGAAGTGTTGGAGGTTTCTAATGGAGGGAAAAGGAGGATATGTTCAGTTCAGAAAATCGGATTTGCAACTCTTTGAAGTTGTCAAATTTTTTACTTTCCACCTTGGCAGTTCAATTTTACCAACCTATGGGTTGTTGAGGGGAAGCAGGTGAAGCAACTAGTCGAAAAGTGGTCATGTAAGGTGTCGTTTTAAGCTGTACTCGACCAAAAAATAGTAGTACAGCCGCCTCAAAAAATCACGAATATTTGATTTTTCAGGGTTACAAGGGCATAACATGTTTTATCGTCGAACGTGAAATGCCAGGATTCTCGGTCGCTAAACCAGAGAACAAATTAGGAATCAAAGCTTCTGGAACATGTATGTTGATGATGGATAACGTTAGGGTGAGTATCACATTCAATCTGTAAATTAACCAAGTATAGTAGTTTTATACTTTCTCGCTGCCAGGTACAAATTGTTCGTAGAGTATTGATTAAACGACTTCTGATGTATACACTTTATTCTCAAATAAATTACTGAAACGTCACACCGTAGGTACGATAGCAGATTCAGTAAAGATGGGACTAACTGTCTACTTAATAATTATTTGATCAATTAGTCTTTCAGATTTGGTCAAACCACTGGTAAATCTCATCGTCAAATTTTTCTGTTAGTACACTGTTATTTTAATCAACTCCAAACAATGTTTGCAGGTACCCAAAAAGAATATTCTGGGTGAATTTGGTCATGGTTACAAATACGCTGCAGGCTTCCTAAACGAAGGCAGAATCGGTACGTCACCAAACTTCTTCTATCACTTCTTTCGGTCGTTCATTCCTTTTATAGCTGCTATTCCTATAATGACGCAAAGGCCATCTGTCACTAATTTAGCTTAACATTTATACATTTTCATCTTTTCCTTACCACGCGTTCCTTAACGTCCTATCAACGCCCACGAATATACTAAATCCAAATGCGTTTCATGTATAAGCTATACAGATGTAATCCATTCAGCACGTTTTTACCAACTTGTTTACATACTGAGTAGTCTAGTTTGATTGACTGTGTGGATTTCTAATATACTCAAGTTCGATGGTACATGTTGCAGGAATTGGAGCACAAATGATAGGCTTGATGCAGGGATGTTTTGATGCTACTATTCCATACACGCTGGAGAGGAAGCAATTCGGAAGTCCAGTATTCAATTTCCAGGTACGTTAATTATCCGATTTTAGTATAAAAAATGTAGCATATGGTTCGAACAACGTAGAATTTGGTTTGAAAAATGTTTAGATTCGGGTTAGAAGGTTACGAATTAAGTTGTAAAAATCCTGGAGATTGGTTTAAAAAAAAATTGAAATTGCCCAAATCGCACGTTTTAACTTGTTCGATATATGTGGCTCTGAAATGGAAATACCTATCAGCCGAGAATTAAAATATTCTGGCAACGTTCCCTTGTAAATCGAGAGTTTTCCCAATTCGTGGCATTTCGAACTTTCCTTCGAGTGCAACTGGCAACATGAAGCTCAGCTCGAATCTTTATGGTTCCTGAGATAAATCCGGAAGTTATGAATTCGTCGCTATGTTTCTCCCATATGTTTGGTTCCCATGTTTATGTTTGGTTTGCTCAATTTTACAATTTTCATTTCATTATTAGCCGTGTTTTGTGCAATAAAGCCTAACTTAAGAAGGTGTTCTTTCTCAGTTTCTCTCTCCCCATAAAAATGAACCTGAACATTCCCCATCCCTAGACGCATATCTTTAACGTTTGAACCCAGTGTACCTATTTTCCTATTTTAATCCAGTGAATCGAAATAAACCACAATCGTGGCTTTGAGCTCACACGCCTCCTATTTGCCACCAATAAATAAAAACTACTCTGTTTATTTCCCAAAAACGTCTGCTTATCTATTGCTGACAACGAGGATATGGGAAGACTCTTGGAGCTCTTGGAGACTGTTTTGGGGTTGACAAATCGTAATTAAAATACGTGAACGTGTTCCTACTAGGGACCTAACCAAGCTCAAGGGTTCCTGGTATGAGTACACCAGGTTCCAGATACCAATTCTTCTGAAAAATAATTGTACCGATGATTGAATTTTGTTTTCAGGGACTGCAGCATCAGATTTCGGACGTTGCAACCAGAATCGAAGCCTCTAGGTTGTTAGTGTACAATGCTGCTCGTTTGGTAGAAAGGGGTCTCCCCTTCAAGAAAGAAGCGTCGATGGCCAAATATTACGCTAGTGGTTAGTAATGAAATTAAGTCGTCTTAATTTTTTTAAACGATTCAACCGACACAAGTGAAATTTAGTGACGCTTTGATGCTCGTTATTAAAGTAAAATATTTTGTCATCAACCAGAATAAAACCCATGATGTAGGATATCCAAACAAGTATCTATAAAATAAAGGTTGATTATTACGAAATCGATACATATTATTAGATGATTAATGAGATGATATTATTAGATGTTCATAGAAATCACAAGATCCGACAAACATGAATTTTCGTTTAAGAAATGTTATTTTTGTTCAGAAACGGCTCATTACGTGACGGCTAAGTGCATCGACTGGATGGGAGGTGTGGGCTTCACCAAAGATTTCCCACAAGAAAAATTCTACAGAGATTGCAAAATTGGAACAATCTACGAAGGCACATCGAACATGCAGCTTAACACGATCGGGAAATGCTTGATGGCCGAATACGCAAAGTAACCATTCATGGTTACTAAAATTGATAGATTATGATCATTTATTGGGATAGTTAAAGAAAAGCCATACTCTTACTCTCCATCTCATTCCCTTCCAAGCTCATAGATCAGCCGTCAGAATTATTTCCCATATGTACGTATGATTTAATTTGTTCTTGATAGTTGATTTAGGCGGATGTGAACAATGACTGACTAATATTACGGAATGTACATGCAACCGAGTCACTTTATTTTCTAAGTATATTTCTACGGATGTACACGTGGGGCGAGGATTTTCGTACAGCTGTCACAGATTAGTACCAAAATGTATTTGAAGAGATGATTCCAAAATGACCCCGTCTGCGTAGGTCTGTAAACGCTCCCGAGATTCGAAGAGTCTTGTTTAGCATTAATTTTTTCCAGAATTGAGTTTCTGCTAAATAATTTTATTGAGACCGCGAACGAATGTTGACGCATCTATTATAATTATAGTTATAGAATAAATCTTAAAGCCCTAGGTAAGAGAAAGATTTTGAGTGTTAAAGACTAACAAGAGTTTGTATTTGGTGACATCTCAATATTCAATATTAGAAGAAGAACAATAAAAAAAAAAAAAAAAAAAAAAAACATTGTTGAAAACTATGCTTTTTCGTCACCCTAAGCATACTCAGTAGACGTAGTATTTTAGCAATGTAAAGTTGTTAGTATAACTGAATTATAGAAAATGATGTATTTCAGAGGAATGTTCGAGTAGATATTTGAAATAGTAAGGTTGTTTTGGCACGAAGAGGAGCGGAGGTTCGAGCGAATCTTATTACGTCTCTGACGGAGACCATGATTTGAGTATATTGAATCGGCCTTGAACGCGAACTGCTGAACGGGATCTTGATATGAAAGATGGTTAATGAATAAACGAGCGTTCTAAATTCACCTCCGTTCCAACAAAACATTTAGAAAAATGTCAGTACTTTCGTTCGTTACAAAACGCCGTTCATTATTCCATAGCTTTTGCTTTAATGCGATTTTAGAATGATTCATTACCATCGCCGATCGTTAAGAAGAAGGAGGTTCCTCAAAGTTGAGTTGCGGGCTATTTTTATTTCACGTAGTGATTGAAAATAATTGAGATTTCCGAAAAGTCGAATTCCTCGCGGAGGGGAATTTGGGGAAAGTTCCTTACAACGATACTTACTAACACTGTGTGAACAAACGTCAGTGAGTCCATTTATTTAAGGTCGAAGAGTGACGAAAATCCGCGAAAAAATCAATTAAATTCGAAGAAATTTTCAGCAATGTTCTCCCAGTGAAAGACCAAAATTAGTCGTTATTGAATTTGAATCGTTATTGAAATTTTGGATAACACTCCAACCTTCCGGAATATTATTGTTCAAAGTTTAGAGAAAGAGATTATTTTTGAACGGCCTGAAAAATTTTGCTATACCGCAAGTAGCAGAAATCTAATTTTATTCGCTAGGATCACTCGTCGTTTCTGCAGGCCGCAAAAATCAATATATTTGAACGCTCTTAACATGGTTTTAACAGCGAGTGCATGATGCTTGATTTTTATCGTACTTTCGTTGATACTCGCATATTGACTATACTTTGATTTTACAAACCGCAAAAACCGATATATTTGAACGCTTGGGGATTCTGGTTTATTATTCAAAGTAAACTATTGTAATCGCTTACGAAAAAAACCTCGAAATTCGGTGTTTTACTTTTTATGGTAAGTAAAATCCAAATAACGAATAAAAAACTTTCTGTGGAAATTCGTATTTTCGAATTTTTTTTCTCGTATTTTTTCGTTTTTGGACAAAGGTATGTATAGAATCAATTTCTATAGACTTTCGGATGCTAAATCGGCTGAGTAATTTCGCCCCATCGGGCATCCTCAGGGCGACATCAATCAATATTTGTGGGAAGAGCCCAACTATTCAAACAGAGAGAAAAATTGAGTATTTTTTCGATAATAATCAACGATCTTTCATACGAGTTTTTTTTTTTTTTTAGTATAAAGGCTCAAATCAAGTTCATTGAAGTAGTGAATTTTCAACTTCCCTCTATCATGAATAGTCAATCTTATGCAACTATAGCTTTCTAGAAGGATGATAAAATAATGTGAGCAGAAGATTTCACTTTTCTTTCGTATACTTGACATCAAATTATGTGTGAAAGTGGAAAACAATGAAATGGAGCTAGAAATCATACAGTACTATGATAACCCTTCATATAGTCAGATTAGGCTTTTCGTCATAAGGGGATTAAGTTTTCAACTCTAGCGGGAGCGTGGAATCGGATCTCGGAGTACCTATATAATGATCAATGCGGGCTTTGCCAATTGAATAGTTCGACCGTGGACCACGAACTCGGCACACCTGCTCCTTTAACTCTTAACGCCGATCACTATTAGGTGTTTATTTAATTGACAGAAATAGGTGTATCATTTCGAAAAAAAATACTGCCGAGTGTAATCATGTTTGCGGTACCTGTGACGTTACTATGTGCAGCGGTTACTTTACGTCTTAGTAATTGCGCTCTCGGTCCACAGTACAAGGTATGTACTATTAACCTTATTCACTAACCATATACAGTAATTTGGTCTATCGAAGCAAATTAGTTCTTCTTGGTTGAGTCGTCGCATCTCTCATTGTATTGGGTAGGTGAGGGCTGTGGTAACCTATGGTTCCACATCGCCCTGAGGATGCCCGAAGGGGCGAAAGTGCTCGGCCGGAAAATAAAAAATCGGAGAATATGTCGCCTGGTTCTTCTCCCCCTCACCTACCCAATACAATACGAAGCAAATTAGGGTTTTTTGAATTCCTAAGGACTCATATAATTATGTTTATTCTCGAGATGACTCACAGCCAAGCACATGACCCTCGGTGACGATACAAAAATAATGGCGCTGTAGATAGTGTCCGAAGAGGCAAAAGTACTCGGCTTAATACTAACAGATCGGAGACCAAGTTATCATATTTTTCTCTTTTTTAATATCTTTACACTAGGCGAGTAACATAGAATTTAAAAAATTCAGGGCTGAACAGCTACCGATAATCTCACTCGATATGTCTTGAATGTTGCTCCTTTACTCGTACGAAAATATCTATTATGCCCGAGAGAGCAGAGTGTAGTCGAAGTTAGTCAATCAATCGGGGGAAAATTGTCTTCTCCGTGGTTTGAAAATTATGGAGCAAAAATAATTTAAAAATATTTAAATGAGAAAAACGACGAAATAGAAATTCAGGAGACTAACAGAGAGAAATGTAAATGAGACTGAGCCATTCTATGCCGATCGGCTGCGATCGCCTTGGTCGGGACGGCGCTTCATCCTCGCGCGCACGGTTCTGCACTCATTCTGCACACATGATAGTGGTGTGGACGAGGCGATCGGCCTCAATTCGCCTGAGTATCCCTCCAGTTCACTGTAACGACCCAATAGTCACAGTAGGTAACTTGTTTCGTTAAAAGTTATAAATTAATTAATTTTATTTCAATTATAACTATCGCTATTGCCCAGGAAAACAATTTATCTAACGCCACCTTACTCTTATGCGTTTTAGAGTGAAGAATACGATTATCAGATCAACCCTGTAATACAGTAATCGCGCTGTAATTAGATAATATTCAATAAAGTAATTACGTCGGACATTACCTGAACAAAACGTACATGAAACGGCACGAAATATTTGTAACTGATTTTACTGGTAAATTCGATACAAAAATAAACACGGGCGCCGGCGCGGGAACAGAAACGAGCAGGTTGCTTGGCAACGCGATCCTACTGGAAAGGCCGAGTTTTTAGACTTGTCTTTAAAATTTGTACGTGGGTACTGACTAAGGCGTACTACATCTTTAATTATAAATATATGATACCGATGAGTGAATGCCTCATACAATTTCCGGAGAACTACAAAAGAAATTTTACCAAAGATTTTTTTTTTTGCTAAATTTTTATTTTTTATTTTATTTTATTTATTTTTCTTATTTGATAACTTTATTGTATAAATGATACATTATAGTTGATATAACCACAACGAAAATGAAACGACATGGTACTCGAGAGGGAGCTTGAAAAGTCCAACGACTTCCTCCCAAAACAATTAGTAATTGAACGTTGAACGAAACACGTTAAACACACACACACGTTAAATAAATTTTTATGTCCAAATATTATCTCAATTCTAAGGATATTTTTATGGTTAATTTTAAGGATTTTTCGAAGGGTTTTAAGGAGAGGGAAATTCCTACATTCTAACGTTTTAAAACATAGTTGTGTTTGGTATATTTGAATAGATTTGCTAACGTTGATCGAATAAGATAATTACGAGGTTGTCGGCTAAAACGGTGCTGGAGATATCGCAGATTTTGTGAGTAATTAGTGAGAATTAGAAAATTCAACATGATGATAATTATTCAAGTGCGAAGAGGCCGACACGCACGTCCGATAGACCGTCAACAAAATTAGTATCCGATAGGATCCGCTGCTTATGATCTTTACCGACTCCGGTCGGGTTTCGGTATCCTTGAGTCGGGTCGTCTTCCGCACGTTCCGCTTCGCGTATTTGCTTTATTCAATGGCGAAGGCGATCGTAGCTGGTCGGCAGTGTGGACGCGCCTCAACTCAGCAGTTATGCTTTCCCTTCCTTGGAAAACAACTCCCCAACCCTCCAAGTTCGACGAGGTGAGTAAAAAATGTGATCATCCCTTAATGCAAGAGACGAATCGAAACATAGATGGAAAGAAAACAGGAAAAATTTCCCAATAGCAAGATATGAGAAAGGAAGTCATTCGTAAGCGAATAATGCGCCTAACTAGATGTTTTAAATCCAATTTTGCAGAGGCCAACGGATTCAAGCGATTACGAATATATCAAATTATTGACTTCACCGGCCAATGACTACGCGTTCCAAGCTTTTGGAAAGTAAGGACCATAATCTCGCAGCCAGCAATAACCAGCATTGGATTTAGTAATGAAAAATCATTTATAATTGTCAGTATACCAGAAGGTTAGAAGTGAACTGAATAACCTAGGCTAACAGTTGACCCAAGTTGAATGTTGAAAAATGGAAAAATCAAGAAAAGAATTGCGAGAAATCGATTAGCTTTAGGACATTGTTTCTTCATACCAGTACAGAAACGAGTCGTTTGCTGTTTTAACCAGTTTTCCAAGATGGAAAAGTAGGTAATAAAATATGAACATTGAACACATGAGTTGTAGACTGAATTTCCTAGTATGGACTCGAAGTTGGGTATCTCCATTAAATTCGATATACAGATACAGACTTCCCTTCAATTCCAAATTTCTTACTCTCTACGGCAGAGTTAAATGTAAAACTAACTGCTATCAATAATACTGCTAATAATTGCGCAGTGGTTTATTTTATTTATTTTTATTACAGCGCACACTCTCATGTAAAAAATCAAAACTATAAAAATATTATATAAAATATATAATACTGGAAATGGAGAATCGGGGCTCCGGCGTTGTACCTATCGATAGATGCCGCTGATGTTACTAACTGCTGTTAATTGTTACTGTCTTCTTTCCATGACAGGAAATACACGCTGAAGTTAGTTCCCAACTACTACATAATTTCTCCACATTTTGAAGCGTATTTAGTGGAGGGGGACAGAAAAACGCCACTGCCGATAATGAGAAATGAAACTTGCAACTACATTCATCACGACGAAAAAATGACTGCAGCGTTCGATTTCTGTGATTCTGGTCAAGTTGTAAGTAACTTCCGTCACTACTAACTGAATAATGTATTAACGTTCACCTTCATCGTCATCTTTTGCAATTTCAAGGTTCCACAGCCTTGCAGGCTGGTAGTGTGGGTTGCGTGCGCTACAAAAAAAAAAAAAAATAAAAATAAAAAAAAAAAATAAAAAAAATAAATAAATAAAAAATATAAAAAATAAATCAGTCCGTGATGTAATGTCTATAAAATGTCAAGTCTGTATCTGAATTTATGAAATAAAAAATTGGGGTAGCCATGTGAAAAATTAAAGTTAAGGGTAGTTACTTCTCGAAATTATTATTCAGCATTGAAATTAAGGAAGAGCCATTCGGGAGTTCTGGGGCACGGTGTAAGCCCAAACGTGAAGATTTACTGTACTCAAGGGGTCAGTGAATGAATGCTGGTGAAATGGGATCTGTCATAATTGCTGCGGAATGTGAATCGAATGAACATCAAGAGGTAGAAATAGTATGCCATTCCAATGATTATGCCGCGCTCAAAATTCTCGACAATGATAATGATAATATCATCATTTTAGTTGATAGTCAAGATCATACGAAAATTACGAAATTATGTGTCATACTAATTATACACAAGTAAGAGTCCTATTTATTGATGAGGGCGCCTTCACTGTACAACTAGAAAAAAAATCATATGTAAAGAATGAATCAACCTTCGAATAGTTAGGATTAGTTCAACACAACAACGCTTTGCGGTGTTGGCGAATTTTCTATCTATGAACATAATTGTAATCGTCTAGCAGACTTACCTTCTTTATGAACCTATATGATGCGTACGTAAAAATCAATTGTAACCAGTCTCATGCTCGGTGAAACGTTAAGGTTCGTAGAACGTCTCTGAGAACGAACATTTTCTGAGTTCCCCAAATACTGAATGAGAATAACGAGCACACGTATACAAATTTTTGCAAGTTAGAGAAAAAAATTGGAACGAACTCGAAAATACCGAAATATTTATTTTCCTGCATGACAGGTTTATAAGTACAAAGCAGCGTTAAAAACAAAGTATGCGAACGTATCCGAGTTTCTGGCAAATCACAATATGTCTGATTCGAAACGTCCACCCTCGAAAAATCGTATTAAGTAGGTCAAAAGTTAAATCGAAGTTTAAATAAATGCGATATAAGGCTTTGCAATTGTTCAGGTTGATAAAAATATGGAACGGAATTTAAATGCGGGTTGGAATTAGTACAAC
Organism: Tupiocoris notatus; assembly: GCA_037159825.1. Taxonomy (NCBI): domain Eukaryota; kingdom Metazoa; phylum Arthropoda; class Insecta; order Hemiptera; family Miridae; genus Tupiocoris; species Tupiocoris notatus. The sequence continues at coordinate 230,243 of JASJUZ010000283.1, forward strand.
CGTATATAAGTGACAGATAGTGATAACCATTATTACGGTAAGATACGAACATATTTGATGCGAGAACGAAGAAAATTGCTTCAGTTTTTATTTCCACCAACAAAGTCGCTATCGTGTGATAAGTGAATTTCTTCATTTTATTTTGTCACTCTAATTCTAATCTCTCCGATCTCACCGCGTATAGAAAGGGCTAGTCATGTCTGAAGACTTCGTCCTGGAAATTCAACCAACGTTAGAAGTTGATGACCAATCGATCGACACAGCGCAGCTGGCGGATGACGACTCATATCATTTGGCCAAACGGAGCTACATTGTACCTGACGGTTGGACTGAGCAACTGAGTAAGCAGATAGATTTCTAAACCGAACTGAAACCAGAGGGAATCATGTTAAAAACAAACTCAACAGTTCTAAAGGAGGAGCCCACGATATTGAACAATTGATTTGGCTAACACAATGAAGGTTGATTTTGTTTCCACTTTGATTATGCTAAAGATTATTTACGATAATTATGTAGTTATTTTTCTCACCAATTTCGCAATCCTAGATTTGGGCACTGGGCTCATAAAAATTCCAGTATTCGACTTCACAGGTGCTGTAAAAGATTAGCCCTAGAGGTAAGTAGGACGGCTCGTCTTGTTACTCCATCGCTCCCCAACATCGTGCATGATCACTTAATGATCAACGTACAAATATTGCGTATTTCCAGAGATAGATACGTTTTCGTTCAATTTTCGTTGATGGCTTACCACCCGTCACAGTAACGACGCACACACCACACATGTTGTTCATATTCGTCATGGGGGTATTCTTATCTAGGAATCAGAACAACGAACAATAAGAATGTTGAGCTTTTTTTCAGTTCCCAGCACATTTTGAAAATATTAGTCGATGCATGCGAAAAGCGTTCTGAGAAAAGAAGAATTTGTTGTTTTTACAGAGAAGATTCCTCAAATTGGCTACAGCGAAATAATGAAAAAGTCAAAAGTTACTCAATCAAGAAAGGCGTCAAAAACCCAGCAGCCAATGGTAGAGCTTGGCTTGTTTTTTGACCAAGCGGCCTACAATATTTTTGCGCCTTTCTTCAAAAATGACGATAACAAGTTGACGAACATGTTGCTGGCGTACATAAATGGAGTAAGTGTATTAGTATATATCTAAATGTAACTTATAATGATTTTTCTTCCAACCATAAATTATAAAAGCGAGATTTTATTCTGTTCAACTGTAGGATGAAATTGAATGAAAGTCTAACGAGTTGTGCTCCATCATTTTATTTCAGCAATTTACCAAGTAAAAAATGTGAACATATATATTGATTTTTTTTATTCGTTAATTTATTTATATATTTATTTTACTATTATTTTATATTATTTATTCATTTTATTTGTTGGAAATGATTAATTTCTGTTCGGGCACTAAGATTTGGTTGGTCATTCAGGGAATAGGGAAAAACTTATGATGGAAATATTGTGACAGAAAAAAAGGATTAAGTCAGATTGGAGAGTCAGATTCTCTTAGGTACTATGGTTTTGAAATAATCGTAAAAACCGACTTCACAAAACCTATACCAGGAAAACTTCCGACGTTTCAAACCCTATAATTGCAAATCAGACGTATCTTCGTATAAGAAACATTTCAAATTGTGGTCATCTCGCTTGCCGATAACGAATACTATATTATTACTTAATTTAATCTTGAAACAATCACAAATATTGTTAAACTCCTTCTCAGGTGCAGGCTTTGTATCATCATTCTAGCGCAGGAACGAAGATTGATTTGATGCTCACACATCTTGAACTATTCAAGACCCAGCCCATAGATTTACCAGGCCACGGAGGGGAAAGAAGCGAACTTCTCAACTCGTTTTGTAGTTACAATGAAGCCCACAACCCTTCGAGTGATGACGATCCGAAACACTGGGATATGGGATTGTACATAAGTGGGTCAGTATAGATCAGTAATGATTACGGATTCTGCCTCGCTATTTGGATACAATTATGATGAGACAACTTTTTGATCTAAGACCACCGTCTGATAGCGATTCCGAAATCTTCCTTATTTGAGTTGCGTGTAACCCTGTTCAAGCAATAATATACCACTTTGTTGTGAATGATCTTGGTAAACTTTGAGAAGATCAAACTAGAACGGCGAGTCGGTGGCTGTTTTTCTATGGGAAAGAAAAATCTTGATATTTTTGAAATTATTTTTAGTTTTTCCTCCTAATTGAGAACCTAATTTCAAACTTAAGCGAGTACTCCTTGTCGAATAGGTGCAAAAAATGCGAAATTTCGTGAAATATACCAACTCATGCGGGATTCAATTGATTGGCTAAGTAAACTACCGTCAAAATTTGGCTGTCTGTTCTTTGAGAAATCGCACTTTTCGTTCGTTATTTAATGATAACTGTAAGTTATCAATGCATTACATTGTTACGGGGAAAATGATCACAACTGATCAAAATTACAAGTGGAGGGTCTTTCGGTTCATTATTCAATAATAAACCTTTGTAAATCGCCCAAAATAGTTTTTCTACACTCCCTCAAAAATTGAAATTTTACGTATCAATGCATTTAGAATCAGATATCCGATTAAAAACAATCTGTCCGTCTGGAGAGAGGAGAAAAAAGTGTATATCGTGTTTGAGAAAATTTACAAAACAATTTTTTGGATTTGATTTCAGTTTATATAGCAGAACAATTTATTCTTTTTGAAATTTCAAAATTAATCACACACATTGAAACATTGTTTTTAGAAACTGCCTTGGCAAACAAATAAAATATTCTGTAAGACTGTAGTGAGTGCTCAAATACAATCTTACACAATTAAAGATCCGTCCCATTTTACTGTTTTCAGGCTGGATTTCTACGCAATGGAAAATGGAAAAAAGAGCGGCGTCACAATGGGTATTTGCACCAATTATTGCTTGATCATTTAGCTTTGCAGTAAAGTAAACAGCTATAGTTGAAACAATCTAATAATTACTCACATTATTCAGGAATAGGAGACAAAGAGATATTATACACAAGTCCAGTAATTTTAAATAAGTTATATATATAAATTTCGGCGTTTTGAACATAATCAATAACAATCTCATAACTATCCAGGGGTTTTGAGGGGGAGAAAAACCAGGCGACTCATTCTCCGATTCTTTATTGGCTGGACAAGCACTTTCGCCCGTTCGAGCATCTTTAGGGCGACGTGGAGCCATAGGGTCCACAGCCTGGTTTTTCCCCCTCACAACCCCTGGACATAAAAAAATGCGACGACAAGGAAAAGAAGAAATCTTATGACTGTTACTGAGGATAGCCTGAACGCCGAGTTCAACAATACAACTCACTTAAAATTAGTGGAACTCGTGACTATCTCTTCGTTTTCTATTCTTATGGAATGGGATTCCACAATCTCAGCGCGAGTAATTTAGTCAAAACTCACAATATTGTTTGTTAAGATTGTTATATGTAATTGAATATTACTTTCAATTACCGATATAAACCAAGGTCTAGCAACGGTTGGAGGAGTTTGCCAAGCTAAGTACGCCTGCGTCATCGCTGAGTTCGGAGTAACCAGCGTGTTTGGAAAACCGTACCCGTCAGCGGGGTTCACATCCGTGTACGTTTTAGCTCACGAAATCGGACACAAGTAAGTGAAACACAAATCTCACATCATTCAGTTCAAACACATCAGTTCAGTTGCATGTAACTACTGGTTGAATAAAAATATCGTTTCTGGAAGCCAATAATTGAATTTTCGTTTTTGGGTAGTCGCTTCATATCTTCTTGGTTTCATATCTCCTGGCCGTAGCTACCAATGGTGCTACAAAACCCTGATGATGCCCGAAGGGGCGAAAGTGCTCGGCGGGTAATAAAGAAAACGGAGAACGAGTTGCCCAGTTTTTCTCCCCCGCAAACTTCAAAACCAAGAATAATTGAATTGATTGGTTTTTGGGACGAGCTTGGACTGAGCTACAACAGCAGTTACAGACCATGGCGTTTTCTGTGGGAAGGGCTGTCTTTATTTTTACTTTCTTCCAATTCGTATTTATGGATGTTCACAGTTTGGGCTTGAACCACGATAGCACCAAGAATAATTGTCCAAAAGATGGGTTCATCATGTCGCCGTCCAGAGGCGTCGATGGAGAAACATTGTGGTCGTCTTGTAGTGCAGCGAAACTGCAAGAACTCAGGTGTTTCTGATAACAGTAGAATAATCCTAATTCGAAGTTTCATTTGCTACCGTCACCGATAATTTTTTTGCTATAAATTCATTACAGCGGTTGGGCCAAATGCCTTTACGATACACAAAAGCCAGATCCGAAAATGGATCACTCTTCCATGTACAAGGACAAACCAGGATCTGTTTGGGGACCGAAAAAACAATGTGGTGTGCTCCTGAGAGACCCTGACGCAACTTTTATTGGCGACGACAAAAAAGAGGTATTATTATCATGATCACTACTCCCTTGAAATTCTTAGTCAATTGTCATCTCTCATCAGGTGTTGAATGGGACATGGGGAATGGGACATATCCACTGCATCAAAGTTAGTTGTCCCTTTTTTTCAAACAAGCAAAAAAAAAAACAACAACAATCAATTTCAAAAATTAATTTTAATTTATAAAGGAACTATTAATTTATTAATGGATGTTTATCCTCCAAGGTTCCCGAAATTTGTCGTCGAATGCAGTGCCGTACTCCGCATCGTACTGGCTATTACGAAGCAGGACCAGCTCTCGATGGAACGCCATGTGGCGATGGAAAGGTAATCGTCATTGTAACATGTACAAAATCAAGAGATATCAATTCCATTAGTGACATCATCGCAATCAGAATCGCACAAGAAACTACCTAACCGTCAGGCCTGCGGCTAGAAATATTCTGTGTTGCATCCAGGGTTTTTTTATTTTAGTCGTGCAAGGGAGGAACCTGTTCTCCTATTAGTATCAAAGGAAACGAGTACGAGTATACTCTTGGAGGATGGAGCAGTTGGAAACCCACGAGATGTACATCGGGGTGCCTTCTAAGATCCAAAGGTCTGTTGAAACTATAAAACATGATTCGGTTTTCCATCTTTTTATACATTCCAATAATGAAGTGATGTCTCCTCTAGGTTTCGATTTATTATTCCATGAATAATGCACCTTTCAATTCGTATACTTGACCAAAATATTTTCCACTTCCCTCAATATTCGTTACTTCTCGTTTCATACCTCGGTTGTTGAACAATCTGGGATGTCTGCCCCTTCCGGGTCACTTCTTGCCCTTAAAATAGTTGGAAGAATTTTAAATTTTGCCCGAATGCCACATTTTGATGCAAGTTGTTGCCGCTATAGCAGATATTTGTCATTTTGTGAGTCTTTTCGCAGTAATTTTTTGGATGGTATGCACGTAGCTTTGTTTTGTTTGGTAACCATATATTACCTAATTTTTTAAAATGACCTAATTTTCATTACAAGCCCTACCCAAACCCATGTGAGTACTCAATGAGTTCTGTTAAAGTTATCCTAGAAGACTTACTAACATTAATGCGGAACCTGTCGTTATTATTGATAAAAACATGAGCATTTCAAGGCTAGAAGTTCGTTCGAAGAATAGCAATGGAATATCTACAGTAGCAAATCAAATTCAGTACTAGAGATGTAGCAGCTGGTATGTTCCACGCACTAATTCAAGCGCTTGAGCTCACTAGGTACTGATTTTTAATTTAATTTCATCTTCTAGATCCGGATAGCAGCGTAAGCTTTGACTATTCTTATAACCAAAATAAATTTGTATGGTTGTGTTTGACACACGTCGAGACCAGGTGAATCGGAAAAAAATTAATCTCTTCGTCAGAATTCCTTTCAGATTAAGGACTTAAACATTTAAAGCTTAATACAGAGAACTCAACGTTTCTATGTGTTTGCTCAGGCTTCCAAACAATGCATCGAGAGTGTAACAATCCTCCGCCGGTGAACACAATTGAGGGCTGCGAAGGGTTCAGCTTCAAAGTGAATCTTTGTAAGGATGAAAAAGTAGGGTGCAACTGATGACCTATACAAAACGTACAGTGTATGAATCATTTCTGATAATTCAAATTGCTTTCATTTTGGTGGCAGGTATGTAAGTTCAAGAAGAGGATTTCATCAGTTGAATACGCTTCTCGCAAGTGTTACGAGTTTAACCAGTATCTGCCACAGCTTGATAAGTACGGAGCAGGCCTGCAAGCACCTCACGAACAGGGTCTGCATTAACGATCATCTTGCAATTAATTAATTGTCGGCAGCCATTGTTGCTCCCGAGCATCAAACCTATTATCCAATAATCAATGCAAATCGTGTAAAAAGCTTACAAAAAATTGTTCCCACATCATCAGCCCAACTTAACTTAAGTATAATTTATTTATTTTGAATTAGCCTATAATGTACTTGAAACGCCATCTCGAACTTACTTTCACACGTCCAGTCGCCGTGCTCTAACCCAGAATCCGAGATAACAATAGTCAAATCACTTGAGATAGTGTTACCAACGAAATGATCACTGCTAATTTAATCTCCCTAAAGTTGACTGGGTTAATGGAACCAGTTTCAAAAAAAAAAAAAAAAACCACTCCGTCTTTACAGAAAAAAAATCCCTAAGTTGATGAAAACGAGCTCAGAGGCAATGCCGGGTTATTAGCGGCAAGTGATTGCAGACATTTGCATTTGGCTCATAATTACCTTTCTACGAGATTTTCAATCGGGCGAATATTGGCCGTTCATACAATAATTACCTAAAAACTTGAGAGTGTGATAGAATAAATTGAATCCTTCTAGATTTCTCGACAAAAATATGGTTTCCGCAATCAGTCTTAGTTGCAGTCCTTTGGATTCGAGTAATATAAGCGATCCTCCTTATTTCCTCAATGAAAAATATCAATCATTTATAAAATGTGCTATTTGTCGTCTTTGTTTTGGTAACAGGTCGTTTGTGGGTGGCGTGTGCTATTTTCTGCCGCCGAGATGACTCGGGGTTGTTTTATTCGCCCAGACTTGAGCTGAATGATCTTGGTGTGGACCCATATTTCCCGGATGGAACATGGTGCCACAACGATGGACGATCTGACTACTTTTGCATGCAGCATCACTGTTTGCCGCAAGTAAGGAGTATCAACTATTTTTATTATGAGGTGAGGGTGAGGTTGAGAGTACCGAATAGGAAGAGGTATGATACCGATCATCAGGATCATTTGTGAACACTGAATATCTCACAGTTTGAAACTAATCAGAAAGTATATTCCTTTTAACCCTCTCGTGGGAACATGTTTTCTACCTGCTTAGTGGGAACATCTGCCTGTGAGACAGACATACCTGTAAATCAAGTATAACTTGTGTTTTATCCTAGAGTTTTCCTTGATTGGATTAATGAATAGTATTTATAATCCAAAAACAGAATATATTTGACATTGCTGACATTCTTTGGAGATTGGTAAAATAGTTTGAGCTCTAAGGCTTCTACAAAGTCAGTCTGTTTCGAATAATTCTATAAATTTCCACTTATAGCTAGAAAAAGTAATTACTCCAAAAGGTAGGAACAAAATCAAAACAGTAATAAGTAAACATATTGAATTTTCAACATAAAATATCTAAATCGTAACTTGCGGTAGGTTGTTCAACTTTTGAAATGGAAGTTTTTTGAATGAGATGAATCTAAATCACAAGGCCAGAAACAAGGGCCTACTTAGAAATTTTTTTTGTGCCCTACTCGGTATTCATTGGAGCTGATGTGTTGGGGTTTTGATAATGTGAAAATTAGGCATGGTTTCATAGTAGAACTGTTTCAAGGGGACAGTATTTCGCCGTTTTTCGTAGTTCATAATTGAAAATAAATTTCCGTTGCATGTGTTTTGTAGGATTTATGTGAAAGTTCTTCCAACATAGGGATCGTACCGTTTTGCTATGTTCTGTGTTGGTTCATTTTTGCTCAGATGTTAAGTATTTAAGGTGTTAACTATATATTATATGGGTATGATCTGATTATTTACCAAGGTTGGTTTTTGTTTGATTATTACCTTATTAGTTTTTAGGCAAATTCTTATCATCTAAAAAGCAGCATCTTTTTTTGCTTGTGGATGCGCATTTTTACTGACGAGCGAACGTATCTTCAAATATTCGTTATAATGCGCACCTTTCGATGATGATGGTTGGTAAATATTTTCAAGAGTTTCTGATGCCATGATTCGTGAGTTCCTTATGAACTATTGCAAAACGTCTTTAATGAGTCAAGTTCGTTCTACTAATTTTGCGTTGTTTATTTCGGTTTATTATAAAAAATAAACCATTGTATCCACCCGAGAATTTTTTTCTAACCCCCTCAAATTCGATGTTACATTAATTTGATTTTACGTTTCAAGGAAAGTCGAATCCGAATGTCCAACAAAATCAATTCCTCGCCCTCTTCTGAGGAAACTATAACAACTTTACAGTAGTTGCACTTTTCACCAAAAATCATTCTGTCTGGCAATGGCTCAATTCATTTGCAAAAACGCTACCTAGGGATAATTAAAGGGTATTCGTGTTTCCAATATTTTTTGAAACTTATGTGTGTTCAATACCATTTTCTAGGAATTTTTCGTTCTGAATCGAATGAGACCATAATGCGATTGATAGCTGTGATTCTTTTCGAATTATCGCTGCTTTTGTGAGCCATGTTTGAGAAATTCACGTTGTTCCATTATTATGTTTAAAGATAGGTATATATTTTTTTCCTCCAGAATTTCCAACTTAATAAAGATTCACTATGGATAGACGATCTGCTAATTGCGCAGAACGCTCTGCCCTACCATCAAGAATTGTCTAAGGACTTGCAAAGTTATCTGTCGTTGGATGCAGAAGGACGTCCGATTTCCACTTTGTACGTCGAGCGTACTCTTACGACGCCGCCGGAAGACGATTGGGCTACGCGTGACTATGTTGAAATTCCTGAAATGGCCAACCGACAGAATTAATTAGTAGCTCAGTTGAAGAAAAAATTTTTTTTTTTCAGACTCGCCGCTATTTCTTAGCAGACTAGTATAATCGCGTCCTAATGCAATCAGGCAATTCATTCATCGACATTTGAAGTTTGTGTGCCTTAATAAACAGATATTGTTGATGTATTAGACATAATGCTATTGAGTGGTCGGAGGCTCAACTGGTTCCAGTTGAGAAGTAGACAAGTTGAAAGTATAAGCGGTTTACAAAGCGCAAAAGAATGTCTAAAAATTTTCTTCAAATTATTTCGAGTTTGTGCTTACTCTATGCTTGAATACTAATGTACTATTGCTACGATAAGCATTTCAGAAATACAGTGTACTGTTTAGGGGTTGGTATTTTCCACAGAATTTTCTCTTTCTTGAGGGAAACGCACTGATTGTTTATATTAAATATTCTGATGCTTGTTATTTCCTGATTCACTATGTCTGACGTCGCACGGATCATATCCGGGATGGCGAAACGTCTAATTTAAAATGGTTCAGATTGTGTTCTACTGATCCTCAACGAATATGATTAAAATCAAGTTGTCATTCTTTTTATTTAGAATGGAAGGATGAGCTCTGTTTTTTACTACATTTTTTATAAATTCTTTTTTTTTTATTTAAACTTTTTTATGTACTCCCGAACATCACAGACTTGTGTACAGCAATACTTGTTTTTTTAGCATGTTGAATTTGTTTCGAGCAATATTCCTCAGCGTTCTGGTTATGTACCTAGGCGACTCACCATCCGAACTTTTATTGATTGGACAAGCACTTTCACCCGTTTGGGCATCCTCAAGGAAACAGCATGATGTTTTTATACCGATTTCGCCACTTGATGGTGGCTAACGCCAAAATTTGCCACCGTTTTTGGTAGCCGAGTTGGGAACCTGAGGTTTAGCAGAGGAAGGTAAGTCGGATAAATTCAGATGTTTCAGTTGAACTCAAGTAATGCTAATAAAACTTGAATTTACAAGGAAAATTGTACCAAATGAAGAAAACTTTCCATTGTGAGAGAATCGGGAAGGGAGAGGAACACGTGTTCGGATAAACGTGTTCGGTATGAATTTTAACGAATATTTGAATGCTCAATCGAGGAGAGTTCAAGAAAAATCTGCGTTCATCGCACAAATCATATGACCGTTCTCCGAGCCTTCGCGCGTTCATGGCAACTTAAAAACTGTTAGATGTTTATTCCCTATTATTAATTTACAATCTCCTCATTCTTTATATTCAACGCAATTTTCACATTTTTACTGGTTTAAGCCTCAAGTCCAACTATATTTCAGCGATGTAAGTGTTTTCGATAGGTAAATGGGATTAGGCAGTGAATTCTCGTTTCCTAGCATGACTTCAACTTGCTCAGTAAAAATATTACGTACCAGCAATGTTGTTATGAAACTTTCGAACACTTAATGAATGGTTTATAATTTTAATTATTATTATCCTTGTAACACAGTGATTCTCCATTTCTATTTTCGATGCCTATTGAGAATGACATGGACCGTGATCGTGATGATGATATGGCGGCGGTGGAGGAGGACCAATGACGACAACCGTTGACGGAGATGGTGCGTTGTACGGGGGTGGACCCCAAGATGGGGGCGGCGGTCCACGACCATGATATGGTTGAGGTGGTCCCCAAGAGGGTGGGGGCCCATGATGATGGGGAGGTCCCCATTGTGGAGGCGGAGGTCCGTGATGGTGTCGGGGTGGAAATCTACCGCATCTACATTCACCGTAGCAACGATCACAGTAATAGGGATGCATTGCACCTGAAATCGATGATTGAAAGAAAAAAAAAATTAGCGATTTTAGTTACGGACCAAATGTTGACAACTATAGAATTGTGTCAATATCACTATTTAGTTCAGTTAAATTAGATTAATAAAAACTGCAAATAATTGTACAGTGGTATATTATTCCTTTGCTTCAATTAAAAATTTAAAGATTTAAAAATACCATCAACTTGTGATAGTAAAAGAAAACTCGTTAGCAAATATCGAAATTTCATTAACTTTTCTATTTCTTAATTAAATAATAAAAAGCTGAATTAGTCGCCAAACGATAACGCTTGAGAGAGAGTTTTATGAACATTCTATCAAGTATAGAGGATATATAGATTTTTTTAGCTCAACGAATTCTCGAGTTTTACTCGTCCAATAATAGCGAATTTCTCAAAATCTCGAGAATTCCACCCAAACTATCTCCAAAATATCACAAATAACCTGAAAGTAAGTGCATTGTCTTGCTTTTGAATTTACGTAATGACTGTATTCCATAGATTCACTTACTTTTTTATACTCGTAGTTCCGGTTTTGATGCTGAAAAATTGATTTGAACCAAATTACAAAACCTGACGTCAAGTTGCTACAACTGAAAGTGCATAGGTACTGCTTTACTTTTGAATGGCGATCTATTATAATCATACGAATCGGATAAGATAAGTAAAGCGTCGAGTGGATTTCTTATTAAATTAGGCGATGTCACCGGGTGGATTCGCACGGAGCGTGACGTTAACAACGCGTGAATCATCTAACCCATCATTGCACAACAACATTAATTCGCATGTTTCAGTTCCACCTTAATTGCGAAGTCGGGGAAGTGTTAAGCTCTCTTTTCCTATTATCAAAATATTTGGACTCTGAGAAAATGAGAAAACTAAGAGTTTGGTACTCGTAATCGTAAACAACAAAATTAAGATAGTTTTTTTTTTTTTTTTTTTTTTTTTTTTTTACACATATACCCGTAAAAGGAACTCATCATTTTCTTACCTTCATACTGTTTATTGTTTATGCTTTTTTCCTACTCAATATTTTGACGGGTTTTTATTGAATATTTTTCACTTCGATGATTAAGCTTCGTTTTAGATGTAGGCTGAGCGAAATACCGTATTAAAAAAAACCGGAAGACGGTGCACGAACCAGCTACTTCATTTTTGTGATTGACGAACACTGCAAATTCATAAAAGCGAAAAGCATGAAGCTATCGACATCTACAGGGCTACAGAGGTCCATCAGGTACCTATGACTCACACCTCACGTACCAATGATTATTTTTTTTCTTTTTTTCAAATTCTCTGGGGCATTCATGCGTTAAAATTTGCACTGCGATATTTACGAACGTATGTAATCTCGTTCGTGAATTGTAGCTTTGTTTCGAGAGAGTTTTCCTGTTTTCAAAGTTCATTTCCCAAGACGTCATCATCCTGGACACGTAATTCGACTATACGCTATACAAGAATGTCATGACAGTGTAGTATAAACGGAATTTCAAGGCACTGACTTCTGGTTCCTCACGAAATCGTCGAGGAAGAATATTTTCATTATTATAATATTAAATTAAATTATATAGTTATTATATTAATATTATATAACTAATATACTTGCAACAAAGCCTGTTGTGATTAATGCAACGGTCGCTAGATCATAATTCACAACAATCGAATTGTAAAAGCAAGAAACCTTCGTTCCCAGAATGGAGATCTCATTGATCGATTTTTTCAACAGAATTGATACTGTATTCTCGAATTCATCAACATGAATCATGACCTCGTGGAACACACATGAAATTATTTTGAAGCGAATGAAGGAATATCATTTGCTGAAAACTTCTTCAATCGCCGTCCCAAACAATTCAAGATCTTGAACGTTCAAATCGTAAAAAAGCTCATAACGAAGAGGTACGATGTGTGATCCAATATACAAAAGATCAAGCATAATTTTCTTGCCCTAATGGACGTTTTAAGACCACAAACGTTTAAAAATATTCACTTTTATAGCCTGTAAAAATTGAAACAGAAAAAACTTAGAACGGTTTTATCTCAGAAGTACTGTGTGTTGTCCGAAATTCGGAAATGACTGATTTCGGACATTTATTGGGAAACATTATCCTATTTATCTTTTCTCTCATTATCTTATTTCTTTCTTTCCTTTTTTTTTTTTGGTGGAAGTATCCTCGTCACGAATCTAGCACCCTTTGAGAGATAATTGCGTTGAATCAAATGCAGAGCGCGAACTTTTAATAAGTATTAACAATTATCTACAGTATTTACAATTATGGTCTCATCGATGGGGACGAAGGGTAGACGAAGTCGGATTTCGTCCTCAGCGACAGGATGTGGTGGATGGTGGACCAACATCTGTGTGGTTTCCTCACCGGTAGTTCTCATTTTCTTTCTTTTTTTCTCTACTCCGTGCATTTTATGTAGCAAGGTTGATACATCTTAATTGATTGGTCAATCAGATTCAAAATCAATATTTATTTACTGAATAAAAACTAAACCCGGCTGAAAGCCATAAAACATTTTAGTGGAGGGCAGTATCGGTCGAATAGTAACGAAGATTTCTATAAGACTTTCTTTCTGTAAAATTAAAATTAATAAGCTCAATGACTCAGGTTGATTTCATCAATGCCTCTCACGGTTCCCTCGAATTAAGTCACCACTAATTATGAAGGCCTGGATTACGATTGAACCGTATAAAACCACTCTAGTTTTTATTATTTTTGATTTCTATTCTTAAAAATGATAGGTATCGTTCTTGCCTTTTTTCGCTCCAAGGTTTTATTATAGGCAAGTGCCTGCATCATGAGCTATTCCGATTCGATGCATTTCATAATAATGAATACTAAATTACTTTGAGATGAAAATCAGAATTTCCTTTCTCCAAATATTGGCGTAATACGAAGTCGTCGCTGCGTCTCCACTAAAAGTCGTTACTGCGGTGCTAATAACTTCACATCAGATGAAGAGCACGAGGAAGAGCTTGAAACTAAATACGGCCCCTACAGCGAGGAAGAGGCGCTTCATCGGATATTGGAAGAGTGAAACCAGAAAATGAGCACTACCGGTGAGGAAACCACACACATGTTGGTCCTCCATCCACCACATCCTGTCGCTAAGGACAAAATCCGACTTCGTCTGTCCGTCGGCCCCACCGAAGAGAACCTGTAGAATATCTGGGATCGAATTTCAACCATCAACCAGCAGCAGAGCTCACCTAAAACATTGACATCTTTTCACATAGAGCGAAAGAAAAAATGAGGTTTGGTTTCACCGATAACGGTTAGCTATACAGAAGGAATTCAAACTTAAACGTTTTTTAAATAGGCGGCTAATTATAAAATTGAAATTACTTTGCTATTGAGGAATTTAAAAGAATAAACACGAAACATGCTTGTAGACCGCTGTCCTAAACATTTCAAGACCTTGAGCGTTCAAATATATTATTGATATTTGCGGCCTGTAAAAATCAAAATAAAAAATACGCACTACCAAAATCGTGAAAAAAGCTCACGGTAAGTGAACCAATACAAGCGTCATATGCTCGCCATAACGAACATTATTTTGAGACCTCAAACGTAGAATAATATTTACTCTGATGGCCTGTAAAAATCGGGAAAAAATTGAACGGTTTTATCTCGGAAGTACTGCGTGTTGTTAGAAATCCGGAAATGGCTAATTTTGCACATTTACTGGGACAACAATGTATGAAAATTTCATTCAATTTTCACGAAGATATGAAGTTTTATGCCTTTTGATGCATTTTTGCATTTTATGGCCACAGACACACGGATAGACGGACAGGCAGAAACACAAACACTGTTCAGAATGTGCTCCTGAGTATAGTACTGTGAAAATTTCTCCCTAGAATTCGACTTTTTGGACGATCACAATACCTCCATTTACTACGTAAACATGGACGTGAAAATTATGCTTATGTTAGTATGTTCTAATAATTAATTCAGCAAACGTGCATAGGCCAGCTCCATGTAGCCTGATTTCATAAAATTCATTCGGTTGGCTCCATTCCGCGAGTAGCTGTTCCAATATAAGTAAATATCTTCAAATCGGATCGATACTAACACCAAAAATTTCCGCTCATTTTGCTTTCAAAATCTGTTCGAAAACGGATCATTGTATAAACGAAAAATGTTCATACGTTTTATTATTCGTTTTTATTATATTTTTTTCAGTTGGTCACGTGAATCACCAATCGTCGTGGCCAAAGATTTGCGATTGTCAAGGTCGAGTGTTTGGTTCAATGTTATTCCAACCATATTCAAATCGATCACCGTTCAGTATAATCGGAAGAAAATTATTGTCAAGCTCAGGCTCGCCAGAAAGTATAAATCGTGGTAAGGAAACTGTCACACTAAATCCCCGAAACCCCAGCGAGGGCAAGCTATCGCTATAGGCATGGATTGGCAGGAAAACTAGTGATTAGGCTTTGAAACTGAGGTGTAAGTTGGAAGTAATGAGGACGCAACATTTTAATAACTCCTAATAACCTTTAAAAAAATTGTTTGGTTGGAAATACAGGAAAGGTTTGGCAGGCAGTACTACCATTTATGAAATATAGATATTGAGTCTCCCTTGAGTCGGTTAACTATTGTTACTGAATGGGGAAATCATCCCGAACGGAACGGAAACTTTGGAAAATCAGTGTTTCTCTTTTTCTTAACAATACAATTTAAGTTGACAATTACTTCGTTTCGTTCCTAGGTATGATCGGATCTAACCTGAGTAGATCTCCATTTGATGCATCAAATACTTCATTGTGTGCATACGTCACACAATAATTCCATTTTTAGGTAAGCGAAGAGGTATTCCTAACCTATCTTAAATATCAAACATTTATATATAGTGGCATATTAATGATGGTAAGCGCATAATGATGGTACTCCCATGTTATGAACCATACCTTGAGCATCCTCAGCAGGCTGAGGATATTTGAGCAGCAGGAGCATATTTGAATGCTTGAGGTTTTTAAATATTTGTAGGCGTGAGTGAATGACGCTTGATTCCCCCATCAGGTCTGGTTATATATTTTTGGGTGTCCTTGCTATAAAAATTATATCATTTTGCGAAACTTGGTTTGTATCGTTATGTTTGGCTCACATACTGCACTTCCGAATTAATAACCTTATTATTATTCTATTTTTTGGTATCCTAGCTTGTTTTTCAATAACAGCTGTAGAGTAATAACGTTGCACCCTTAGTATATAGGAGTATCTTGATTTTATAATGAGTTATACCTCTTACCGACTCAAACATGGGAGTAAGGTGTGATCTAAGCACACCGATGGTTTTTTTAAACAGTGTATTTCTTTCAGCTGAATCTATGGAGCATAGTAAGGTTTCGAAACATTCGCTCTTAAGCACAGTAACGAAGAAGGGGACAACTTTCACGACGATAGCCAAAAAAAAAAAAATTTTTTAAAATAAAAATAAAAAAATACAAACGGTTTATAAATAATACTGCCTATTGTACTTGATTTAAAGAAACAGTATAGAGCCCGATTTATGCTTGAAGTGAGCGGTGAAAAAACTATTATGATTCTCATTCATGCTCAATGGATTTAACTTGATAGCATCTATCTGAAATTTGTATTGGCACAGTACACCCTCTTTAGTATTTTCTGAGAGCGGTCTTGGTGGTGAGCATTAGTGGGGAAGATTCGGTTGTTACGGAAAGAACGAGTCGAACTTTAATATGGATTTATTAGTTATCCATATACCTGTATGACAACTATACCGTAAAAAATATAATACATACATGAATCTACAACCAGTAGATTCCTACTACCGTTATCTTAGAAATATACAAAACAGCATTAGGAAAACAACACAAAAAGTAGATCAATAATTTGTAACGATAATCCTCATAAATTCTTGACATGGTAAAAATTTCGCTAACACAGTACCTACCTACCTATGTTCACCAATTTTTCAGTACAACTTTTTTTTCTCAATATATACAAAGGCGAGTCACTAAGTCGAATTACAATACACTGAACCACAGTCGTACTTGTTAAAAAATGTTTTCGTAAAACTAAGAGAACGTAATCGAATCACAAGTAGTCAAAAACGTAAAGCAGGTTCTAACATGATGAAAATCATACTAACGCTTTTTGTTACAAACTATAATGAGCTAGATACATATCAGTAAATCGATTGATCGATTAAAATAGAAACATACTAACGCCCTCAGTGTTCTCTTCCTTACGCATCTCAACGTTGAGCATATTTCACGTTTTTAACAGAACGAACGATGTTCGATTTGTCAATATTGAGCAACCAAATGCCCGCAGGAAGTTAAAAGCAATTTATGACCGCGTTTCACCTCAAGTGAAAAATAGTCTATTTGGTGATCGACAGTTCTGAATTCCTTCTCGAATTTAGGTCAAGTTCGTACGTTTTGTAAATTGAACAGAAGTAACAAGACGGTGGTCTCAAAAGTTGGTGAGAAGCGGAACCAATAGTCATTTTTTTCTTCTTTGTTTCAAATATGTATATGGTATTTTCTGTCGGCTTGGTTTTCTTCCGTGGTTTTCTTCGATGTTTTTTTTTTTTTTTTTTCATTTCCCGTCACATTTGACGCTTCTCACGTATCATCGAACACGGCATTAGCTGAACACCGGGGATAATTATACATCTACCTAAAATGTCCAATCAACATTCAAATGATTTTTGACACAGCATTGGTGTTTTTTATTATCGATTGGAGAAAGGTTCAATCATGAACGATGCGGTGAGCAAATACCGAGCTACAATCATACATGAGCATATTTAGTAAATATTCGTAAATGTAATTTGAAAAAAAGACACCAATAATATTGTCGAGATTTGATTTCACACTGAATAGCCCACCACTCACATTACACTGCTCATGTACCTAAATAATTGTCTCCATGGGTAATAAATTATTCTTACTAAAACGTGGAGGCCGACTGTAATTTGCAGCTTAGTATTTAATACGATTCTTTAATAAAACGATATAAGAAATCAAGTTTTCATGCACCCTCAAAAAATACGATCATCAAAACGGTTCATTTAGATATCTCGCATAAAAATTTGGAAGATTATTTAGAATTTCGCAGCCCTTCAATTTTGAGTCTTCCCCGGTATTTTGAACTTTCCCAATTTCGAAAATCGCTAAATGACTTGGTCCATTGAAATTCATACATTTTCAATCGATTGAAGTACTTTTGAAATTAATATTCTTCCAAATTGCATCGTAGAATGTTTTGAACTTGATTTTTTTACTTGCAAAGTCGGACTACACTGAAACGCAAATCAAAATCTAATCTAATCAGTAGCTGTATCTTGGTAGTTAAATGGAACTTCAAGATGCACCATTTGTTAACATTTCTCGATTTGCTGCATCTCGTATTTAAATATCATTGACGACTTCACATAACAGCTCATCGACTACTCAAACCGATTAGGAATACAAAACCGATTCGAACAGTATGAAATATCGAAATAAATAATCCGTCGCTTTCCATAAGAAAGTTGAAGTTGAAACCATGAAATACAGTTTAAGAAAAGAATACAGCAATCAAACGCTGAAACGGGTATAAGATCACTTCCATAATTATTCATGCATCTCATCGGTCCTCAAGCAGGATAGGGAAGCTATGAGATTGGGTAAGGCATTCTAAAGCGGAAAACGTAATATTTACTGTATCCATTTTTAGAATACTATTAATATTTCGCGGGCGCTGAAAGGCCGCATCGAGTCATTCAATAAATGCAAGTTTTGTTGTGAATGGCAAATTAGACTAGGGTCAAGGTATAATAGTACGGTTGAGGTTGGAAAAAACCTTCCAAAGTGGAAAATCTCGGTAGCTTCCCTTAGAACTAAATAATTGAAAAAAAAAATAAAAAATAAAAATAAGCGTATACGTATTAAAATTTGTCCATAAAATTCAAAGAACCCTCTGACAATCAGGGTCACATCGACAACACTCGGCTGATATATTCTCGATACAACTTCATCTCAGATAACTACTCAATATTTTAATAAAATTAAAAGACACATGGAAAAATGAGCCAACTCTTAACATTACATTGGTCGACTTCAAACGTCATTTTTAAGGCGGTATTTGAACGGATGCGGTATTGCGATTTGATCACAGTAAACCAAACTTATCGTATACATTGGAGTTGCCGCTGAGAACTCATCATCGCTCATTTTCAGTTGTAAAATATTTATGTTACATTCAAATATAGATTCGTACAAAAGGGGTACCCAAAAGTATCAAACGACAGTTTTTCGAACGAATTCCAAATGATTCGAAGAGGAGTTACAAGCTCAGCGGAGAAACAATATTAAGAATTGTTCTTACGCTACTCGGAGATATTCTTGCAGAGAAATTGATAACTCTGATTAAAATGTTCATGTAATTTAAAATAAATATCTGTTATTGAATGTTGAAAAAAGTGAATTTGTAAATTTCAGACGACCGTTAATAAGACCTCGTATGATTAATACATTTGCAACGGAGTATTTGGATACTCAAACGGAGTAGACAAATCGACCACATAGTCGCGAAGACCATTTACATACTTACGAAACAACTCGATGAACTCATTCAAAAATATTCAAATAGGTATCTATTATGGTAGTAAGAGCTTTGATATTTAAATTACGCCTTTTATCTCACAGCTTCAAAAACGTTTTTCTAAAACTCGTTCTCAACGTGAAAACTGACCTATCGTCATTTTTTTAAACTTAATGATAAATTATCATCCAAGGCAGCTCCAATGTACGACGATTGAAATGCAATTTGAAACATCTCATTGACCTTTTTCACAGTACATTTTTACCACTGAAGAAAACAAAACTGGTAGTGAACAATACGAGTTCCGTTTATATTTGTTTGGTAACTAGGTGAGGCGAGAACAATAATCATATAACACTATCGATTTTTGCATGCTTTTGACAATTAATTAGCCGAGGGAAAATAGAATTGAGATCAAGAGTATTATGCCTGTCCCTAGGCAAACGAAACGTGACCAGATTTAACTGAGAAATCATTGTCTTTCTTAAATCTATGACTTAATAAAATTGTTGATACGGATCCGGTCAGAACGAAGTATCGAAAGAATGAAAAACGGCTGTGAATCGATAAAACCATGTAACGCATTTCGTGTCAACGAACGACAATGCTTGGTAATCGCGTCAAAATTCATCATGCTTTAACTTCAGCTTTAATTTCATCGTGAGGATAGAATTTTTCCGACAATTCAGTTGCGGAAGATTAAAAACAACAAACAAGTCGTAGCAATAAATGTCGACTCGCACGATCGATCTAAAACTCGCACTTAAAATCAAATTTATGGGGAAATCCACTTTCAATAATTTTATTACGAAGGTAAAATTATTTTTGACTGAAACAGGAGATATTTGAGTTCGGCGGTATAGTAATACCAAGCTTTACCAAGTAAAGCTGTGGTATCATTGCAACTTGAATAACACTAATTGGTCAATATACTTCTTATCAAACGTTTTTACGATTGTATAGTTTATTTTATTTATTTTTTTTTTTAGAACATAATTATTGATTGCGTTTATCAGAATAACGTTGAGGTAATAAATAACAGGAGAGTTTGAAAAAGGGAAAGACTCGTAGAAAGCGAATTCGACCGCCGCTAACAAAGAATGCACGTTTTAATAAAATATAGTACCGGTGAAGAGTTTGGTTTCGATACGAATTTCAAGTTGTCAAACCTATCCTGGAAAGAGAAAAAACACTAAGATAACGAAATAATGTGTAATACTAGAACACGACAAATACATCTTCCTCGAATTGTTCATGACCGTATAAAAGCATCGAAAAATTAAACGTTTCTCCGAAACATCCATGATATCGAATCGCGAAATTGGCAAACTGAAGCCGTGAAACTGTTCGCCAGTTTCGTTTATTTATTTTTTTTTTTAACTTTTATTATCACATTATAGGAATATATTAAATTATTAGATAACTTCAACAATGAAAAATGCTTTTTATATACTATATATATATAAAAAAAGAAGAAAATAACGTTCATTTTCTGGAAGAGGATGATTGATAAGGTTGTGTGGAGAAATCAAAACGTCGGTTCAGTCCAGGCAAAATCGGTAAAATCGGAAAAATGGAAGGCGGTCGCCATGGAGGCAGAGCGTGACGTTTCGAACGGATCAAGTTCGGATGCGGCGCAGGCGGCGAACGGGTCGAGGTCCATACGACTCAATTCACTCGGGATGAACGGCAACAGGTCGGTCAGCGAATCGAGATCGGCGAGGCTGGGGTTTTCACCGATAACTCGGCCGATCGTGGTAGCCGTTTCGGAGTCTTCAACTTTGACACGGAGGTCATCGTCGAAATCGACGGGTTCGTTTTTTATAGTGACGATCATCGCGGCGGACGTCTCTTTCGCAGGAGGTTCACGTTTGATAACCGGATGAAGGACACGTATGCGCGGTTCGAGCACCTTGAGCCGTTTTGGCTCATCGTAGAGGGTTGCGCTTTCAGGCGACTCGGGGACTTCGCAAGACGGCGACGGTACTTTCGAGCTATGCCTTTTCCTCGAAGTCGTCGAATCGGCTTTGCTTGAAGATCTACTACTATTGTTATTACTATCCGAGCTCTTCTTATTCGATTTCCGTTGTCGTCCAGAGGCTGAACTTTTGACTACTTTCTTCCGAGGCCGGTACTTGTAGTCGGGATATTGTTGTAGGTGCATCAGACGCAGACGTTCAGCTTCTTCGATGAACGGTTTCCTTTCGGATTCGCTCAATGTTTTCCAAACTTTGCCCAAATGTTTTGAAATTTCCGCGTTGTGCATGTCCGGCTGTTTTTCGCAGATTTTCCGACGTTCAATCTGCGACCACACCATGAAGGCGTTCATCGGCCTCTTGATGTGATTTGGATTGTTCTTCTTTGTCTGCAAAAACAGAAAACAAAAACTCAAATTAGAAATCGAGCAGCCGAAACGTTACAAGGTAAGGAGGAGTAGGGGGATTAATAACTGCAGCACGTCAGCAGCGTTCCATGTTCGATATTACTTATAGGAATAGGAAGTTGATAAAAATTGATCTATATAACAACAATTAAGTGTTCGTTTTTGGGTAGTCGCTTCATATCTTCTGGGTTTTGAAGTTTGCGGGGGAGAAAAACTGGCCGTAGCTACCAATGGTGCTACAAAGCCCTGATGATGCCCGAAGGGGCGAAAGTGCTCGGCGGGCAATAAAGAAAATGGAGAACGAGTCGCCCAGTTTTTCTCCCCCGCAAACTTCAAAACCAAGAACTATTAAGTGCTAATTTGACCCTAAAAATCGTGCCTCTTAACTAAATGACCTATGGTAAGCTCCCCATAATGTTTTTCAACATTATAACTAGCAATTGACCAACGCGATATACGTATCAAGTCTGATCTGCAAAAAAATATCATGTTATTGTCAAGTAGAGGGGGAAACAGGAGAGACTCAATTACTGAAATCGTGTCTTTTGGCCCAAAGAAAACGTTATGGTACAGATGTTCAGAAGAGAACAAACCCAATCGGGCAAAACTTAAACTTAGATAGGGTAATCTAATCAGAGATCGTCCAGGTATCGCAGTTTCAGAGCAAATTACACGCGCGAATTTTCATATTCCGATAATTTGTTTTGATTATTTATAACCATTTGATGTAGGAAAAGTAATTGCGAGTGTAGAACCACAGATCTACATAAAAAAAAAAAAAAAAAAAAAAAAAAAAAACGCTGCAAATGATTGTACAGTGGTTTATTATTCCTTCACTTCAATAATAATTTCAGAATCCTATCCATTTATGATAGTAATTATTCAGAACATGTGTAAACGTTTCAACCGAAAAACAGATCGGCAACTATCGGAGAAAATTCCGTAGCAACTATTGTAATTTTAATCAATTTTATTTTTCTTAATTTCCTAATTAAAAACTAAATTTTTTGCCTAACAGTACAGCTGCAGAGAGTGTTTGACGACCATTCCAATGAGTATAGAACGATTTTTATAGCTCCAAGAACTCTCGAGTTATACCCTCATGTCAAATTTCTGAAAATCTCCCAAATTCGATGCAAAAGCTGTGATAACTCGAGAACCAATGGAGCTATCGACCCCGCGATGGTCTCATTCGATTCAGCGTCCAAAAATCTATATAATTTGATACCACGTACACATTTTTCTGAAAAACCGTGGAAAATATTAATTTTCTCCCCCTCAAAACCCCCCAAAAATACCCTTATAATTGAGCTAGCAAGTTGGTTCAAGAATTGGGCCGTCGTAGGACCGAGATTGATTTTTGGTGAAAATTTCAAGAATTTAGCTATTATATTATGGTTTGGCCGGAAAAGTGTTGACGGCGTACGGCGGTCAGACAGAATTTTTTTTATTGGATATTCGGATTCTACATGCCTTGAAACGTAAAACATCAAATTTTGAGGGGGGTTATAAAAAAAATTTTCTTGGCGATCACAATGGTTTATTATTGAATAATAAACCAAAAATAAACATCTGGAGACCAGGTCATTATATTATACTAAAGAAATATCTGCTCGTTAACGGTAGTCTTGTGGTAAATTGTGGCGGTTGAAATTCGGAGTTAGTATTCAGTGCCGAAAACAAGTTTCATTTTTATAACAGTCCGGCGATTAAGGACGAAGACTGGTGAAAATTATGGTAGAAACGATTGCAATTGCGAAAGGAAATATTGAAGGACCAGACTCCAGAGACAGTTAAGCAGTTTTCACAGGCCAAATGAAATCGTGTACACAATATTGGATTAAGGGGGAACCTTAATCGATTTTTTTGGGCGCACCCACTTTAAACTTACACAATCGTACGTAACCGTAAAATTGATCGCAGCTATGACTGATCAATATTCAACATCCAAAAGATCTTGTCTCCATTTAGATAGCGTCCAAATGTTTTGAACAAACTGATTTTCCCTTCAACCGCCCTCACTTTCAAATAAAGAAATGCGGTTTAGTCAAATTTAGAAAATTTCCCGATCGCATTTTAATAGAGTTAACGGCTAACCTCATTTCCATCGGCCAGTGGCGTGACCGAATGCCCATTGTCGGTTTGTTAATGTGTGGCCCCCGATACGTAACAAGATCAAACGATGCTCATTTTGACGCGCAATTCGCCCTTACATTGAAACCGAATGCCTCGCTGAGGCTCAGTAATGAAATTGTCTGAGGAAGTCATACTTGAAGAGTTAGTGATTCGCCTCCCTTTCTGCGTAATCTTCGCTTGGTAACTTCGCTAGGACGTAAGAAAATGGTATTTTCGAAATCAATATCCAATCATTGTATTGCTTCATTCATTTTATTTTATTTATTCATACAAACAGTTCTAACTTGGCCAATGGCCATTTCACGCTCGAAATTGCTTTCTACACAGAGTTCATCGCGTTGCTCAAAAATAACTTAGTTTAAGTTGTACAACTGATGCACGATTTTTTCGCAATTCGATTAAATCATGAACAAAGCAAAAAGGGATCTAGGAAATCAGTCTCAACATTCGCATAAATTCGGCGTAATATTTTGAAGGAGTATCAAAATGTGAACTTATAAGGTCAATTAGTTGAAGAGCGGCAAAATATCTGCACTTGAAAAAATTATTAATTATTATTATTATTTGCTTAAGATAATATTTAGTATGGTTGGATGAATTGAAATAACCCTTGATCAGTTTTTCAGAGTTCGCAGACAGATCTATAATATTGCATTGTCACGGCAGGTTCACTATCAGATAAAAATGTTTTTGGGTGCTAATTCTTTCGTAAATATCCGTCTATTCTTCATGCACAGCCGTGAAATTGCTCTAATTTCAGTCAGACTGGAGACCCTGCGTATTATAAGGAGTGGAGCTGACACGACGACTACGAACAACATCTGTGAAACGGGGTGGGATAACAGACTTCTTGATAAATAATCATAAAACATAGAGGAGGAAGTGGAGCTGTCCTTGAAGGCGGCACAACGGAGGTCAGTGAGTGGTGACGTAACGAGAACAGCTGGTCGCGCTGCTACCTGGTAACAGGGGCTGTAGCTACGACCTGATGTGATCAGAGGAGCCCGCAGATAAAAGAAGGTTGGTACTTTGGAAGAAGGCAAGGATATGAGAACGTATTCTCTCTCGATCAGGGTAGAGATCTTTCAACATTTTTCTCATTTATTCAGACTTTGACGGTTTCCTAAATCTTGTTGGCCGCTTGAGCTTGAAAATACCACTCTTCCCCATCATCTTCATCCCCAAATCACAGCATTAGCGCCTTACGCCGTGGGAATCAATTGTGAGCCATTTAGACTACGTCCGATATCTTCGAAAATTAATATCGATGTATTAGAGTACTGTTATAAAGTGTCAACACTGTCGGTTACCCGTCTCATGTCGGTACAGGATCAAGAACCACTCTGTTGCTACGTAAACTTGTTCTAAAGTATTATCGTACAGTTTTGCGAATAAACGTGCTAAAACGACGACTCCATTTTATATTTATTTATTTATTTATTTTATATTTATTTGTTATATCTCCAAGATATAACAAGTACCTACCAAGTTACTTTGATATCGGTGATACATGGTGTTCAGGAGTTCGCTCACTACACAAGCTTGTTGCGATAAGGTGCACGTGGAAGCGCATCGAAGTAATAACAAACTACTTTATCATAATTGTCTTCAACAAGTTCCCGGCCCTCTTGGCTGCAAAAAATTAATTATACTCGTTAACCTAATCGTAAAAATGAATGTCGTTCGATACTCAGGATAGCTAATCTCAAATAAGATGGTACCTATCAACCGAAAGAATAAATACTCGGCTTAAACGCTTGGCACTACGTTTTTCTTCGTTATCTTGCTCAATAGGGCAGACTTAAATTATAACCTGTTTCATCTCTCTAGATGGTAATCGGAATAAAATAATTGTAGAAGTAATGCTTGCTGCATGAAATAAACTGGGAAAGCGAAGAGAACTCGAATCGGCGATGTCCAATGGCACACGTCTTTCGCTGAATAGTATTGAACGTAATTTTTAAATTAGCCGAGGAATTTTACGCTATATTTTATGAAGGGGAATAGCTGCAATTTCACAACTCGATACCAGAGACAAAAATATTTGGAAATTTGAAGATCACCAATCTATAACTGATCTCAAAGAAGGTTTTTCACAGTTGCAAGTTTCAGTAGCATACATTCATTAAATTTATTTAAGAGCAATATTTGAGTTGACAGGTTACGTTGTCGGTTTACATGTGCGATATTTGGCCATGCACGTATATAGGTAGATACGGTTTATATTTACTGTATCAATAAGTTGCAGAAGTGTCAAATTAGGCGACTCAACAGGGGCCGTGGAAACTTCATGGTTCTTACTCGAGACTACAATAAGATGGACATTAAAATAAGTAGGATAAATTCATTGAATACGAAAACAAAATAAAATTTGTTATGACGCGAGCCGCTGCTAGCAAAAAACCTAGCGATAAAAATGTTCGTGTGTTAGCAGAGAGGTCACGACCCGAATCAACGCATCGTTTGCTTGACTGAGATAGCTGACTAATGAGGCTTCCCGATGAGATACGGAATAACTGCCTCTCCTTCGATAGCAGCTTCCTCGAGGCAGTTCGGTACACACGGTTTACAACACACCGTTGTTGACAAGGTAGTTACTTTGGCATCGTAACCACATCAATTGCAATACTATCTTCTTTAATCGTGAATGTTTGGCACTAATTTTGGACAATATTGTTCGACTAAATAATGATATATTGGTTAATTAGTCTATGAATAATACACCTTTGAGATCGTTAGGCAACAAATGTTATATAATTTTCTCACAATTTGTCTCATTATGGTTTATTGAGACTCTAGATTATAAATTTGCATTCCGTTCGCGCCATTACTGCTATTCACCAATTCGAATTATGAACTAATATTCCACTTACTAGCCAATAAACGCGGTTCAGTGATTATCGATTTTCCAATATTTTTCGACTTCAAAATTGGCCAAAATATGGAGTGAAAACTGGGTTTCAAGCGACCTATAATCACATCGAATAATGGAAAGAGTTTCAGTCCATAGCGGAGACGTTTTTCCTTTCTTTAAATCTGATTGGACCGAAAATATTATGACGATTAACCATGAGGCCTAGTGGAAGTAATATGCTGCCCGAACGGGCAAAAGGACTCGGCATATCGAAAGAGAATATAGAGAAAAACTGTCACCATATCATTCTTCCCCTTGACATAAAAATTGCGATAGCAGGAGAAACTTAAGTCGCAGCTCACAAGCCAGACGCTCGGCTCGGCTTGATGATGCTGTTGAATTAGTATAGTTGCGTAGACAAATTCATTAGGTTAGCAAAGAAGCACCGACCGCTCCAACCCAAGAAAGCACGTGAACTTCGAATCATACGGTTTGTGAAGGTTCAGATTACTCGTGAACGTTTCCATTTAACAACAGATAGGTAACTGTTGGGGAAAACTCTTCAGCACGCATGTTAATCATTAGTATTTTTCTTTTTCTCTCAATTTATCTAAGTAAAAGTCAACGGTACAAGTGGTAAAGTTTGGCGACTTTTCCAACGAGTATAGAACGATTTTTATGGCTTCACAAATTTTCGAGATACACCTTCAGGCCAAATTTGTGAATATCTCGCTAATTCTACTCGGGAGCAGCGATAGCTGTAAAACTATTACAGCTATCGACCCGGCGATGGTCTCATTCGATTCAGCGCCCAAAAGTTTACAGAAATTGATACCAAATACAACTTGCCTGAAGAACGTTAGAAAATATGACTATTTTCCCCTTCAAAACCCTTCCAAATATACCCTTAGAATTGAGGTAGCGATTTCATGAAAGAATTGAGTCATTGTCAGGCCTAGATTGATTTTTGGTGACAATGTCAAGAATTTAGCTGTCTTAGTTTCCTCAGAAGTGCTGACTTGACATTCGGATTCTACATGCCTTGAAAGATAACACATCCAATTTTGAGGGGGAAAAAAAATTTAACAGTTTATTTCAACAGTTTATTATTGAAAAGTTTAATTCAACAGTTTATTATTGAAAAATAAACCGAAAGAAGGAAATAAACAATCATTCAAATTACTAAATGAACACGAAATTTAGACCATGATCCGTGTTGACGAGCAAGCGTGCGTTGGATCTCTTTCATCGACGGAAAGATCGCAAATATTGTGAATATGCGCTCATTTCATCTTATTACGTACAAGTCTAAATTATACAACTGTTGCGAAAGCTTAACAACAACACTTACGTTAATCATGATGAAATTACTCATTACGTTCTTCACGCAGACATAAATTAGTTTTTTTAATCTCGGAATAGCATTGAAAAAGGTTCTCCTCGGGAAAAGTTGTTCCTTCCTTCATCGCTTCAACGATGGCCAAGAAGAGCGTATCAATATTGAACCGTTGGAAGAGAATCGAGATGACTTGAAAAATTTACGACGACGCGATACAAAGAAACTATCTCGTTGGCCGTTCGCCCGACTCTCAGCTGCGATGTTTCTGAAAAAAACCGTCGGGTACGACTACCATGACAACCAAAGCTCACGAGCAAACTACAGCCAAAGTGACACGTGGGGAAATGAGTTCAATGCTTTTTACGTCTTTTCGTCTCTTTCCTTCTTTTATTTACGTTCTTCAATCACCGGCGGCGGCCATTCTACCTTCAAGTCAGATCAGACGAATCGTTAAAATGAATCTGAGTTATTCTTTTGGAGTTGTCACCGTTTTGGAATAATGGGATACCTTTTCCTTAGCCAACGTTGGGACAGTCATAATACGGACGGAGTAATAAGTAATTTCTTTGTGCAGTTTGAAGAAACAATCGCAGAATCAGACGCGATTTGGGCCTCTTTAAAATGGTCGAAAATCAGATTTCGCCTCAAAGATTTAACAAAATCAGAACCATGCATTAAAAAACCGAATGCTGATGATGAATGATTTTTTTCGTATGCATACATGGCTAGTATATGAGCCATTTTGCAATTTCACAATTTCTGCCTAATAAATACTACGTACTTGGTTCAGAAAAAAATTAAATTAATTTGGAGTTAGTTGGCATTGCGGTTCACATCAGAAGGAGGAGGTCAATTCCACAATTTAGGTTCTCCAAACAATCGTTGCAAAATTGCTGTTTTCCTGGATGGAGGTTTGCGAGGAGGGGACACAATCACCGATGGTGATATCACAAAAAAAAAAAAAAAAAAAAAAAAAAAAAAAAAAAAAAAAAACCGCTGCAAATGATTGTACAGTGGTTTATTACTCCTTCGCGTCAATAATGATTTAAGAGAATTATCCATTTGTGATAGTAACTATTCCGAACATTAGTGAACGTTCCCACCGAAAAACAGATGGTAACTATAGGGGAAAACTCCGTAGCAATTATTGTAATTTTAATCATTTTTATTTTTCTTAATTTCCTAATTAATAACTGAAATTTTCGCCTTACGGTATATTGTTGAATAGAGTGTTCGACAAGCATTCCAACGAGTATAGTACGATTTTTATAGCTCCAAGAGCTCTCGAGTTATACCCTTTCGTGCCAAATTTCCGAACATCTCCCAAATTCGACACAAAAGCTGCGATAACGAAAACCAATGGAGCTATCGACCCCGCGATGGTTTCATTCGATTCAGCGTTCAAAAATCTATAGAAATTGATATCCAATACACATTTTTCTGAAAAACCTTGGAATATACGAATTTTCTCCCCTTCAAAACCCCTCAAAAATACCCTCAAAATTGAGCTAGCAATGTGGTTCGAAAAATGTGCCGTCGTAGGACCGAGATTGATTCAAGAATGTAGCTATTATAGTTTGGCCGGAAAAGTGTTGACGGCGGACAGACAGCATTTTTTTTTTATTGGATACTCGGATTCTATATGCCTTGAAACTTGAAACATCAAATTTCGAGGGGGGTTAGAAAATTTTTTTTCTTGGGCGATAAACCAATATTATTGAATAATAAACCAAAAAGTCACACGTGTCCCAGCGTCTCGTCCGAAGGGCTTTATTCGTCCGATAACTTTTGAACCAAGACATATAAAGCACCTACCGACAAACATTTATCTGAACCGGGTAACCTCCGAGTTTCCAGTTTTACACTATTATTTTCATCCATCAACTGGCCTAAACATTGGAATACTGTGTGTTTCCTATTCTCATTTTTTCCAACACTTTTAATCATTGTTAGTTTCATCGACACGTCTGATAAATAATGGTTTGATTTCTACTACGTTTTCTAGCTCACTGAAGATAACTGCAAAATGAATGATATATGATGAATGATTATAAGGTATATCAATTATTTATACACCATGATGACATTGGCACCAAACATTGTACCGGAAATATGACAACAGTTTCTCCTGCCAACGAATCAAGCGTTGTCTTTCAATCTTCATCGTCGACCGGCAGATGATGCTCGTCGTTTCCTTCCTGCGACCGCATGAAGCCCTGCCCAGCAGGACCCTCGACGTTCGTTCGTCCGCTTCGCGTCCCTGAAGTCGCAACAGATGGTTTGCTTCAGGACCTTGGAGCAAGCTTACGAGCGAGCGTTGCTATGCAATACACCGCCGTTCGTCTTCCCTTCTACTCGCTCTTTTGAGCCAAGCAATGTATTATTGACCTTGGTCTGACTAACGCATCCTGCGAAGCGATGGTATGCGCGGATGAACTCGTTGGAATTCGCGAAAACGGGAATACAGTTGTGAAGGTCGAACTTGACAGTGTCGCAAACGATCGAACAACATTAAAAACTAGTGACATCGTGAAAAAGGCTGATAACGTGGAGGCACTGTATTTGACCCACTATACAAAAAATCTAGTGTTTTCTGCTTGCCATAACCGACATTTCAAGCCCCCAAACATAGAAAAAGATTGACTCTTATAGCCTGTAAAAATCGAAATAGAAAAAAGTTTGAACGCTTATATCTCGGAAGTACTGAGTGTAATCCAAAATTCGGAAAACCCTAGTTTGGCACAATCACTGGGAAAAAATTCCCTTAAAATTTCTTAAGGTTTCATCCATTTTTCAGGGAGATATGGCGATTTATGTCAGTTTGTGACCACAGACAGACGGACACACAGACACTTGTTCAGAAAATGTTTTATTTGTTGATTTGTTTATTTGTTGTTTATTTGTTTTATTTGTTGATTTAAGTGTTGATTTTGTGTATTTATACTACTATGAAAATTTCTTCCATCAGGACCTCGGTTCCGAATTCTTTTCTCAGATGATCTCAATACTTCCATTTACTACGTAAACATGGAAGTAAAAAAGGGGGGCGACATAGCATTTTATTTTGAAACACGTCAGTATAATGAAAGCTCAAATTTGTTAGCAATCGCCGATTCCGAGAACAGCTTGTGAAACTAACTTAGATGCGTACTAATAAATGAAGCAATATAATATATTATATTGAAATCGGTCTCTACTGTTGAAATTTGAACAAGCGTTTTTCGCCTTGGTTGTTTAGACGCAATAAAGAATGTTCATTCGTGGTTCGTAATTCAAAGTGAAAAGTTCTTTGTAAACGAATACCAAACTTAAAATCTAACAATATATGGCTTTAATACAGCCCGGCGGTAGAATCGAATAGCGAATCCTTGAGCTCTCTATACCGTTGAGCTGAATCGAAATGAATCATGAACCTGAACTGATTCGTCAAAATAGTAATTCTGTAAAATCAATTTTTAATAATCAATAATTAGACAAGTGGAATACTTGGTAAGGAGATATCTCACAATTTCATGGCGTTTTTCTCATTTTCTTCATTACACCTTTACAATTCGGTAGAAAATTGAAAATATTTTTATTCGATGGCAATTCAAGAAGTTTAGGCAATCCACCAAATCGGTAGGAAAAGATTTCCCCAAAAATCGAATAACAACTTAAACATGAAAGGTTGGAAAATAAATAAAAACGCGAGAGCTGCGAGTGGAGCTAATTCATGTCCATCTCGTGACATAGCTCACAGCGAAAAACGATCATATCGCAAGCGGCGGATTTTAGTTGAGTGACCTTGAGGAAGAAACGGTGTCCTCTCCTAACTGATGTTCATCAGGATATGAAGATTTGATGGAGAAGGATAGCGATTTATGTTAATTCGCTCATTGCCCAACGTCCTCTACTGCAGTAGTCCGGACCTCGAATTTCCGATATTTCCTTCTTCCAATGGGACGCGTTCATCCTGGTCAACTCTAAAATCCTTGACGTTCATGTTTTGAATCGATAAGAATTTGATAGAGCTGCGATCGAACTCACGGAAAGGTTCAACTGGAGTTTCGTTTCATGCGTGCACGTGGATACAACTGTCGACCGTTTCCTATTAAAAAGCCTCCAACGTGTGTGAATACGGTCCGACGGTAGAATCGCAGTAGCGAATCCTTGAGCTCTATCCCATTGTGCTGAATCGAAAGGAATCATGAACCTGAACTGATTCTTTAAAAAGTACTTTTGAAAAATAGATACCGAGTAAAATTATACCTCTTAAGATTACGATAATGCAATCTAATGCCGTCGGTACTTTCCAAAGTTGGCGATCCTTTCAATTTCAGTCAACTCACCGCCGAAAAGTAGTCGAAAACCTCGACTCGATGGAATTCAAATAGACAATTTTCCGTGGCAATACAACAACGATGATTTTTTTAATCAACTTTTAAAGTTCGCTGTCCTCCCGACCTCCACCTACATTGAATTATTGTGGTTTTGCATTTAAACACGAATATCGATGAGAGGGTGTGTGGGGGTAACTGGGGAATACCAGTCAAATTACGAACGGATTTTATTTGTAAACCATAATATTTATACATGAACAATTTGAACTTAAAAAAGTCTATTAACGACAAAATACCAAAAAAAAACCCTATGTCTCAATCGACCCATAAAATTCCTGAGGTGAACAAATTCTAAAAATTCTAGTTGAACAAAATAATTGTTAAATTATCGAAACCTTCTCAACGTTGAAGGCGTATTTTTCTGAAACATGCTCCCCACACTTTTGTAGGGGTTAGTTTCATTATGCAGCTCACAAGATTTCTTCATTCATTCAGGAGAAAATCCAAGATTAGATTCGCAATTTCAGTTTCCTCTTTTAGCTCTTACTGTTTGAAGGGACATGTATTTTACAAACCAAACAAGTCCTGAGTAAAGTGCGTTGTCGAAGAACCCGCCGGTTCCACTCTTGAGACAAAGGTGAGTCCGAAACGTTATTGACCCTAGCCGAGTTTAACATCACATGTTCCATACAGAGGATATGGATCAGATTTGACAGTCATTTCTGAATAGTGACTGTTATAAATGCAGCGCGCACATATAGCACTAGCCAGTACCTAGCTTACACGGTTCAAACCGATTCCTCGGTAGTGGCGCCTGTCGGGTGACAGAACACACAGCATAGACAGTGCAGTATTTTTCGATATACAACAGCAGGACAGCGCGTTGGCGTAGGCTTCAAGGCTATCATCTATAACATGGAGAGCCAAGTTTCAACATGCCGACCTCGCTGCATGTAGTGGTCCACGAAAAAAGTGGAAAACGCTACGAATCAGCTGCACGGGTTCGTTTATATATTAGGAGAGGATTTTTCTTTAATTTAACAAAGCGTATCATCTAATTGCAAAATAACCGCCTCTGAATAGCTGAAGAGATAAAATGGCAGCCATGATCACTGCAATTATTATCACTCGTATTCATTTCATAGGCGTAACGAGGGGGGGTTACTGGGACGTAAACCCCCCCCCCATTGCTTAGAAATATTTTTTAAAAAAGGACAAGGATATGATGGGGCCTCAGCAATGAGTGGAAAATTCATCGGAGCACAGGCCTATATGTAACGGAAGAGCATCCTACTGCAATATTATGTCCATTGTGCATCCCATAGCTTAAACCTTGCTATAAGTGCATCATGTTCAGTTTTTGAAATCAACCCCCCCCCCCCCCCCCCATGAGTCAACTCTAGTTACGCCACTGATTCATTTACGATTATTACTTCTTATTATATTATGATTTACGTTGTTACCATAAATATCGAATATCGTACTATTGTCTATTGATTGCTAAATTAAATTAGTAGTGATGGTACTGTTAAAGATACGACCTGTAAGTTAATTCTCTGGCATCACTGCAGTATCACGTTGTTAATTTGTTGTTTTTTGGTAAAATTCAACAGCCAATTAAAAAGGTTGAGTTAAAAAAATGTTCTAGTATTGTCTCTAATAATGTTATAGATTTTTACTGCTGAGCTTATCACACACTCTTACAACTTGTATTCAAGCTTAGTTTCTAATTTCTACGTGTTATTAATAACACATTGGCGAGTTTTAGGGCATTTCATGTATTTCAAACACTTAATCGTAGGAGTTCTGATTACTCTGTTCAATCATACGTTTCTTATGGTTACCACCTAGTGGATGGAGTATTGTGGTGACCATCAGAGACGTATGATTTTACAAAGTAGCCAAAAATCCTACGTTTGAGTTTCCAAAAAACAGGAGGAAATAAATAGTCACCTACAAAGTCCAAAAGCTCCCAAAACCCATAGACCCTGCTTGAAAATCGGTTGGCAGTATCCTAATCTTCACAAGCAGAGCCAGTACTACCCCAGGGTGAAGACGAGATGCCTCCTGGACTCTAGGCTCAATATATACGAAATACCATGTCGATGAGAAATATTATGGCGAGAGCCTACAAAACCTCCGTAAGCGTATCACATGTCACAGCCAAAATGTTGGAAATGGTAAAGAGCAGACAGCACTTGACAAACACATAAAAAAAGAGAACCATAAGCCAGATTGTGATCATGTCAAGTCCCTAGGTAAGCATGCCAGAATAACGCAGCGTAGGATCTTGGAAAATATTCACATAATCAAAGCAGGCAAAAATGCAACGAACAAAAAATGTGAATTACTGAACTTAGAGAAACAATTTTATCCACAGGTTGTTGTTTAATCAATCGGATACGTATTCAAGTCAAAATGGCCAATGACCTGGGTTTCACTTGAATTCGAATACAGCAAATCGAAAAGTCTTTCTGGTACAACAACTCGTACTGAGTTCATTATAAAGGTCGACCTTCACCCTTTCCCCTTATTAGGCATAGTGATCTCTCTCTTGTTACGATTATAGTTGATCTTAAACATGAATGGGTGTTGCGAGATGGAGAAAAACCAGGCGACTCATTCTCCAATTCTTTATTAGCTGGCCGTGCACTTTCGCCCATTCGGGCATCCTCAGGGCGACGTGGAGCCATACAGAGGACATTGGCTCATAGGACCCTATGGCTCCACGTCGGCCTGAGGATGCCCGAATGGGCGAAAGTACTCGGCCAGCTAATAAAGAATTGGAGAATGAGCCGCCTGGTTTTTCTCCACCTCGCAACCCCCAGACATCAAGAAATGCGACGAGAAGAAAAATATTAAACATGAATGATAGAACTGCATACAGATTTAGAACGTTTCCCACTATTCTATGGTAACCGAAGATTCACATCGGAAGCTATAAAACCCCTTTACTGCACTTGAAATGACTTATCTTACATCTCTCACCATCACCAGGAGTAGATCTAATCTTTGAGTTCAGCACGACGATTAGAAGGTCAGGCTTTTTATGTATACTCGCAAAACCAGTAGTTATCGTTGGTTATCTAATTTCAACGTAGAGCATTCAGATTTCCATTGCTAGCGGTCCGTTGAAAATGTTTCCACGGTTCATTTCTCATCAACTGCGCCTCGTCATAGACTCGAGGCCTAATTATTTACTATTTTAAAATACCAGCGAACGCCAGGCTCGGCCATAGGTACCCTTGGTCCTATAATGCCCTGAAGAGGCCCGAACGGGCGAAAGTGCTCGGCTGAATAATAAAAAATGGAGAAGTGGTCGCCTCGTTTTTCTCCCCCTAAACTTACAAGAGGTATTTTAAAATAGATCCAGTATACTGATCGAAGTACGCAAGTACTGTGAGATCTGTGCGTATCGTTTTTTCTTCAAACGGTATAATTCCGACGAGTCTTCCAGTCAACGGGGACTCCTAAATTTCGGTCCATTTCGGTGGATATGAGCGAGATGAGATTTCCAATAGTTAAATGGACTGCAGTCGTCGTAAATTTACCAGATACGTATTCGCGATATATAAATATAGTTTGTTTCTAGATCAGATACTGCGCGAGTATTTCCCTGCGCGCTTATTCGTCCGAGATTTAGTGAGGCCATCTGACGGCAATGAGACTGTTCGAGTGTGCGAGCGAGACGCATCCTAGAACCAGCCCCTCGCCTTGAAAGCTTAGTAAGAACGTGATCCACTTGGCGTCGCATCGCATCATAATAAATACACCGGGAGTTAGTATGTGTGGTGTTTTCACTCAACTGTACTGAACAGAGACTGCTTTGACAGAGAGCGAGAGGAAAAAAGATAAGCTGTCGCGCGATGCTACGAGCTGAGCGACCGATGGCTTCCGCGTTCAAATCCGCGATCGAAGTTTCAGGACGTTTCACGAGGCCATGAAACGGTTTCCAAGCTCCAAAAATAGAATGAAGGCAGTAAGCAGGGAAATACTATAACGGTGATGCACCGATTCTACGACTGTATTTTCATTTAGCAATTCCTTTGGCAAATATTAATAGATAATAGTGGCCCGAATAATATATGAAATCAACTAACGAACCTTATAACAGGTTATACATTTTTGGGTGTCCTTGCTATAAAAATTGTCCCATTTTACAAAACTAGACTTGGATGGTTATGCTCAAATACTGCACTGCCGCATTATTAACCTAACTCTTGCATTTTTTTTTATTTTTGGTCCTCACAAACGCTAAAAAAAGCTCTAACATTCAAATACCTATGTTCATTTTGCGGCCTGCTGAAGGTACCCAAGAAAAATGGGCGTACGGTGTGTAAGCCAAAAATCAAAATCAGCGTTATCGGCTTGCCATACAGAACATTTAAAGACCGAACTATCGAAAATATTGAAAAAAATAATCAAAATATTGGCTAATAGGCTTGTAAAATTGAAAAAATAATCAAAAATAAAATCGAGAATATTGAAAAAAAACGGAAGAAGATTTTATTCTTCAGAAAATTTCTGAAAATGTTGAATTTAATTAGAATGATTCTTTAAGGGATATGACGATAACTTTCCCCTTTTTTACCATAAATATAAAGACGGGCTAACAGACAGATGGAAACACCGACAGACAAACAAATGGACGGACAGACACATGTTCAGAAAGTGAGCAGAGCGCTCTAGTATAACAGTGGATTTCATTCAAATATCCGTTAAACCTTTACTCAGGCAGTTTCCACTTATTTAACAATATGCTGTGGCTCATGAAAAATTTGCCACTTTGTAAACGTTGTTGAATTGGACGAATAATGACCAATAGACGAAATAATTTCATGATTTCTGTAGACAGTGGAATAAATAATATAGTAAATAAAGTTGTCATAGGAACTCATCGTAATGATAATAAATTTCCTTTATGGATGGATATCAGTTTAGCATTAGCATTATGTAATGTTCGTATTCATCTCATTATTTTTCGATGATAGTGTTAGCGACAATAAGTAGCTATTAGAAATATAGCCTAGCGATAAAGATCAGGCGTCATTCACCTGCCATTACAAACATTTTAAGACCTCACGCGTCAAATATATTGATTTTTAGCGACCAGTAAAAATCGAAATAGTTAATAAACCGCATAGGGCAGATAAAAATCTAGCAACATTCAGCTGACATACGGAAAAATTTTAAGTCCCACAGCGTTCAAATATAATCATTTTTGCAGTCTGTAAAAATCAAACTAAACTTAGTCAATATGCGAATATCGCGGAAGAACTACATGTGACCCACGGCATAAAAATCGGGCTGCGTTCAATCGCTGTCCACAAAATTTCAAGAACTTGACTGTTCAAAAATGTAATTTTTCCGGCGTGTTAACATCAAATACAAAATACGCACTAGCGAAATCATGGAAAAAGCTCATAACATGGAGGTACGGTGTGAGACCCAGTAGACAAAAAATCGAGCTTCATCTGCTCGCCATGACGTGCATTTTAAGACCACAGAGGTACCTAGAAAAATATTTATTTACTCATATAGCCAGTGAAAACCGAAGCAGAAAAAAAAATCGAACGGTTATACGAACGGAAGTGTACTGGGCCAACATTCTCTGAAAATTTCATTGAGTTTCATTCATTTTTACCACAGGCACACGGGCTGACGGGCAGAGAGTTGTTCAGCATGTTTTTCTGTGTATAATAGTAGTGAGAACTTCTTCCGAATTCTTCCCAATTCGCCTCCGAATTTCGTATTTTGCATATAAATTGAGAGGACCATCGATTTTATGTTTTTTATACTCATGGGTTATAATCATGTATCATTGGTTGTTGTCGCTGATACATAATTGTGAGGTTGAGGTGGAGATAAAAAACGCGACCAGTTCTCCTTATCATTTCTATTAATTCGAGCGCTTTCGCCCTCACGGGCCTCTTCAGGAAACATCTTAGAAATTAGTGTGTCAAGTCTTTTTAAAAAAGGGGTCGCCCGTGAAGACATTCGTCTTGAGATGAGGAGTTATCACAGTTGCATACCTAATCTAGTTTTAAAAAGCTTGAAATAGTCAACAGCATTGGTTGCAGGAGTAAATTTAACCAATCTCAAGGTCCGTTTCATCAAAAACGACAATTCCTCGTCCTCGCGATCGAGGACAGTTTGCAGCAGGGCCATCTTAAAAAAGTGTTTTGATAGCGATAAGACCCCCGACATCAAATCGATCGGCCGAGGAGAGAAATGTCGACGCAACTCGTCATCCAGCCACGCGAATAGATCGCCCTTGAGAACGACAACTGTGGACGACTCTGCTTTCGGGAGTCAGAAATAGTTGCCAACGCCAACATAGCCGTCATGTTCATCGTCTTATAATAAGTGTTGTTTGAATGTCGTGTCATGGCCACTCTCAATGCCGATTTTTTCGGATCGCATCAATTTATAGTTTATAAATGCGAATCCTTGCGAAGTTTGACCTACGTTTTATTTACGTAGCCAAAGCAGCTATGTTTCGCAGATAAAATTCACCGCTTGCGAATTCAAAATAAAGCATCCGTTTCACTACGCTTGCGGACTTAGAGATGATTCTTTCGTTGATTCTTCTTACTGACGACTAAAAGGTACATTTGTGGACGACTAAATACAAAATGCGGTGAGTTCAGGTGATCTCCAGCTTACGATCATCATTTATGCAGTGTATGACAGTTTATTTCCATAGAATTATTTTGGAATAATGCAGTAGAAGATGTCTCATTGGTTTCACGATTAAGGTACTCAAGGAGGTGAGAAGACCAATCTACGATCGTATGAAGGAGAACTCGTCTTACGTAGGCAGCTCGGATTTAGAATGCTGTTATACTTTAAATTTGATAGATTAACTGTGGATGGTATTTGGTACTAATAACACTGGAAACTCATCGTTTCTCTAATCCGAAGAGGATGAAAATAACTGAAAATTAAAAGGGATTATTGGGGTTTTTTGATCACTATTCAACGATGCCGCATTTCCAGTACATTTCACGTCCTAGGCAAGCAATAAATATTAGGGAAATTAAATTAAAACGTAGTAGAGTGGATTAAAATGTTCTGATGTTCACTCAAACTGAACATATTTCTATATATCAACCAGGTGCCGTGCTATAAAACCACTTTAAAAAACAATCGCACCTGCGCAGGACCCGTATCTCGCAGATCCCTTTCATGTACTTCAAGGAGCAAAAAACGAAGAATGGTCGAAAATGTCGTAGGTTTTAAGCTCTTCTGATATTAACTAAAAGTCTTAAAGGTTATAAGCTGGTATCGACTCTACCAACTTCGTGTGAAATATATTCGTCAAATTTTGGCTGGTTTTTTTCTTCCCGAGATGGTCTTTGGACTCAGACTCTTTGGACTGAATATGGATTGAATATGGAGCAATGGAAATGCCCCGGTAGCCGTTAGTGCAAAATTATATTCCATCATGCTGAGTTAATTTGAATCGTTCGATAAATATATCGGCGAAGCGTCACCCACTGCTGGCATGCATCCAATTGCACAAAATTAAGTTCCGATGCACATTCTTCGATAGAAAGACAGATTTTAATCAGCGTAGGTATTGTTTTTTTTTCTTTTTTTTTTTCTGCAAATGTCAAGTTTTTCTTCATAAAATATACGATGAAAAAGAATCGGCCAAGGTCTGACTTGCGTTTTACTATTATTTTTCACAGATGTAACTCACTGCTTGAAAATTTATAAAAATAAAGCTACCGTTTACTA
Organism: Tupiocoris notatus; assembly: GCA_037159825.1. NCBI lineage: Eukaryota > Metazoa > Arthropoda > Insecta > Hemiptera > Miridae > Tupiocoris > Tupiocoris notatus. The sequence continues at coordinate 270,338 of JASJUZ010000283.1, forward strand.
TGTCTGCGGACTTTTCAAGGTTGGCCGATGATCCTTAATTTGAACGGAAGTACGATAAAATTTGAAGAAAAATATAATCTTCTTCGCTACTGAAAAGGTTTCGCGTTTTCGCCTTACCGATTTGATCATCTTGATCTTTGATTTTAGTCGACAAATAATTTAATTGTATATTTACTCGAATCTGAGAATGGCTTCAACTCGCGTACGATAAGGGCTACACTTAGAATATATTCTACAGGTTCGTTAATAATAGTTTCCCCCTCTGTATCTTGGTAAATTGATGTCAGCTCGTACAAATTTTTATATAAATAGTACTTAACATTTTCTAAAATTGAAAAACTCGAAAGTTTTTCAAAACTTTATAGAATTACCGCTGATATACGATGAAGGAGTACTTTATATTTTATTTTAAGTTCAAACGTTTATTAAGACATGACTTTATTTCTATGTTGAGACGAAAATGGGTTGCAAGAGTGATTTGCAGATTGATAAATAAATCAGTCAGTCAGTCTTTTTTCAAAACAAAGTTTTGGCAGTGGCTAGGTGGGAATAAAAGTAAAAGAATACATTTACTCACCTAGGAACAAAGTTAAAAATAACTTGGGTCTTAAAACGAGAGAGAACCGTTCCAATCCCGTGAACGGATCGATCAACAGGAATTGCGCTCTGGTCGACTGAAATTACAATTTGATTAGTTAGGTTGTAGTTATAGCTCCCGATATATATTTTTTGGCAGCTAACACAGCAGATCATACAACTACTATGGAAGCTAAACCCCAAAGATCACCATTATATTGATTTTAATCGCCGAAACAAAATTATGGAGCCAAAGATTCAAAAATATTTTCATGAAAAAAGTCCTATTCGTATCATTAATAATGCAAATATTACGTATTACAGTTGAAAATCGATTTGATTGATGAATGAAATCTTGCTCATCATTACTGCAAACTTTAGTGAAGTAGTTTTTTTTTTTTTTTTTTTTTTTAAAGTTGGTACTTTTAAATCTCTTGATTTCGAAGAACTGTGGAGTAAATAGACATTGATTAAGAATATATTTGTTAACATTTGAAATCTGGCGCTCAGCCCAACTCTCAGTAAGAGGCGAATAGTATCGTTCATCAGTTATAAAGATCGGCTAAGGTCCCTGGTTACTTAATCGGAAGAAGAAATTCGCTGGTTGTTAACAATGATCAGAAAGAAGCGATCTTGGTTACTCAACCTTTTACGGTTCTGCTCCTGCACGATCTGTCCGTCTGTCAGCCAGCCTGACAAGGTTAAGGTGGTTCCGTGCCACAGCACAGCTCCCTAGCTGGTATTTACTGTTTTAATAAAGACGGCACCAATAACAAACACTTTTTCGTTGCATACGGTAACGTGAACATACGCGAACTATGCCATAACAGAGGGATAACAGATTTAAAAACCATTTTAAATAAATCATTGGCGTATACTAGAAAAAATTTCGACATTTCAGACGATCTCAATACTTCCATTTACTACGTAAAGATGGAAGTAAAAAAGTGTTGGACGAAGTTTGGCGATATTTTGTTCCTAGGCTCTGGGGTCCCATTTTTCCAAACTAGAGAAACAAGAAAATCGTTTGGGCTTACGATTGCATGCAGTAGATAATACCAACCCTAGAGCATGTGAATTATCAGATACGTGTGCGATTATTAAGGAGTAATTCATGTTTTAATTATTAATGCGCCACTGATCTAAAAAAAAATGTTTTCGACCACAAGGTTGTTCTCCTTTGAGGCACGATGTAATTGTTAACGCTTCATTGATATCAAATATTACTTTTCCATGAATCTGAATGTATATTTTTTAAGAAGCGAAAAGATCTCAGAAGGATCCGGTTGAAGTTGATATATTCTCCCTGGCGTAAAAAACTTGTTTTGCATTTCGCTCAATGAATACTCATATTATATTTTTTGTCTTGTAATCTGAAAAAAAGAACATGAAGATAACTTTCTAGCCTATAATATCCATGGCATCGACCGAGAAATTGAAACTGACCAGCCGTATAATACTCCATAGTTGAATCATCGTGATTTTTCTCTTATCTTCGCATTCGGTTGTAATGATTCTCGTTAGCTCGTAGACGTGGTTTTATCTCGAGCTTGTCGTTTCGTGTGCTGCGTATCGCTGAAGAAGAAATAACACTGACCTACAAATTGTTTAGAGCAACTGATTACGTGCCAGGCCGAGTCTAGGCTTGACCTCCATATTTTGGAGGGAAATAGGGCAATTATCATTATTATCACCAGACATGAGCTGTTTGTATAGATTCTTTAATCGAGTCAAACGGTTTTAGAACAGAAGAGAACTCTCAATCCTTCGGGAATTTCGCATCGGCATTCCTTACTTTCGTCATAGATTCTTTAGAGCCAAGTAATAATAGTTCAATAATATAATGATTGCTTGCAGTAATAGCTAATAGGCATAGTATAGTTCCTGGTATTAGTATAATTTGAGGCTGCCGTATTCCGTAGCACATTTGTGACTGAATATTCCCAAATTTTACAATTGATCTTCCGATAGACTTAATCATTCTAGAATCTACTTCATGTATTATAATTTTGCTTTCCTTTCACGATGGCGATCTGTGTACACTGAAGTTATCCAAGTTGAAAAATGTTACAACAGATGATACAATCTGGTAGTCACCGGTTGAAAACATCCTTTCCCAACGTAGATCCGTCCTTCAAAATATCGAGAAACGAATTAGGCATCTAAATCATGAAATCATCATTTCCTCGATGTTCCGAACGGAGGTAGTAGGTGGAGGTGTCATTACGAGCCGACTTCGGACAGCACGAAAATAAGAAGGAGAAAAAACGACAGGACGAGGATGATTCACAATGTGAAGGATCATCAGAGGTCTGACCGCAGCTTCAGCCGCAGCCGCAGGACAAGATTGGCCCGGGAAATACACGCAGGTAGTCGACAGGTCGAAAGGCTATAGAATTATTCTACCCAAAAAGTTGAAACGAACTTACAGGAACCAGGGCACATAACATGGGCTGCAACTTCGGTACTTGTTCAGAATGTTACATAAATGTAACATAAACGTCACTAAAATGAAACACATTTATTCTGACTGCACGTTCCTATAACATGATTGATAGAACCGGACGTCAAAATACACGTTTAAACTCCTCTGACAAAAAACTATAGATACGCGCTTTAATTATTATAACTTATCTTTTTGACTCAATAGCTTGTCATTCAACCACAGAAAAAGCAGAATCACAATAAGACCGAATTTTCGTGCCGAGTAAAAATCAAAATAGAAAACACGCACTAGGAAAATAGCGAAGAATGCATGCTCGTAACGCAAAAGTACTCTGAGCCAAACAATAAAAATCGAGGGTCATCAACTAACCATAAAAATTTTTGCAAAGCCTTAAGCGTCCCAGAATATTGATTCTTATGGTCTGTAAAACATAACAGAGGAAAACTTAGAATGCACATTTTGTTATTGTTGTGCATTTAATACGGGAATATCTTCTGAAAATGCCATCGAATTTCGTTACGAAGAAATAACGATTTCTGCCACTTTTTGATCGCAAACGAACAGACAATTATTCAGGAACTGTTTCAGATATTTGTTCATGATGTTTAGAATATTTCTAAACACACTTCTGTTCTGTATTTTACTTTTCGTAGAATCCGTTTGAATATGACCCGATACTTACGTTTACTACGTACACATGGATATAAGAATATTCGGACCTGACTTTTGGATGACGTCAATGAGAGTTTTTAACCTTATAGGGGAGACAACTTTTTTTGCATATTTATAATATACTTCAATCATTATACAGTGTCCAGGGGCCGTGAGGGGGAGAAAACCCAGGCGACTCATTCTCCGATTCTATATTTGCTGGCTGAGCACTTTCGCCCGTTCGGGCATCCTCAGGGCGACGTGGAGCCATATGGTCAACAGCCACAGTGCTCGGCCAGCAAATAAAGAACCGGAGAATGAGTCGCCTAGTTTTTCTCCCCCTCACAAACCCTGGACATCAAAATATGCGACGACAAGGAAAAGAAGAAATTACACAGTGTGTTTTTTTTCTTCAGATTCATGTCTAATTTACACGAGTTAGGGAAAAAACTGCACAAAATCCCGATACGTTTTACGGTCACATAAGTGACCTAGATATTTTACGACTCTCATATTGTTTATTATAATTATATCATAGTGTCATTCTGTTTAACGTTATTATTTTCAAGGGCAACAGCGCTCGATGAAATGTCGACAGTACAATCAAAATACCACTCGATAGAATGTGTACGGTAAATCAGCTATTTTTCATCGAACATACGTCAAGTTATGATTTTAAAATGACGAATGAGGTACCTATCGTTCATCGCGACTGATCTTGTGCTTTTTCTGTCGGTCCGGTTGTCGGCCCATCGCTCGTTCGAGGGAGTTCTCTAAAGTTTGGGACTGTTCTTTACTCAGCCGAACGTGGGAAGAAGAGCGTAGAAGTGGTCGAAAGCGATGAGAAGGAAACAGAGAGGTGCTGCAGAGAAAGAGGGAAGTTAGAGGAGGTCATTAGGGAAGCGCAGGGTCACTTGAAAGTGCAGCTCACGGCTCGAGGGCAGGTACCAACAAAAACGTACCAATGGCTCTGCGGTCGGACGAATCACTCCACGATCGTCTCTGGTCTTCACAGATCATCACAAGTCATCATGAACTATGGAACTGTGTAGCGCCTCTCTTCACGAAAAAATACATTCTAGTTGCGATTGCAATCGATATAAATCAAACCAAAATGAGTTAATTTTGAAGAAGAACAGTGTTACGTTGTTGAAAAAAACATTCAGAATTGAGGAGAAAAAAAATTTTCTACTGTACAATGGACAAACGCAAAGTTGGTATCTATTTTAATAGATATTTTAAAATCGAAGCAATGTCGGTAGCTTAAACGGCTTCAGGACGACGCGTCGTTAGGTTGTGAGCGATGCCTATAGAAAATGAGACGCGACGATGTAGCTTTGTAAATCTGCCCACGCCTATCCATATTTGTGAAAGGTTATATAAAACGCTCCACTAAAAACGATGCTCGGAACGCGTACCTTTAGTTTTAAATTAGTTTCTTTTTTTCAAAATGATACCTTTCCCAATAGAATCTATTTATCTCTAAAATCTATCGTTATTGAAAATTATAATTATAATAATTAATAATAAAATAAAATAAAATAATAATAAATAAATAAATAAAAATAATAATTAATAATAAAATAAAATACAATAATAATAAATAAAAATAATAAAATAATAATTATAATTATAAAAATTAAAATCTATCGTTATTACCGTTACAATTGCGAGCGTTCCAATTTCAAAGTCAAAAATACCGCTTGAAACGCTTTTCACCATTCATCTTTATAATATCGGTAGTCTACCAACGAACCTATCTAACATCTATACAAACGTCTTGATTTCATTCATAGTAATACCAGTTTGCCGACACTAACATCTAGAGACACCAACTTTAATAATTTTAAATTGGTAAATCAAAAATTGAAATAGGTAATCTACCATCGATATACTATAGTAGAAGACAGCGTTTTCAAAGTAATCCAAAGAGAGTTCCAGATTTCGACAGCTTCGCTCGAGCTCGAGTTTTACCATCATAACCTCGTGTTGGACGGCAACTCGAAATTTATTCTTCAAGCTACTATGAATCGGAATCGCTGAGCTATCGACTCAGTAATGTTCAGCTGAGTAACGAACTCTTCCGAAAGTGTTCAACCGGACAATTTATAAAATCAGACGTTGTCAAATTTGATATCCTTCTCATCACTTCAATGCAAATGGAAGTACCGACAAACGATGGTTTCGCGTGCAGCAATTTTATTTTTACCACGTTCGAAGTCAAATAAAAAATGAGCGTGTAGTCACTATTTCATTCGGATCCTTCCATAAACCGTGTTTTTCTTTTGAGGTGCGACTTGCACGGTTGTGTAGTCTACTCGAACTCAACTGCACCGAATTTACGGCCGTAATACACAAGTTGCAGCACTCGTAAAAGATTCTGAAGGGGGAAAGCGCGTCATTTCGAGGTCTTGGACTTTGTCAAGAGGCTCTTGAGCCGAAATGAAAAGGAGAGATTTGTTTGTAGGACAGAATGTTTAGTCGACCGCATTTCCCATGTTCAGAGAGAACTGAACGATTCGATGGGTCGCTGTTTGGGCGCTATGATAATTCTTCAGTTAAATAAATTAAACTCATGCGAATCCAGCCATGTTATTCGGATGGTATCACCATGATAGCTATGGTGACACTAGAATAGACAATGAGTTAACTAAGCATTTGTGAATCCTCAGCTCTTAAGCGTCATGGTTCAATTGATAAGCGAATTTTCATTGAGGATACTAACGTTTTCATAATAAATAAGCAAAACCTCAAAACTGAACGAGATAATTAAGTATGGAAACTGTTTTATGTGCGAGAGAAACTAGGAAATAGAGACGATAAAACTCGACCGGTTCTCGTGATAGCCTTGAGTTGGAGTGCGAGGTGTTCATTGATTCATCAGATCATACTAATCGGTCAATTATTACGATGTTGTCTAAGAACCAAATTTTGTGAACTTTGGTTGAAGTGTGAGGGTTCACTTAGAAAAAAAAAAAAAAAAAAAAAAAAAAAAACGCTGCAAATGATTGTACAGTGGTTTATTATTCCTTCACTTCAATATTGATTTAAGAAGATTATCCATTTGTCATTTTAGATATTCCGACATTTTTTTGCGAACGTTCCCACCGAAAAACAGATGGTAACTATAGGGGAAAACTCCGTAGCAACTATTGTAATTTTAATCATTTTTATTTTTCTTAATTTCCTAATTAAAAGCTAAACTTATTGCCTAACGATACAGCTGGAGAGAGTGTTTGACGACCATTCCAATGAGTATAGAACGATTTTTATAGCTCCAAGAACTCTCGAGTTATACCCTCATGTCAAATTTCTGAAAATCTCCCAAATTCGATACAAAAGCTGTGATAACTCGAGAACCAATGAAGCTATCGACCCCGCGATGGTCTCATTCGATTCAGCGTCCAAAAATCTATATAATTTGATACCACGTACATATTTTTATGAAAAACCTTGGAAAAGATGAATTTTCTCCCCCTCAAAACCCCCCAAAAATACCCTTAAAATTGAGCTAGCAAGTTGGTTCAAGAATTGGGCCGTCGTAGGACCGAAATTGATTTTTGGTGAAAATTTCAAAAATTTAACTATTATGGTTTGGCCGGAAAAGTGTTGACGGCGTACGGCGTACGGCGGACAGACAGAATTTTTTTATTGGATATTTGGATTCTACATGCCTTGAAACGTAAAACATCAAATTTTGAGGGGGGGTTATAAAATTTTTTTTCTTGGGCGATTACAATGGTTTATTATTGAATAATAAACCAAAATAGCGATGTTGACAACCTCTAGAGCTAACAAATTCGGCGCTACGGTTTGATTTCTCTCGGTCGGAATGGATACCGTCCTCGTCACGGCCTTGCATTATCCACCGAAAACATTTCGGAGGTGACGATAGCCCATGGAGACAGGCGGACCTACTTTCTATAACATCCCTTGACGTTAGTTTTACAATTAAGAAAGGACAATGGCCCACCATCAGATTACGGTTTCCCACGATAGATTTTCTATGGATTATTCATTCGTCGAAACCTACGATAACAACCGAGAGGATGTTTGCCAAAAATAAAAATTGGATAGCTTACACTGTACATCCATGTGTATGGCAGTGAACCGGTAACCTCGTACTAGTAACGGCAATAAAAATAGGTTCCACGTAAATAGATTTAAAGACATTACATAATCGTGCAGGATCCATCGAGAACCCGGCACGGCGGGACAAGTAAGAAAAACGATGCAAGCGATTGTACAGTGGTTTATTATTCATTCGCTTCAATAATGCATTAAGAAGATTATTCATTTGTGATAGTAATGATTCCCAACATTTGGGAACGTTCCCACTGGAAAACAGATTGGTAACTATAGGGGAAAACTACGGAGCAACAACTATTGTAATTTTATTCATTTTTATTTTTCTTAGTAATCAAATTTAAAGCTAAACCTTACGGTATAATTGAAGAGAGTGTTCGAAGAGCGATCCAACGAGTATAGAACGATTTTAACTCTAAGAACTCTCGAGTCATGCCAAATTTCTGAATATCTCCCAATTTCGATACAAAAGCTACAATAACTCGAGAACCAATAGAGCTATCGTCCCCGCGATAGTCTCATTCGATTCAGCGTCCGAAAATCTATAGAAATTGACACCAAAGTAACACTTTTCTGGAAAACGTTGGAAAATACAAATTGTCTCACCCCATTTTTCAAATTTTGAAAGGGGTTAGACAATTTTTTTCCTGTACAATTTTAGCTTTTCCAACACGACTAAATTAGTATAATTAATTATCAATATCGATATAATGGAGTGTATGAAAGAGAGTGTTAGACGAGCAATCCAACAACTATTTAACAGTTTTTATAGCCCAAAAAAATCAGTTTATGCTTTAGGCTTAAGGTAAATACGGTAAGGTCGAGGGTTAAAAATTTAAATATATTACCCCTAATCAATAGAACGGTAATATCCTAATTTTTATACGACTATAATTCATACTTGAATTTATTAATCCTCATATGAGATCGACTTCAAATGACATTTTTATAACTTTTTTTGGTTTATTATTCAATAATAAACCATTGTAATCGCCCAAGAAAAAAAATTTTCTAACCCCCCCTCAAAATTTGATGTTTTACGTTTCAAGGCATGTAGAATCCGAATATCCAATAAAAAAAATTCTGTCCGTCCGCCGTACGCCGTCCGCCGTCCGCCGTACGCCGTCCGCCGTCCGCCGTCCGCCGTCCGCCGTCCGCCGTCCGCCGTCCGCCGTCCACCGTCCGCCGTCCGCCGTTAGCAGTTTTCCGGCCAAACTGTAAGAGCTAAAAATTTGAAATTTTCACCAAAAATCTATCTCGGTCCAAGGACGGCCCAATTCTTGAACCAACTTGCTAACTCAATTTTAAGGGTATTTTTGGGGGGTTTTGAGGGGGAGAAAATTCATATTTTCCAAGGTTTTTCAGAAAAATGTGTACGTGGTATCAAATTATATAGATTTTTGGACGCTGAAGCGAATGAGACCATTGCCGGGTCGATAGCTTTTTTGGTTCTCGAGTTATCGCAGCTTTTGTGAAAAATTTGGGAGATTTTCAGAAATTTGACACGAGGGTATAACTCGAGAGTTCTTGGAGCTATAAAAATCGTTCTATACTCATTGGAATGGTCGTTAAACACTCTCTCCAGCTGTATCGTTAGGGAACAGGTTTAGTTTTTAATTAGGAAATTAAGAAAAATAAAAATTATTAAAATTACAATAGTTGCTACGGAGTTTTCCCCAATAGTTACCATCTGTTTTTCGGTGGGAACGTTCACAAATTTTCGGAATATTTAAAATGACAAATGGATGGTCTTCTTAAATCAATATTGAAGCGAAATAATAATAAACCACTGTACAATCATTTGCAGCGTTTTTCTAATTGATATCAGCGAATCGGGACTCAAAATATTGGTGGTCAATCGGCTACTTGTCTCGATCGGAGCGGATAGAACTTTTAATTTCGAACGCGACAGGATTTGTTTGCGACATTTTGGCGATGGTCCGAATTATTCCAAGTCGCTCTTCCATTAGTTGAGTGTCGATACGTACAAAAAATGTCCAGCGTCAGATGAAAAGGTAGTCACGATCAATTTAATCGATCGGGACTAACACACTGTAGTTTCACGTTATTTTAACGTATTCGTCATCTGCCATAAGCGTTTTTTTTTCTTCTGTATTTGGGTCTACTAGCAAGACAGATGGTTCGAATGTTCAAACTTTGCCTCAAACCGATTAGATGTTTAAGTAAAACGCCTCAGCAATCTCGGTTTTTCGTTGAGTTTGAATAGAGCGAATAATGGAGTTCGTTAGATTCTAGTTCTGTAAGATTACCAACAAAAACGTACGCGTAAATTCGGCCCAACGACTCAAATTTAGTCCATCGTTCGAGCAACCTCACACCCTATAAATGATCACAGCCGATACTTTATTACGTCTATTTAATTTAAGTATGAATGATAGGTCATTATAAGCGCTGGAAACGTATAGGTATCCATTTATTTTTATTTTAAACTAAGCTTTCTCTCCTTTCCAACACAGCGGAAAAGATTATAATTTTCAAAAACATTAGGGCTGGTGATACTATCAATTACTGGGTGAACATCGGATGATACCATCAAAAGTTGACATTCATTTTCATGATAACTGATTAGTACTCAGATATTATAAAAAACTTGGTCGTGATGAAGCGGTATTACGAAACATATAAAAAGAACCGTGACACCGCTTATACAGGAGTAGTACATCCACGTCCTGCCACAGAACGTGACGGTTTTAGGCTTCACATACCAAGAACAGAGAGCGGTTATGGTTAGTATGCAAAGAGGAACGCGTATAATATGGAGGATGATGGGTGACCATACAGTGAGATCGGCATGCTGATGAGGGAGAAGCCAGCTGGATCGTCAATCAAGGACCGAAACTCGTCGTGTTCAGAAACCACGTTTATTTGTGAATTATAATAAACGTTAGTTAAAAACAATCACTTGATATCAAAATCAAGTAAGTAAACTCAATGAAATTTAAAAAAATATCTTCAAAATTCAACTTGGTTTCAAATTTGACTTTTCAGACGATTTACTGCGTGAACACGGAAGTATAAGTATTTAACCTCTACAATTGAATCATCTTCTCGCTGCAAATGAGGTTTTCCCTACAGGGATTACACACGCACAGGAAACCAAAGAAAAACAGTTAATCGGTGACGTTTTTAGGGGAGCGTCGGCTTTCTCATTTTAATTTATCGTTAGAGTCACTGCGGACCGGCAACTGATGGCTTGACCTTGCGATGCTTCCTCGTCGCCGGTGCGCGCTGCTTCCTATTCCTTTGCCCCATCCGTACTTGCGGAGAGCTTCGAGAGTTTCTGTATTCTGTTTGTAAACCCGTCACTGAAGACCGACAGCTTCGTTATAAACATTGACTGAACATTACTTAGTCGGCAAGGAGTAGCGACTAATAGGACGGAACGCCATAAAAATTTATCATCTTCCAAGCAGTGACGTTGTACGTAGGATATCATTAGCTGTCCTCTTAGCTTGAAGAATAATATAAATAATTAGCACGATTGGTGGAAGTATTTTCAAGGGAAACGGATTGATATTGAAACGGCAAGGCACGCGTATGTTTTGTCTGTGAAAACTGTGTTTGAGAGGGTTAATGAGGTCGCTTGGCAGAAAAATTGATATTTTTAACCGACTTCAAACAAGGAGGAGGTTACTATGGTCGTCTAGCGGGATTTTTTTTTTTTTTAGTGATATGGGTCTGTAGCTTCACAGACACAATAGCTTCACCTAGCTTTAATGGTTTTGACACCGTAAGTGCATCAACGCATAAACGAGAATGAAAACTCAAAACCAGAACCGAGTTTGAAATTTTCTTTTTCCGAGCGCCTTGTGCCCATCCGTGTAAAACTATGCTAATTTACAGACTCACCGCGATTTTGAGTTCGTGAAATTGGTTTTCGGGAGGGACACACATAAATAGTGATTCACAAAAATGCGTCCCTGGAGTCAGAAATGGTGGCAGTTATATTGGGGGTCCCAACTTTAGTTTCTAAGTCAAGTACATCTATCATTTTCCGACTCGAACTATGTACCAAAATTCTGTACTTCAATAAGTAGGTAACAAAATATTATTTTCCATATCAACTTATTATTTTTCTCGAAAAACAATTGCCACACATTTATCCACCCCAAGCAACAAAATATGCTTACAGGAAGGAGAAAATAAAATACGTTTTTTAGCAAAGCACTGAAAAAGTTGAGATTGATCATTTAATTAGCCAAGTTCATTGCGTTTTTTGACAGATGAACAGGTCATAATTCAATTAAGAAATACAAAAAAAAAAAAAAAAGAAAAAAAAGGAAAATGTCATGGCACATGATTCAAGAGGAGAGGAACTATAATCGATTTTACCGACAACGGAGTTACTTTGAGTTGCATATGTTACATCTCCTTATGACTGGAACTTATTACTCAACTCAAAACACCATCATGAAACAAACTAATCCGAATATAAACTAATACAAACTAACCCAATTATGAACTCAACGCCACGAGTAAAAACCAACATTTAATAGAGTTATCATTTCCCTCGCGAGTCGCTAGCATCCGACAGATTCGCCAAGAAGCTTGAATTCGATAAAACAGAACTCAAAACGGAAACCTAATGATGACCTCAATTTTGGCAGTTTCGATACAGTTAGTTCAGCATTTTGATTCGGACCATGAATACCCGGACTATCTCTCATCGTACGATTCGTGGGCTTATTTCTTTCGTAAAAATTCGACAGCGCAACATAGTGCTAAAATCCCGACGCAAATAATTCGGATCTAGAAACCGATGAGGTGAACTGCCATTTTTAGTACACGTCCGTCAAGAAATTGATTAAATTTCAAGAGCTAACGCCAATATAACCGATCATACGGGTTTCGCAAATACATGCGTTGCATTAGCATAAATTGAACGATGTAGATAATCAGCAGATGGAGACGACGGCGCAGCGGGCAGGCCTTGCTCAGTGCGCGAGCTTGGAGTCAACACGGAAGACTGCTAGAACAGGACTCGTATCGTTGGCGCTGCGGACCTTGGCTGCGCGCACTGACCTCTTTACCTTGAAGTTCGTCGAGCCGCGCCACCGCCGCCCCTTCAGCCAGCCAGCAGCGCCTTGCAGCTTCATGTGGGTCCCCCAAGAAGCATCCATCTTATCTGAGAACTAACCCCGCAAAGCACGGATATCGTTATTCTCTCGTCAAACGGTCGAGATGAGTACGAAGAACGTATTTTTGAAAAGCTTGGAGTGCAGATGGCACACAGTACTTCCACGGGTTTTACGCCGCTTAACGGGTTGTTATTTTTTTATATTTTTTATTTAACAAGAAGAGTTTTATTTATGTACCTATAATGTAAAGTAGTTTGACGCAGCAGGCAACTCTTGTCCAACAGTACAGGCCATGCCTAAAGTTGGACAATATATTCGAGTGTATTTTCTTTGATTATTTTTTATGTGAATGTTATTGTGAATAATATTAAAAAAAAAAAAAAAAAAAAAAAAAAAAAAAAAAAAAACTACCTAACCTTACAAGACTTAGAATTTGATAATACCTTTATGTGGGGTGAAAGCACTGCTAATTAGAACAGTAAATTTTGGTTTGTGACTGAAAAAGAGAGCATTACAACAACCCAAGAAAAACTACATTGGCGATCGACATTTTATTATACTCGTTTTCAAGCATGAAGACTCCAAAAATCGTATAAACAATATTGTCACACCGTTATCCAATATTAGGGAAGGATGAAGATAAGCTCGTAGTTGTATCATTACTGACCTTAGGTAAATAGTGGTTAAATATATCGGAAAGCTTCTAAAATAACTTCCTCTCATCGAGCTGAACTCGAAAGGGCCTCCTTCGTCTGCATGTTGTTAGGAGGAAACTTTCACAACTTTAGTAACCTGTAACTGTAGTAACTTTATATTTGAAAAATAGAGGGTACTCGAAGCAAGAAATATTCGTACCAGAGATCGTTTTCTTCTGTCCCCAATCGAACAATATACGTTCACTTGACAACACGTTTGAAATAAGTGCGGCACAAAACACTCTTTTGCAGTTCAGGGCTGAAGGAGATAAGTAACGAGTAACACGGCGTTATATCCACTTTTGTGCCTCAATAGTATTTATGCGTGAAATGAACGCATGCTGTACAGCATGGACAAATGGAATTACTCTGATTAGATTTTCATATTAACTCAGAACTCAACTACACGCTGTTGACATGCAATGAAAACAAGAATATAATGGTTGGTGAATTTCGTAAGGAAAGTAGTTTTATCTTAGAAAAAATCGAAGATTATCTGACGTTATTTTACAACGAGTTCCCCAACAGCTGACCCCCTGGTATATAGAACTACAAGAAGTCCAATTGCGACCAGCGAAAAAGGGAATCGCCTTGAGAGGCCGAGCGTTTGCAACTAGGAAGAGGAAGAGCTTGGGCAGAACAGACAGAAACAGAAGGGGGCTACTGCGAGCGAACTCAGGGTAGAACTAACGAGACGAGGAAGGAACGAGGAACGGAAGAGAGAACGAATGATATGGCAGGGCTGGCGGGGAGGAGCAGCTGAGAACGCTGACGAGAAGACCAGGACGTGTTGAAGGATTGCCGAGCCACAAACAACCGGGCGCCCTCTGTAAACACTAATGATTAGGTAATTACGATAAATGGATTCACATAAGGTTGAACGGGTACTAATTATAGCACAGTTTACATTACCCACTTCTTTTTCAAAAGGGAAGCGCTAGAAGTTCTACTGAAAATATTTGGCTTCGCCTGAATTACTGGGCTAATGAAAGTAAAATAATGGAGTGTAGTATGTTTCGAGGAAGGTCCAAAATAGTACAATTTCTGTGCAATCTGAGAAATTGGGCTGGGATACTGTTACCAGTGGTCAGTTTTGTACACTTGCTCGTACAAAGTTAGAAAATCATGGGATGTACCACAGTATATTTCCGTACGAGTCCGTTCACGCTAAGGCTTAGCACAACGTTCGCTGTAAAGCAAATCTTGATTGTCCCACCAGTTTCTTTTTTTTATCTTTTGACACCTGTTTTTCTAAAATCCACCTGAAGACAACTGAGTGAAAAAATGCGTTAAAAAATTACAATAAAAATGCGAATGGCATAGAAGCACGATGCCCATTACTGAAAGGTTATAATCAAGGCGTCATCTGCTCGCGATAAAGATTCCTTCGAGGTCTTGGGCATCGTGACAGACAGATCAGTGTTTAATCAATCAGTGTTTCCATTCACATATAAGTAAATATAAGCTAAAGAGATATAATTGGCTCGATAAAAAACGATTTTTAGAGGGGATATTGGCACTGAGTCTTCTCTTATGCAGCAGTGCATCACCAACAATGGACACCACTTGAATGACGTGATTTTCTACACTTTCGAAAATGCTATTCAATTACAAAGTCGAATCTGTGAATAAATTTGTTTTACAATAAAAACTGATGATTTTTTAAAAACCGTCCGTCCTTTATGCCGCACCCTGTATTTGGAATGTTAATTGTAAGAAAAGTACAACTGATGATCTAGTCTAGAAAATCGCGTAGATTATAGCACATAGACATAAGCACATGTAATTTTTTGTTTTACCCGGAGAGGTCTCTTATATAGTCACTCTTATGATGGAGTAGAACAATTGTTGTCTGGTCAAAGAGATGAAGGAGAAATCAATTTTCACTCAAATTATGAATCTTTTAAGTTTTCAACGGACATAAATTATGATAAATTTTGTCCGTTTCGAACCTTAACAAACTCCTGTTCTTTAATTATTCCCGTGTAGGACACGGTCCGATTTTTTCGAACGGTCTCCGTTTCAAAGTCAAATACAAGAAAAACTTCCATCTGCTTCTAATGAACTCGTCGAATTGTTTGACGTAGAAAATCGTTCTGGCTTCGGTTAACCCATTCTGAATCGAGATAACCATCAATACTATCTGCGTCAAAGTACTTCGGATCTACGTGGAACGCGCCGCTCGCTTCCTTGTTACTCCTCAGGAATTCGCCAAGACTGACTGACGTTAGCGGATGACGTTATTCCGCGACACCTGCGGCCCGCAGCTGTTCAAGAGTCCTGTGGCTCTGCTCGGAAATGTGATGAGTGGACGGTGAAGAAGCGAAGGTCTCTCAGACACTTTTCATCCAACCCACCAACCATTACGAGCCTTTGAGACAGCATCCTATTCCTTTGAGGAAGGTTCATTCTGCGGATTGCGGTCCTTGCTTGGCCTAGGAGAAGCTATGCCACTGACATGAACGTTCGCTCGATGGCATTTCCGCAGAAGTGACATCCGTTGAATTTTTTTTTTTAATCAAAATCGGATTACTTTGCACTTCTTGCAAATAGCTAGAAGATAGATTCCGCTACCGTTTATCGATAAAGATAGTTTTTCTTTCGAAACTCATACTATGGTATTGATTCAATTCCAAATAAAACGATTATATGTACGCGTGTTTGCTCTTGAAACACTGTCTCTATTTCTGATTTGTGATCTTATCTGAATTTGAGGAAATTCGACATTCACCCCTTCCGTGAGCGCGCCCATTAAGTTCGGAAGAGTAAAAAAAAACATACCTACATCCTGGAAATCGAAAAATACAGAGGAGCACTCGCGTAGCTATTTTCAGGGCAACTTGGACCTATGAATAACCGTATGCCTAGGAAGAGCTAATATAGTTGACGCGTATAACTCGCGCGATTTAGACAGCCAGCACACAAATCTGAATGATCGACGGTTCTACAGGTGGTGCAAGGGCGGTGAATGTGTGAGTGTGCATAGATGGTGGTGTTTGCACCCTGAACCGCCCCTTCGTCAGCAGGCACTATTAAAATCGAGCCCTTAGGTTGTTTTTCGCTCTTTAGGGTTCACTCTTTCGAAATGGGAGATTGCAAGTAAATGCCAATCGGCATTCATATCTCCGTAGACGTCCAAAATAATAAGTACCTAAGTACATTCAGATTCGACATGGGGTTGAGGTAGAGACATTGACTGCGACGTTATCTCATATTTCGTTTTTATATTTCTTCTAGCGCTTTCGCCGCTCTGGGCCTCTTCAGGGAACATCTTCTATATAAACGTTTTTAAAATTAGGCCCTAAAATTAGCTATTACTGGGCCTAATTTTAAAAACTTTTATATAGAAGATGTTTCCTGAAGAGGCCCAGAGCGGCGAAAGCGCTAGAAGAAATATAAAAACGAAATATGAGATAACGTCGCAGTCAATGTCTCTACCTCAACCCCATGTCGAATCTAATGGATACGCGACAAAAGACAACGTAAGTACATTCATTACTGCACATCCACATTTTGGGTCTGCATGCTTCTTGCTTCAGACCTCGTACTTTTAATCGTAATTATCCACAGTTTTTGTAAATGTAATATAAAAATAGTACTAAGATGCACTCATCGTGCTGCATTCATAAAGTACCCTTACTTGTAGGGCCTTACGAGAAAGTGCTGCAAATGATATTGGTGGTTCATTACTCCTTGGCTATAATCGTGATGTTAGAAGGCTATCGACTGGTAGTTAATCAATACCTAACACTTGTGAATATTATTCAGCTAATAACATAATGATAACTATAACAGAAAGAAATCAATATACGTCTGATAGACAGCTGATTTTTAACATACGTAGTGCCCGCGTTATTCGCATATTGACAATATTTTGATTTTTACAGACCGCAAAAATAAATACATATGAACGCTGGGGAGCGTGAAATTTTTTGTTATGGTGAATTGCACTTGATTCTCACTATTGGTGTCGCACACAGAACTTCCTTTTAAATAGCATATTCAGTGATTTCATTCGAGCGTTTCTGAATTTTAGGATATCTCTGCCATAAATATGGCCCCCATTTCGAAAAACTTGTCTTGTATCGTTTGGATTACACACACACAACATCCACCTTATACCGTTCCTTCATTATTTCGATTTTTACAGGACGCAAAAGTCAATGCAATCGACGGTTGAAGTTTTAAAAGGTTTGTAATGCGAGTTAAGTACGCCAGCTTTTTATCGATAGGGTCACACACCGTACATCTTAGCTATTCGCTTATTTTTGTTTAGAAATATTCACTGTCCTAAAAAGTCCAAATATTTTACTCTTTAAGGTCGTTAAAAGTTTTCTATGGTGGGTAAATGACGACAGAGTTTTATCGTTAATGTCACATACCGTATTTCTGCGTTATACAAATATTGTTCGTATCTAAAATGTTCGCAGCAAAAATCAGTATAATTATTGGAACGCTCAAGGTCTAAGAATGCTCGATAACGGCGGGATATATATATGATCATTATGATGGGTTCCTATCTCGAATTAACTGATCCTACATAATCAGCAAAGCCAACATGACAATAACAGTTTGTTGGCAATGAAGGTGGATTTATTTTTATTACGACCGTCTATTCGTAATTCAACCGTCCACAGAGCATCGGAAATTATTTCGTCTGTTGGTCGTTATAGATCGCTACCTGAGAAGGATTTCTTTCTTTCTGTTGATTTATCGAGCAGGAGCAAATCCGAATAAGGCAAATATAGGCAACCGTAACTGGGAGTGTCGATTTACGATGAAAATCGTTTGTGTAGCTCTACATCTCCGATGAGCTCAATTCCCCTCCCACACCCGAGAAGCCCGCCGTAGTCTATAGCGGCTTGCACTCAGCCTGGCGCTCATGGAACAGTCGTCTATTTTTATGAGCAGCTTTAGAACTTCCCATTCGAATCTTGCGACGAGGACCACAGAGCAAACAGCGTTCACCTTTGCCCCCCAATTTCGCCCGTAACGTTCCGAGCCAGATTTCAACCGGATGAACTGGTGTTCTAATTTGAAAGGAGAAATGAAGAGGTCTCCAGGTCCACAGTTCGGGCGTAAGTGTAACACTCACTCCCAGAAAACCGTCGGATAAATTATGTAATGAAAAGCAAAAAAATATCATAAAAGCAATAAAAAAGCAATAAAATATCATTATACTTTATAAACGTAGAGGAATGCAACTAACGTTATTGTGTTTTGAGATGGACCTTGGATTGGAATACAAGAACGTACAAAGGTACTCACTTCAATATCTAGATTATCATAGGATTGTATGGATTTTAGTAAACTCGTTGAAGAAAATTGGAGAGGTGGAATTACAACTCAAGCTCCAACACAATAATACATGCACGTCTTCAAAACTTTGGTCTAAGAGTCGGTTATCCAAAGTAATGTTAATGAACGACGCGCGCACATGGAGCGACATTATTGTTACTATTTATGAAGACCGAAATAGCTATGAAAAATATTTTCATTTATCAAAATGATCGAGCAGCGTTAGAACTTGAACAGACGCAATGAGAAAATAACAGATGCAATGGAAAAATTCGATCGTCATACATTAAGCATTATTATATCAACTTCAAACGTTGACGATGTTGAAAAACATGGCACGAAACTGAATCAGTTCCAACATTGAATGGAAACTACGAGTCTCATCTTGAAACCGGTCCATTCTAGCTGTGAGAGGATTTCGTGATCCGGTAGTAGGCGCTTTATTGTGATAGCACCGAAACAACATTAGATCATTTACAATTTCTTTTTGCAAAAAAAATGAAACTAACCTAACCACATTGAACGCAGTCTCTTCTCAAATCACTCCAATCTAATCAACTTCTTTGGCACAATAAGTTCAAAGTTAATCACTAATATTAAGTTAATAATGTTATCATTATGTTACCATAATGTTATTATGAATCATTAATGTCAGTTGATCATTAACCTGGCGACTTGTTCGAATAGAAGACGATAAATTTTGAATTTTTATTCATATGGCGTTATAACAATAACGAGATATATTCGTCCTAACGCAAACACGCACGCTCATCAGATGACACATTTCAT
The DNA here is from genome assembly GCA_037159825.1 of Tupiocoris notatus. Classification (NCBI taxonomy): domain Eukaryota; kingdom Metazoa; phylum Arthropoda; class Insecta; order Hemiptera; family Miridae; genus Tupiocoris; species Tupiocoris notatus. The sequence goes on from JASJUZ010000283.1 coordinate 289,978, forward strand.
CAGAAAAGTCTAAGGATAACGAGGCGCTTGAAAAATGAGGAACATTCTTCCATACCTAGATACGAGCGCCAGCTGAAAGGACGTCACCTTTGGGCAACAAACGTCGCCATCATTTCCATTAGAATCAGCAGGTGATGACTTTCGTTCAAAGAGTCATTCTAAACTGTCCTAGCCGAGTTTATTGAACCGCAACCCTGCGCATTGAGCTACGTCTCAATGTGTAAATGTAGAATTTTGTCAGTGTTATAAGTCGATTTTTTATATTCATGATAGAACGAATCGAAGGAAGATGATTCGAATAATGATTCTGATTTTAACTACATTTAACTAATATCCAGCGACAATGTTCAAATGTGCTATGTTTCGAATGTGATAACCCTTAGTGAAATAATGTTTCGGAAAAAACGAGGGTTTTGAAATAGAAACAAATAAAATATTAGCGGGCATAGCCGGCGAACAAGTTATAAGATTGATCGACCACCATTCTGAAATGTATTCGTTTATGTATGGCCAGAATACTTTTTCAAAATCTGTGTTTTTTTTTTTTTTTTTTTTTTTTTTTTTTTTTTTTTTTTTTTTTTTTTTTTTTTAACGGTTGTCTGTTATTTTAGAATTTCTTATAACTAATAGTATTAAGTTGTGCATTATATCTTATATTTTTTATTATTTTTATCTTAATAATTTAATTTTATTAATTTATTAATTATTTATTAAATTATTAATTTTTTTTATTATTTTTATATTATTAATTTTTTAGTTATATATACTTTTCTATTATATATATTTTTAATTATTATTTTTCCATTGTATTTTTATTATTTTTTTGATTAATTACTGGACCAATATTCGAAAACGTAATTATGCTTCCTAGTCATCAAGCACAGGAGGCAGCAGCTCGTCTGGCACGCACTTCGTTAGAGGCTATGCTCCTCTCGGATATCAAGATAGAATTTTAGATTCCCGCATGCGCTAAGGATAGCGTACCTAAGATAATACTCCCTAATGTCAATACTAGGGAGTATTATCTTAAGGTCGAGTTTCAAGTACTCTGGGGATTTGATACAAACACAGACAATATGGTGCCAGATATTCAAGCACATGGAATTTTCGCAAAGCAAACCACTCAATACTAAGGATACAAACTCGCGAAAACAATAAAAAACCTCTTGGAAGAAAACGTTTGGGAGCGAAAAACAAGCCGAATTCTGAGTTATTTTAGTCAATTGCATTTCTATTCAACCTGTAGAATTAAAACGTACTTGAACCGATTCCTTAAGCATAGCTGGTTGCAGTCGTAATCAATGTACAAAACAGCTGAGCTGATAGTAAGTGTCCACTGGACACCACGCGATCTCCTCGTATGACACAAGAATACCAGACGACGGTGTAGGAGGAGGCGAGGGACGATGTGGCATGTGCTCAGCGATAGTGAAATATCAGCTTGGCCGACAGACCAACGGCTGAGACTCTTATCGCGTAGAGACGCTCAAACTACTACCAAATCACAACACAATCGTGAGAATTGAGACGAACGAATTTTCCAAGAATTGGGGAGTCTTTCGTGGAATTCTAAATGGCAGCTGGATGAATAGAACGATCTGTAGAAAATATAAACAATGAATGCCAGGGTTAATAGAGATGCTGGCATTTAATGATTTCACCTGGGTCACTATAGACATAGACATATAGACTCATTTTTTACCTTTATCTCAAAAGAATAAAACGAGATTGCCAATATATAGGTATTATTTATCTTTGTTATTATTATGGACACCTGGGCAAGGTTACAAATAATTGAAATGTACTCATGAAACATAATTATTATTTATTTAATGCCTTATAGTCAAAAATCTTGGCATAAAGCCCGTATAAAAATTATCTATTTTTAAAGCGAATTTTTAATCATTGACCTTCGGATTTGTGAAACGAAATCCCATTTTTACAAATGTCGTGAATGTTAACTAGTTCATCTCCTTGTAAACAATATTAAAATACAGAATGAAAATAAATTTCATAAATTCGTTAATGGAAAATTTTCTTAGTCTCGTGCAAAAAATCGTGACCTTAACTTCAACGGCGTGATAAACCTATGGAGAATTGAAGATTGAATGAGAAATAAAGTTGAGCTTTTCTAAAAATAAAGATTGTTCTTATTCCAAGACTTCTGATGAAGCGAAAAATGTGAAGAGAAAATGAGGGGGAAAAGAGGAGATAAAAATAGTGAATCCGAAAATAATGTCTACTCAGATGTAGAACGTTTCAATTGTTCGTGGTGGAAATGCAATTCAAAGAATGCACCTTGCTTGATTATCATTTTGTTTTTCTCCTTGTTGAAAGAAACAGTGGCAGGTTAAAAATATTTGGACTCAATCAACTTTTTCTAGTCGATGAACATGCAGCCAAAAATTAGACTTCATAATCCGAATTCCTTATCCATTCCAATCTCATTCTAACGTATCCGTTGAGCCTTCAGAAAAACGGTCTCATCTCCGTGAAGAATCTATCTTTTTGGATGCAATTTTCAGAATTTAGCCGGAATTGGATTAGGACAACACGCGAAATTCCGGCATGCAAGCGATCAATATTTTCCATTTTGATTCCTACAGATCATCAAAATCAAAGCATTCGAACCATGACAATTTGAGAAGTTTTATTACAGCGGGTAAACGGCTTATGATTTTTATTGTATTTTGGTTGAGGGAAGAAACGTCAGGTGACTTGTCCGAGGACTTACGAAGTTTCATTAACGTAACGTTAAAAAATATCAGGGTATAGATTTTAAAGTGTTTGCTTTATTCGATGTCCGATATGCCTATAAATGGAAAAATACGCGCGACTTGACACAATCCCATTAGGAAAACTCATTAAAAAAATAAATAAAAATAACTTCCGGACTCCATCATGTTTGACGCCAAATGGTTTCAGTTTCAAATCACCACCAGTTGTCTATACATCGCCAACTCAATCACTTTTATAGAAAACGTAGTCGAACTTCTCCAAGTTTACAGCAGAGCTTCCCCGAGGAATAGAAGAGGAATCCCTATCCGCCAAAAAAATATAGTTTTTCCACTAGTGAGTACAATCCATCCATTCAAGTAACTTTAATCGGGAACGTTTCGGGAGAGCGAGCGGAGCAAGGCTCCGAGTCAAGGTCGCACTACCGCCGAGGAAATGGACGAAACCGAACAGAGAAGGTTGAAATGAGAGGGCGTTGCGGCCGCCAGAGCAACCGAGTGGCCCCGTGGAAATTGAAAGTAAAACGCTCCCCCTAGGCCGTGGTAGAGGCTCCTTAGCTACAATGCTACTTTAATCCCAGCTGATGAACGATATTCGCAGTGAGCACCTACCGAATCACTTCAATTCAAAGAAATTTAATTCATAGAAAAATTTAAATCTTCGAACAACAATAATTTATTTTTCATCGAATTCGAAGGGAAAATGAAAATTAAATCTAATTAATAAAAATCAACCGATCGATGGATGAAATGAGCCAATTCATGAACCAGTAACTGACAACCAGAATTTGCTACACTTGTGTGGCTTACTGTTCTACAGTGGTATTACTTTACCGCAACCCAAAAAGCTTACAGTTGATCGAAAAATTCACGACAGTGATACTGAATCGTAGTAGCATACTATATCGTAGTCGTAGTAGCTTAGAAGTCGGTATTTATGAACACCATCGCACTATCTTCCGAGGCGGATCGAATCCGTTGCCTAGTTTACCCAATTTATTTGGTCTAAACTTTTTAGAAAGGAGCCCACCATCATTTATGCGGATACGTGAGTATTCATATTAATTTCGGTCATCTTGGCCAAGTATTTTGTTTAAAATTATGGTTTCTAGTTTTTCAGCGCTAACAACATGCGTAGGTGTCAAGATACTCCTACTCCATCCCCAAGAAATAAAATTATTCATAACAAGTATAATTAATCATACTACATGATTAGCCATACTTTAATGTATCATCACCTTAAAGTGTTAATTTTTATTTTTGTTGTTCTATATGTATTTGTCAATAGTGGATTATACAGAAATAAAAATATGATGTGAAATATGCTTTTCCAACTAATTCTATCGCTTGTCGGGAGAGAACTGTAGAAGATTTTTTTGGACGATTAATATTTTTTTTCGTCTGTTTCGGCCTTGAAGGGAGAATAACTAGGCGACTCATTCCCCAGTAATTTTACTTCCGACTCAAACATGGAAGTACCGGTGATCTATGCACACCACTGGTTTTTATAACAGCCTGGCATCCACAGGGTGATGTAGAATCATAGGTTTCAACGGTCTTCTGTAAGTAGTTGAAGCATTTCTACATCGTCCTGATGATGCATGAAGAGGCGAATGATCTCGTGACCAGGCCAATGTAAAAAAATAAATAAAACTAATAATAAAAATTTAACAAAAATAAAAACTGAGTAGGAGTCACCTTGTTATTCTAATGTCAAACGCGATGTGTTCCGCTATTAAAGGAAATTTACGGCACGAACAATATGATTACGTTATGAGGTTAGTCCAACGTTGTTGAGAATAAACATAATACTCTAGGATTTATTATGGTGGTATGTTGCATTACATTTACCATTGGGTATCCATCATAATATTTTCTTTTTAATCTTGAAGCTACGGGATAAATACCTACCATGTTAACGAAGAAGGAAAAACGACACTCGTTATTTCACGCTTCTAGATCAAATATGGTAGAACTGCTTGGTCCATCGAATTTGAGTTGCGGCTCCGCAAAATGACATCAAATTTCATTCCAAGTTAGAGCTAAACGCTTATAAACTCTCCAGTGTACAACTGCTGCGCGGCATCATCAGTTTTAAACAAAGGCGACCAATAAGGCGAATACGCCAATTTTGCAGCACCACAGCTGACCGGTTTCTCTCTAAATGGAGTTTTCCGTAATTACTCTTGACCATCATGCATCATGTTTCCGGCATCCAACTGAGTTGAGCAGTTTTATAGTTGGGAGTTGATACAATATAAAAAAAAGGCATGAAACAAGTGAAACCACGTGTCATTGATTTTGAAAAATAATCATTTTCCAAAAATAAGCGTTGTTCTGGAACATAGGTTTGCTATTTCGCGAAGTCACAGCTGACAAACGACAACTAATTCAGAATTTTTCATCAAATCGTGTACCTTTAGGTGAAGTAGGTTGGAACAATATTAATGAATTGCTATCATTATTTAAATATCACAACATGACCATGATGACCACGGGTCCACATTTTTAATCTGTTGAGAACCAAAATAGGTATTTTTATAGTAGGTAGTACTTAGTAGTAGTTGCTATAATTTGGTATGTAGTTGGTGGTGTTTGAATGTACTTTGTATCATAAAGTATTGGGTTTTTTAACTGGAGCAAAGTAGGAGCAAAATTAGACATAACATTAAGTTTTCCAAGATTTGTAACTTGCACAGTGGATAACTCAAACACAAAATCGTCAATTCAGATGTTTGAATACACCAAAAGATAGGTAATTTAATTGTCCACATTTTCCCAATGTAATGTACCTATCCATTTTTCAACCGTTTTTGCGTTATTCAACAATATTAGTAGACTATACACAAAAACATGACATTTTTCAACTTTAAACGTTCTTTTCATCTATTTAGTGCGAAAGAAACAAAGAATGAACCATATATTATTGATATACACATCATCAATTATCATTATGCTGAATTTGAGCCAAATCGATTGCAAAAAATTTTTCGCGAAAAATCCAAGGGGTACCCCTGCGATTTTTTTCAACCGAACAGTTAACGATTTTTTACTCGGCTCTCAATACAGATAAAAATCTGAAATTTTCAGGAAAGTTGTGTCTTACCATGATGTATTTTTGTGATTTTTTTTATTTCTCGGAAAAATCTGCAAGTGGTCCAAAAAAATCGGTTTTTGAAAGCTCAAAAATTGACCTTTAACCGTGCTTTTCGGGGTCAAAATTAATGTGAATTAATTGTTTTAATATGCAGGAGTCTTCATTCGAACGCCTTACACACGTACATAGCAAAAAATTTGGTGAAAAAATTTCAAACAGAGCCAGAGAAATTATTTTCCGTAAATCGACTTTTTCGCCGGCCACAATTCCGAGCTCCGCTGGCATCGGTAAGAGTGAAAAATTAAATTATCGTTTTAAAGCGATTTTGAAAGCTATTCTTATAGGAAATTTAACGCTGAATCCGAATATGACGTCAAAACGGCGGATTTTTGCCGACAGCTATGTGTTTTTCCGGGTTTAATACTACGCCACTCTTACGTTTTTCAACTTTGAAAATCCGTTGCAAATACTTACAGTACTGTTCAAATTTGATTAATTAATGATTCTTACAGAAAATTAGACGTAGAATTCGAATTTAAAGTAAAAATAATCGAATTCGAACGATTGATAATATTTTTTGAATTTTTTTCGATTTTCATACTTTTGAAGTTTCAACTTTGGAATTTTTTTCGTCACGTTCGCGAAATGGGAACGATTAGGTGCTGTGGAAGAAAATGAAGGAAATTTAATGTAGAATCGATTAAGAATAAGAAAATGGCTAGCATATATAATAGCTCTCGATATATATTCCACTTTATGTCAAAAAACGTGTTTTGACTTTTCTTTGATCGCAAATAGCTCCGCGGGGACATAACATAAAAATATAATTAAATACACTAAATTGTAGGATTTTGATAGTTCTTTCTCGCCTCTGAGTAATATACCTATGTAAAAGTGGTCGGTTCAAAAGTTATTTGCGAAAAACATGCGAAAAAAACGCGAAAAACTACTATGTATGTATCTAACAAAGTCAGCGTTCTGAAAAACAAACCGGGTAAAAACTCAGAGAATGAGCACCTAGCTCTCCATTGAGGGAGGGAAATTGTGGTCTAATTTTTATGCGTAGCCATTGAATGTGCTTTAGGTTACACACAAGGTGAAACTATTGAAATGTTATGATTCCGCTGAGCAGCGAGCGTTCTCTGCAGATATCATGTGTAACCAGGTCAACGATATAAAAGGGTTTCGTATTTTGATGAGGTCTTCACGTTGCAAATAAGAATAAAGTGAATCGATTGAATCGAAATGAATGTTTCTGTAACAGTCGCACCAAACAGTTGTAACATGGCCAAGCTATCCAATTGAGCCATTTTATCGATTCGAAAACATTTTTTTGAGATTCAGGCAGATCGCGATTGTAAGCTAAGGATGCTAGCCTCAAAAACACTCAATTAATAAATGAAGTCGACCTTTGAACAACTTTCTTATAGGAAATGTATGTAATGTATTCCTCGATTAATGATATTATCAACATCATTCGATATAACTAGTATTTTAGGAAGTTGATGATGGTTCTCACTGCCTGAACTTTCCAGCCATGTTAAGTCAATGAGGACATTTCCAATTTGTCAATTTCGATCCATTCTTTCAATTACTTAGATTCAATTTGTAACACTGGGCAACTAATTGATGTTTGAGAGTAGAATTCATCAAAAATGTAGAAAAATGCAAAGGCCCTTGGGCTGAGGGTAGGGATAATCTGTGGTAGGGCGGATGTGGTACCCAAGGCGGAATCATGGGGCAGTGCTCGCCCTCTTCGTTCCATCCGGCCCGCTAGTACCCTCTTTCGTCCACTAAATTTTCTACTCCGCTACTCACAGTACATCGTGGAACCCAGTGTACTTCTATAAGACACTAATAGTAAACCATGGGTGTTTTTTTGGATCTATGATCACTTGTTCACTTCTTGTTGTTATGATGGTAACTCAAATTCAAGGCGGCTTCAACGCAAAAATTCGAACGAAATTACACAAATAGTCATTCCGTGAATGAGACTTGGTGCCCATTCCCGGATTGTTATCTCACCGAGTTCCTCTTGGGGGCCAACTTTCATTTTCTTCTTGAAAATAAAATTCAAATGGAGATTAGACATCGCGGCAGCAAAATCAATGTGATCGAAACAGCGTCGAACGACCTCGACCGACCTTTCCAAATTCTGTTCAATTTCGAGAGCCGTAAGACCCGAAATCGGACACTGAAGAGCTGAGCAATCAATATTGACTTTCCGTTTCACGTCATCGCCGCGGTTATCATAGCCGTGAAACCCGATTGCAGATGCCACTCCACGCAGCCGTTGACATGATTCGCCGCGGAGAAGATAAATTACTTATCGCAATTGGCTGCAATGTACTTCCTGACTCACAACCTACTCTGTGAGAATGCTGAGATCTGACGCCGTTTATTACAGGGGACGGGACGCATTTAATTAATTCTGACCGCGCGTATTTTGATGGCCAGCACTCTATGGGAAATAATAATTTTTGAATAATTTCGAAAATACTGTCAACGGTTTGCTAGCTTGAAATTAACGCTGCTTTAGGCAAGGAATTCACCCATGTAACTAAAACGAAGTGAATTTATGAAAAAGTCGACAAAAATAGAAAAAATGTTTTTTATTTCCATGTCCACGGAGTAAATGGACGTATTGCGATAGTCTCGAAAGTCGAATTCGGAACGGAGGTGGTTTTCAAAAACATTTTTATATTAATATACTCAGAAACACTTTCTGAACAGGTGTCTGTGTGTCTGTCGTTGGTCAGAAACACGTAAATCGTCATATCTTCGTGTAAAAATGGGAAAAACTCAATGAAATTTTCAGAGAATGATGTCCCAGTGAGCTGTTTCCGGATTTTGTATAACACACAGTACTTCCGAGATATCAGCGTTCCAAGTTTTTTCTATTTCGATTTTTACAGGTTATAAGAGTCAATATTTTTCAACGTTTGGTTCTTAAAATGTTCATTATGGGGAGTAGATGATGGTTGATTTTTTGTATATTGGATCACACACCGTACCTCCACGTTATGAGCTTTTTCACAATTTCGCTGCGAATTTCGTAGTTTGATTTTTACAGGCCGCACAAGCCAATATTTTTGAACGCTCAAGGACTTGAAATGTTTGAAACGGCGATTGAATGAAGTCTCATTCTTATCAGGTTGGTCACATACAGTACTTCCTTGTTATACGCATATTGGCTATATTTTGATTTTCTCAGACTGCAAAAATTATTATATTTCAACGCTAGGGGACTTGAAATGTTTCTTTATTTGAGCTTAATGTCGTTCGGTTTTAAATACTGGTGTCACACACCGTGCTTCCTTATAATTCGCATTTTCCGTTATTTTACTTCTGGACTTTTGTATATTTGGGTCTACTTTGCTTTAAAATGACTCCCCATTTCACAAAACTTGTTATGTATCGATTGGACCACACACACCGTACTTCCGCCTTTTGCAGTTTATTGAGTATTTCGATTTTTACAGGCCGTGAAAAATCAATATTTTTGTCGCTGGAGGTTCATGGAAATGATCCCATTTTACAAAACTTGGCCAGCATCGTTATGTTAGGCCCACATACTGCACTTCTGCATTATCAACCTAATTGGCGCGTTTTTCTATTTTTGGGTTCTCTTAGCTAGTTTTCCAATTGAAGCAAAATTATTTAGTAACTTTCTATTGATTTATATTTCTGATTTCTTGATAATATACTTTGCCTCAGCAAATACAGTGACTTCCATTTATATAAACCACCACGGTTCCAAAAGAGTGGAAATGAATCTATAAACATTCGTTACCGGTTCCGCAGTCCCTCGTTGAAAAAAAATCACAATGGTCCTATAATATACTTACTAATATCCTTCACTGCCAATGAGGAAACCAAACTATGCAATGGGCCATGTATAAGTACCTATATACGAACGTAGTCCGCATTGTGCTACCTATAGATAATCTATTTACAATAGAGAGGAAGCGTACGTGCATATGAGAAGTGTGTACACACAGTCTTCCTTCTCAGATGTCCTTCAGTCAATGCGGGGACATTCTGTCTGAGCGTACGTGTTCACTACCTCACTCCCCCTTCGGTGCCTACTTCAAACAGTTAGATCAGCATTGCAACACGTTATATACGAGTCATCGCTTCAAATTTAATTTAATAAAATAAATTAAGATAATGTGGTTCAGGTATGAACTGATAGTAATAATCGTCTTTCTCATGCTATAACAGGAGGTTTAATACGGTTTCCGTTCTACGGCTCCTAGAGCGAATGTATATGCTTAATTGAACGTCGGGTCGAGCAGCATTTATTTTTAAGCATTTCTTGAGATGTAAAAGATGTTAACGTTTTTGAACGAATAAAGCTGGATTCACTTTATAAAAATTATCTCATACTGTTTTGTTTTCCAGATTCCAGCGCTTGATAAAATTCAACTAGCAAAAAAACCTTCTAAGATTGTTGGCTCAAAATAATGTAAACCGCATTATACGGTAGCAATGGCCATAATGAGGCAACCACCAGAGTTTCTCTATTCTAGGTGTAACACGTTTATTTCTTCCGATAAGGTTAAAAAACTACATCAGCGATTAAAGTCACAACTGAAATCAAAATATAAATTTTGCCATACCTATAAACTACGGAATCGATTGCCTAGTTGAATGTTCCTGTTTTTAGGTGAGTTTCACTCGGCCTCGGAAATTACGTGGAAAATGACTCATCCCCACTGTCGAAATGAGAGGAATGACTCAATCTAACACGAAGCCTAAGGCCAAAACATTTTTTTTCATTGTGCCATTACCTTTTTTAGGCCTCTGCCGAATGATAGATGGATGAAAAAGTAGCGATCACAGATAAATCTAAACAAGTGAATTAATCGATCAGATTAATTATTTCAAAGTTAATACTATGATCCCTCATCAATATGGTTGGAGAGATTGTACGATGAGCATTCCGTGATGAGTACATAACGATTGTATGGGTCGATTTCGATAATAAATAATAAACGTTATACCAAGATGAATTAATGAAAGGTTAAGCTATGAGGCATCAAACAATTTCTTCCATCAGGACCTCGGTTCCGAATTCGACTTTTCAGACGATCTCAATACTTCCATTTACTACGTAAACATGGAAGTAAAAATAGAACTAGAATTATTCAAGGAATAGAATGGCTAATAGCTAATATTGCGCTGACCCAAATGCAAGTCGTTTGTTGTGTTCCAGTTACAGACAAACAACAAAACCAAACGTAGCTTCATTATATGTTTTCAACTTTTTCATGCAGAGAATGTCAAACATTTCAGATTCACGTTAGCAATCACCCACCATGATTTTTAAAGCTCACCCGACCGACCTCTGTAACACTTTTTTTTTATGAATAATAACTGAAATTTATTGGTGGTATAAAAAAATCATATGATTGTATTGCCATGAAATCCGACAATAGAGTTCTAAGATGAGGGTAGTGTACTATAGTCTTCCTCAGAGAGCGTCAAGGGTTTGCCTCATTTTGATCGCAGTTGGATGATGACGTGCGAGTTAAATGGATTTTGGCCGAGGAATTATTCAGAATTGAGTTCCACCTTCCGCAAATTTTTGAAAATGTATGGCTTGACAATGGGTAGCTTTTGTGTCGGGCCTCGAATCATTCTTCATTATGTAAGGGCTTCCTTTGTCAGCTATCAGCTAGGTAAGTGAAGAGAAAGTTCAGCAAGCGATTTCAAAGCAATGACCGAGTTTAATAAAATTGAGACCTGCCATATTTGTAGCTTATTGTTACCGGAATAGGACAGTGTTCATCGAGGTTTTTCGGCCTTGGGCCAGTGTCAGTCACGGCAGAGGTAGCTTGAATATCATTCATTTCGTTTGAAGGTGCTTTTCTTTTCACATTTCAGAGTAATAGCTGCTCGCAGTCCAAGGCACACGCTAGTATTTTTAGCAAATAATTTCTCGTACTATGCTTGCAGCATAACGAGAAGAAAGAAGAAGAAGCGTATTTCTTGGTTACGAATGAAGAATCGTCCGTTATGGGAAAGTTTAAGTAATTTTCAACAACGCATAGGGATCTACAGATGTACAAAGAGAAGATAACTTCTTCACATTAACCACAACCCTGACTGATAAGAGGAAATTGATTAGGTGAACAGTAACATTTTTTTTTTTCTTGGTTGAGTCGTCACATTTCTCATTGTACTCATGTGGAACCATAGGTTACCACATCGCCCTGAGGATGCCCGAAGGGGCGAAAGTACTCGGCCAAAAAATAAAAAATTGGAGAATATGTCTCCTGGTTCTTCTCCCCCTCACCAACCCAGTACAGTAACATTTTTCATCCATTTTCATAAAGTACTATTGCTTGATCTTTTCAACGTTGGGCTCGTAATGAAAATATTCCGTACTCCAATATCGTATATTTTTTAATCTTCTAGATGCACGAGTAAAATTCTACCGTATCCGCTCTCGTATTGATATCGGCGCGTGGTTTGCATGGCTCAAAATTCATTTCGCTTTATTTGCGACGAAAATCCGCAGCCACGTTAGCTTCCGATCAGCCTGCGCACCGAGAGTCGTTCACCTTGCGTTACTAGCATCTGTCGCGCGGATGATTCTCCACCTCCATACTCATCTTCCTCCTGCTCCCGTTATTAGTATTTCTCTTGTCCTCGAATTTGAAAATAAACCTCTCGAAACCTCGCGTCGCAACCGCTCAGCTGCATTTTCGTACTTACCGCGAGACAAGAAGCGCTCTCAGCCTCGCGACAGATCTCGAATAGTTATTATTCCGTTATCTGAATCTGCAGCGTTTTTTTCTCGGCGAGCAAACGAAACGATAAACAATATCAATAATTATCCATTCCGAACCAAAGGCCGATTGCGGAATTTGTTCCTGTCTTCCTCGCACTCAGGCGTTCAGTCGTCGTGACATATTGCGTCAACCTTTGTTTTCTTCCTCGAACGAGTGCGCCGTCTCGAACACTCGCTAAATTTTGACTAGCGATTACCACAAGCGAACTACTGTTTTTTTGCTCGAAACACTACTTAGCGAGCGGCGATTAGCCGGTGTTAATCTGAAAGATAGTGACTTTCTTTCTCGACATGGACATTTTTTATGGATGGATCCAAATTCTAAAATTTTGCGCAACGAAAGAATGCGACAATTTTTGTCGTAATCTAAATCGTACTCAACTAGTTCTCGCCACGCGTTAGTAATTATAGACGGATTTCTACTTGAAATTTACTATACTAGACGTGTATATTATTAATTATTTCCATATTTAAATACTAAATGGAAATATTAGTATAGTCTATATACCTGATTGAAGTGGAAACAGAGATGAGTTTAGCAAAAAAGCGCAAGAATCAAAAATATATTTTCAATAGGTATCTGTGTGTCTGTCGTGGTGAAAAGGACAAAAAACGACAATAGCCGTCACATATCTCCGCGAAAAATCAATAAAACGTAACAAAATTTTTAGATACTGTTCACCCAGTAACTGTGCAAATCAAACCCTGTGGGATTAGGAAAACACTCCCATGGCATAAGCGTTTATAGATTCTTCTATTTAGTACAGACCGTATAACATAATAATAAGAACAATATCAATCATAATAATTGAACGCTCAAGGAATCGAGATGTTTATTTTGTAGTGTAGATAAAAATGTATTTTTATCGATTGGGTCACACGCCTTACTTTCCGGTTAAAAGCGTTTCCCCTCATATTAGACTGTAACTGTCAGCTGACCAAAATATGACAGTACTGTGAGATCTATACCTATCTTGCATTTTTTGGGTCAGAGAGATTGACTTGAAATAAATACATTCATTTTATCGCGTTTACGTAGAAGAGATAAATAATGCTCTCAATAATTGGTCATGAAGTTTACCGGTTTTGTAGGTTGTGAATACGTAGGGCAGACTGTTAAAAATCATCGGGCGGTTAAGTTATAGAAATTCGTAGTACTGATTTGGAATCACCCTAGCGTCAATTCTCTTAATTTTGCCACAGCAAATAATTCCATTATTATTGAGTGAATTTTGAGTTATTTTATTGAGCACATGAGGTCAGCAAACTTTTCTTATTACGCGATAATGTGAGCGATATCGCTTCAAATTGTTATATCGTCGCAAAATCGAAGAGTTGCAATTATTCTCTGCAAAAAGCACGCGGTTATTTAAAGAGCGAGTAACCCTGCGATAGGATTCCCACAATTCAACCAGTTCGTTCACCTTAAACTTCGCCAACATTACTTCTAATTAGATGGTATTCCAGCCGTATTTCAATTCACCGCCAGCTTGTGAATTTCCTCGTGACATTGATCTCATCTTTCTAATGACGTCATCGAATAATAATCGAATAATAGCAGCTTGTCAGGTGGTTGAACGAATCACGAATGGTTTATTAGGAAAGAGACATTTTTAGAAATCATTAGATAGCTCCCGGAAAAAATTTAGAAAAATAGGGAAATAAATTGTACAATTAATGAATCTGAAAGTAGGTAAACTGTCGCATTAATATTTATTGCTAAACCTGATAGGATTTTTGGAGTTCACGATGAATTATAGCTCATCGTGGTTTTAAAGTAGCTACGAGAACAATTGATCCCACGTTAGCCAAAATTGATTCAAACGAAAGAAAGAAAATATTAGTCCATAAGCAGATGATATTGCTCAGCGTTTTTGGATTCTAGAATGCGAATAATACAGTATGATGAGTAAAATGAGAGACTGAGGGACTGCGGTATCTGCAAATCTGGATATTGATAGCAAAATAATTAGGAGAGGTTAGGTGTTTGTAACGAGAAAAGGAAAAGTAGATTACCTACTTCCATGTTTGAGTCGGGACCAGGGACAACCAATTATAAAATTAAAAAATTCTTGCAATGGCCACAACGATAGTAAACTACAACTGTTATAGAAAAACCTGCCAAAACTTGATTTTAGCTGACAGTAGAAATCAAAATACAAAACACGAACTGGTACAGTAGTGAAAAAACCTATAACCTGGAAGTATACGATGTGCGAGCCAATAGATAAAAATCAAGGGTCATCAACTCGCCATAGCGAACACTTCAAGACCTAAAACGTGAAGAAATAATTACTCTAAAAGCCTATAAAAATCAAAAGAGAAAAAACTTTGAACGGTTATAATTCGGAAGTACTACATGTTATCCAAAATCTGGAAACGGCTGAAACAACACATTTACTGGGAGAACATTATTTGAAAATACCATCGAGTTTCATTCATTTTTCACGGAGATATGACGATTTATGTCACTTTTTGTTCACAGAGAGACGGACATTTATTTAGAAAATGTTTCAGAGTATAGTACTCAGAAAATTTCTCTCAAATTCAGCTCCGTTTCGAATTTGATATTTTGGACGATCGCAATACTTCCATTAACTACGTAAACATGGAAGTAAAAACATTGAGTATAGATATAATTTTCTTTGAATAAATTCGTAATGAAAGATTATTGTCCTCGTGGAATAAAACGAGAGTAACTAAGGTTAGACGACCGTTTCTCAATCAGTTGTAGGTTGGAGTGAGAATGCGGCATGTTGCTCTGCATAACGTTAAGCACGACAATTTTTCTCGCAGTTGTGATGAACTAGGAATCCGGCGGACACCATTTCGATAAAGTATGAAGGTATCGAAGCGCAGAAAGTGGAAATTTGGCTTTAGGAAGAAATCGCACCTTAGGAAGCCAATCGACCGAAATAATTATCATATAAAATTAGCCCTTCCATTGACGAACCCTGAAAAACGAGGGCATAATCAAATCCAAATTGACATGTGAAGCGGCGATAGAGTGGGAAGAAAGCAGGTGATAGCGCTCGGAGTACGATTAAAAATCGAGGGGCTTTAAACAGTCACACTCGTTAGCTTTCCTGTCCTCGTGGATGGGAGGGAAAATTCCAATGGAATTAATGCGAAGGGTGTCAACGAGCATTCGCGGATAAATGAAGGAAATACGGAAGATAAAAAAATTGATAGCACGGGTTGCGATTCAATCTCTACTACGATTTTTTCCAGGGCAAGAGATTCAGATGAATCCCAGATGATTTGATTCTGAGTTCCAGCTGAATCGTTACAGAGCTCCAGATTAATACGAGAAGATTTTTTCCAGCCGCCTTCTTCTTTTCAAATGCCTTCAAAAAGGAGAAGTTTATTCGGGTTGTTTTGTGGGTGTTTCTTCTCAATTATTGAGGATGAACTCACAATTCACTTCCTGATATCGAACGGTAACAACCAACGGCATAATAATATTTTTCAATTTCCGATAATTTTTCAATCAACAAACAACCATTGCCGATAAGAAGGCAATGGTCGAACGGACGTTTAGCTGGTTGACAATTAAAAGACTTAGTGTCTTTAGCAAACTGTTGATGAAGGAAATTAAAAATCAATCGATATATCAATATTAATTGTTAACAACCTATTGAGTATTATTAGTAAGCTTCTTGTATTACTAGCTCGAGAGAGCCGAAAATTTCATTAGGATATTTACCTCTTAGATGACATTTTAGATTTTTTTGCACTTGATAATTAGAAATTACGTACGTAAACAAGTGTAATTTCATTGAAAGCAATTATTCAATGAAGCCAAAAATCGCACCAATGTTAATCTCTGCGACTTTTGTTGGCAGAAAAACTGCATTGTACCATCATCAATTGAGTAAACAATTAATAAAAAATTGTATGAGCACTCTCAAACTGAACGGGGTTGATCGACTTGTTGACGTCGCTTAGGGGTCGCGTTCTCATTAAATATTCCTTTCATTATTTACAATCGCGATTAATTTTTCAAGCACCCGAAACATGAAATCGGACATGCTCTTAAAGAATTATTGGAAAAAAAATTAAATCACTCACCTGTGTTGCATCTGAATAGGGAGTCGGAGAGTTTATGTCGACAAAACGCGATCCGAAAATCGGAACCGGTACCGTGGCAGTTCCTGACATGTCGTCACGATTAATAATAACGATTTTTCAATTTTGAAGTATAAAACAGCTTTACAACGACTATACAACAAGGTGACCGATGCCGAGTGACAACAAACCGACACGAAGAGCGCGGACCTAGAACTTGACTCGTTGGTTAGAGTACGAGAAGGGTAAGCTCCTAGGTGGAGGGAGGATCGTGATCCGCTGAGTAGAAGAACTGAGTTCGGAGGGAGCCGACCGAACACTGCCGACTGGCTTCTGACGCTGATCACTGACTGGCCACGGACGACGGCTACGAGACGCGGATCGACTCAGGCGCGTACGACGCGAGTTTAAGATGGGGAGGGGACCCCGCTATAGGAGAGGGTGGCTCCTGACGACGTACTCACGACTGAGATGCAACTATGAAGGTGAAGGGCATCGTGAGATGAACTTAAGGCTCACGATTGAACCTGCCTTGAGATAAAATCGTTTCAAAAAGCAAAAATCGGATGTTCAGATCTAGCAGAGCAAGGTTCAGCAATGTCATTCTAGTATAGTATAGTTTAGTAGGTACCATACAAGTGTCCGTAGTCGAAAGTCGTCATGTCTTGTGAAAAAAACCTGCAAATGATTGTACTTATTACTCCTTCGCTTCAATATTGATTTAAGAAGACTACCAATCCATATGTGATAGTAATTATTCCGAAAATTTGTGATCATTCCCACCGAAAAACAGATTGGTAGGTAACTATCGGGGAAAACTCCGTAGCAACTATTGTAATTTTTGTCGTTTTTATTTTTCTAAATTTCCTAATTAAAAGCTGAATTTTTTGCCTAACGGTACAGCTGGAGAGTGTTTGACGACCATTCCAATGAGTACAGAACGATTTTTATAGCTCCAAGAACTCTAGAGTTATACCCTCATGTCAAATTTCTGAAAATCTCCCAAATTCGACACAAAAGCGGCGATAACTCGAGAACCAATAAAGCTATCGACTCCGCGATGGTCTCATTCGATTCAGCGTCCAAAAATCTATAGAAATCGATACCAAATACACATTTTTCTGAAAAACCTTGGAAAATATTAATTTTCTCCCCCTTAAAACCACCGAAAATTACCCTTGAACATTCACCTGTTATTGTACTACTATCATAAAGTATTGGGTTTTTCAACTGGAGCAAAGTAGGAGCAAAATTAGACTTAACAACTTTAAGTTTTCCCAGATATGTAACTTGCACTGTGGATGACTCAAACAAAAAGTCGTCAATTCAGATGTTTGAATACACCAAAAGATAGGTAATTTAATTGTCCACATTTTCCCAACGTAATGTACCTATACATTTTTCAGCCGTTTTTGCGTTATTCAACAATATTAGTAGACCATTCACGAAAACATCACATTTTTCAACTTTAAACGTTCTTTTCATCTATTTAGTGCGAAAGAAACAAAGAATGAACCATATATTATTGATATACACATCATCAACTATCATTATGCTGAATTTGAGCCAAATCTATTGCAAAAAGTTTTTCGCAAAAAATCCAAGGGGTACCCCTGCGATTTTTTTCATCCGAACAGTGAACGATTTTTTACTCCTCTCTCAATACAGATAAAAATCTGAAATTTTCAGGGAAGTTGTGTCTTACCAAGTTGTATTCTTGTGATTTTTTTTATTTCTCGGAAAAATCTGCAAGTGGTCCAAAAAAATCGGTTTTTGAAAGCTCGAAAATAGACCTTCAACCGCGCTTTTCGGGGTCAAAATTCATCTGAATCAATTGTTTTGTTATGCAGGAGTCTTCATTTGAACGCCTTACACACGTACATAGCAAAAAACTTGATGAAAAAAATTTAAACAGAGCCAGGGAAATTAATTACCGTAAATCGAGTGTTTCACCGGCCGAAATTTCGAGCTCCGCTGGGTGAAAGATTAAATTTATTGTTTTTAAGCGAATTTGAAAGCTATTCTTATAGGAAATTTAACGCTGAATCCGAATTTGACGTCTAAACGACGGAAATTCGACGGCAATGATCAGTTTTTTATATTTTTAGTGTTGTTTAGTTATTTTTCAACTTTAAACGTTCTTTTCATCTATTTAGTGAGAAAGAAACAAAGAATGAACCATATATTATTGATGTACACATCATCAACTATCATTATGCTGAATTAGAGCCAAATCGATTGCAAAAAAATTTTCGCGAAAAATCCAAGGGGTACCCCTGCGATTTTTTTCAACCGAACAGTTAACGATTTTTTACGCGGCTCTCAATACAGATAAAAATCTGAAATTTTCAGGAAAGTTGTGTCTTACCATGATGTATTTTTGTGATTTTTTTTTATTTCTCGGAAAAATCTGCAAGTGGTCCAAAAAAATCGGTTTTTGAAAGCTCGAAAATAGACCTTCAACCGCGCTTTTCGGGGTCAAAATTCATCTGAATCAATTGTTTTATTATGCAGGAGTCTTCATTTGAACGCCTTACACACGTACATAGCAAAAAACTTGACGAAAAAAATTTAAACAGAGCCAGGGAAATTAATTACCGTAAATCGAGTGTTTCACCGGCCGAAATTTCGAGCTCCGCTGGGTGAAAGATTAAATTTATTGTTTTTAAGCGAATTTGAAAGCTATTCCTATAGGAAATTTAACGCTGAATCCGAATTTGACGTCTAAACGACGGAAATTCGACGGCAATGATCAGTTTTTTATATTTTTAGTGTTGTTTAGTTATTTTTCAACTTTAAACGTTCTTTTCATCTATTTATTGAGAAAGAAACAAAGAATGAACCATATATTATTGATGTACACATCATCAACTATCATTATGCTGAATTAGAGCCAAATCGATTGCAAAAAAATTTTCGCGAAAAATCCAAGGGGTACCCCTGCGATTTTTTTCAACCGAACAGTTAACGATTTTTTACGCGGCTCTCAATACAGATAAAAATCTGAAATTTTCAGGAAAGTTGTGTCTTACCATGATGTATTTTTGTGATTTTTTTTTATTTCTCGGAAAAATCTGCAAGTGGTCCAAAAAAATCGGTTTTTGAAAGCTCGAAAATAGACCTTCAACCGCGCTTTTCGGGGTCAAAATGTATGATAATTAATTGTTTTATTATGCAGGAGTCTTCATTTGAACGCCTTACACACGTACATAGCAAAAAATTTGGTGAAAAAACTTTTAACAGAGCCAGAGAAATTATTTTCCGTAAATCGAGTTTTTCGCCGGCCGGAATTCCGAGCTCGGTGATAGTGAAAAATTAAATTTTCGTTTTAAAGCGAATTTGAAAGCTATTCTTATAGGAAATTGAACGCTGAATCCGAATATGACGTCAAAACGGCGGAAATTTGACGACCACCAATAGTTTTCTCCAGTTTTAGTACTACACGGTTTCATGTTTCTCAACTTTGAAAATCCGTTGCAAATAGGTACTTCTAGTGCGGATCATATTTGATTAGCTAATGATTCTTACAGGAAATTAGACGTAGAATTCGATTTTAAAGAAAAAACATTCAAATTCTCACGACAATTGATATTTATTGAATTTTTTTCAATTTTCATACTTTTCAAGTTTCAACTTTGGGATTTTTTTTCGTCACGTCCGCGAAATGTGAATGATTAGGTGCTGTGGAAGAAAATGGAGGAAATTTAATGTAGAATCGATTAAAAATAAAAAAAGGCTAGTGTATATAATAGCTCTCGAGATATATTCCACTTTATGTCAAAAAACGTGTTTTGACTTTTCTTCAAGCACGAATAGCTCCGCGGGGACGTAACAACTCAAAAATTGGATTTTATCCGTGATTTTCGGGGCCAAAATTTATGTTAATCCATTGTTTTATTATACAGGAGTCTTCATTGGAACGCCTTACACACGTACATAGCAAAAAATTTGGTGAAAAAACTTTTAACAGAGCCAGAGAAATTATTTTCCGTAAATCGAGTTTTTCACCGGCTGAAAATTTGAGCTTCGCTGGGTGAAAAGTTGAATTTTCTTTTTCGAGCGGATTTGAAAGCTACTCTTATAGGAAATTGAACGCTGAATCCGAATTTGACTTCAAATGGGCGGAAATTTGACCATAAGTATCAGTTTGTACTCATTTGAGTACTACACGTTTTCATGTTTTTCAACTTTGAAAATCCTTTGCAAATACTATCGGTCTTGTTCAAATTTGAATAATTAATGATTCCTACAGGAAATTAGACGTAAAATTCGCATTTAGAGTGAAAACAATCAAATTCTAACGATTAATAATATTTATCGAATTTTTTCCGATTTTCATGCTTTTGGAGTTTCGTGAAATCGAGAATATGGAAAACTGCTTGGTAACGCTAACTCAAGTATATCACGGCTTTATCTACGATTGATAAACTTGCTCTAACAAAGTCGAATGCACTGTTAAGAACTTTCAACTGCTCACTATCGCGTTTTATATAGTTCAATCGGTTGTTATCGCAGTAATTAAGTTATCTCAATTTAAGTGAATTATGCAAATATCGCTGGTTGTGCGGTTCATGCGGTTTACCAATTCAAAAGAGGCGTTTATTGCAAAATTAACACTTTCCAGCTCTTTTATCCCACGTTTAGCATTTAACCGTGGTGTTGTCAAAGTTTAGGTATTTCACGCTCTTTTAGAAATAAACTGCTCAGTTAACGCAGTTCGCGCAGTTAACTACGCACGTGAGTTAAGGTCAGTTACATGTGAATACTCCTTGATACAGAATTAGAATTGTAACAACATTCATTCTCCGAGGTTCGGTCGACACATGAATAACTGAGACATGGACAGAGTTATGACTGGTGAGCGTCTGGCGGACGGCTCGTCCTTGCCTTCGGCCAACGTGATTTTCTGAAGCTGACGGGATACGGACGAGCGGGAGTTGTTGTTAGAATTTCTTTCCCCGTTCCCGTGAAAACAAACGAGGCTCAACAACTGAGAGGTCAACAAACTCGTTCTCGATTTGGCCCCTTCAGAGATAACGAACACAATACACACGCGAACCGCTGTTGCGCTAATTTCTAATAATATAGATATATTATTGTGTATTGCGTTAGTGACATGGTTTGCAGGAAAAAAAAAATACAGTCCACTAATTTATACAGTGGCAGATAACCGAAAGCAAATTAATCTGAATACGGTATAGAAAGACTAGGTATATTAAAGTTAATAACTATCGTTTCTCACGAATAAATTTACGGTTAAAAAAATTTTTTTTTTCAGACTATGTAGATCCATAATTTGTGGAATTCTTTGAAACTCTTCTAACATTTTGCTACGAAGTTGATATTAAGTTGTCGACTATCGATTAGAGCAATCAATAATCCTAATTTTATAATTGGGGATTCCTTTTGAGTAGTCCGATGTTCTCTATTAGTTGTCTCGTTAAATTTCTTCTACATAAGTTTCTCCTTTTGCGAGCAAGCGCTCGTTTTTGTGTCCTCCAAAAATAGAATAATCTTAAAGTTTTTGGGAAAAGTGATCTTAAAAAATGACGCCAATTCACATCAATGGATTGATTGTTGCATAAACATCATGGACGTTTCTGTAACACATAGAACGTTCGGACGACGTTTCTCAATGTAGCTCTTGTCATTCCGTCGGTCATGAAAAAATCTCTAATATCACGTGAAATATAATGCACTCCGCCCAAATGAGGGAGGAGCAAACCGTGACAACAATGTGGAAAACAATTTTTTTAAATAGCGTTTCATAAACCCCGAGACATTCTTACTAAATATTCTGAAAACACTCTGCAATGAAACCGTAAATGGCCGTATTATAAGCGAACTTGAGGTGACTGGTACAAGCCCTGGTTTTTATTTCATGGGGGATTCCGTTTTACACGGCGACCAGGGTTTTAATCGGAGCTTTAGTCCGTAAGTAATTTTGTATACTCCAGTGTATCCATGATTTCTGATATTTGCTGAGAACGGTGGCACTTTATTTCTAGTGTCGACATTTTGAGCAACGAAGAAGTTTTTTTCTCGCGATGCACCCCGCTTTTCGAGTACACATCCTCATACCAGCAAAGGAATTCATCCGACCGCCGGCATCGTAAAATTGCCACCGCGGCTACTTCTTTTAAAGTGGTTACAGTGATCTCTTCGAGAGGACAGGATATTCGCCTCAAAACAAGTCGTGCTCATCGCAAGATAATGAAGGCCTGAGTCATTTTAGCTCAGTTCTCAGTTGAGTGTTATCGTCCTATCCCGAGGCCAGGTTGACCTCGAAACGAACATTCGCGACCTTTTCCACGTGCGCGTGGTGTTGCAGCGCAAAATGAGGATTTCCTCGCAATCGGTATTTTTTATTTAAAATATATAAGAAAAACTTCACGTCACCTCAAACGTTAATTTGCTCCAACGACGTTGGTAGATCGTAGGATCGTTGCTTCTCCCTTCATCACCCCTTAATCTAATGATCGGTTGGAGAGATGTAAAATGGTCCACCGTTTCTGACGTTTATCCGTTTTAATAATAATAATTCCAACTCTAGAATATCACGATTCGAAAGAAGAAACTTAAAATTGATAAATTGCTTTATTATTCCTGATAGCCTTCTCGTAAAAATTGGAAGAATAAACCACTTGCAGTGCCCGTTGACAAAACACGATGGGAGCTAGAACACAATCCATTCCAGGCGATTAATTCAGTCTTCCAAGTTTTTGAAGGCTATTTTTTTATTCGTATCTATTTTCCCATTTTTGAAAAAAAAAATTTATTATTATTTTTTATTTTTTTTTTGAAAAACATGTACCTATTTATATTAGTGTCCAGGAGGTGTGGGGGAGAAAAACCAGGCGACTCATTCTCCGATTCGATATTTGCTGGCCGAGCTTATTACAAGAATCTGTTAATTCAACATTTAACCCATGCCATGATTTTTTTCTTGACAAAGGGATGACAAATATTGAAAGAAAGGTGATTCAGATGCGATTTACCCAGTTTCGTGTCGTTTCACATCCTAATCATCTTACACGGCATATTGAAAATCAATACTACCTGATAGCATCCACGGAGCCTACTTTTCATCTCTTTATGTGCTGGACAGCGGAGAGATGGTGATTCGTTTAACAGCCCAGAATAAGATTGAATTAAAACGTCCGAACAAAAACGTATTTTACATGTCTTGGTCGCAAAGGTGGATACCCTACGTCCATCCATTCTCTGTTGTCTCGTTCAGCTATTTCAGTTCCATAAAATCTGGTGGCTATCGAATATGACAGTGAGTTCCGATTCCTGAATGCGATCTCACTTTCCCAGAACAGATCCGTCCATTCATCTCTGATTTTAAACCGATTTTCGATTCGGCGGATCAGATCTTTTCCTGCTAGGTTTTTATTCGATTGCTACGATTTCTGATTTCTATTCTGAAACCTGAAGGAGTATCCGGTAGCTCCTTTTGAAGTTCGAAATAATCCTGATATATTTAGGAGCGCTTGCATTTGCTTGAAAGACTGCGCTCGCTTCATGGATGATCTGATTGTGCAAAAAATGCTGATGGATGATTTATTGCTATTTATTTGATCGCTAGGGGGAGAAAAATTCGCTGTTGGAATTACACGCACTAAATCAATAATGGACACGGGAAATAAGGAAACGTTCCTATTCCACTTACTAACCAATAGTTCGCTTACATAATTACAATAGCCTCCTTATAATCGATCTTTTGAATTTCTTTGCCAGACTTTCAGCGTTCCCTTTGGATGACTTAAGAAGAACGCTTTTGCGAAGAAGTACTATTTTGATAGCCTTGTTTGAATGATAAATCTAATCAATAATGAACTAAATAATATAAAAACGATATAACGAGAATGAAAGCATAAATAATTTTGCATAAAAATTGTGACATTTTGTGATTTAATTTATTCGGTATATCTTCGGAACCCATTCCTATACCGGATTCTTGTTTAGAAATCGACGATACTGGCATTTCCAAATTACAGAAGATCAGCAGTGACTTCTAAACGTCACTCGGTAACTTCTAGTTCCCGAGCATTGGCAGGAAAAGGTCACGTGTACTCAAGTTTACACAACAACATTATTTTCTAC
The DNA here is from genome assembly GCA_037159825.1 of Tupiocoris notatus. Lineage (NCBI taxonomy): Eukaryota > Metazoa > Arthropoda > Insecta > Hemiptera > Miridae > Tupiocoris > Tupiocoris notatus. Next base: position 314,786 of record JASJUZ010000283.1, read on the forward strand.
GTGCGTGTGCGCAGATGAGCGTAATAACTCAAAGGTTAGCAATAACAGTAAAATCGTTTAATTCTTTCCTTGTCGTATACCGGCGCTATTGATTTAGCCTCAACTTTCGATCGTTTTGAGAGATCCGTGACGAACGCACGTTCGATCCGCCGTTCACTCGGGGGCTCATTTCTTAATTGCTCATTTGTCCCTGATATACCTTATGGTGCTCAGCGCACTATGGTGAACCGGTAACGATAATCGCGTAACACTATGGCTACGAGGGAAATAGGAGCATAACTGGAGTCCTACTAGGTCAGCTGGCCAAAACTGAAACTGGAAATAGCAATGTTAGAAAGCAAAGTGGCCACGTTTTCTTACGTCCGTCTTCCTTACAGCAAATTCAAAACAGTACCGGCTCCATAAATTTTATACTCAAGCGGGTGAAGAATAATTATCATTGGCCTGGAATTAATTTTTGAGCAGGCAGAAGCGGGCTCAAAAATTCTCAAGTGCTCTCCATTTTATTACACTTCACAATTTTTGGGAAGACGATCATTTTGACCTAACAACTTATAAGTCAATTTAATGCCAAATTTTGAAGAATTATTCAATTTTTACGAAATATTATCAGATGATTACGAACAAGAAGTGTTTTCATATTTCGAAATGGAATATTCTATTTTTTGTAGACGTCGCGTAATAAGTATTTAAATAAACACAAATCCATATTATTTTCATTCCAATGCTTCGGCTAGATGCCAACAAGCGTATGTAAAATAATATTTTTATTTAAAAAAACATACAGTTTATTACACACCTGAGAAAGAATGAAAGAAGTCAACCAGAAAATGGACACGATAAATCAGAAAATGAATCGTTAATCTTATCCCCGTCAAGTTGGCATATGTAGCAAGAATTTTCTACAACCCGGAAGAATTGAGTGCGATGACAATGAGAAGAATTAGTCTCATCCACGGGCCTTAATCCTCTACTTCCGCGTGTTTTGATCCATAAATCAAATTCATTGTTTTCTTGTTCCTCCAAATGTTCCGATATACCTTGTTTAGCTCGAGTCTCAGTTAAACACTCAACGAGCTAATTTATCCTACATTCAATGAAAGTAGATGGACGATGGATTACTTTTTTACTTCAAGGTCATTTAACGCTCGATACTGATTCGATTTTGAAAAACAAAGCTTGAAATCGAATACACAATCAAATCGAATACACAAATAGGTCAACGGGATTTCTGCCTTCTCTGTATGATTAGCGATGGCCAATGCAGTTGGTCCGAGCTTATGTGCATTTAAAGGACAATAACGATTCAAGAGAAATTCAATTTTAAATTATCAGCTACAACGGATTGGAAAATTCGAGAAAGATGGTCGGAATTCCGATCATACAGAAGATTCCATTCTATCAAGATTCTATTTTGGCGCGATTGCGAATTATGATGTACTTGGTTCTGGCAACAGAGCTAAGTTCGACTGTTCAATGCCGTCCGCGTAGTTAAATGTTGTTCGGCGAGTCCGGCTTCCCAGCTGAGGGGCTGAGTAGCCTTGGGACAGACGCCAGAGGTGAATGATCACTTCCAAGTCTTAACGTCTCTCGTTTCCTTCGAACAATTCCTATAGTTAATTCGACGTTTTTCACGAGTAGCTAGAAATTACCTATTTCTTGCACGCATCTATTCCACCCACAACGGACGAGCGAACTACTCAACCCAGATATGCACGGTAAGTCGTTATAATTTACGTGTTTCGAAAGAACGACTAGTCGCAAAGCAGAGCATTTTCAGCTTCTACTAGAAGAGTTTGTAATTCTAAAGACTGGCGAAATTCGTTGCAATCTGGAGGACTGTATTTTTTTAAGATGGCTATCTTCCATATTGTTATATTGTTCTATGAGAAATCATGACTATCAATCAAGGCAAACAATTTTCGTAGCTGATTCGAACGATGCGATAGGTTTTCGAGTCATCGCAGCTTTAGTAAGCTATTTTCGAGCTTACAGCTGCTCTAGTTAACTCGAGCATTGCAGCTACAAATGAATTTAATGAGGTTTATTTATTTATTTATTTATTTATTTATTTATTTATTTATTTTTTTTTTTTTTTTTTTTGTGCCACCAAGTAGCTATTTAAGAATGAGCACAACGAACAAGGAGTCGATGAGAAAGTTTTCGTCCGCTTGTTTGCATTAAACGTTTCTTGAAGAAGTTTTTGATGATGTTCCCTACACGCATAAGAATATTTTCAAATTTTCAAGTCTTTCAAAAAGACTGATACTTTCATTTTGAGAAATTATTGTTCACTGATTTTGATTGAAACTGTCTTCCGTCACTATTAACAAAAATGCATGATTGAGTAGGTAGCTAAGAATATTTTTTTAATTTTGTTCATAAAAATTCAAATGCATGAGAAACGCTAATAATTTTTTATTGGGTCCTTCATCTATTTGTGATCGTTATTCGTCACTGCTGAGTAAAAGAAATCCTAATTACTTATTTATCTCATGATAATGTTTCATTCCATACTGTTGTTTTGGTAAAATGTTGTAAGATCCTCGGAATATACAAATAAAGTGGAAAAAATGGATGAATGTGAAAGTAAATCCAGAATAATTTTTACGGTTATATAAATATGAAGTGTAGAAATTTTAATTGCTCCAAATTGCTCTCCTATCGAGCCTTCTCCAAAGGTCTCTACCACCTGAGACGCTAACGCTGGCTGAAGTACGGCGAACTTTTTCCAATCCCCTCCGATCTTAAATCAAATTTTAGGATGATCATACAACTTCAATTTACTGCGTTAAAATTGACGTAAAATGCTGCACGTCGATCATTCTTTCCCTGGAAGCCCATTGCGGTATTGTAGGTTGTTTTCCTTCACGTGTTCTATTCTCTTTGTCAACCCGGTTTAATGTTTTCTCGCCTAGAATAAACTAATTTATATTCAGGACTGTATCAAGATTTGTTCGAATTTCAGATCTTTCCAAAAGCAAACCACTCGACTGAAGTTGATAACTAGACGGCGACTCAAGTGGTTGACAACCAATGCGTTAAAGCACTCTCCAGATTCACTAAAGCGAGTTGAAAGAGCCTCAGCCGACAATCTGAACATTTCCTCAGTATTGTACAGATGTACGCTTTCCTACAGACAAGAACACTTTCAGAGGAGCGAGTAACCAATTGTAATCTTCGATCTAGCCATTCTCGGAGTCATATCTCATGACATTTCTTCGATCGAACAGGCGCTATAAAAAATCTAAGCGTGAACACTTTTTTCGCTAAAATGATAAGTCTAACAAAACTGAAGAAAATTTCTTCAACTTTATTTAATAAAGTTGGTAAGGCGGAATAAACTAGATTTAGAAAATTAATGCGTAAGAATCTCGAGGACGCGAAAAGTCGATGTTCACATAATACGCGAGTTGCGAGTTTTACTTGTTGAATAAGAGAACTTTGTTAGTCCTGCTTCAATAAATATCTCCTCCATTGACGGAATATCTCAGAGACGCGCTCAATTTATACGGGCAGTTTTCATAAGCAGAAAACTGAGTAAAACCAGTGGATCGTTTGATTTTTTCTTCGACTCTCGAGGACGATTGGCTTATGAGCTTCGAAAGCAAAAAATTGAGGAACATTCGGATCAGAAGTTACATGAGCTTCGCCGTACCATCGGGTTTAGAAAGGACAACTAAATTATTGATTATGGATTGCTTTGAAACCTGCTGGTTAGATCAAATGAATAAATTGAAGAAAATGAAATTAACTCAGGTATATGAGAAATCCTTCAAAGCAGCCCTAGGTACCTAATTACGCCAGGAGGAATTTGCATAGATTATTCCCTTTTTTTGAAAGTGCATGCCGTGCAGATAACCGAATGATGGCTTGAAATGACATCCGTAAAATTCAGGGATGCTAGTGAAGATGTCCACCTTGGATAGTTCACTTGAACCGAGGGAAGCTATGCCACGTTGCTTACGTCAGCACTATTACTTGCGCTGCGGACAGAACAGCGATTCGGCCAGGTAGATGGTAGGTAGGATGGTGCTTTTTTGGCGACTGGGCTTGTGACGTCAGCCAGATCACGCCTCTCTTCTCTTGTCTATTCCCCCTTCTTTTTTTTACAATTTCTATTTCACTAGGATATCGTGTCTTTAATAATGATAATATTTATTGATGATCCCATTCGGAATAAAAATCGATGAGAAGTCGCAATTACAGAAGTGAAGTTGACATCGAAAAATCATTAAAAAATAAAGGCAAATAAAATTAACCCAGCAATAGGCGGCACTTGTCGCAGATGATTAGTTGGACGATGGAGGAATGGAGATTTTTCGTCTTCCAAACTCGGTTGCAGGGAACTCCGATGAACTTCTCATTCCACATTTGTGGTGAAATAATAGAGCGATGATAGCCAGTGGTCATCCTCGATGGCCTAATTTTCCCTAGACTGCTGATCATTGGCCATTGATTTTTCGATTTCTCAAAAAAATGAAATAAAATAATTATAGTTCCATTTTTTAATTTAATATGATTTGAAACGTCTACCTTTCAATTTTATCGATTTGGTGCATCAATTACTTCATCGACCACAAAACAATCTCTCCAGCTCTTGTAGAGCAGATGAACATTGCGATCGACTGAGGAAGCTGCGCAGTTTATTGAACGGAACTAGAAACGTTCGCACAAGCTTACTAAGTCACTACGTACACGCTGATTTCATTGCTCAGACATGCGTTCACGCGATAGAAGCGATTGAACTGAACGTGTATATGCGTTTCAGGTGTGACTTGTTGAAACGAAAGTTCTATGCTTATTGACCGTTGACATAAGTCTTTCACTAAGCTCGCATGAAGCAAATCACGAATCCAGAAACGCAGTCATTTTCAAGGCGAAGCTCGTAAATTTTTCCAGGGGTTTAGGATGAGAGAGAATGGGGCAGCCATCGTCAGTAGAACATCAGGGATGGCCCAGATCACGGTTGCTCGGTCCTGGTTCTCGATATGATGTACCGATCTCTCAGACACGCAGTAGTGGCTGACTCAGGTTGTCAGGGCGGATGGAGGTGAAAGAGGGTGCCTCCTTCACGGGCCATAACCGCGCTCGCTGGCCCGTGATGTCCTCGCACCTGCCGCCGTCTCAGCTTCACCACAACGCATATTGTTCCTGCCTTCTTGTCCTGTACAGTCCTCTCTTGTCTGTCCGCCTTTGAAGACCGCTTTTTCCATTTTTCATACTTATCAAAAATGATCTCACATACTTCTTTCGTGATTTTTCAACACGGCATTACACGATAGTTGACCGCAATTTCCGGTCATTGCTGTAAATCATGGGATAATTATATATGCTACGTGCTATATTATTTTTAATTCGATAATTTTTACTAAAACCTGTAATTATTCGGATGTGAGATAAGTGCTATCTGATTCGTAAAAATGAGTATCTTCTGGGGAAAGGGTTCGCGTCTCAACGTAAACTGGACGTTTTCGTACCTATCACTCGTCTCTCTCAATACCTTTCAGTTTTGCCTATTAACCGATTTGTCTTCGTAATCTGTAGCCTTAGCTATGAAAGATTAACATTATGTTTATCATAATTATCAGGTGGTAAAAATGTACACTATCTAATCGATACATAATAGGACAGATTCCACTACGAGGAGGTCGTGTTTATTTGATCTCCAACAATCTACAGACGTATCTTACACTTGATGGTAGAAAATGTCCTTAAATCAAAATTTAAATTTATATCTTTTTTCATTTTATATCAAAATTTAAATCTCGCTCGAGTTGTGATTTTGCTCCTTCCGATTTCCTCACTTCGTCTTACTCCTTGATTTGGTTTTCGATGGAGGTCGATAAATCTTAGAAGCGGTAGCACGAACGTTCTACCTCAGCATTTCCCCGACAGCACGTTAAAGAAACCCAACTCACAACTGAGACGTGTCAGATGATTCGGATAAAATACGGCGATGCAGCTGCTAGCTACTGGCGACGATCAATTAAATGAATCGGCATCAATCGAGCGTGCACCTCGCATCTATAAAAAATTAATAAGCGAATCTTCGCATTTCTTCGAATTTCACGTCTACTCGCTTAACTAAACGATAAATTTATTGATTCGCACTAATAAATTTAAAATAGTTAAAATAGGTTTTTTTTTTTTTTTTTTTTTTAATAGTTAGGGCGTATAGGAATTTTCAATAATTGCGTGGTTTTGAATACCAAATAATTTCATTATCATGCACTAACGTTTAGTAAGATTCTGAAATTTGGTATTTGGTTCGGATTCTGAAATTTGTGTAATAGTGGATTAGCTTGTGAATAGCATAGATCTATTATTACTTGATAAAATATACGTAGAATGAGTAGATTTGTACAAACAATGGTGAAATAGGCAATTTTGAAAGTTATGGTTAACTCAGAGATGGATCAGCGCTATCATGCATCCTATATGATGACCCAAAAGGATATTTTAGACGTCTTACCTCGTTTCTAAATCAACATAATAAAACTGAAAGTGGGTAGGTAATCGTTAGAGTTGAGAACTTTAGTGCTCTACAGAAATAATATGAATTTTTTTTATAGTCAGTTGGAAGTAACTGACAAAAGCTCAATAAAGAAACCTTGGGGAGAATTCTGTGAAGGGGATTAATTCTGCTTTCTGATTGTACCAGGTTGTACAATACTAAAAAGTGAGAGAGGAAAAATAGACCAAAAAAGTATTATTTGCCTAAAACAAAACTTTGAAAAAGAAAAAATAACAAACGTGTACCAACTTAGCAGCAACTTAATCAACAACTATACATTTTAAGGGCTTCCTAATATGTGATAATTATGTGAGACTTATTACTATATTTTACTAGTCGTATCGACCTGAACACTTCCTGATTGAGTTCACTATCTCCCCTAATGAGATAAAAACTAATTATTTCTACTGTTTCCCATATTATTACACGGAAAGTGTCCTTTTCACCATTCAATCGACTCTGGAATGGTCACTTTTTGGAGTTGGCTGTTCCTCTGGAATGACTCTGGCTTTAAACCGTGTAATCTACAGTTTCGGGCGGGCTATGCTAAATTAAATATCTCTATATCTATTCTATATAATATAAAACTGCACAACGAAGAGGAGGAGAGGTATACGATTGATTGAGATGTAAGAAAAAAAACGTGTTTTGGGCTAAAAATCCCCTCGCCTTCGCGGAATTTCGGATTTCGTTCGTTGTAGCGGTTTAACTGTTGAGTTTTACATAATACTAAGTAAATTGCAAAGAAGAGGTCATGAATCAGAGGAAGACGTTTTGTAATGTGGATCTCTCGCTGATTTTCCATCTCTTCACTCTAATCTCTCAACTAGTAATATTTTGTTACTTTTGAATTCCATATTCCTTTTCTCTTTTTTGCCCAAATGCACTGAATTTCCCAAGGAAAAAAATTCGGTCACCCCAAGTTACATCATCAGATTTCATGAACCTCTTGTCTGTTGATGACTCACCGTCACTCATGAACGCTTGTAATGTGATTAGTATTACACATTCAAATAATTGATTCCATCATGCTCAACACCTGGAACTGGAAGGTTGAAATTTTCTCATTCGAATCGCAGACAATATGGCGCCGCAATTTCGGGAGTTATCCAATGGCTGAAGCTGCCACTATACAAGCGTACTCTACGAAACACGAGCCTACTGTTACTCGGGAAACAGGCGGATGGACTACTGAGTAATTGCGTGTTTATCCTTGCCAAAATGTGCGAAATCAAACAACATAGTTGGTTCTCATGTAAACACGGCGTGAGTCAATCGCCTCGAAATACGAGTCACTAAAGATGAGCCTTGGTTGGAATAGCTGGCACCAATTGTACTACCAATGTTCTGCGATAGCCATATTATCAATACTGGACTGAACGATGAGTCAGAGTAAGTTTTCGCAACGTCATGCCACCACACGACTGTAACATCATTAATTTAATATAACTATTAATCTAATTCAATTAGAACTTTCATATACAGGGTGAGCAGTACTTTTAGTTTATAATCAATAATAAACCATTGAAATCGCTCAAGAAAAAAATATTCTAGCCTCCCCTGGAAATTTGATGTTCAACTTTTCAAGACATTTAGAATCCGAATATCCAATACGAAACCGCTGCAAATGATTGTAGGTACAGTGGTTTATTACTTCGCTTCAAAAATGATTCAAGAAGACTATCCATTTGTGATTGTATTTATTCCGAACATTTGTGAACGTTCCCACCGAAAAACAGATTGGTAACTATAGGGAAAAACTCCGTAGCAACTATTGTCATTTTAATCAATTTCATTTTTCTTAATTTCCTAAAAAAAAAGCTCCTATTAAAAGCTACATTTTTTGCCTAACAGTACAGCTAAGAGAGTGTTTGACGACCATTCCAATGAGTATCGTTCACTTCAACTGCCTACACTTCATAATTTTCCTTTCCTAATCCTTCCAATGCAATACTTAAATGCGATATTGGCATTTGTACTTTTCTGGACACTTAAAATTGTTACATTAACCCTACATAACTTATTTCTAATAATAATCTATCTATAATAATCTAGCCGAGCAATCTCTGACTGGCAATGACATTTCTGATCACAATTCGCTTGAAGTTCAACCAATGAAAGAGTTACATTAAACCTATCGACCCCAGCAATTATTCGATTCAGCGTCCAAAAATCTATTGGAATTGATACCAATCACATGTCTGAAAAACGTTGTTGGAAAATACGACTTTTCTCACCCTCAACCCCCCACCAAAAAATACCCTTGAGCCGTAAACAGGCCAAAATTGGTTTTTGATGAAAATTTCAAGTACGTAGCCTTTATAGTTAGAAACGTTAGGAAATTAGGGAAGGGTGAGGGGTGAATAGGGGGTAGGGTAGGTAGTTAGGAGAGGGGTTGTATGTTTCAAGAGAAATTACAGAGTCATTATGGAATAGCAATAATAAAACGCGATAATGTAGACTTGTCTTCTGGATTTATCTTCAGGCCCACGGGGGCGATTGCAAAAGACTTTGAAACGTACCGTCAGCGATCTAAGATCGCCGTCAGCTATGGTACGTCATGAAATGACAGGAACGAACGTGTTACAGTGTTGGTAGTTCGTCGTACTGACGTGAGAGTAGATCAGCCGAATCGACGAGTTTCGAATGACGATGAGTCATCGCCTAGTTTCGTCCTCGTTCCAGGTTTTCGTAGTTCGCTCGTTAATTTCGCCGCTATGGTCTCAATCATGTTAGTGAAAGCTATTTTTACCCCGACTGTCCTGTCTTTCGCTGTATTTCGCTGTTTTGGCTCATCATATTGGGAACCAATAAATTTGAAATTGAATACGTCCGTGTTTTCCGATTTTAATCATCTCATATTCCTCTCCTCGATTTTAATGCTATTCTATTCATAAATTTTTAGGTATGGTATGTTTCGCTGCGATGATAGGAGTTATAATTTCAATTCCACATTCAACTTCCAGAAGTAGCTCGAAAAAGTGATGAGATATTGAAAATTTGGTTATGAAATCTGAGAATGAAGTAAGACATTGGTAGAAAAAGATCAGATTATTGTACTCTGTAAATAAAATATAGAGACTTGTGAATGGTGCTTGCCTTACTCATAAATGTATTGTCTGTGGACTGTACTATGACAAAATGTACTCTGAAGTGTACTAATTTAAAACCAGAATTTTCCGATTCCGGTTATTTATTCAACAATAAACCATTGTAATCGCCGAAGAAAAAAATGTAAACCCTTCAAAATTTGATGTTTTACGTTACAAGGCATATATAGAATCCAAATATCCAATTCAGAAAAATTTGTCTGCCGAACGCCGTCAACAATTATCTGAAGAAATTATAAAAGCTTAATTCTTGACATTTTTACCAAGAATAAATTTTGGTTAGACAATGGCTCAATTCTTCAACCAAGGGTATTTTTGGGGGTTTTTGAGGGGAGAAAATTCATATTATCCAACGCTTTTCAGACAGATTCGGTATATAACTCTCCATAGATTTTCGGATACCTACTGAATCGAATGAGGCCATCGCGGGGTCGTGCGGTTGAGAGATCGCAGTTTTCATGTGAAATTCTAGTTTCGAAATTTGGCATAAGGGTATAGCTCGAGAATAGTTGGGGCTATAAAATCGTTCTATATTTGTGGGAATGGTCGTCAAATACTCCATTCAACAGTACTGTTGGCCGAATAATTTAACTTTTAATTTGATGATGAGGAACAATGAACATTGATAGAATTCCCTTATAGTTTCCAATCTGTTTTTAGGTGGAAACGTTCACAAATGTTCACACTAATTATTACACGGTACGAGGTACGTTCACAAATGGATAGTCTTCTAATATCATTTTTGAAGCAAAATAATTATATAAGATTGTACAATAATTTTTATTATTTTTTAAGCGATTTTTATTTTATTTTTTATTTTCATTCCCCATGTAGCTACGTCGTCAATGCATAAACATCAACCGATTTCATTTGGCAAATTCATTTCTACCGAGACTGAAGATCGATTGCAGAACCATAGGTTTGATACTATGATCACTAGTGTCACACATTCAACGATTTAACGCGTCGAGCATGGTCGCCTTCTTGACCGCAAAATCTGTATTGCCACAATCGTTCGCATAGCTTAAGCAACAGATGCAGATGATTAATGGCACAGTACATAATATAATACGAGACGAAGCATTGTTGGTTGACCGAATACAACCTACAGTATTATATTACAGCAAAGTGAGAGGGAGGACAACGTGGCGACTCTCGAATTTTCCCTGTCTCCCGAGGACTTTCGCCCTTTCGGGCATCATCGGGGTTTCGCCGAACCAAATACAGTCACCTGCAATATGTGTTTTATGCGCCTAGTCGTGCTAAAAACAGCTTTGATTAGTAGGGTTATGGTCAAAACGAATTGTTGAAGGCTACTCTAACTTATTGAGGTATCTAAGCTTAATAAAGTAACGATAGCCAAAAGTTGAAATTTCTGTCTTTCTCTTCGCTTTGATTTTGGAGTTCGTTATCATTTGAGTTAGTTTAGGTCTACAGAGACCCGTTAGGCCGACCCCAAATATATTGAAAGGTTTCTGATTCCTAAGCTAATGACGAGAAAAAGAATGGGTTAGACGCTACGTCGTCTCAGTTCATTACGACACATTCGGTACTCTCGCCTGAGTCGTGCGCTCTCTGTCCTCGAGGCCGAATTTTCAGCGTCTGTAGCTCGTAAGAGCAGTCAGTCGTAGGAGCAGTGATATCGTATCAGTTGCTGTAGTGAAGCACCCTCCTGATAACAAACGGAATTGGAGAAGAATATACAAGGCACTAGGCTGGCATAAACAATACAAGACGGGAAGGCGCTCTTTCGAAATGTAGGTTATCGCAGACATAAGAGTGAAGAAGATGGGAACGGACGGACGACTGCTGTTACTTGCGGTGGCTGTCCCCTGACTCAGACGAGTGTGACTTATCACCTGGCCCTGCATGTACGCACGAATCGACTCACAACGCCTTTGAGAGTCACCTTTGAAGGGATCCAAATAGAACGGAACTGAACCGGTTAACGATACTCTCGCACCAACAGCTAATCTCTCGACTAAGTTGTTGATCTGAATACTTTTGAAAAGCCGCAAACTTCATGCTTAATATTATCGCTCATGATTCTGTGATAAGAAAACGTCGTGCCTGGCGAAAAATAGTCGGAGTTTTTGTGCATACTTATGCGCGTGAAACCTCATTTTTCTACTTGGAGCTGTAGAGCGATAAATGAATGAAGATGAGAAGAAGAGAATGTCACATATGAATTATAGGATTTCCTATTCATATTCAATTATCACGATTATTGAATCAATGGAAATAATAAGTAACATAATTTTAATATCTTCGTTGTTGGGGTTGAGGGGGAGAAAACCACGGCGACTCGTTCTCCTGTTTTTTATTGTCGGCCTGCGAAGCACTTTCGCCCATTCGGGCATCATCAGGGCTTCGTAGCACCATTACAAGGTATCCACGGCAACAAAAAAGCGACAAATCCACAAAAAAAAAAAAAAAAAATTATTTTAATAGATACAATACTCCGAGACCCTGGCCCACCGCCTCCTCAACCTACTCAACCGCAGCCAAGAGCGATTATTATTCGGGAAATGGGTCAATTTAAAGTATAGCGCACGAATTCGGGGCTGTCAACAGTCCATGTTTTTTCGACTTACAAGTAAACAAAGGATTGAGGAGATAACCACTATAACCACTCAAACCTAATTTACATAAATGTCGACTCACCCGGGGTATTCGAGGGTATCAAATTCTTTGTTGGCTCAATGGTAATTACGACGATATCGTCCATTAAAATAGGTAACACGGTTGGTAACGTTTCAGAAGAAAACACGCAAATAACTCGGCTCTTATCGAATTCCATAACGTTTTGTCATCTCGGGCTGATGGCATAAATCACCTTCGCCGACGTGTATTTTCTGGATTTGTTCGCGAAATAGTTATTCGCCCAGAAGCCAACAAATAAGATAAGTCTTAAGTAACTATTTCAAGTGTATGAACCTCCAACCACCTTCAATAACAATAAACCTGTTCCGTTTGGTAATGCTTTTACAGAGTTTTACAGAAGTTTTGTACTTCCAATAATTTCATGAAAACTAACATTTTTTTGATAATGAGATTTTATCAATAACGATTAAGAATTGATTTATGTACGCAATTTTTAATTGAAAGTGACTCCTTTCACCTCGACTTCCATTCGTAATGGGAAATTCGGATCTTTTTTTACCTAATGATATCTTAAATCATTTTTATTCATTCCTACAGACGCTATTTCTAAGTGAATTGAAATCCTAAAAAGCAGCACCAAAGTTGGTCATATTTAAAGCAAAGCGACCCAAAAAGTTCAATAATGCTTGAATAAAATAACTGAAAATGCGTTTTACGAGGAAGTACTGTATGTGACCCCAAAAATAAAAATCAAGCAATATCCAGCTGTCATATAGGAAAATTTAAAGTCCACCAGCGTTCAAATATATTCATTTTTGCGGTCTATAAAAATCGATATTTACCTAATATGCAAATAACGCGGAAGTACTGCATGTGAACCACTTGATAAAAATCAGGCATCATTCAATCGCTGGCCCCAACATTTTAAGACCTTGAATTTAAGTTCGAATATCAATCCTTCGCCTTTAACAATATTAAGCAAATTATTTTCAAAAATGTTATAAAATGTTTACCAACGAAACTCTTCAACGTCAAACGCAAAATTATATTTTTATCATCTTCTTGATAATTCTAATTTGCAGCGAGTGATTTCACTGACTGACCCAGTTATGCCGTTCAACACGTGCTTATCGCTATTGTTTGGCACACTTTGACCAAACGTGGCGGATAATGATCGGCTTATCGAATGCCATGGTCGTGCTTTTGCTATCGCCCACCCCACTTGATGATGCGTTTGATTCGTAGCTCTGCGGATGCCGTCATTTTCAAGCTTGTTTTACCTCCTCATGACTCGTCAGCAATGCGCTATCAGCTTGACAGCCATTCGACTTATCCTGTTGACCTTTTTTTGAACGAGATCCAACCTAGGGAGACAATCAATATCAAGAAGCTGCATATTTATCAGTCTAACAAAATTGCCGATCAACATTATTTCGATCATATTCATTACTGCACTCATTTGCACACATTACTGTCACATTACATGCAATTTTATCAAAAAACAGAAGTATGTTTGAAAAGGTAGATAATTCTGATCTTCCAATGATTTTGGGAAATGTTTACAATTTGGACTCTGAATCAAATACCTTATCAGGTTTATTCATTTATTGTTCTCGACTTATCGTAGCTTCAGTAAGCAAAATTTGAGAAATACAAGCAAATTCACAATAATGATACAAGTCGAGAATTCGTAAGGCTACAGAAATATTTCTGAACTCACTGAAATGCTTGCTAAAAACTTGGTTGTATCTATTGTTGAATAATTTCGCTAGTAATCGGCGCTTATCGTTACCGATTTATTGCGAGCTCGGAACGTTCACTCTGTTCGGCTTAGTTCAACTTAGCCTTAAATAATTTTCATTGGTTGTTGTCGCTGATACATAATTGTGAGGTTGAGGTGGAGACAGAAAACGCGACCAGTTCTCCTTATCATCATCTATATTAATTCGAGCGCTTTCGCCCTCACGGGCCTCTTCAGGAAACATCTTAGAAATTAGCGTGTCAAGTCTTTTTTTTTTAAAGAGGGGTCGCCCGTGAGGAGGGTTCGTCTTGAGATGAGGAGTTATCACAGTTGCATACCTAATCTAGTTTTAAAAGCTTGAAAATATAATTATAAACGAAGACTAGAAGATGCAAATGACTAGAAACATAGAGACTAATAAATTACTAAGAGCTACTACAACGAATGAAAGCATTTTTTGACTAGAATAGAAGGGCCTGTTCTATTCTAGTCAAAAAATGCTTTTTTAGATTTAGAAATTACAAAAAGAAATCGTTCACTGTTGTGTTTCCGCGTTCAATTTTCTTTGAACTATGACCAACACCCTCGACTTTCTATAGTTCCATTCTTCAGTTGCCAGTCGAGCACTTTCGCCGCTTCGGGCCGGTGTTTGTCTCCCTCAACCACAGTACAGAAAAATTGAATCAATTTGGTTTTTTAATATTAACGAAAAAGGCTGTTGGTGATAAAATAACGGAAAGGACAACTTCAAAATACTTTAGAATCATTGCAATAATAATTAATATTTCATTCGAAAATCAAAATATCTGAACGCTTGAGGTCTTGCAATTTTTATTGTGGCGCGTAGGTAGACGACAAAATTTGTTCAGGTTTCGCCTTAAAGCCCTCAGATATTTATATAAAACATATTCCAGTTTTGGTAGAAGAGAGGTTGTGAGGGGGAGAAAAACCAGGCGACTTATTCTCCAGATTTTTAATGGCTGGCCGAGCACTTTCGCCCATTCGGGCATCTTCAGGGCGACGTGGAACCATGAGGTCCACAGCCGAAAGTGCTCGGCCAGCCATTAAAAATCTGGAGAATAAGTCGCCTGGTTTTTCTCCCCTCACAACCCCTCTACTACAATAAATGCGACGACAGCCAAACGAAAATTCCAATTTTGGTTTTAGTCGAGGTGGAACTGAGTGAAATATTCATTCGTCCGGTCTAATTATAATCAACAAACACTCGCAAGTGGATACTCAGTAAGTTAGTTACAACGACTGATTATTGCGTTCATCGTTGGAGTGGTCTCGTCAGAGTAATCC
This sequence comes from Tupiocoris notatus, assembly GCA_037159825.1. Taxonomy (NCBI): domain Eukaryota; kingdom Metazoa; phylum Arthropoda; class Insecta; order Hemiptera; family Miridae; genus Tupiocoris; species Tupiocoris notatus. Next base: position 330,063 of record JASJUZ010000283.1, read on the forward strand.
TTGTTACCGTTATTGAAGTAAAATCTGAATTATTGTACGGTAAATGGTTTCATTGATGGTTGGTCCTAAACCGATTCGCGGTAATGTTTATTGGAGGGTGACAAGAAATTGGTTTGGCTGAGAATAAATTTTCATCAAGGAGTAGTAACGACCTGTTTTGAGAGCGAATCTTGACGGAAAAATCTCGACGATTTTCCTGACCGTAACGCGAATGACTGCTATTGGCTCATGGGCATCAAAATCGATTGGCCGTTTTCGAAAAAAATCATTATATTCCATTAGAGCTATCATCCATCGTCTTCAAACTTCGGTTTAACGCTGTGGAACAGAACGCGGATATTGAGGGATGGGCAGCGAGAAGAAGTTGCATCCATGGTCAATCATCCGGTTCTCGTTGAGTACGTGTCCATGAAGGCGAAGTTGTAAAAGAATTCTCGCCACTTCAGCTTGGGGGCCTCTTTCAGATCGAACATGGACACGCAGGTGTTTCAACATTTAGTTCGCAGCCTTCCTCGGTCATTTGGCAGAGCCGCGGGAACCGATAAAAATGATCTACCAGTCGTTTAAAATAATATAGGCGGCTCAGTAACATCTGCTACCGCTAGCCGCGAACTCAGTATGAATTTCCAACGTAGGTAATCTACTGTTCACATTGTTGCGGGCTAACTGAACAGGTTGCGGTCTATTGTTGCATCGTCGGGAATCGATAGGTTTTAATTTATTACCGCCATGTTAATGAATGAATGAATGAAGCATTTATTTAGCCAGGGAAGATTAGGACCATAATGTCCTCTCTTCCATCTTCCCTGGGTTAAAACAAAATAATAATACATAACATAAAATAAGCCTCTTACCCCATTCGCGAGTACAAAATAAATTTAAATACAAAATACAAAACAAAATAAATTTTGAATTTATCTTAAAAATCATTTTAAATTTATTTTAAATATTTATTTATATTTCTTCAGAAATTAAAACGATCTCCTATTTAACATACATAATAAGAGCTGTTAATGCAGAGAAAGGAAGTAATCTAATCGTCTTAGAACTAAGACTTGGAATTGAGAAAACGTAATTGGTACCCCCGCATTCGGAACCAATTTGCAAACCTGTGGTAGTGTGATGATTGGCCAAAACTCTGTCGATGACCTGTAAAATTTAAACAAATATTTAATAAATGTCGAGTGCGCTGAATTAGCGGTAGTTATTTGCATTTTATTTTCCATACCTATGGTGCTAAAACAAATGTTTTCAAGAGGCTTTTAAATTGAAATTCCTTATGGAGTGAAACTGAGCATGCGTAGTTATTTATGAATAGATTTTTCTTACTTTTGTGTACTGCTCCAATTTTCACATGCTCTGTTCTCAGTCACTGTAATTAAGACTAGAGAGAAAGCCGATAAATTTCGATCTTGATTGAATTTGCACTATGCGAAAAAGAGAGTCTCTTTATCAGATTAAAACTGACGGATTATAATCACACACATTAGAGAAAACTTTATCAGTTCAACATACCGAGCCTTATCGAGTTCACCGTTAGAGCGCCCTATCCCCCTCCAATTGAGAACAATCACTCGAAAACTACGTATAACGTATTAAACGAGTAGTAGGCTCTTCTATCTGGCTTCAAATGACAGCATTTCTGAAATCAATGTAATTACCTATTATCCAAAGATTGTGCCAATATTTACCATTGGTCTAGAGAATCAACTGTTCCGTTTAGTAACTAAAAAAGGATAGATCACACAGTACTTCCATTTTTGATACGGTAGACAGGAAAAACCAACCATAAAATCAAGGAATGCATGCTAAAGTCACGTAAATGTACTCCTAGGTAGAGTAATGACTCTACTTCGATGGACTCGAAAATGAGTATTTAATTACAATACCGACATGACACAACGTTGATTATAATAGAATAGAAGCAGTCAATTTCATCCCCAGTTTACATGCGATAAAAATCGGTGGGTACTTGATATTTGATCCATTAAACACAAATTTTGTGAAACTTTAACGACTTTTTTGCCCGGAGAGCCAATATTAGAAAAACGCACAAAATTATGTACCCCTAACGACAGAAAAGAGGCAACATCCGCTAGCCATAAAGAAGACCTTGACCGTTCATGAATATTGATTCTTATGACCTGTGAAAATCAAAATAGGAAAACTTTGGACGCTAGTAACTAGGAAGTATTAGGTGTTATTCAAATTCAATAGAGCCCTATTCCGCAAATAACCTTCGATGAAATGGCAGCGCCTATGAAAATAGCAATCCACTGCTCTCTGACTGGCAACATTAATTTGTATTGTTTTTCCAAATGGAAATCCTTCTTCAAGATAGCGCATTGGCTTAATTTGTGTACACCCCTTTATCGTTAGTCCCGCATCAACCCTTCATAGTGTGAACATAGTCGACATTTAAACTGAAAAGGAATCAAGGTAGGAATGTAGTTGTAAGAGTCTTTTTGATAGTCGGAGCGCGAACAGCTTAAACGAGAAGACGAAGATCCAGGCGTGGCGTGAATGACTTGATTGTTGGGTATATCACGACCGAGATTATGGATAATGTTATGCTGTAGGAGAAGAGTTTGGCTGGCCGGCCTGCGAGAGCACGACTAGCACTAACAGGTTCAACAATTTCCTGAAACATTGGACCGGCCTACAAAGGGAACAAGAGTTGCCGTATAATACAGACCGACTGCGACTCATCCACGTTATGTCCTTCAAGGGAAACACTAATATAATGAGACGATTATAGCAAATAACCGGTTTCCTCGCAAATCCACGTAGTCAATTTGAGATCATGTACTACAAAGCCAGTAGATCCAACAGTAGAAACCCGCGGTGATCATAGATGGCAGTGTACCAGTAATGAAATTGAGAAACTCATTCAATAATATACAATTTAGCACAATACGATATATAGTGATACCCAAAAAAACGGACTAATGAGGTTGGTATTGCGGAAGCACGGTGTGCACGCCTAATCCTAACGATACAAGACAAATGTTGAGCAAATTATGTTCATAGCATCAAATGAAATAAATTAACTCGGGTGAAACAACAACGAAAAAATTAATTACGTAAGAAGTACGGTGTGTGATACTGCCGATAAAAATTGGGCGTCATTCGCTCGCCGTAAGAAACTTTTCAAAACCTTAACCGTTCAAAAATGACTCTGATTACTCTTATGGCCTGTAAAAATCAAAATAGAAAACACTTCGAACGCGTCTAGCTCGGAAGTACTGCGTGTTATCCAAAATCGGGAAAAGACTAATTTAGCAACTTCACTTGGAGATCAATTTCCGTACATTTCATTGAATTTTATCGAGTTTTCACGGAGATAGGAAACACACACTCGCAGACGGTTTAGAAAATTGTTCTGAGAATATAGGAAAACTCCTTTCGAATTTCCGGATGATTTGATAATGTACACCATTACTTTCGATTTCAGAGCTCCAAACAATCAATCGGTAGGTATCCAATTGATTTAGGGATTATTTTCAAACTTCCCGTTCAGTATTTTTTGGCTGATGGCCAACGTATGTCGACAGCCTCTAAAATTTAGCCCAGTCAACGCATGTCTGGACGACTAAATGTAATTTATTATTAGAATAGAATCCTGTTTTAATCGTTTTCGATTACATTCTCATTCTTAGTTGGGAAATTACACGCCAAAATAATATCCGCGTGCCTGACAACGTATCTACCTAGTAATATATAACTAGATCTATTTGATCCTCGCAGCTTGAATCTGCTAAATCTAAGAACTGAAATATTTTCGGAAAACTGAAAATCACCTTGATAACAACTTCTGCTCGTAATGTTTTTAGCTGCTTCGAGCGAGCTTGTTCCCTTCAGGAATCGTGACCCTGGCGAGTCACTCCCTACCATCCTTTCAGGCGTTCTCCCAGAGTCCATCACTCTCCCTCTCGTCTCGATCAGGTCGGCCACACGATCCATTCGATACGCACGCTCATTACTTCGCTTCATTTCTTCTTCTCAACGTTGGTGCGGTACGCTGGTGTGATGCCGTTGGTGTGTTGGGTAAAAATGTAACCAATACTATTCCTCTGCGATAATTGTCTACGAATAGTAGGTGTTATTCGATTCGTCAACCTTTTAAGAAAATTACTGCTGAATAGTGATTTGAATTGGCTCAAACGGTTTATGATTTAGATATTGATATTTATGTTTTGCTTTCGAATTTGTTACGCGAACCCGACGAAAGGCCCTCAGACCAATAAACGCGTGAATTCACCAGCGCCCGAGAATTAGGACTATAAAAATACATGGAAAACAAAACTTTCTGTAAAATGTGAAACAATCGCATTTACGTGACTCTGGAGCACTTAGCTTTATTTAGTCGTCATCGATTGTGATTAATCAAATGCATTGATGAGCAATGAGGGATCAAATTGAGTCGGTTACCTGGGCGTGAATAACACATCTATGTATAAATGAAAATGGCATGTACATGGAAAGTGAAAATGGATGTGTACACTTAAAACTCACATTACTTAAATGTTTGGGCCGGTAGATGACCGATCGCGAAACACGCAGCAAATTAGGAGCTTCATACGAGCGCTACCTTAAAGTAAAAAACGCTGCAAATGATTGTACAGGGGTTTATTATTATTTCGCTTTAATATTGATTTAAGAGGACTATCCATTTGTCATGTTAAATATTCCGAACATTTGTGAACGTTCCCACCGAAAATCAGATGGTAACTATAAGGGAAAACTCCGTAGCAACTATTGTCATTTTAATCATTTTTATTTTTCTTAATTTCCTAATTAAAAACTAAACTTATTGCCTAACGATACAGCTGGAGAGAGTGTTTGACGGCCATTCCAATGAGTATAGAACGATTTTTATAGCTCCAAGAACTCTCGAGTTATACCCTCATGTCAAATTTCTAAAAATCTCCCAAATTCGGCACAAAAGCTGCGATAACTCGAGAACCAATAAAGCTATCGACCCGGCGATGGTCTCATTCGATTCAGCGTCCAAAAATCTATATAAATTGATACCACGTACACAATTTTTTGAAAAACCTAGGAAAATATGAATTTTCTCCCCCTCAAACCCCCCAAAAAAAACCCTTAGAGGGGTTAGAAATTTTTTTTCTTGGGCGATTACAATGGTATATTATTGAATAATAAACCAATTATGAACTGAATTGATTGTCAGATAATTGTATCACAATTATCCAAGTCCACTCAGATATCCACGCGGCGTACGAACCGTCAAATTTTGAGAAAACATTTCACTCTATTTTTCAAAAAATACGGGAGGTGTGAATAATGAGCTCACTACAACTTCTACTCGCTATGCTGAGCGAGCTCTGAGAGTATCTGCGTGGTGCGGTGTGAAGTTATTGTTTGTTTTTCAATAAAGGAGAAGGGGTTCACTTCCGAAAACAGTTCGCGCAGACATCCGCTTTGCATGGAGTTGTTAATCATGTTAGACGTTTCCAGTAGACCTCTATCCTCAAACAATTTGAATGCACCTGATACGCTCCTCTGCACCTTGTGATGGTTACAATCACAGGGCTGGGCAAATACACTTCGAGGTAATGAAAATAGCCTCCACTCGTCAAGCCGAAATCTTGGAGCACTCTCAGTTAGGACGACAGAGTGAGGTTATGCGGGGAGGATACATAGATACTAAGCGAATAGTTCAATTAAATGATCACTACAAATCGACTTGTTATTTTAAACTTAACATGAAACTACGTTCAAGAGTCATCCTGAATGAAATTCCTTCTTCAGAGGAAATGAAATGAAATTTTCTTCTTTTCTTCAGGAGGAGAATACTGTTGTTATAATTGAAATTGTATTTTTTAATACAAATAAAGTTCTCATTTATTAAAAAAAAAAAAATTCTTATTAAATGAATACAAAATTTGAATTGCTTTTTTATTGAATTAGTTTTTTTTCATGTAAAACTCGAGGACAACTAACATTACCCAGAAGTAAAATGAAAAACCGGCTACGCACCCAACTAATACTTACCGGATGTAATACAGTAAGTAAATTTACGTAAATCAGGTTTCATCTACACACCATGAAATTCATTTGAATATCATGAGCGATAATTATATTGATTATTTATTTTATTTATTTTATTTATTTTATTTATTTTATTTATTTTATTTATTTTATTTATTTTATTTATTTTATTTATTTTATTTATTTTATTTATTTTATTTATTTCATTTATTTCATTTATTTCATTTATTTCATTTATTTCATTTATTTCATTTATTTCATTTATTTCATTTATTTCATTTATTTCATTTATTTCATTTATTTCATTTATTTCATTTATTTCATTTATTTCATTTATTTCATTTATTTCATTATTTCATTTATTTCATTTATTTCATTTATTTCATTTATTTCATTTATTTCATTTATTTCATTTATTTCATTTATTTTATTTATTTTATTTATTTTATTTATTTTATTTATTTTATTTATTTTATTTATTTTATTTATTTTATTTATTTTATTTATTTTATTTATTTTATTTATTTTATTTATTTTATTTATTTTATTTATTTTATTTATTTTATTTATTTTTAGTGACCGTAGTCAATTACAAGATTAATTATATTGATTATCTCGACCAATGGAGAATAAAATGGATGTCGAAGTCGAACAGTATGTTGTGGAAATATTGTGAGTGATGTGCAATTTGACAACGGCCGATTTTATACATCTTGCTTGCTGAACACTTGCCGAAAAATTTTGATTTTAATTTGGTCTGTTTTAAACGACTATTACGATGATTTTCTTCGCGCACAGTACTTGAATAAAAAAGAGTAATAAGGGATTTTGTGAACTACTTGTTGAATTCATTTCGGCTCCGAATTCTCGCATTAGGACGAGTACAGTGCTTCCATTTACTTTCTTAACACGGAAGTTTAATGATATCTATTTTAAATGAGTTAAATTTATTAATTATGTCAATCTCCTGTAGCAACTTTCACTACGTGCGCACCTCACATTAGTTCGTCTTCGTGAGAGGATGAGATAGGAAGGTAGTACGTAAAGTGAGTACGCTAACTACCATTTCCTGTATCAGAGCCGCCGATGAGTCATCCGACGACGAAGTTCGAGTTCGACCTGACTGACCAGCCGCGTGTGAGTCAGCTCAAACGCTAGCCGTTTATTACCCAGTTAACTACGTTGGCTGTAGGTTTTTTCAACACTCAGGCGTTCCCTTTTTGTTCTTTTCGCGAAAACTGCGACCAGGCTCATTCTTACGGTCAGCGAAAAATTCGTTGTTCCTATTTCGGCTTGTTTGGAAATCTGATATTATCATGAGTATATTGTGCCTAGAAAGTAAATAAAAATTTTATCAAGAAATGTCAAGGTGACGCGATGATATACGTCATCGATGACGCACAACGATACAAACCGATTTTGCATTTCTCAAGTTACGCTTACGCGAGAACTTGGGAGCATGGTGATTCTGTTCTACATTGTTAGTCATCTACTCCAGTCTAATCAACAAATCCACTCTGATATCGGGTTTATTGTGGCGAGAGAGTATTTTTCGTTGTTGACGTTTTTCGAAGTTGTTTTTCGTTGTCGGGATGACATTTGCTGGGAGAAGTTGCTAACAGGCTAAATCCGAGACGAATGCGTACAGATTTTTTCAGACGCGACAGAAATATTGAGAATAGCGGTTTAGCGAGAAACCGATGTCGGCTAACGGTATTTTTATAGTAAGTATAGAATGAATCAGCATTTGTGATGGTAGAACCTATTGTAGTTTCAGCATGAGTTGCGAAAATTTTTGGAATTTCAATTTTCACCAATTTACATATGGATACATCTCAAGTTTTGCTACAAAAATTACTAACCGAAGGAATTTTAACCGTCGGTACCTTTGATGAGAGGTCATAAACTAAGAGTATGATTAAATATAGGTATCTACTAAAAAATAAATACATATTTCAATTGTTTCTTCCCCTTTTCTCGAAACAATATACCTACCTATTTTTCACCTTTTTTGCGATTTTCAAGAATATTCAAGTCAAATTATTAGAAATTTGTTTTTCGGTAACGTTGAACTTTTCTCATTCACTTAGTGCAACAGAAATATGGAATGCAATAAGTACCCTTGATGACAAATAAATTGTCATTATGCCATATTTGAATGTAGTCAAAATTATTTTTCTTAAATTCTAAAACGCTTTGCCACTTCCTTTTCCATTTTTCTTTCGAAAGTGGAAATAGCTGAAAATGGAGAATTTTCAGAGAAGTTGTAATTTACAAGAATGTTAAATTCGGGTGGATTTTGCCATCTCTTGAACAAAATGGTTAAAAAAATGTTCCTGTTTCTTCAATCGGAAAATTTGACTAAAAATGAATACGTTTGAATTTTCCTTCCCCCTAGGCGAGTAATTGATCTCCAGATATCTTAATCTTCTCCGTTTAAAAGTTTCTTGGCACGTCAAGCGCACCTCAGAAAGCATTTAAATTCGACGGCTGTGAAAAATGCTCCCACAACCAATGTTGATGAAAATGTGGAACCAATGGAAAAATGTTGTTTGAAAATGTTCATCAGCTCTTAATCAACTATAGATCTCTAGGAATCTCTATAGCTACGTAAAAAATTGAGCTAGTTCAAAGAATTTATCGACCAAAAAAATACCTTTTTTGTCAGAAATTATCAAGTTATTTGCAAACAATTGCGAAAAATCGTTATTTCGCAGGACTCAGAAAATGATATTCCGAATTGGAACTATGATATTAATTTCAGGGGTAATCGTTAGTTACCCAACAGAAAACCAATGGAAAAATCTAAAACCACTGGGTAATCGTTGATTATTGATTACCCATGAAAATGGGTGGGTTATAGAATGATTGACAATAATAGTAATGTTCTTAGAGAGGCCTGAAGACTCCTGAAAGGGAAAAAGTAGTCTGCCAGGAAAAAAATATTCATTCGGAGAAAAAGACGCCCAATGTTCTTACCGACAACCGGTCTTCGCAACTACAACGATGTTACAGTTTGTCGCTCTTAGGAAAATACAACAATTTTCAAAGACATCGCAGTCCAGTCCAGAACATCTCGCGCTATACTTCGATAGATTCTCCCATCAAGCAAACTGTCATCGCTATGTTGGCAGCTAATAGCGTTTTATTCGTATTGTGCGGCGAGGGTTGCAGGAAGCGGTTGACCGGATCGGAGGAGTTTGTTCACCCAGAGTAATGGAGGAGAGGTTGCGGCTGCTCAGGTAGAGTGAGAATACAGGGGCCAGTGAATGCCAAGGACGGAGGGGCCTGACTGCTGATCTGCTGCTGACCTTGGCACTGCCCTTCGTGATTACAGGAATACCAATTACCTTAGCATTACGAGATAATAGCGGACGCAAAACTTGGGGCAATGAATCGGCTCGCTTGCAGATGATCGAAACCTTGGCTTGAAATTTATCAATGAACATTTAGGCTGAGAGATGAATCAAACTTTTTGGATACACCATGGGCAAGCCAGTGAAACATAGACACAAGCAACTGCAGTGAAATGCTTGAAAATTATGTAGATAGGGGTTCGAAGTAAAATGTACGTAGTGCTCATATAGGTAAATAATCTGTGCGCTATAATAACACACAGTACTTCTATATAAGATAATGGAGATGGGCGAAACAGTATTAACGAATCCATCAGCATAATCAAATCTGTGGAGAAGAGTAGAGAACTGAGAAGAAAACGTTAGCCTGAAGAAAATTCCGTCTTGAGTTTTGTCTAGTTTCGTCGACAGACTTCATGTTTATTAATTCCGTATTTACCGCATCGCCGAAGTATGGAAAATTGGCCAGCGGCTCTGGAGATAATAACACAATATGCGTAATAGATTGTATTTGAAAGGCTGTTTTGGTTCACGAATTATGTATTAATGGACGTTTATCGGCCTCAGGAAGGTTTAGAAAAAAGTATAGCGTGTAAATAATACGACACGATGTTCAATGAATCAATTGAACTTCAGGTTCAGCTTGATTTCAAGAAAAATGCTCGATTTATAATTAAATGGGTTGTTTGGCTATCCAAACGTCGTTTGAGTGCTGCCTGCTGACCGTTTGTTTTCGTTCCTCTATGGTTCGTCCGTTACGACTGAGAAATAAAAACTATATTGAAGGAGAAAAATAATTTCGATCTGCATCAGTTAATTTTTGCTAAAAACCTCTGCTGACCGCTGATTCTTTGGGCGTTGGACGGCCGTATAACCGAGTCGTTTATTGTGCTCGTTTAGTCACTGCCATTTTCTGTGCAGGCTAGGTCAGTTCGTATCTTGTGTACTCTGCAAATTAATATCCTCGTCACTTCCTCTTACAGCGTTTCCGTTTCGATCTTTCGCAAAGCGCCTTCGCCATGTTGGGCCTTAATTATGAGGAATTTCACCATAAATCTACATTTTACAGTTGACTACAACTTTATTTTTCTGTGCAAAACGGACTACTCGCTCATGTCTGCGCAACAGTCCCATTTTAGTCGATATACACTTTCAGCAGTCTATACGAACCATGTGAGCTCATCTTCGTCCAAATGACAGAAGCCTTTAGCGTTGAAATCACCCGATACCTGGCTATCTTACCTAGGTATTTATCTAAGATGGCCTGTCCTCAGGGAATCACGGCCGTTGAACGACCCGGAAATCAGTTCGGTTGAACGTTCTGAAATCAGGTGACCTGTCAAATGTTTATGACGAAGAACTGCGTAGAAACTCCTGTGCGTAACACTGCGGTTTTACGTACGCACAATCAATAAAATGAATCGCACGCACTTTTAACCGAGAAACAGTTCATTTCAGCTATTTTATCATTTACACTTTTTTCATGAACTGATTCCCAGTTAATAACAAACAGCTCCACCGTTGCTCTTGGGAATAAGGTCTTGAACTGATTATTAGGATTATCGTTATTGTTATTAATGAGACGAATCATCAAAATTCACGGGGGAGTTGAACCCCAGTTCATGATGGTATAAGTTCATGTTCATAGGTTGGTTTTTAAATCAGATTCATCCAGTAACAACGGCCCCAGAATTATTAAAGAATGCGCGAAAACGTACGCAAAAGAACAAATTCTGACTATGCAAAAACATAATCGTTCTGATCAGTGGAGAGTTCTAGTTATTTGCGTTTTTTTTGTTTTTTTTTTTCAAACGCGGAAGTTGGAGTTTTGGTTACTTTTTAACATCACAGTGTGTAATGGCTACTGCGTGGATCGTCGTGACCATTATGAGACAGAAAGGAGCCAAAACTCCCATGTCGATTTTTGGAAACACACTAAGCATTTATGTTCTCTATAAACATAATTTGTAGAGTAGAAAGTGTTCTGAAAATGCTAGTCGGACTTCCGAATTTTTTATGTGTATTGTGCACCATTATCTAACGCGCAAAAAAAAATAAATAAATAAAAATAAAAGAAAAATCGTTGTTTCTGCAATTTGAAGACAATCTACAAGGTCTCCTAAATTGAAGTAAAGTGTAATTGAAGTAAAGGAATAGTAACATTGTACTTGCAGTAACTTTTTTCTTTTTTTCCGGGCGATTACAATGGTTTATTTTTTAAGAATAAACCAAAATTACTTGTGCCAATGTGCTTTCATTAGAACATTTGAATCCAGCATTAAATCTTTGTTAAATTACATGGTGTTGAATCACGAGTGGTGACGCTTTGCCGCACCATTTATAGGTTACTTTCTGAGAGAATCACATTCGGCTTATTTCATTGACGTAATTGCTTTTAACACGAGCAGAAGAAAGTTATAATAACTCTATCATTACTGTACCCATGATATTAGATAATGAGTTGCCACGCGTTTTCGAATGTCGAATCGTCAGTGAAGTGAGCGATCGTAGGAATGGAATATTGACAGTTTTGTCTTATCAGAAGGTCAGTACAATAAATTATTGACGAGCATTGCATCATATGATAATCGATGGTTCCGAATCATTGATTTCTCCTAGAAATGGGATTTGCGATCGCTTGGTCAATGTAAGCCCGAGTGCATGAGATTTTCGAGATCACAACATCAATGAGAAGGATGTAAAGAAGCGTCCGTTGAAGATGGGCGAGACGCAATATTAGCCACGGTTCATATGGCTTAAGTAGCGTACTTCCTCCGAAGTCAAGCTATCCCTGTGAGCGGCTTCTTCCACTTTTCGGAGGTTCTCCGGTGGCGACCATCAGGTATATTCCCTTCAAGAAGTTACTACCTATGTATTTCGTGTGAAAATCAAGCCGCTCCTAATATTCACCTTCGATTATAGCTTGTTTGGCACTCCATTAGCAATTCGAAGCACATTCATATCCTTATTATCTTCCTTCATTCATATCCCTAATATTTTTCGTATCTTTTTTTACGGTCGATCGTGATTTATTTATTCCTGAGCTTTCTCGTCGATCGAAACTGCTCAATAAGGTGAGTTATCCTAAATCCAATCGAATTTGATTTGTTTTTCACAGTGATATATACAGACCACGACATTTGACCGTCTTTGATTATCTATAATAAAGAGTCACTATGTTTCAATTTGTCTTGCTTAACCTAACTATCTAATGTATTTGTGATTTCTTAAGATGTATTTCGCTAATAACTCTTGTTTCGTTTACGTTTATTATTAAGAAAAGTTGAGTTTATCTATATTTATGTAAACCACTATATGCTCTGATTTGTGGGACTCATCCTCTAACACGGGCATGCCCATATAGAGGATTAATCCAGAATAAAACGAATAAGATGTTCACAGTGCTATGTATCATAATAAGTTGGAAATAATAAATAAATAATTATACCCACTGTGTAGAGAGGTTTTCTGAGTTTACTTATTCAGTACTAAAACTGCATCTTCCTTCCGAATTTAAAGTTGGCAGATAGTACGACAGTATATAATAAAAATTCAATAAGAAATATTTCCTCCGTGGAGTTTTGCAAACTTTGATTCGTTTGAAATTTTCATACGAATTGGAGACGAAGATGTACACAGTCACAAGTTCCACTAATTTATATGAGTTATATTATTAACATGTAAGTACATATATTACGCATATTATGTCACATAAAATATATCACAACAGTATAACTCGTTTAAATTAGACGAATCCGGGATGACCTTTTCATCCCCTATTCTTGTGAAATGGGATTCCTCATTTTAGCGCGTGACTTAGTAGGTAGTAAAAAAAGAAAGAAGGGAATCTTGACCCTGAACGACTAAGGCTATCTGTAATGATGAATCACTCCAACATATGATTAGAGCGTTTTTCTAGTTGTATTCAAAGAAACGAAATCATTAACAAGTTTTATGAGTTGTTTTTTTTTTTTTTTTTTAATTCCTTTTGTAAAATGTAGCTTCTCTCTTTAGAATTAACTCCCATAATTTATTTTACTGTTCTTTCCACTGTCTGGTAAATTAGTTTATCCGATATATTTATGATCAATCTCTTGTAGTTTTTCCAATTCTGAAAGATATTGTACGTTCCAGTTGCGTCAGATTGGTAGTTGCCGCCTTGAGTGACAACATTTTTTCTTGTTCAACCCTTCCTTGGGCCACACTGGCAGCTTTTGTGCCAGCACCTGCATCTGCGGGTGCCAGTGGGTGGATTATTTTCAAGTCCTCTTCTTCCCACATATTGTACGGTCTATGGGCGAAAAACCTAACGATAGGGGTGGTAGGTATATCAGAGAGTCGACTCGTTTTACCTAAGAACATAGTTCGGAATATAATTATTGGGAATGACCATCATCACTTGAGAAATGATGTAATCGTAATACATCATATACCATATTGCTTCAAAAAACTTTCTGAAACCAATTCGGTTTTGTTTCTGATATCGTAGATCTGATGTTGGACTAAATGTAATAACAACAGGTCCCTAAGGTACCTGTAGTTTCAAAAATTCAAGTTCATGAAAATAAAATTTACGTGAAAAAAGTAATGGAGGTGTTATGGCTTAAAACATGTGAGAGAGTGGGCACAACTAGGACGTAACTGGAGAATTAATGCAATATTTCGAATTTTATTGATGTTTGGATGTTTTATTTTTGTAACTAGTTATTTTTGTAACTAGTTATTCTTGTAACTAGTTATTCTTGTAACTAGTTATTTTGTAACTAGTTATTTTTGTAACTAGTTATTTTTGTAACTGGTTATTTTTGTAACTAGTTATTTTTGTAACTAGTTATTCTTGTAACTAGTTATTTTTGTAACTAGTTATTTTTGTAACTAGTTATTTTTGTAACTAGTTATTTTTGTAACTAGTTATTTTTGTAACTAGTTATTCTTGTAACTAGTTATTTTTGTAACTGGTTATTTTTGTAACTGGTTATTTTTGTAACTGGTTATTTTTGTAACTGGTTATTTTTGTAACTGGTTATTCTTGTAACTAGTTGTAACTATTTCTAACAAAAATAACTAGTTACAAAAATATTAGAATTAAAGTATACCCACCGATGTCGTCGGAGGTTGAACTATTTTTCAATTAAGATAACAAATTTTGAAAATTATCTTAAATAGTTAAATATTAAAGCATTTTCATAGTGTAAAAAATATTGTTTTATAGTCATAAAACCTAAAAATCGTGTCGTCAGAACCTATAAATTACCTCGAATGAAACTATTGTCGATTTAAAAGCGTCCGGGGAAAAAGACGAGAGCTTTGTTCACCGCTCATTTATTTAGTTCTCTTATTGTGTCCTCGTTACCTCTCATATAATTATGATCTCCTTGCTAAATAGTGATTGGAGTACTACAGACTATTACAATAACCACACCTACAATTTTTTAGCAGCGCTTTTTACAAAAAAAAATTTGTTATGCTGTTGCGTGCATTCAGTCCACATATTTATGGCAAAGCGTGTCACAATAAGTGTTATCACTCAGTTTTAGCTTAATGTCTGTGAGTGAGCGAGCTCTCGTTTTTTCTAAAGTCTCTGTTGTTATATTGTTTTGCCGTAGATGGACGGTGGAGTTACACTCTAGAGGTCACTCGGACACCGATATCGGTCAACTGATACGGGGGCGAGCGCGTGCCTGACAAAGTGTGTACTATCTTAACTTGAGTGACCCTGCGAAAATTCGGATCCGAGTGCAACGATGTATCGAAATAATGGGCTCAACAGAAGAAATAAATATTATTTTTTAACAGAATATCTTCTTTTCTAAATTCGATAACAGACGAACTAGCGATGGGTACAAATTTCAATGACAGACGACTTGGCGCTGGTCTCATTCCGTTCACCACCTTCGAGCAACTACCCCAATTCTACAAACTGATGAGTGAGATCCTACAAATTCTTTCCTGTATTGTGCAGCGTATGTGTATAAAAAGATACAACGCAAAGATCGCTACAATCGAGCTACAAATATGCCGTAAAAACAACGTCTTGAGCAATCGCCAGTAATGGCATTTATATATTACTTGGTACAAATTTCAATCAACTATCAATCAACGTCAAAACCATGTTATAATTGTTGTATCGGTTTGAGGCGCTCATTCCTCTACATAAATTAACCCAAAATCTCCTCTATTAGGTCTATTATAGTCAATCAGAATATTGGGCCAAAGTGGGAAAAATGTTTCTGAACACTTGATTTTCGTGACACTTTCCACATTTTCAAAAAATGGTTTCCCATTAGGGCTCATTTTTTATCATCCTGATATACTACCCTACAACTTTGGCTTCTATACCCGAATAATGCTTCAATTTTCCATTGCATTAGTAAAACTTACTTCGAACTGAAAGTCTTTAGTGACATTTCCAATTATTCGATACCGCGATTGACACGGATTGAAATATTTATTCAAGCGCCGACTCTTTTTTTCAAGATTTTTCGAAAGAGCGTTTCCTGTACAGCGAACACCTACTCAATTCTTTTGGTGAAATCCATCATTTGGGACATGGTATATTTTAAAGTTAATGGAAACCATGTTTGCTCGAGTACACACAGAACATTATGGGATGTGGCATAGATCAAGATGATACATCAATATAATTGGTTACTGCTGTGCCACCTGTGTAAAATTGGTTCGACGCGACCAACTCAAAATATTAGTTACCTATTGGACAAAAAGGTTAACACCATACATGAGACTAGAAGTTTCGAAGCTTCTAGCATTGAATGATATGCGGACACGGTCACAACAAAACTGTTGGGCGGCCTTGAATTGTGCTGCCGCGAAACGATAGCTCAGCTCAGGTGGGCGACCTGTCCGAATGATGCACGATGAGTCAGTTGTGAACATTAACTAGGACGTTCCTCCTAATCCTGTTCGATAGGGCCACCGTGACAATCATAATTGAGTTAAAACGAACGAGAAGTAGAATGAAAGACGTATTTCAATTAGAAGTCTACATCTCAGCCATTTTCTACCAATTTACCTTTAGGAAGAAAACTGCAAATTATTGTGATTTGGTATTTTTTCATCATTTGGTTCAATAATAATATGATAACATCATCTACTTGAATAACTAAGCCTAAAAGTTGTGAACGTTTCCACTGAACAACATAGGGGTAACTATGGGCCTTCAAATCACTGAGGGGTAAAAGACGTTAATTTTCGCCAAATTCATCTCCCATTGATTTGGCAGAGGAGAATTCCAATGTGAACGATGGAACGATATTCATAGCTTCGCAGATACTCCATCCATACCGTCATGACAGGTTTATAAAATGCTCAAAAATTACGCACAAGAGCTGCAATAACTCAACAAACAGTCAACACCGATTTGATTCTCATTGAGAGAATCTCATTGTAGACAATTGACTCCTCGTTGAATCTCATTGATCAACACCTCTGATAGTTTCATTCGATTCAGCGTTATAAAATCTATTAAAATTGGTACATAGCACTCCAAACATGCTGGGCAATGCTCAGAACTGAGAAATCGTGTGTCCAAAAAAGGTTTTCAGGGAAATGTGCATGTGGTTCCTCAAAAAGTATCGTCATCGACGAACAGATTTTTTTTGCTTCCTGTAATCATAAACATATGTGAAAATTCACATTTGTTGATAATTTTTCAACTATAGTATTTATTTGGTGCCAACCGATTTTTGAATGCTGATTTCGGAACGAATAAGGCCGTTGAGAAATAGCAGGATCGAAATCTAGAAATAGTAATATCGTAATAATCGCCTAATTCTGTTACATACCATATCGAAGTGATTTTGACTAAAAATCAAGTCATTATGGAAAAAATAATAAGTTGGAATATTTGGCATGGAGTTGGCTTGTGACTGGTAAAATGCTAGCAAATATAATATAGTCGGAGCGGATACTCTCATCAATGACATTGCGTACAATCAGTGACAGCGCGTTCCTCGCACTTACTAACTGCTATAATTACCTTTCGAATCCGTTCTATGACAAGAAGCTGAAAAAACCAATTGTTTTCTTATGAATATTTGTTAATTCACGCGACCCAATAGAATTTAGTCGTTTCCGAATTTTAAGGACCATCGATCAACTCAATTTACGATAGGTGCTATCGCGTGTCTCATTTAGATGTTTCTGGGCTACAACATCCGGACCAAATGAACATTTCGTTAACAATGACCAGAATCTTCGGTACAGCATTGACCCAGATCCAGATGCAAAATTCGCAGTTGATGGGAATTTCTTGAACACAATCGTTTATTAAATACGTCAGCCTGTACATTCGAACTAGCCGCTTCGTGCATCATTTTCCTAATTAATATAGTCGCGTCAGCTGTATAATGTACCTAGTAGAAATATTCTCAATTGAAGAATAGCTCGCGAATTTACATTTCATTGGAAAAACATTAGCGGACATTTTTATCTCTTGCGTGCCAAAAGTCAAATTCACAAATACAAGTATTTTGATGCGGAATTCGGGTGATATTATTTTGCAACTAGGGAATCTGAAACATCCAATATCTATATTATTAATCACCTGAAATAGTTCTGGCAATGAGAGACATATGCGTAGTTTTTTACTATATAGTAGTATATTTTTTATATAAGAAAATAAGATGAGGAAAATTAGAATAGGAAAATTAGTTAACTGATAGTTAGTATTGTTTTTTGAAGCTGAAGAAGAGGCCACCTTAGAAGTCGGCGAAACGTTCAAAGAAATAAAACGAATGAAGTAAGAAGTGTCTGGATCTATGCTACCAACATCATAAAAAAAAAAAAAAAAAGTAGTTTTTTAGGTTGATAGGGAAACTTTCTCCCCTTTGGACATCCTCAGGTCTGTCTAGTATAGGTACCGAATAATCGTGTCGCAACAAAATGAAAGATATTCTGCCGACGAACGTAATAGAGTCGAAAGAGCTTCCAATCTTCCATTGACTGATTTTTTCCATTCTAGATAGTCACAGTGAAATAAAAATCTGTTGAAAAATAACGAAGTTTTGAGTTCAAACTAACTAAAACAGTTGATGGATCAGAATAGAGAATTTGATAGGATCGTAAATTCTGAAAAGAATGATGAACTGGTTGGAAACGTAAATCATTCAATGCGATTGAGCCTACTTAGTGTGTCAATTTTAATATCATTCGATTTTATCATAATTACTTTTCTCCATTCGCTCGAACTTATCGATTTCGATTCTTATTCTCATTCTTCCACAGAAAATGCGGTATGGCCAAACAGCTTCCTCAACTTTATGTGTATAATCGGAGGTTTTGAGGCGGGGAAATGAAAAAAGAGAGAGATAAAGGTTGGTATGGAATCAATTTCTAAACGTTTTCGGTTACGGAATCGAATGAGACCACAGCAGGTGCACTAATGATTCTCGAATTATCGCGACTTTTGTGAGCCATTTTTGGGAATTAGTGAAATTCAGGATGATGACACACTCGTTAGAATACGTGTCACACACTCGCTTCAGCTATATCGTTATGCGATCGAACGAGTTCAAAGTAATTAATTTTTCAAACATTTAAAATTACGACTATTGCCAAGGAGTTTGCCCCTATAGTTACCAATATTTTGTACGGTCTAAACGTTCACATAATATGTTTCAGATAAGTACTGTTACAAGTGAGATGGTTTTCAACAATCTTAATGGAAGTATAATCAGAATAAACAACAGTACAATTATTTAAGACGTTTTCCGGCTTTCGCGTAACGAGGACACTTTTTTTCTTTTTTTTTTTAAATTCATCTTATTTTAAAAAAAATGTTCTTACCTTGTATTCGTGCTTAATATTTGCCTACAAACAGTCAAAACTCTATTCTTTAATTCCTTAAGAGTTCTGCAAACGTGAAAATTCTAGTGCCTACCTCAAGAGGCAAGAAAAAGAGTTAAGAATCAAAATTAATGCCTTACGGCGAACGAGAAACTGTCGAATTGCGAATTCAGGTGCGTTTTAGTTATAAATAACTGCTGCAACGGAAATATATTCATCAGGCTCTATTCCGAACATTTCTTCACCCATTTCTCAATATTATGCAACGTACTGAAAAATTGAAATATTTCGAATGCGTACCATCAAATAAGTCTCTCGATCAATTTGATGCGATCACTTTTTTCTTGAACGGCATTCGCACCTGATAGCTTTGAAGGTAGGTAAGTCGAAAAATTGAGGCGAAAAATAAAAAAGGAAAAACTTGTGGGAAGGAGGTCACGCCCGGGCGTAAAGCACGTTAACGATAGATAATGCTTGTATACCGCGCTTTACGCGCAGTTCAGAACAATCGACCCAAGTGGCGACAATCGACCCTAACTGGCTATCAATTAACTGTAATTATTTATTTATTTATTCAATTACGAGCACATGCTCAATATACAGAATTACATAAAATAGAAAAAATAAATAAAAAATTGTGTTACCAGTCAGATTATTGACAACATCATAATGAGGAAAAACAAAGACAAAATACTAAATGAAAAGTGCTAAATGAATTAGCAGAACTAATAGTGCTTTTGGAATTTTAGCGAATTACACGCGTTAGCTTAGTATTTTCCAACATCGTTCGAACATTTTCTTTCCATCTGAAATTGAAGGTGAGTCCATCTGGCGATGTGAGGCAAATCTACTTCTTTGGAGGAACCAATTACTACAAGAAACCACTTCAGAGAAGACCAGGTGGAAAATATCGCGCGACCTCAAGCGGCGAAATGTGGCTACCGATCACGGACGCATAATCAGGCCTCGCTCGGCTCAATGTTACAAGGACTGGGTTAATAGAGTTAGCCCATTTGAAACCGACGCTGACAGCGAGTGTTAGACCTGTGTAACAGGTAATTGGGTTAGTCGTTCTGTGGACGAAGACAATTGTCCCGCTTTTACACTCACTTTTGCACTTATAGTTTGTTTTGAAACTATTGAAGGCCGCGTAATGAGCTGGACCGTAGTCGCCGCCATATAGCACCTAACCAACTGCTTCACCATTAGGACCGTAAAAACGCGCGATGATGAAAAACCAGTTAACTGTATTTTAGAGATTTCCTGCGCCTAAGGTAGTTAGTCAACAACTGAGAACAACTGCAACCGAGTTAAAAATTCTTAGACGTGACAAACTCGATTCTTTTAGATTTCAACTAATAAGATCGCTTCTACCATTTGAGAACAAATTAACCTGTGGATTATTCAGTACCTAGTATTCCTTTAGTTGTCTGATGAATGGTCACATCGACCGATTGTGCTGATCTCTCAGATTAATATCAGTAAATACTCCATATATGTATACATAGTTCTCCTCATAAAATATATACCATCAACATCATAGCTTGAAAGTTGTAGGCTTCTTTGCATAAAGCTCAGTTTAAAGGCTTGTCGAAATGGAATTCTATAGGCTCACAAAGTGGGTACTTTGGCTATCACTGAGCTCAGTGTTATAATACACCCACGAATATCGTAACTTACATTGTTGGGTTAGGATTAATCTTAATTTTCTAACATTTCCTACTCAAAGATTTTTGTAATCAAATTCACAGTTGGGAAAAATTGTGAAAAACGTTCTAACAAAGCAGTCTACTCATTCCATAAAAAATTGTCATGCACCGTGTTGTTGATTGAGATACTTACACAAAACCATAGTGTAATCAATATGAACCATTATAGTTAACTAGTATTGATTCACATCACGGTGAAAATGTTTCTCACTTTTTAATTTACTGTTAATTTATTCCAATAGCAAAAAAAAAGAAAATAAATTTCTAACCCCTTGGAATTTTACGTTTCATAAGAAAAAAGTATGCAGAATTACAAAATAGAATAATCAATCCAATCGAACCGCTGAACGTCGTCACATCTATTCTGAAGATACTTCGACACCAAAATGTATTAAAACACCACCAAAAATCGTATTTTTTTATGTACCAACAAGGGATTATCATGGGACTCAATCATGAGGTATTTATAAAACTTAGAAGAGCAATTTCATAATCTCCATTTTCAAATTATTGCAAATTATGCATGTATGGTGCCAATTTTTGACCTTTTGAAGCTGAACTGAATTATAATAATTGATGCACGATGAGTTCGGAGCACTCGTCGTAACAAACGAATGGTAAACTTGATACCTACATTTTGGCCTGTAACTTCGTTGTTCATTGAAGCCTATGACAATTTTTTTCTCACAGACGACATTAAGCTAAACATGAAGGAGCAAGAATTTTCTGTTATAAGTTATAGGATTGACGGTATCTCGGTTTTATTCCCATAAAACCGAAACGGAAAATACATCAGAACACTAACTGAAGGACATCTACTTTCCATATCTGTCGAGCGGCTCTCCTCTAGCAAATCTGTTACTGGTAATTTATGGAATTCGCTGGGTTGCGTCTCATTTTACGACCAGCAGTAATTTCAAGAACGTTCGAACAGTCATTCAATTTTCAACTGTCTCGCCATGCTAAAATGCAGGGCTCAGGAAATTTGGATGGGTAGATATCCAACAATTATTTGATTTGGATATTTCGATTTAAAATACTTTTTTTAAAAGAATTATTGTTTGGGAAATTATGCGTAATTAAGCAGTACACAGAATTCGACACGATGAATGACGTGAGTCAAATCTTTGCTGTTATTTTTGCGGTTTCGAGCCATGGATCACCGTGTGCGTTACGGGGAAAGTGAATCGGTTGAGTTGCCGAGTGGCCAGCACTTTCGTCGGGAGTCGAGGGAGGAGGGTCTAACCCACCGACGTTGGCCGGGTCAAGGCTACATCATCTGCTGCTCGTCTGGAGCTCGAAGAAGAGACCCAAGACTAGCTAGCCAGCTGGAGACTATGCAAGGGATCGGCCTGGCCCAATCGCTCCAGACAGCCGTCGTTTTATTCGTGCCGAATTGCTTCATCTTGGTCACAACTCGCTCGAAGATTTGGCTTCGGTGACTTATTTTTTCCTGTTTGAGGACAACAAGGCACCATAACTCGTAGTCTGTCACTTCATGTGTCTGTCGAACGAGGAGAATAAAAGCACTTCAAACAGGTGGGTATTCGAGTCCGACGCTAACCAATATTTTAGTGATTATTTACCCGATTCGACATTATAAATAGATTAAGAAATTTCTATGAATGTGTGGTTGCTGAATCAACGAGGCGATTACGAATTCGATAGCTTTTCAATAGTATCTTCGTTATCGGATTATCATTTAGCGCGACTTTCTTGAAACATTGAAACTTTTGAGAAAACGAGATGGCAATTCACTCGCACTATCAAAGTCCACGAAGGGTCCACGGAAGTTTTTAGAAGAAAATTATAGACCCCAAAGTAACAGTTTTCGAACACGCTCACTTGGAAAATACATTTTTCTCATTTTATTCTTACCGTACCAAAATACTACGTCCAGGATTTTTCGCCACCAGGAATCTGCCTGTCTTTTTGTCACTCAGGCTTAAACAAAGTGGGCCTTAGTGCACAGGGTTTTGACTTTTTTTTTGAGCATTTTTAAACCGTATTCTTAGATTGACGAGAATAATAACAAAATTTAATTATTAAAATTAGAGAGAGAAAAAACTGTGTCTTTCTAATCAAATATCTGCTGATTTTGAGACAAAACCTGTAGGAATTGTATGATTTTATAAAGCAACTAAACCCATAAATAGAAGCCCGCACAAAAAAAAGACAAAAAAGGCAAATAATGCAAAAAAACGCGGCGTTATCTCGTCCATCTCACATTTCCTCCTGACGTCTTTAAACGCCAACAGCTACCGTTAGGTGGGATTTTTCAAGCTAGTTTTTTTTTTAGTGTTAGGTTGACGAATGATTG
Organism: Tupiocoris notatus; assembly: GCA_037159825.1. NCBI lineage: Eukaryota > Metazoa > Arthropoda > Insecta > Hemiptera > Miridae > Tupiocoris > Tupiocoris notatus. The sequence continues at coordinate 353,267 of JASJUZ010000283.1, forward strand.
CTAATAGAAACATGCGTGTTTTTTCTGGTTCAAAATTCTTATAAGTAGAACGGGCAAACGTTATCAGAATAGGTAAAAAATGTCTGATCATCGTTCGCACGCACGGTTGAAGTGTCTTGGAAGTACCAACCTCACTAACGCGTTCGTACGGATGCCTCAAGAAGTCTTGTATTATAATTTGCTCCTTTATTTCCTGCAAGGTCTTTTCTTTTCGAATAACCGAGGGCAATGCTCTTAGCATTTCGCAGAAGTGCCATTCTCAAGTCAGAGGAAGAGAGAAAGAGCGAGTGATTCAGAGGGTCCGTGTAGTCGGCAGTTTCAATAGACCGGCGGATACGAAAACTTCTCGAATTGTTCGTTTGGTTATCTCTATCTCGATGAGAACAGGTAGAATTAAAAATTCAAAAAGCCAAGTATCGCTTATAACGGATGAATACTTGAACGTCACTTACATCACTATTTCAGCGGTTGGAGAAACAGACCAACAGCTTTGAGACGCTCGCTTCCGCTGAGGAACAAGCAGTTCATAATGATGATGGACTATATTAATAAAGCGGGAACGGGTTTATTTATTTACCTCTGTGGGCGAGACATCTGATAATATGAAGGGATCGTGATAATATTACACACTCGGGTTTTCAAGAAATAAAAGAAAAAAAAGTCACGCAACCTCTGTACAGATACTAGCCACGGATGTGCCAGCACTGGCACGCAATGCACCTTTAACGGGTGACTTCACTACAGATAGTACCTATTATTTTTTTGCGATCGCGAAGACGCATTAAATATCAAATATCACTTCAATGTACATGATATAATAACCAATGCATCTATGTTTTGCCTATCTATCTATTATCTAAAAAAACATATTCAAAAGGCTTTCTGTATGTGTTTTTTAGCGTCGATCGATTACGGCAAATCAAACTTATCTAGTCCCACGGCAAAAGGCATGTAGGCTAGGTTAAAATCTGATATGAAACGCATTTTACTTCCATTTTTAAGTTGTGAATGGAAGTCTTGCGATACTCCGAAATGTCGAATTCGGAACTGATGTGAATTTAGAAGAAATTTTTATAGTACTATACCCAGAAAAAACACTTTCTGAACTAGTGTCTGCGTGTGTCTATCTGTCCGTGCGCCCGTGTGTCTGTGGTCAAAAAGTGACATAAATTGCTATATATCTCCATCAAAAATGAATGTAAGTCAATGAAATTTTCTCCCAGTGAATGTGCACAGTTAGCCGTTTCCAGATTTAGGATAACACGCAGTACTTCCGAGATACTTTTAGATTTAACCCTTCAAAGTTTTCTCTGATGATTTTTACAGGCTATAATAGTCAATATTTTTAAACGTTTGAGGACTGAAGATGTTTTTTTATGGCAATGAGATGATCCTCGATATTTATTATTTGTTTCCCACACAAAACTTCCTCGTTCGGCGCATTTTCATTTATTTATTGGAGCGTTTTCTATTTTTTTTTTTTTTTTTTTGGGTCTCGCTGCTATAAAAATGACCCACTTTCACAAAACTTGCTTTGTATAGTTTGGATCGCACACGGTACTTCCGCCTCAAGCGGTTGGTTTTTTTTACTAATTCAATTTTTACGTAATTTTAGAATGACGCTGGATTTTGGTATACATTTTGGGAGTCGTTGCTATAAAAATGATCCCATCTCTACAGCTCTATTCAGCTGCATCGTTAGGCAATTAATTTTTCTTAAAATTAAGTGATTTTGAAAAATAAAAATATTTAAAAACACGATAGTTGCTAAGGACTTCGCCCTTACAGTTACCAATACGTTGTTGGTGGAAAAGTTCACATTCAACAAAACGAGTGGATGGTTTGTCCAAATCATGATAAGCAGAGTAATAACAGACCACTTTACAATCATTTGCATAGTTTATTCATGATTCTGCTACATTGACCTGTTGGTAATGCATCCATAGATGTTTCAACGATGACTGGATTGGGACCGCAACAAAGTTATTAATACCTTCCTCGAGTCATCACAACTTTAGTGAGCAGTTATCGAGACATTTCAATTCGAGCATAAGAAAAAAAAAACTACCAAAGTTGGTCATTACATTGTTGAATACTTGTCAGCAATATCTTGCTGCTATATCGGCGGAAAGGTGATCAGATTTTAGATTCCCTGCCATTTTGTAGAGAGAAGTGTATCCTCCAGCGATTCACAGGCAACCAGGAATATGATGATTACGATCATGTGAACTCTTCGAGGGATGATGATAGGAGCCCTCTGCTCTACCCTGAAGATCCTATCCTGGAAAGGATGAGAAGGAGGCATAACCACTGCCTGGAGAGCGAGGCTACTACAAGCGGGTGCCACCTACGCAATTGTGTTTTCTCCTTTTTTATCAAGACAACTGCCTATCGTATTTTCTTTCGTTTCAGTCCTCCCAAACGTCACTTATATTTCACCAACCTTTACAGCTTGTGAACCTAGTTTGTCTTTCCTCAGTTGTTAATACAATCATAATGACCGGAAATCCTTCCCTTCCAATAGGGTCACGTAATTGAAACCGAAAAATAGGCCCGTTAAAGTGATGGGAGTTCAGAAAACATGAATGCATCTATATTATAGATTATCTAATTATCTATGTTATAGATCATCGAAAGTAAGATAATAGCTTGGGGCTCTACCTTTACCCTTACTTTCAAATTCACGTTCTAGAAGACGTACCTTAACAAATAATACTCATAGTAATTATAATGTCGTTATGCAGTAAATCTCAAAAATTGCACGCAGAATGAATGTGTAATTCCTATGCGTTAACCCAATAAACATGAGAGCACTTCATTTTGAGCCAAGTATTAGCAATAATAATTTCCAAATAAATCCTTCCTCTACCCCTGAATAACGCTCTAAAAATCAAGGTAGAGATTGGTTTATGAATTGAGCGCGTTTTGGTGCACACAAATATTTTGCGTGGAAAGTTGAAGCTGTGATAGTTTCATCAGAAACGATTTTTGAAATTGGACGATGGTAGAAAGCTATTCGAGGTGCCAAGATTACGGGAGACGAGGGGGAATAATATAGGTAGTGATTGTCTGTAACGTATAATTTCGAGCCTACATCGATTTTCAAAAATATCTACCTATTGAATATAATCAACAGACTTGCCAGTCTGTCCGGACAACCATCAGAAAAGACTACGATGATAGTGTTAGCGATGTCTAGCGGCGTTCAAGCTAAATACATAAGCTTCTGAGTCCAATCGTTGGAAAGCGCTTGAATGTTGTAGGCTAACAAACAGGACGACTTAATTCGCGCAATTAATTAACGGCAACAAGACTAATTTAAATTTTAACAATGAGTTCGCTCAAGGTCTGTTTGTCAAGGAATGGAATTGTCCGGGATTTTGCGTCATACCAATACTCATCTAAATGAGTGCATTTTTCATTTCATAAAAGTAGTTCGAAAATTCAGTAAAAGTCGACTTCGACAAAACTTTACGAGGCTATAGTTTTCGAAAGTGAATGAGTTTATTGAACAGGAGATCCTTTTGGACGCCATGCATACGTTCATTGTAAAGAAAAATTGGTGAATTTCACAAACCACCGAAATACTGGTTTTCCGTAAATTGAGTTTCATAGAGATCGAATTTTTTCCTTTCGTTGAAGCAGGTTAAGAAATAACTCTTGTTTCAAAGCGATTTCGAAGGCTAGCGTAAAATTTAACTTCATTTAACTTCAGGTTCACTGTTTCGAATGATCAACTTTGAAAATTTATCACTAGCAAATACCAAACGTGATTTGACATTTATTTATTTATTGTACGGGGTAATTGTAATTGGGTATTGAATCCAATTTACATGAATACAGACAAGGAAAAAAAAAAATTGTAGGAGGGCACAGCGCCAAATTCATTCTAACCAACAAGAGGTTGCGAGTGCGAGTTCAGAGTGAGGAAGTCGAAATTCTAACGATTAGGTAATAATTTTTATTAATAGTTTTTCATCTCTTTAATTTTGAATTTTTCAATTTTTATGAATATTACGAAATGGTGCAGATTTCCAAAAAATGGTTTCTTTCTGTCAAGAAATTTTTAGAAAATTAAATCTAAGATCCATTAGAAATACGAAAAACAACGCTTTCTCTGTGAGTTATTCGTAGCTAAACAATGAGAATGAAGCTGATGTTTTTTTCTTGCACTAATCTCTGATCCTGATGATTGGGCAATAACCCGCTGAAATTGGCTGAAAACGTACCTCAAAAATCCTGGAACTTTAAATCAAATACGGCGTATGATTGCAAAATTACCTCTCACGATAGGTGATTTGTTTTCACATATCCATTCTGTAGAATCTGGCCCACTTCTTCCAGTAGTGGAACGTTCCAATTTACTTTCATTTTTAATGAAGTATTTCAATTCCCAAATCAGTGGTTTTTTATTCACTGTTTGATGTAATATTCGCAGTCAGTAGGTAATAGAGATATTTCTCCATAAGTCCGGGAAGCAATCTATGGAATTGGGCGACCCTACGAATTTTCACTGACTGCTGCCTCTAAACAAGCTCTCTATCCACGCTGGAAACTTCGCTGTATGCTGATGAGTTGCTTTATAGGCCCTCGGGAAAGAGATATAATTATTGAAAGCTCGGCGAAAGAGACACGTTTGATTGGTGTACGTTACCCCTGATAGACTACTACAAAAACAAGAATTTAGTTTACTTAGGCAATTAAGAGAGTTTCAGTTTTCGGTCGATAACGTGGAACAATTTTGAAGTTTTTCTTGGTTGAGTCGTCGCATCTCTCATTGTATTGGGTAGGTGAGGGGGAGAAGAACCAGGCGACATATTCGGAGAATATGTCGCCTGGTTCTTCTCCCCCTCACCTACCCAATATAATTTTGAAGTTGAAGATACTCACTTTTTAACCGGTTTTGAGAAAAAAGTTGCTAAGAGATTATTTATAATGTTGGCATCTTGAGTTTGACCACCTGATTTATAGGCTCCTTGGGACAAATACGTTGCTCTACCGACTACTGAATTTGTCAGTAGAGCAGATAACAGAAATTGGATTCAATAAAGAATTATACAAAAAAGTTGATGAGGACGATGTGGTTGATTTAAAATTATTTAAATCGTGTATATTCCAACCAAAAATCGATAGCCTTGACCATAATTTATGCTGCTGAACTGCAAGATTTTTTTTTTTTTTAGCAATATAATTAACCTTCCATTCGGGTCCAGGTACAGCTACTGAGCTCTAAACTAAGAAAGAGAGTTTCTAAGTTTGACAACGTATTACACCTGATTCCATATATGCCCCGTAAACGCACAATAATTTCGCTCATAAAAGGACGACAGACTCAAACGCTGAAAGAGGTTCACCAACGCAAAGAACTATCTACTTTATTGTCTCTAAAATTGTAGCGATACAAATGAATAATACATTATCGTAAGTGAATTGCAATGTGTCGATTTAGGGGTCATCGGTTAAATCTTAAAGCTAAACCAAAATTCTTCAATGTAGCACACATATTAAGGCGATGACAGTATATTTTCACTAATTTGCGATCCCTTAGAATTCCAATGTGACATAAATAGCTAGCGATAGGCGCACTTGCCTCTTTGATTTTTCGTGTTCCATCATTCGAATTGTTCTCAAGTGCAAAATTGCCGTTAGGAAAATATCGTTAATGATATTGATACATTCAAAAAATAGTCCAGTTGGGATGAATGTTCAATAGTAAGAAGAGAACGACATCTTATTCATTTATGCCTACAAAACCGCAATATTCATCTCTGTCGTGATTATTTTTCGTTTTCATATGGAATTGTGTCGTTTTGTATGAAGGGTCAAATGATCCGAACGGGAGAAAGCCCGCTGGCACACTGCACACCTGAAAAAAGGCGAAATTAGTTCATCATTCATCCGGCTGATGAATAGAAATAAAAATGTACCTAACTTTTTTTTTGGCGTACTATATCTGACAATGAACATTCATGTTCAACCATCGACAGGTACGTTACGAATTAATTACTGTAGCCGTAAAAGAAATAAATATAAATAAAAAAAAACTAAGCCACTCTTGGTCGCCAAATAAAAAATTCAAAAACTTGCTGTTGTGACAACTGTAAACTATGATTCACCGAAAAAGGAAAAAAGTCAATGTTGAAATCAAAACAATAGAATTGATAATGGTACTTTCCTTTATGGAAACGTTCGCAAATGTTTGGCTTAGTATCTAATAACTAGTTAATAGGTGTTAATTTCTGTATGACAACTGAAATGACAATAGTCTTTATATTTAAATTAAACCAACTTCTCATTGAGTAGAAGATACACCTACAAATGATTGACGAAAACGGGAGTTTACGATTATTATGCTGCAGAAGATCAAGAGATTTTTTACTTCTACCTTCGTGGCATGAATGGTTGCTAACCTGAAAGGGCGGACTCCAGTGTGTTTTCGAAAATGTCTCGTCAGTTCGTCCGAGCGGGCGAATTTCCAACCGCAGTCCTTCCACGAACATTCATAAGGTTTTTCACCTGGAATGGAGAGGAATAATTTCAACGGAAATAATTCACCAGCATAATAAAAATCGCCTCTCTCTTAATTACATTAATATAGATTAGACATTTTCATACAAGTATTACATAGCAATAACCAAAGATAAGTAAGCTAATTAGACACCACCCTCAATTTCATTTTTTTGTTTTTTAAATGCTGGTTTTTCAAAACGGTTCTTTTACAAAATAAGTTATTTATTTTATTATTATTATTTTAAAATTGCTTATTTAAGAATCAGTTAACCATCCAACAATACCTTTATCTTTACATGGAATTTTTTTTTGCTTTGTGAAAGCTCTAAGAAATACATCGAGGACAGATTTTCAATATCTTTTTATTCCGGCCTGGCTCAACACTTTCGCCCTTTTGGCCATCCTCAGGACGATATAGAACCATTAAGGATATAGAACACCATAAATAATGCGCGACTGTGAGAACAAAACTTGATTTTACCTTTGTTTCTATGCACCGCAGTGTCGAATTTGATTTCGCATTCCCGTTTCACTTTCTCGTTATTAGTAGGTATGAATTAGATTTTTTTTTTTTGGAATCACACCTGTCAATGAATTTATTTTTCATTTATCGAATTGACTAGAGGCTAGATCATCATTAATTTAACCTGTGTGCGTTCTCATGTGGGCTTTCAGATGTGACGATTTGGTGTAGACTTTGCTACAACCGGGATGTCCGCACGAGTGTCGCCCTCTTTTGCGGTTGTGGTGAGCAGAAAGCGGACTTATTGGACCCTCGTGAACTTTGACTGCATTCTGTATGAGTACATCTAAATCGATGACTTCTTCAACGTTCGTATTGCGCCAGGCCTCGTCTTCTTTTTGGCAACAACCGTCTTCTTCGGGGCTGGGCACCGGAGCAGCTTGCGGGCCCTTTGGTTGGTCCCACAGGAAGGACTCCAGCTCCTGCCACATGCTCCTGAAAATCGAAAGAAGACAGCTCAGGAACGTTCTGCAAGGATTCACAGGGCAACTCAAAATAATGCGAGGTGAAGGTTCTTAACTCAAAGCTTGCGGAATTCGATCATCATTCCGATGTTTAAGAAGTATCGAAAATTTCTAGCAAATGAATTCTTGGGCGATGGGTTCTTGTTTATGGGTTCTCTAACTCGCTCTAGATAGAACTGTACAAACGCTGCTAATATTCCTCTGCTATTGATTTTTTTTTTTCATCGTACGAAGTTTTTCGACAAATTTCTTACTCTAAATAACATTATAATAAGAAAATTGCTGTAATAACGACCGGGAGTTGAGTACTCCTTTTTGAGCTTTCATTTAACGCGGAAGGAGAAAAACGCATGGAATAGCCTTTAGCTTATAGCCTTATAGCTGTTAGGTTTTCCAAGATTGTAAACTTGCACAGGAATAACTCAAACAAAAAGTCGTCAATTCAGATGTTTGAATATACTAAAAGATAGATAATTTAATTGTCCACATTTTCCCAATGTAATGTACCTATCCATTTTTCAACCGTTTTTGTGTTATTCAACAATATTGGTAGACTAAACGTGAAAATATGACATTTTTCAACTTCAACCGTTCTTTTCATCTATTTAGTGCGTCGTAAACAAATAATGAACCATAGATTGTTGATATTCACATCATCAACTATCATTATGCTGAATTTGAGCCAAATCGATTCCGAAAAATTTTTCGCGAAAAATCCAAGGGGTACCCCTGCGATTTCTTTCAACCGATCAGTTAATGATTTTTTACTCCTCTCTCAATACAGATAAAAATCTGAAATTTTCAGGAAAGTTGTGTCTTACCATGTTGTATTCTTGTGATTTTTTTTATTTCTCGGAAAAATCTGCAAATGGTCCAAAAAAATCAGTTTTTGAAAGCTCGAAAATTGGACTTTAACCGCGCTTTTCGGGGTCAAAATTCATCTAAATCAATTCTTTTATTATGCAGGGGTCTTCATTTGAACGCCTTACACACGTACATAGCAAAAAATTTGGTGAAAAAAATTTAAACAGAGCCAGGGAAATTAATTTCCGTAAATCGAGTGTTTCACCGGCCGGAATTTCGAGCTCCGCTGGGTGAAAGATTAAATTTATTGTTTTTAAGCGAATTTGAAAGCTATTCTTATAGGAAATTTAACGCTGAATCCGAATTGGAGGTCAAAACGACGGAAATTCGACGGCAATGATCAGTTTTTTTATATTTTTAGTGTTGTTTAGCTATTTTTCAACTTTAAACGTTCTTTTCAACTATTTAGTGCAAAAGAAACAAAGAATGAACCATATATAATTGATATACACATCATCAACTATCATTTTGCTGAATTTGAGCCAAATCGATTGCAAAAAATTTTTCGCGAAAAATCCAAGGGGGACCCCTGCGATTTCTTTCAACCGATCAGTTAATGATTTTTTACTCCTCTCTCAATACAGATAAAAATCTGAAATTTTCAGGAAAGTTGTATTTTATCGAGATGTATTTTTGTGATTTTTTTTATTTCTCGGAAAAATCTGCAAGTGGTCCGAAAAAATCGGTTTTTGAAAGCTCGAAAATTGGACTTTAACCGCGCTTTTCGGGGTCAAAATTCATCTGAATCAATTGTTCTATTATGCAGGAGTCTTCATTTGAACGCCTTACACACGTACATAGCAAAAAATTTGGTGAAAAAAATTTAAACAGAGCCAGAGAAATTATTTTCCGTAAATCGAGTTTTTCGCCGGCCGAAATTCCGAGCTCGGTGATAGTGAAAAATTAAATTTTCGTTTTAAAGCGATTTATTTGAAAGCTATTCTTATAGAAAATTTAATGCTGAATCCGAATATTTCTTCAAAACGGCGGAATTTCGACCACAACTATTAGTTTTTACTAATACAGTACTACAGGGTTATAATGTTTTTCAACTTTGAAAATCCTTTGCAAATACTTACAGTACTGTTCAAATTTAGTTAATTAATTATTCCTACAGGAAATTAGACGTAGAAATCGAATTTAAAGTGAAAACAATCAACTCTAACGATTAATAATATTTTTTGAATTTTTACCGATTTTCATACTTTTGGAGTTTTAACTATGAATTTTTTTTCGTCACGTTCGCGAATTTTGAAAAAATAGGTTTTGTGTAAGCAAATTGAGGAAATTTAATTTAAAATCGATTAAAAATAAAAAAGGACTATGATTATTGAAAAACCGGGTTATAAAATTTTAAAGTGCAATAAATCTTTAATGAAGGCCTAATTTAAAAAAATACGATTTTCCACCCGATGAATTTGTTTCTATTTTAGGACTATATGATCAAAATTTGTTTACCTCAATCAATCGTATACCCACGGCTTTTCGACTTTCGCTTCGAGCCTCTTTAGCTCCGACTAAAATCGACCAACGAACAAATTCCTTTACTTTTTCGTTAATAGAATTGAATAATCTGCAAATATCTGTAGTAAAATTTTAAATTGTGGGAATTTTTCGTCTAAATCGCGAAAAACTACGGGAAAACGTGGTTCCGGAAGTGGTCAAAATTTTACATAAGCCTCCCCCATGAAAAATCAAAGGCCTAAATCGAAAATCGACCATTTTTTCGCCGTATCATTTTCGACCATATGAACAAATTTGGTTCAAAATTAATTTTATCTTTCAACACGTTCCGTCGGGTCGAGAGCGTTTTTTTGTACCCTATGAGGAAAACGTTCGGAATTTGCCTGGCTATAACTTTGTATGCGTTTAGTATTTATACGAAATGCGATATTTAAACCGCTACAGCGTCCGACGCATAAAATTCCACGATCTGAAAATTCGACCAAAACAACGTTTTTTGATACATTTCGAATTGTTTTGAAAAACCAAAACCAAAAATTAAAATTCTAGAGGTTCTTCAGCCGATGGTCCTAAATTTTGAGTAGGTATGCCCTATTTTTTTCATCGAATTCTAACCGGCCAGTTTCTCAATCAATCGTGTATTATACCTCTTCTCATCATGGTGGTGCAGTCTCATTCGATTCTACGTTCGAAAATGAATTTCCAAAATTTTCAAGCTCCTAAATAGTGGAAAATATTATTTTTCCTCCTCTTAAAATCCTTAGAATTGAGGGAGCCAGAATTGTTTGGTTGGGATATTTCTTTTTCTAGCGCGATCATGATGGTCTAATGAGTATGGTATAAAAACCAAAAGATGAATTCAACGGTTTTCCACAATTCGAGGTAGCCATCGAATTGTAACTGAAACTATGAACGTCATTCTTAATTACTTTTCAACTGAATGATATGTTCAATTTAATGGATAAGGTTATAATAGGCGTTCGAGGTTATAATTAAATATGAAAAATACCAGGTCGTATTGACCTCACCTTAATTATTTGATTCATCCCTGGCCGCAAGACGCTTTGGTCATCGTTACCCTTTGCCAACCTGGAAATATAATAATATGAAAAGTGAATTTATATAATCACATGTTCAACACTGGCAAAATATTAAACAAAATTCAACAAGATAATTAAATACGAGAATTTGAGTTGTATCCAAACAACATTCTTACATTAAGATTCGGTACGAAGTAGGAACAGCGCATTTTTAACAAATTACCACATTTTACTTCGCCGTTCGAAATCGCATTACTATCTCATGAGACCCATGATGCATTCTTCGACATATTTTTCTTTTTTTTTAACGAAAAAGCATTCGAAGTTTTATGAGATCATCCTAGCCTAGTTGTTTACAGTGAAAGAGCTATTTCACGAAAACGGAATCCAGGTAGTGCTGGCGCTATCCAGTTTTAGGACGCTGTGAAATTATGTTCTTCCGTCGAAGAATGAATGTGATTTCGCCTAGAATAATATAAGGGCGGCTAACGAATTTGTGGAGTTTACCGGATCGATTCAACCGACCATTCACTGTGAACGTGTGAAGTAAATGGGAGGGGTCGGTGGCGATTGGCTTGGCGCTAAACCACCGACCAGCCAATAGGCCTTCACCTCCTAGCAAAACTTTATCGACCTCGCCTTCTCGCCCTAATGTTATGAACCAGCTAATACTAGGGGTATAAACTACATAAATACAGAAGACATCATAATCGGTACTCTATATTTGATAGAACTCTATATATGATAGATAATACTGCAAATAATATCAGAGCGAAATTTTAAAAGCAGAAAAACGCCTGCAACCTTTGCTCGTCTACTAATCATAATATTTAATATTGCCGGATTCACAATTTAGCACCTATAAATATCATCCTCTAATTACTAAGTAATGATATGTTCACTAAATCTATTTTGATGTATAAAAACTGTCCTACCTTTCGCCTATGGAACAATATTTAATTCAATTTTGGTGGTTTGTCTATACACAATAGAGCCCTCGCTGAATCAAATGTGACCGTCGAGAAGTTCTCGAGTGACCACATGATGTTAGCGAGTTTTGAGCTTTAGCCATAAATAACATGAGAGACGGTTCAAATTCTAAACGCTCTTACAATTCAACCCATCGCTTGAAATGTTGAATATTATTCTTATCAGAATATCCGTATCAATCTGGATTGGGTACCTCGTCAGTAAGCTAATGAACTTTCCTCCAAACAAGCTTTCAGCATCAAGACTATGTTATTTATGATGCCCACCGCGAGGATGGCCTCAAACAACCTAGCCTATTTCCTAATCCCTTGTATTCGATGTACTTTGCAAGCAATTTATTCGCGATCGAGAATAATCCACATAATAACCCGATTTTATCCTACATGAAATACAAGGGTCTCCTCTGAGATCCCAAATTTCGGGGTAACTCGTTATCTTATCTGAAGAATTTGACACGACTTAGCAGGGAACTGGGGCAGTTCGTGAAGGTGGCGGTAGCGAATTTGAATCAATCCTTTGTCATTTCTCCAGGAGAAAGGGAGATTTCTTAAAGCCAGAAGAGAAGTCGGGAGAGTGCTGTGCTTATTGAAGAAGAGTTTCGTGCTCATAATTACCTGTACGTACATCAGATTTAAATCAAGACCAAAGCGGAATCAAACCACGGTTTTCAAGTTGGAGGTTTGATTTCTTCGAATTATGAATAGAATACGCACTACCAAATAAATCAAGAATGAAAACAGAAGGTAAGATCAGGAGGATGAAAAATAATTCTGATGTTGCGGTGAACGTTAGACCACTTACCTAATTAAGACGAAGTGAGTTGATGGTATATTATATCTGTTGTGGGGAGACTGTCAGTTGTTGAGGGTTAAACTGAGGCTACGCTGAAAATGTCTAAGTGTACGTCGACAGTTGAAAGGAATAAATTGGTGTGCTCTAGAGCACGTACGTGTTGGTTTCCTATGCTCAACGTGTGGGAGAGGATGTTTAATGGACTATCGCAAGGTTGATGTTATAGCCGTGGAGCGCAGGAGATCCAATCGCATTATCAATGACCGTATGACTCCCAGTCTTTTCGTCGCCTTCATTACATTAAGCTCAAATAACAATCCACAACGCACTGACCTCGTTTTCATCTTCAAGGAAAAATTATCTAGCTTTCTCGAAATCCTGAACCAATCTGCTACTTCTGAAAATAAGAGGATGTTTAATGGTCTGGCGAACGCATCCTCGCGTGTCAGGGTTGTCCTGTATTTCTTTAAGAATATTCCCACTTATTTCTTTTGTTCTTCTATTCTAACTGTGTTGACATTGTGTTAAGGACGCGCAATAATTTTTTGTATTGAGAAATTCCTACTTTAGCCTACGATGGATAAAATTAAAATAGAAAAATTAATAAAGTTTTTGGACGGTGGTCATTTTGTGGCTATATGAGCCTTTGCCAAGCCCTGATGAAGAAATTAATTTTTCAAAAGTTCGGTGAAGGAACAGCGTGCACCCATATGACCTTATCCGGATTACTTGATTACATATAGATTTTAAGGGTCGATCAACAGTCATCAATATCGTATTCTACTAACTTTGCACTGTTTCGTAACTGTTTTATAATTGGTTATACCTATTTACCATCTCAAACATGGGAGAGTGTAATCTTTGCACCACTGGTTTTGTTATTTTTCAGTGCGTTTGAGTCTCCTGGTCAGGAAATGGCTGCACAATCTTTACAAGACCTGTCTTAAACCAATAAAATACTTGATTGAGGGTTCCGCCTATTACGATTTCGAAAAATGGAGTATACCTACTGGAGTAGAATGAACAAGCTTTCATGTGGGTACTTTACATGAGCTCAGCTCAAGGTCTCTAATTGAGCCAGCTCAGGTAATTGAGCAAGTTTAAAATGCCATTAATGTGCTTGCAGTTAAGAATGAACTAATTATAAAGTGCAACTGGGAATGATCACCTTCTTATCGTTAACCTTTTGATTTTGGCATGTCGAATAACTTATCGCTTAAAATATCACTGGTGGAACCGTGAAGCTCGTAGCCCTAAAACGAGGGTTTTTACATGTTTAACTTTAACTCGGTAACCGTATTGAATCATTGTTACTTTGGCTCCCTTCCGTTCTCCCAGCCACAGGTACAAGAACTCTTGAAGTGAGAAATCATATCAATTTTCTCATTCTTACTTCCTCCTCCTTGCTGCGGTAACGGCCACGGAAGAAGCAAGATTGAATGACAACATTTTCTCGTAATTTGGTTCGTCAGGGAACGGGCGTTAAATGAGCCAGAAATTGAACCAGATAATAATGAAGAAATAATCTCGTTTGGAAAATATATTAGAACAGAAACTGTTTATGTTGGACTGTTGCAATAACGAAAACAGTTTCGTATGATTTTAGAAACATAGAAAAAAGTTTTTTTGAAGAGATTTTGTGGAGTGGAAAAAGCATGATTTACTTCTTGGAATAGCAATAGCTAACATAAAAAATGGACCAAGATAGAGAGCAACGTTAAAACAGGACTGACTCAAAATAATTAGGAAATCAAAACTTCACGCGAATTCACGGCATTGTGAATACCCAAGCTAAATCGAATATCTACACTTGACTATTCTCACTCCTTTTACCGATTTTTGGTTTATTATTCAATAATAAACCATTGTAATCGCCCAAGAAAAAAAAATGTATAACCCCCCCTCAAAATTTGATGTTTTACGTTTCAAGGCATGTAGAATACGAATATCCAATAAAAAAAATTCTGTCCGTCCGCCGTACGCCGTCCGCCGTACGCCGTACGCCGTTAGCAGTTTTCCGGCCAAACTGTAAGAGCTAAAAATTTGAAATTTTCACCAAAAATCAATCTCGGTCCTACGACGGCCCAATTCTTGAACCAACTTGCTAGCTCAATTTTAAGGGTATTTTTGGGGGGTTTTGAGGGGGAGAAAATTCATATTTTCCAGGGGTTTTCAAAAAAATGTGTACGTGGTATCAAATTATATAGATTTTTGGACGCTGAATCGAATGAGACCATCGCGGGGTCGATAGCTTTATTGGTTCTCGAGTTATCGCAGCTTTTGTGTCGAATTTTGGAGATTTTCAGAAATTTGACATGAGGGTATAACTCGAGAGTTCTTGGAGCTATAAAAATCGTTCTATACTCATTAGAATGGCTGTCAAACACTCTCTCCAGCTGTATCGTTAGGCAAAAAATTTAGCTTTTAATTAGGAAATTAAGGAAAATAAAATTGATTAAAATTACAATAGTTGCTACGGAGTTTTCCCTTATAGTTACTATCTGTTTTTCGGTGGGAACGTTCACAAATGTTCGGAATATTTAAAATGACAAATGGATAGTCTTCTTAAATCAATATTGAAGCGAAATAATAATAAACCACTGTACAATCATTTGCAGCGTTTAAAATTATGAACAGAAAAGAATCACGCATAAAGATCCCTTGGGATGTTACTGCAGATGGGTGCTAGGACGAAGCTGAGATTTAGGGGTCGAAAAAATATTCAAAGAACTAGCTGAAGTTCTTCCCCGTATTGAAATATCACTATCTCATCACGGTGAATAAGTCGGTACAACTTGCTTATTTACCGTCTTAGCATACCGTGGGTTTTGAATTCTACATTTGGGGAAGTTCCCGGTAAAATATAACCTTTCACGCAAACGACCCGTTATTCGATTTAACTCATCTGTCACCAGAAACAAATGCAAATGAAAAGTACGAAAATTGAATTCCAAATAATTGTAGAAAATTAAGCGTAAACAACTAATGTGCAACCATCTATATTTTTTCAATGGAACGAGTGCGGGTGAAATTATTTGAATGGTATACTCAATTTGTTCAATTTGGAAATTATGGCGATTATGATTGCTGGTCTGATCACGCCCTGAAACGAAAACCATTAGCTAAATTTCCCGCGCGAAATGTCAATTTCCATGAGCCGTGGAATACGATTTTTAAATCTTAAGCGACTGCGTTCCTCCACTTACCGAACTTTATGATGCTTTTCACGATGGCGCCATCAGCAGAAGACTAGACCGATCTTCGGGATGCTGCCTTTCAAACCAAATCGCCCTCTCAGGAATGAAAATTTTCAAAACGCGCTAAGAAGTGGATTCTCGAAGATAATGAGTCGTTAGATGTAATCTTGTGTCATCATTTGTTTACGTCAGCAGTTATACAGCAGTCGCTGCTGCCGACATAATTCAGCCTCCGAATTATAATTAGACAGGGATTCTACATTCTATTAAATACGTGAACAAATTTTTACGACTTTTTCGGAAAATTTTTTTGGATATAAAAAATGTCCACTCTGCGTCACCTTGACCGGGATATCCAAAAGAGCTGTGAGAGGCAGCAGCAGCGAAGGCGGCTGGCCGATGTGAAACTGAGCATTGCTTTTGGGCCCACCTGCCCCCGAAGATCGATGGATGGTCAGACGTTTGCAGCAGAAGGGCTGACTATGCCTGGTTCGGTTTACCTAGGCTACTACCACAGATGAGCCCTCATAATATCATCACTTAGCACATTAAGGTGTATTAGTATTACAACCCCGCCACTGGCGATCATCCCCGAGGCGGGTCTTAAGGGACAAAGGCGCATAACATAGAGTATAACATGGGACACATAAGATATACTTTTTTTTTGCTGGGTTACTAATATTAACCTATTGAATTCAAATTATTACCCATAAAACCTGTTTCTCCCTACATCGAATGGCTTCTCTTTTTTTTGGATAGCAAAACAATTCTTTGCAATTGGTCGGGGGGAAAATCCTTTTACGCTTATTAAACTACCGTCTAGATGGGAATTAAAAATATTGCATCGTTTAACGTTCCATAAATTTATTCTACACTATTGACTTTCGGCCTATTTTTACGTTTCACTATCGTGGGCTTTTGATAATTTAGCAAGTGCCGGAAATTACTGAAATATTTGTTGGTGCAATGCTACACGAGCCATAACATGATTTAATTCCAAAAAACGCTGCAAATGACTGCCTTAGCTTCAAATGCTTTTCAGGAATGTCACCCATTTATGAATCTATACCATCCATAGGCAAAGCAGTAATTGACCAATCCATCGGCAAAATATATCAGTAAATATTATTATATCACTTCATAGCAAAAATATCGTCATTTTTTAGAAAATGCTTACTTCGCCGAACTGATTCCACTTGCAGTCGTACGACGAGAATTCTATTATTGAGTATTATTAATTTTCCGTGCCCGAATTATTCCATCATTTCGTTTGATTAGGCGTAAAACAAGTTAGTGAAAACCAAACCCATTTGGCCATGTTCCTCAGAACTTAATATTCAGACAATTTTTTCACCCATTTCCTCCATTACTACCCAAAGGTTCGTCGTAGGGCCGCCGCCGCGATGGGGATTGCCTCCTCCCTGTTTTTCGACTTTGGAAAAATTGGGGGGAAAAAATCGGAAAAGTTGGGAAATTTTGTGCCATGGAGATAAAAAAATGCTAGTAAAAAAATTGAATTATGAATAAAAATGTAAGAAAACTAAGGGAGAGGGAATACGGAATGGGGAAAGGACCAGGAGGAGGTTCGGATTTCCAACATGCGTTCCCATACTTGGAAATTCTTAGTATTTTGAAAACTGAGTTTCATTTCTCCCTGGAAAGGTTTCAAAAAAGTTTGGTTTCTCCCAATTAAGGGAACAGCCCTGCTTATATAATCCCTAAATGGATTAATCCAAATTTAAAAGTGATAATTTTTCAAAATTCTCAACATTTTGCTGTTTTTCTTCTTGCTGAGAAGATGCAAAAAATGATCGTAAAAAAAAATAATACAAGCTAGAAATTATTCAGTCGTTCCATGTTGAATTTTCCAGCAAGACGAGCGGGTTATTATGCAGGTTGCTCATAAAGTTCAGATCAGTGGTCGCCTAGGCAACGATAGCGAGGAAGGATGTACCATAACTGGAAGAGAATAAAAATATCTCACAGCGCAGGAGATATAGCGGTTTGCTATACATAGAAGTAATTTCGTCTTGACATCAACTTATGCCATCATCATCTGCAAATGCAAGCTTAATCTCATCAATTTACTAACTCATCAATAACTTATATCAATTATTCAAAACATATTATCTCAATTCTATAACCCCCAAATGTTCAACAAATCGGTTCTCGCAGGTTTTTGAAGTTCGCCATAAACGGCCACGAACATCTTGAGGGGATACAAGAATAACCAAAAGGGTATTTGTGGAAAGTGGAGAAGGGGAGCTCTAAAAACAATATTTGACTAGGTAAAGTCGACGAAACGTGCGCTCCATTAATTAACGGTGCATTAGCGGACAAGGCGCTAGGTAGAGCCGAAGAGTGCGTGACCAAGGTCCATTAGTTCTCTTTCCCGACCGCCGAAGAAAAGATGAGGATGGGAGCTATTGGGTGGCGAGGGGTAATACGAAACGGGGTGGAGGGGGCACGATCACCTTTCAGTGAGGAGGTATCTTCTGCTGGACGGTGCAGAGACGTTAATTGGATGAGTGCGCCGCGTTCAGACTCTGCCGACAATATTCCTATCTACCATCGCAGCTCATCCTCACCACAAGTATATTTATCCTATCGAATAGAAGCTTTTGGTTTTTTTTAATGAGGATGACTTGAGAAAAGCAATATGCTATTGGGTTATTATTCAATAATGGAGAAGAGAGAGAGAAAATTATCTTGAATTCCTCAAATTCGGCGTGTACCATCCAAGCGCGTAGAATTAGAATATTAAATAGAAAGAATGCTCCCGTCAATTCAAATAGCCGAAATTCTGAGAGGTGGACAATTTAATTTCCTAATTTTTTTCTATAGCCAAGTATCTATCAGTGCCTCTTCCTTAAATCACCCTCCATTCTCTTAAAAATTACCTATAATACCCTCATCCAATTCCCAAAATATCCACAAATTACCCACACACAATTCTCCGCAATTCTCCAAATCCGGGAAAAAAAATTATCCTCTTCATCTGTTAAAGTATTTTAAATGGGGAAGAAAAACTAATTTAATGATTGAGTATTTATTTATATATATCCCATTCACAATAGGAACGCATTTTACAAGCATATTGAATATTGAGCAGTTTTCCTCACAAATCCAGGCTAATCGTCTTCCTATCATTTCTGCCTTAAAGAGCAGTGACGAAAAACCGATAAAGACGACAGATCTTATTCAATGAACTACCTGGTGGTGACAAGATGGCAGTTGTTGTAGGACAGAATTATTTATTTTGACTATATCAGTTCATATATACGACAATCGACGATTTGAAGTTTGATGATTCTTCTTTTCACATAGAAATATATAGCAAATTATGACCGAGAAGTCGTAAAAAGAGTGGTGCATCACCCACAAAATACCCACATTTGTCCAGAATACCAACAATGTCAGTAAATACCCCATATTTTGGCAACTCTGGAATCCTTCCATTTCCCGACGTTTTGGTGAAAGAGAAGATAGTTACATATTGATGTACTTATGAATGAGTACAGAAAATGCCATTTAATGGGTGTATAGATCACTCAATGCTTACACCTTTACTCCCATATTTAGGTCGGCAAAAATGTATTACTGCTCATAGAATTGAGAATTTTATATAACGGTCTCATTAAAGTTGGTAGATTACCGTACATGAAAATTAATAAGATTTCACGAACATAAAGATACACTCGACTTGAAATTATTTTGATACTACCCATCACAACATAATAAATTATGGATGTTAAACTAGCAGAATACAATACAATAGATCAACTTCGATATTGAACCCTGTTGGACATTGACAACTGAAGTTGAAAACAACGCTTTGAGGTTGCACCCTCACAGGTTATTTCTTATTGATGCAACCATCAGTCTCATGCTAGACAGCTTCACGTTAAGCTACTCTGTTAGAATACAGTTTATTTGATTCTTAAAATAGTGCCTTAATCAACACAGTTCCATATTCCTATCAAGAACCAACAAACCCAATAAAAGACAACTCTTTTTTTGGGGATGAGTCCAATTAAACTTTAGTGTAGTTAGCTTTCAACATGATGTTCCTCTCAATTATTTCCAATTCTTCTACAATAATAAGAGTTTCGAAAATGGACAGAACTACAGATTTTGACATTAACCAATGGATTAAAATGTAGACCAGTTTCCAAGCCCTGAGGGGGAGATATATTATCAAAAAGCTCGGCAAAAGAGACACGTTTAATCTATAGACGCTACTCCTGACAGATGGCTACCAAAATACACACCAATGGACGATCATCCATCTTTATTATTAATTAATGAAAACGGTATGTAAATAATTTCACTTTACTTACCAATGAGCGAGAACGTTTTTTTCTTGCGAACTCTCTATCTTCCCGTTGATGAACGACGAGGCTGCATAAGTTTTTACTTGCAACATCAATGATTTACCGCTAGATCTGTTTTTTTTTTTCATTCAAGTATAGAAGAAGAGATATTTGTAACAGTTATAGCAATAAACACCCAATCACAACCGGAATCCCCTGAAACCTGGTTTTTCGATCAATTTTGACTTCACAAAATCTTGAAAATCAAAATCATAGTGCCAACGTCAGTTCGATCGTAAACTGTTTAATTTAATTGAAACTGTTCCGAGATCCAAATTGAGTCTCTTGGGATGAAATCCAGGAGTGCCTAGCGGTTCGCTTGGATCAAATCGATTGTCTACAATGAGGTGTATTTTCGAGATAAAATTATTGTAGAATGTACTATGCAATTGTTTTGTTATGAAAATTCAGTGAAAATTAATCAAATGTTCAAGTATCACACCGCATTATGCAACATTCTAGGCAGTCCCGCAACCTTGAAATGTATTGCAAGTGAGTAAGCTTAAGTGTTGAAGGAGTTAGACAAATGGGGGAATGTCTGAGAATCTGACAATGGACAATAGGTATAAGGGAGAGTACGAGAAAGCCCCTACCCATACGATACATCGAATATTCCAAACGATGTCCATTTACCACGTAATTATAGAAGTAAACCAGCGGTGTGCATAGATCACACAGTAATTCAATGTTTGAGTCGGTAAGAGGTTTAACCAATCATTAAAAATCTGGAGAATAAGTCGCCTGGTTCTCCCCCTCACAACCCCTCTACTACAAAAATAAAATGAAAATCCGCGGAAGTTCCTCTATCTACCGCATCTCGGAAGAGGCTGAAAGATAAATCATATCTTTTTCCGCGACTAGGCTTCTGGTATTATGTAAAGAATATAGCCTGAAAACTGGGTTAGAACCATTTTTTGACGGAAACTACGGAAATCGAAGCTGGCCAGAACGTCTTTGGCAGGACGAGTCAGGAATTGACCGGACCTGGACGTGGCACGTCCTCTTTTTCAAATTATTGCTATTAACTCCGATTCACAGGTACGAAGTTGGCTTTTTGTCCTGTACGATTAAATTTACTAGCAATCTATGGCATTGCAACTCTTCGATCGGACGAATCGAGTGTTGGGAATTAGTATAATGCACAGGATTCAATCTACTACCGCCGAATCGAATCAATCGAAGTACACTATAACAACTTCATGATACTAAACGTGTTAACAATTATCTCAACACATTCACCTAGAAACAATGCTATTCCTAGAACTTCATGAAAACCTTTGGTGAAATGTCATGTATTATAATTAGCAGATGATAAAACAAACATGCCAATAATTATTATCAGGTTTACGGCAGCGCAGGTTTCAATAAAAAAACGACATAATTGACAAAATAAAACGTTCTGTTTTCATGAGAAAACTTCATTTTCTAACTGAGCGTCAATTGCTGATGATGAAGACAAAAAAATATTTCAGTCATGCAACTTGAACCAAGGGCAAATTTTCAAAAATTTTTGAAGCGAAAAGCGTTGACCATTATTCCAACGAGTATAGGTAACAATGACTTTATAGCATTATAAAAATCCATTAAATTCCAAAAAGATATTAGATTTTTCTCAATTCCAATAGTACGTTATTGAATAACAAACCAACGAGTTAGTGGCGAGCGAATTGGGAATTATGATATTGGACGTCATAACGAAATATTCGAATCGGCCTTTCATTTAGAAACTCTCTCTTCCTTCTTCAGTAACATTTCAAAACTTAACTTAAGAACGGGAGAAAGTTGTTGAAGAGAATATGCACGTCTTGTTGGGCGCTCTTGAACTTTAACTCGGCTGCGAGCCGCGCCTGCGCAGCTGGGGGCCATTTCCTTCCTCTTCAAGGACTAACGGAATTCATTTACCGGGCCTTTCGGCAGAAACGATAAATATCAGGTTCGTCTGTTGAGTAATCCCCGAACTGTGTTATGCCCAACTCGAGAACAGAAGAATTTCGATTGCTTCAGCCTGAGTGACCTCATCAGTCGTATAATGACAGCATAGTTTGCACAAATGAAATAAAGAATCGCCGTAATAGTGTTACGTTGTAATACGGATCGATACGTGCACGAAAGGCAGCGAAGATGTTCTCTTCAGTGAGCCTTAGAACATGTTTAAGTAATAATTGACAAACGTACGATTTTATTTGTATTGTTGGTACTCCAACGATGAATGGATTTTTCTGGCAACGAAATAATCAGGCAGAGAATGTAATGGCATTTATTTATGAGTATGATTTTTTATTATATAAAAATAAACTAGAAGGTAAGTTTCTCTCGTACCCCGAATGGTCACAATCTTATCAACATATATAGTATGCTCTTGGCTGTAGTCAGGTGCTTGAAGTTGGGGAAATCACTGTTCTAGAAGGCTCCAGAATTCGACATGTGCTAAGCTCGCAAAAAAATAATTTCAGCGCTATTCAAGTTACTTACCCGAGCGTTTTGTTCCACTTCTATAATCCTGTCAAAAACAAACAATTGCAGTTTTGAATTGAAAGGTGATACAATTAGCGACTCGTTCTCCTTCATTTTCATGTATACCAAGCACTTTTGCTACTTCAGGCATAGTCAAGGCGATATAGTTCCATTTTGTACCTATCTATTTCCACAGAGAAACATGAAAAATCATGGAATACGAGTCGCTAATTCCTCTTTCAACGCACTACTGTAATTAGTAATGGGTCGAATAAATATTGTCGATGCCATGATCGCAATTTGATTTTATACATCCCGGGTATAAATAAAAACTGAACAGCTTTCGCCGTAAGGAAATCCGCGTTCTATAGTAAATCACTAAAGTATAGTGATGACGAACTGAGAATCGTCAGTGATTATAGTTAGCGTGTTCAAACTGGAACAGTAGAGTGGTCGCTGTAAAGTTACAGCTAGGCCGGAATTTCCACCTGCCCACTATATCGTCCGGCAAGGATGCTCTTTGGGCGAGCCAGTTACGCAATATGAACATGGGCCGATGGGCTGCTCGTTCTTCTGATGCCAGAGTAACTCCATAAACGGGGGCTTAAGGACACGAGGAGGGAAGACCTTCTTTTTTCCCTCTGGAAGACCAGTCCTTTCGATCTGGGTGCGACCACTTTCACCATCAGGAGCGATTTCTTGTTCCACCCAAGGAATTCCTTCACATTTCATAACAGATTGAGTGTTATTAGCGATTACCCACGCTAGCTCTGCGACCTTACAAAAGGAGAATCATCTCGTCAAAAACTTTGTTCTTCCCTCGAACGCGTGATAGCGCAGTATTTTTCACTTTACAATTTTCTTACGCTTCATCGAACAAGGAAAAGTAGCCGTTCTGATGCGTTAAAAAATACTCCTGGGAGAGTAGCCTATTTTACCATTTATTATTTAATTAAATAAACAATACTACATCTTCCAACGCTGTGCAATGAACATTACTGATTAGGAAATTACTGAATTAATTGATTGAGGGAAAAGAAGTTCTAGGGGGCCAAAAATGATCCCGGCTTCCAATTCCATGGACGCAAGCACTTGCGCGTACAAATGTGAATTGGGCATTTCATTTTTTTTCACGTGCACGAATAAGGTAACGGCAGGTTTTGTTTGCCACCCCCTGCATCCCCTTATTCATCTTCTTTTTTGCTTCTGTAAATAAACGAGCCACTTCAGTTTTTAGAATATTAGCTGGCTATTCGTTGCATAAGGTAATCGAATCCTTGATGTTTTTTCAATTAGTTCAATATCGGAGATAAAATGCATTTCTTGTTGGTCATTGGAGCGCTCACTTTGTGTGAAAGGTGGCAGTCACGTAACACCATAGCTTTATGTTTTTTCTGAAAAACGACACTCAAAGAGCTTGAGACCTCTCTGAAACAAAATGTATCTCTGGTATACTATCCAGTAATGGGTCCGTGAGTTACGCAATCAAAAAGAGAATTTGTCTCCGAATGAAATAGCGATACGCCTGAAAAAATATGACACCGTTTATATCATTGCCGGCGCTGAGTGGACTCAAACAATCAATTTTTTTCGAGACTTGGTCCATTTCAAGACTGTACTTGAGGTACAATTATTCCATTGGTATCAATAACACACCATCGAATGAAGCTTTATAATGTTTGCTATAATACTATAATGTATAATATATAAAATATAAATATTTTATATAATATAAAATAATGTATAATGTTTATGTTATCGCATTCTTTCTTAGGTTGACGTGTGAGGAGGGAAAAATCGGACGAGTTTGTTGTCCGAATATTGACACTTAGGTTTATAATATCAGCGAGCGCAAAATAGCTGGGTAGGCCTTTTCAATGCGTTACCGCAGTTCGCGGCCAGAGCCTCATATCGCAAATACGTAAAATACATAAATAGGTAAAATTCATAAATATGTAGCAACTTGGACCACCCACAGCCTCGACCACAATCCCTATCTCGTTTGCCCCTGTCTCATCACAGCTGGTCCACGTCGATGACATAAATATCAGATTCAATTAACAATCAGATGAAATTTCATACGGAATGTTCGATGAGATTTTTGATCCACACCATGTAAATTCTGACCCACAACTTCTACGAGTAACGAAACTAAAATGCTCTCAAGTCAACGTTTTTACCTACTATTATAAAACGTTAATGTACTCAATATGCTCCAAGTTTTATGATGCAAAAAATAATGCTTCATGTGTGGCTGGATATCTTAAATATTGCGCTAACAAATTAACTTACTGGACACCCTTTCAAGATATTGAGCGTTGGATTATTTTTTGCGACCAGCGAAAATAAAAGTAGAAATAATTTAGTCTCTTATATGTTAAGGTTTTTTCAGGGTGGGCGAGTACTCGAAAACGCCGAATTCCCAAACTACGCGTTAATACTTTGAAAGAAATTGTTTGAGAAGAAATGATTTTGCGCACAGTTACCATGTTTGATCCCCTTCTTCTTAGATCCAAATTGACGCAAAGGCTATGAAGAATGTTAAGCCACTATTATATTAATGTACAGCGTTTTTAAAATGCATCCACAGTCGATACATCTATTTATAGGCCAACAACTCTTTACACTCGACGCATAAACGCCAGTATAAATGTTGATCTTTCTAGATTTTCTAACGATAAATATTCTTCCCCTGTGAAAAAATTCTTTAGTTTTTGATTCTGCTCCTGGAGTT
Organism: Tupiocoris notatus; assembly: GCA_037159825.1. Lineage (NCBI taxonomy): Eukaryota > Metazoa > Arthropoda > Insecta > Hemiptera > Miridae > Tupiocoris > Tupiocoris notatus. The sequence goes on from JASJUZ010000283.1 coordinate 378,672, forward strand.
CAAAGAAGGTGTGGACATCACTACTTATTAAACCGTTCAGTCCGAGCTACGGCCTGTTTGCGCATTGGGTGTAGGAAAAGGCCGCAATTCGTCCTTGATCTTTTTTCTTCAGCTCCTTGTACGGTGGAGGCTGTGGTTTGTTGGTTTCAATCGATTACGAACGTTTGTAAAACAAGTTCGTTCAAGACACAAGATCAACCATGAGCTCTTTGAAAGTTATTGCACATTATCTATGCATTTCAATGCAGAAGAGGTCAAAAGCAACAATTCATCGATCGATGTACCCTAGACAATCAATTTTCCTGTCCACAAAATTGATTGTATCATTTGCGATAGTGACACAATTATTTTAAACACATTCTATACAGATCATATAGAAATAAATGTGTGCTATTATATACCTACCTTTGGGGTTACTAATACACCTATGATGTCTTAGATATAAAGCCTTTGGCATTTTAACTTATACTAGGAAAAAGATTTTTCGCTGACGATTATCTTCCATAATGGTTCTCTACGAAATTTGATGTTTCACATTTAAAAACATGTAGAATCAGAATATTCAATAAGAAAATTTCTGTCCCTCCGCCATTTACACCTTTCTGAGGAAACTATTATATCTATATTTTTGAAATGTTCACCACAAATCATTCTTGGTCTGGCAATGCTCAATAGTTGACCGAAATTGCCACCTGAATCTGAAGGGTATTTTCGGGGGTTTTGAGAGGGGGGATTAGTATTTTCCGATGTTTTTGAAATGTAGATGCTTCAAAAGAGTTTCGATTTATCAGCAGCTTTACCATTTACGTAGCAGCTTTAGTGCTGAGTTTTCGAGATTTTGATTAATTTGGCATGAACTCGATACTTATTAGGGCTTGAAAAATCGTTCTGTACTCGTTGGTATGTTTATCAAGCACTCTCTCCAACTGTATCCTCATGCGATAAATTCGACTTTAAATTGAGTTCTTAAGTTAAATAAAAATTATTAAAATTATGACATTTGCTAAGGAGTTTTCCCTTATAGTTACCGATCAGTGTTTGGTGGAAACGTGCACAAAAGTTGGGGATAGTTACTGTTAAAAGTGTTTGATATTGCAGCAAAGAAATTTCGATCTCCCAAATAATTGAAAAATTGAAGTTATGGAATTTCGTTTTTGTAAGGGGTTCATCATCACAAAATCTCTTCTTCCTTGTTGCGTGAAATGATCGTCTGCTAATTGTCGCAGAACAGGAGCTCTTTGGTTGTTTTAGAACATTAGACGGTCAGGGCATTAAACTATCACCTGTGGACCATTCCGTTCGAAGTTGTAATTAACCCACAAAGAACTGAGAGCTATTATATTGAAATTATATAACCCAACCATTTAAAAGCAAGCGACATTACGGATAGTGAAAACTCGGATACATTCAACCCGGAATCATTCGCAATATTCAAGATTTGGTTTCGTCTGACGCACGCCAGCCTGGCGCACCCGAAACGTTGTCATCATCGACCCACGATCGAAGCCCACGCTTTAGTCCACGTCCAAAAACACAATGGCCACCTCTTTTTGATAGTATCGGAAGGTCTCTTTGAAATGTATGCAAATTACATCAGTTTACGAGAGGAAATCATTCATACTAAAAAAAATATTTCCTATGCGTTGTCTAGCAAGACAGGTGAGAGCTGAGAATCATCAATAGATAAGTACCCGTGGAAAGAAAACATGAAAAATAAATAAAAACGGCTCAAGGCTAGTTTTTATTCTTTCTCCAAACTTCGTCGACCTAGAAATAGTAGCGGTTACGAAAACAGGCAGACCTGAAAGAAAACCGTACCCATTCAAGGGATCCTCAGGGATTCAAGGGGGCGGTCAACGTTGCCACCTTTTGGCGATTTGGAGCTGAACCATCATGGCCGCCATAATCGTTTGGACAAAATGCGGACCTAGCGAACGTACCCGTCTAATTTCATGTCCCCTACAATAGTTGATTTTTCAAATAGGAAGGGAAGACATCGTGGAGATCTGGTCATACAAGCATATTATTTGAACAATGGCCACTGACAGCTTAATAAGTATTTACACAAACACAAGAATGAAGTTATAGAGTGATGGAGGGAGAAAAGAATTCGTTGCCAATGACTGATATTTCTGTATTACACTGCTCCATTTCAGAAAAGAGGAACCGACCTCTGAATAGAATTGCTTTATCGTGGTTCAATACTTTACTTTTGGTGAATAATTCGAAAATATTCGAATCCCTATAGCTCCACGTCGCCCTGAGGATGCCCGAATGGGCGAAAGTGCTCGGCCAGCTAATAAAAAATTGGAGAATGAGTCACCTGGTTTTTTTCCACCTCACAACCCACGGACATCAAGAAATGCGACGAGAAGGAAAAGAGTTCGAAAATCGTTTTCATAGTTTCACTAGAAAGGTGATTGATTTTTTAGTTTTTTAGATTCTACATGCCTTAAAGGTCAAAAATCAAATTTAGAGATGGTAAGAAATTTTAGAGGAGTGATATGACCTTCAGGTGCCTTCTAGTTTTTAACTTCCTCTAAATCCTACCACAAAAGAAGATGTGTTTTTCACGTTGTCAATCTGCCATTAATGTGGCGAAAGTGTGATTTACGCGTTAACTGTCGCGTAAGAACTCTCACTAGAATATTAACACTTGGATATTAAAAGGCCAACATTGTTCGTGAAATTTTTTTCTCTACTCTATAAGGCGAGAATGAAGAGGATGAGGGTCGTTGTCAGCCAATGAGTCCCCAATTCTGAGTCATTGCTGTAGCAGAGCCTCCCTTTTCACTTCACTATTGCTTTCACTGGGCGAGCGGAGTCTTGAAGACGGAGACGGGTAAGGCGCGGCCTTGAACGGAGCCGTGGATTCACTTTTTCTTTTCGTGGGCAGCCGGTTTGGTATATAGCTATGGTCTGCGCGAAGCCCTATCTACATCATTCATCACCCGCTGGCACACGATGGCGTATTATTCTTATATATTCTCTCCTCTTCAACTCCTGTTAGGAGGACCGAGCAATATCCTGCTGACGGTCCCCAGGAATACCATTGTAGCCATTAAAGCCCTTCGTGATCTTATATTGCCTCGGCTAAGAAAGATCGTAATATAATTGCTTAGATTGTCCTCGAAAAAAGAGATGGTCACTGTCGCATACTGGAAAAAGATCCATAACTTCTAAACAGGTAAGGTCGAACTGATGAATGACTAGACCGGTCTTGAAAGAACGAATAGTCATACATCAAATTTATTTTCTCTACGCTGGCGCTTTGTGTCTCGTATTATATATTGAATTATCAATATCGAGAAAGTTTAAACCCTCCAATTACATCCAATACATTTCGCAAACATTTATGCGTAATTCAAGATATAAATACAAAACAGGAGCTAATAAATTACTTTCAACGAGCGTTGTTGAAAACTGTTTCAAATATTGGCTGAAAGAGTTTTTATATTCAATATTTAAAAAATACGTGCATTGAGCGTTAAACATCACTTGGGGCGGGGTTGGATATTCTATTAAAGGGCGATTATTTATTTATTAATCTTCTTTAAATAATTTCTTCAACTGTTTTTAACTGTTGAAAGACAGAAGCTGGTGTCAATTAATAACAATAGAAGTAAAAGAAAAGTAATGCTCCAACTTTTCATCGTCGAAAAATAGTGTTAAACCTGACCTGCTACTTTTTTATCTTCGCTACAGAACCTCAACTTGATGTCAAATTTTCTCCCCAAATTTGGACTCGATTCTCATGATTTTCATCTTAGCGTTTCCAGGCCACGAGTTTCACACATACAAATGACAATCTGAGTGTCTGCGAGCTAACGATAAAATTACTGCAGTCAGTACTGCTCAACACGAGCTTACACTCTCATTTGAGCGACTTTCTTTCCGAGCGGATATTCACGAGATAGGATGCCTCCTGCGACGACGAGAGTTTCCAATCTAATCAAAATCTCTTGAAGCTCGGGTCATCCCGTCCTGTTTGCTTGCGGATCTAGGTTGTACGACTTTTTCGTACTTGGTGAAAACAATGCGCGAAATTTTTCAATACCAAAATCGAAAGGATTTACGATAGATGAGACGTATGAAAAATTTAAAAATATTTATAATCATAGCGATTGACTTATTTGACGTTTCCGACGAGGAAAATCGTCCTCCTAATGAACTGAAATCCACTTAGTGTGCCAAAATTGGTTGTGTTGAAATCCCATAGGTACTTCCAGCAAACAGGTACAGCCGATCATAAAATAAAGCAGGGTACCTAAAGCGCCCCGGGAGAGGACTACTAGAAGAAAGTGAATATTAGTATAAAAATAATCGATTGATTAAAAAAAACTGATTGGAGCATCTTCCTAGTCAGGAGACCTAAAATGAAACGCGCGCAGTATACGAATAACGCGGGTGGTGTTTGACCTAACTATACTTGGCAGATTTAGAGAAATGGAACATTTTTTTCAAGGAACGAGACCCGCAAATAAAAAACGCTCGGACGAATTAACGGAAAATGCGATTAGGATATGTGGAAGTACGGTGTGTGACACGAACGATACAAATCCAGTGTCGTTTCCTAGCCCTAATCTGCCATAACGAAAACTCGAAGACCTTGAGCGTTCAAATATATTCATTTTTGCAATCTGTAGTAATCAAAAGATGAAATAAGCACAGAGATTAGCGAAAAATGGAAGTTGACATGCATTTTCGGATATTGCGCCATCTACTCGCCATAACATTTATTTCAAGACCTTGTCCATTTAAAACTATTACATTATTATGACCGGTAAAAATCATGCTAGAAAAAACTTTGGAGATCTTGAGTGTGTTGCGTGTTCTCCAAAACTCAATAAATCTTGATTTAATATATTTACTTAGAGAACATTTTCTGAATTTGGTTGTTTGGGTACGACGGCTCAAATAAAGTCATCCCCGACCCGAATTTGGGCATCAGATAGGTGTATGGGGTTGAGAGGAAGGGAAACATCCTATGAATTAATTGTAGATGCCAATAGTACTAAAGTGAAAAATTCAATTCAACAACGATCACACGTTGACTTCCTGGGTAGGAAACTGACGATCGTACCTTCCGTATAATACCTTTCTTACCTTGGTAGTAGCATTCATTCAATCATACAAGACGGTACTGTCATATAGAAGCATCGAATGATGTCGAGGAGGTGGATTGTTTCCTTTTTCGCTGGCAGTATGTTTTGTGGGAGCAACAAGGCGGATGATTTCTAAAGAAACAAAGTGACGTGGATGTTTCAGAAGTAGTTGAAGAATGCTGTTACAGGAAAATATTACGGCATAACTGATCACCTGGTATGTGTGTCGTTACAAGTTACCAAACACGTTTCTATCTACGTGAATAGCCCTACACGTACTGAAAGCGTTCAACTATCAAAGGAGATGATTAGTATTCGAGACAGAGGTGATACGATGTCACTTGCGTACGAATGAGCTGAAAATCGATGCTACAGAGCTCAAGATCGAAAAACGCTGGCTGAACATAGCACTCTGAATTCGTTTAGCCTGTTGAACGACAATATCCAAAAGAAATAGGGAACCCAAATTAATTATAAGTAATTTTGCTTCAGATGTACGGTACCTTGAAATTTATCAGTTATATTAGCAATAGAGAGTTATCATTGCTATGAGTTAACAGACCTTCACAAATACCCAATTTTTATTGAATGTTCAAAGTCGCTTAATTCGAAGTCTATCTAGTAAGAGTAAGTGCAGAGCAGCTCTAATAGCGTTCTTAATCTTGTCTCTTTCTCGTAAGCTACAATAGCTTGCTAACCGTTAAAACTATCGACTCCGTTATGATTCAGTTCGATTTGGAGTTCAAATTTTTATCGAAATAAACATAAAATACACCTGTGACTAGCGGAAATATATGTCTCCCCTTGAAAATACTCATCCCAATAAAACCCATACTCACCTCAATAAAATTGAGGAAGCGATCTGGCTTCAGAGTTCGGGCGCTCACAAAAATGATGGTTGGCAAAGGTTCATGTATAATATACCATAGTTCAGGATAATATAGCTAAAGGCGGACGGACAGAGTTAATTTATTTATATATATAAAATTATGGCCATACTGGAGACCACGCAGGTTCGACTCCCTCTGATACTAAATCTCTCGATGCTCACCCTTACATTTAGTTCTCTCGTCTGGTGATGATAGATGCATAAAAATCTCGAAGTCCGGCTGACGTTTCATTCCGATCGATTGAACTTCATACCAATAAGTACCAAGTATTTCCCCTTTATGATAGTAATTTCGCAGCACACAATCAACGGCTATCAAGGATACAATTTAATATGTACCCTTCGGTATTCCCATAAATTTTGAGAAAAACATCAAGTTGAACCGATGGTATGAGTGGGGATTAGCCAATCCCATTATTTATTTATTTTACGTACGGGCAAATGCCCAATTTTTTATATTTTAATATTATTCTGAAAAGAACCCAAACGAAGAAATCGAATTAATATTACTTCGATGAGAACATGATTACTTTGGCCTGGGAATAAAACTAAGTTCAGCCACGAGTTTCATTTTGACAAGGACTGATATATACCGCATGGAGGTATCACGTTAGAAGGTGAGGCAGTCGACAGTTGCAATCCAGAATGAATTGCCAAACCACTCTTGCCTCTCAAAAAAGAAGGTATTTTCGAACAATTTTGAAAATAAGAGGATCTGGCTGATTCTGATGGCGAACGTTAACCTTGAACTTTCGATGCTGTACGTTTGCTGGAGTTCGAACGTGGGAACATAAACGAACTCTCGGGCGTCCTTGGACCAGTCAACATCACTACAAACAGATTTCCGCTTTATAAGTCCAAGCTTTTCAAGGTTTTTTATTAATGCCTGAGCTACCAATATGGTACTCGATTCTATCGCAATTGGGCGACTGTACCCAGTGATCAGTTTCATTCCAACCGAAGTATGTTGGACTCAATTAACGCATCACCAACATATTCGCTGTAGTAAGGATGAAGTCTCAAGGTACCTATGTAAGTCTTAAATCATGATAAAAACTAAGAACCAGGTGTTTGTGTCCCCCTGAGCTTGTTTAGGTCGTAGTTCTGCTTCTTAGCCCGAGTGTTTTTGTTTTTGTTTCTATTTATTATAAAAATTATATTTTTTTTTCAAATTGATTATGATATTTGTGAATGTTTTGGGTATTTTTCATGTGTTTTGATCGAGTATGGAGAGATGTCACTGGTTATTCGTTAAAATGTGTTAGCTGTTGATATGTAATATTTTGTCGTAATTGTGTAAAGGGATTTCTCCCGTGAACTGTTCAAATAAATAAATAAATAGAACGCATCGTTACCGAAGTATCCTACATCCTCATGAACATATCCATATTCAAAGTTAACTTGAAACGAAAACCGCCGAAACCCGCCGGTTAGCACCTTTCCCATTATTCGATACCATCAGTTTGAAGACGATTTTATCTGCGCAAGTTATACACTTTTTATTTTTAAAAGAAAAGTATAGTTTTTTCTTGAGAAAAGCATAGTAGCAGTGTGGCGAAGATCGCATTTTTTAGGATATTTCTAGGGGGTGCCAGGGGGAGAAAAACCAGGCGACTCGTTCGCCGATTCTTTATTCGCTGGCCGAGCACTTTCGCCCGTTCCGGTCTCCTCAGGGTGACATGGAGCCATATAGGGTCCACAGCCGAACGTGCAAAAGTGCTCGATCAGCAAATAAAGAATCAGACAATGAGTCGCCTGGTTTTCTCTCCCTTACACCCCCTAGAAATATCCGACAAAATGCGATCTTCGACATACTGCTACTATACTTTGAGAAAAAAAAAATTTATATATATAAATAGTGCTGAGTGTAACTAGAATACCTACTATAACGTCAGATTTTGCTTTTGGTGTACTCTTGAAGAAAATGGTAAAATACTGTATTAGTTCCTAACAGAGACGGCTTTCGTCAACTTTTGACCGTAGATATACTCACCTATAATTGGTTTGAAATTTCTTTTCCGATTTCTCCATCGTTTCCAATTCGATTTTTTGGATACAATTTGGAAGTAAAACTCTAGTATCCACTTTCCATCATCCTAAAAAAATCTATACTAGGATCGACTTCAAGCGTTATATTGCTGCACTCATCATCAAAGGGCGATTTGCGAAGTGACGGGCGTGGTAATTTCGTAGTTGAATTGGCTTACCTTTCTTTTTACTCGTCGTCCGTTCTATTCCATTTTCAAGATTGGCTAATCGCGACGATTTCGACTTGGGTCGAAAAGATTTGCTTTGCGGTTCGAAGTGTACAAAAGGCAAACGAATAACCCACGAATGTTGCCCCAGTGGATAGGAAGGCCCAATTACGATAGCTGAAGCAAATTTTCTTTCCCGCAAGAGAAAGCATTCCATCGAGTCAACCCGTATGAAACCTAATCATTGATTTGCCATTGAAACCAACAGAGAAATTGACGGATAGAGCTACCTGGGGTTCATCGGATCAGTCATCTTCCGACAGAACAGGAAAAGAGAGATTGCCATGCAGTTCACCTTGATGGTCGCCACAGATTGCGATTGTTCGATGCGCACGTTCTCTCAACCTTCGAACGAAAAGACAGAAGGGTGATTTTGCAAGTAAGAGGAATTCGAATTAGCCATCCGACTTACTTTGCATATACAGATAAAGCGATCCGACTCTTCATGAATCTTGGGGGAAAATCCATTGACCAATAGCAAAGAAGTTGAGGAGGAAACGGAGGCTATTCCATTGATGAGCGCACAGATCAATCGATGGTCTTCTCTGTCTGTCAGATGAACAATCCGTTACGGTCGAGCGAACTTCATCGGTGGGCCATTGTCTCCTGTACGTAGAAACAATGATACTCTTGCTGAGAACGGAAGTTAGTACCTGGTGTACATTTAGCTGTTGTGTTCCTGATGAGCTGTATCTTGGTACATAGCTTACACTGTTCTCGCACGATACCCTCCGCACAATCAGCCCTACTGTCCAACCATATCAATAGACCTTTGATTGAAGGCGGAATGTTTCTCAGGGAAAATACCGTATCCAAGGACGGCGGTATATCGCAACTTTCAACAAGTATACACAGACTTTTCGTGAGCGTCAGGAAAACGCTCGCGAAGCACTCCGCGTTTCAACTCGACTTCAACGTGCAATTGGATAGATTTTTACTTTCATGTTTACGTATTGAATGGAAGGATTGCGGTCAACCTTATAGTATAATTCGGAACGGAGGTGACATTTTTTTTTTTCGTTTGTCTGATTATCTACCCAGACAGACACACTTGCTGAACATGAGTCTGTCGAGGTCAGATTATTTATTTTTAATTTTTTAATCATCACGAACCAATTCACGCCAATGCACCAAGTCACGGTAAGTAGAAGGCGCTCAATTTTTTTATTGTTAGGGCCACAACGAAATTTTTGTGTTTGAGTAATTTTTTCTTTTTCCTGGGCCGTACTTTTTTTTAAATTTTAATTTGTACTCAATATATTTGGAATATTAAGGTCTTTAAATTTTTGCCATTGCGAGTTAATGATGCTTGCTTCTTTTTATCGACACTCTACTTCCGCTTACTCACCAATTTCGCACGTTTTTAATTCTTGGATCTTCTGGCTAGAAAAATGAACCGATTTCCATATGAACTATCGTTAGTCAAACAAAATTTGAGAGAAGAGATTGCCTATTTTCGTTGGATTCGAGCTGAGCGACAAATAGAATTCTTCTACCATACTATAATCAACATCTATCACGTAGTGGATACTTGAGTCTCCCGAGACCGCCGATATTAAGTTATTATTCACTTTCAGGACAAAAGAATCTCTATCGCTTCAGAACAACGATTTCCATTGAGTTGCCCTTCGCCTCCTCCCCACAAAGTGCAACCTCATATTTCATTGAAGTGATGAATAAAAGATTGAAGATGGTATAGGGGTAAAAAGAAGTTTTCGTTCATAGTTTAATAACGATACATTTTACATTTAAAACTATAACCCCATGAACTGATTTTCGTACGCATCCTATCTTGTGAGTACACTATGAGTAAAAGTTACATTTTTATGTATTTGAGTTGCGAAAAATGTTAATTTTAACTATTTTTTTTCATATTACTATTACTCTCCCAATCATACGTAAGGTATACGCACAAATGTACATAGTATTTACCCACCAAGTCTTCAAAAATCTTTTTCACCAACGTCTAATTTTGAGTTTGAGTTTTAAAATATAAATATTCTATACCGATTACAATGGTATAATCTTGAATATTAAACTATAAGATCGTTAAGAATAATTTTCGATTGAAGTCGCTTGAGTGCATTGTTCGTTAGACAATTTATTCCCGATTCAATTATTGATCGGCTGAAAACTCGTTGAACGCAATTCGAATCCTTGATTTTCATTTCATTCACACATGCTCAACGGATTCAATAGCACGATTACTGACAGTCGTGCGACGGAGCGTTTCTATTGTAGAGCGTGATTGTTCTAGGAGTGGACCACACACCATGCGGTATAATCAGCGACCAAGTAAGTACCTTTGTACTAGATCAAAGGCTTTTCTGTCGGTCCACTTGTTCCGCTCTGATTTAATAATTCATTTTGATTGTTTCTACTGTAGTAGAATAAAGGCAATCTCCTGAGGATATCAAGGGCTCGGTTGCATAGATGAATTGTACGCAATTTCAACGAATAGTAGGAATCAATTAGGAACAAATAGTAGGAAGAATAAATTATCAGCTTTTTTTTTTAATTTTGAGGAGGGGCTAGTGGTTCAAATAATTAACTATTGTTATATACCAAAATAAAAAAAAATAACCGCTACCTCCTTCCTCAAATTTGGATCTTTTACTTTTCAAAGCAAGTACTCGTAGACAATATTTAACAAAAAACTAGCCTCGCGGAATTATTGTGGTTATTTTTTCAGTTACTTCTGTCAGAGGGGGAACTCATATTGTCGTTGTTTTCGTTACGAATACTATAATTCCCAATCGACAATAATTAACGAAAGGATAAGGACACCAAAAACATCGATCGATAATATGATGCATTTTTTATTGATCAAAACTTGATTACTATCGTCTCATCAATCATCAAGTTGTGACTGATCGCTATTTCGCATTTTATAAAGTTCATTTGTTCATTATCAATAGATACAAACGTTTTAACGCTTTAAGTGTCGTCGAACCCGACGACGCTAATTCGTCGTGTAACCTTACAGCTTTCGTTCTTACGCCAGAATAAATTGACACTTATTGCGTTGTCGGAGAAGACGATGCACTCACGTGTTTCTTATTAATGCTTTTTGGGCAGAGTATAATTACAGTTGAGCGTACGTTGTGCTCAAGTGTGCCACTAAGGATACGCTCAGCCGATCTCTGATTACTTTCACACGAACGAGAGGGAAACTAGATTTCAGCTGCGACGGCTCTCCTCGCATCTCATTCCTATACGAACATGAATACAACGTATTACCTCGAATAAAGGGTAGTAACATTTGAAAATACGAAGTAATTACCGCGATCTGCTACCGACAACTTAAAATAAAGGAGTTAATAGTTGGTTATGACACGAATCGAATGCGTTCATGGAAAATTCACTAAGAAAAGGTCGGTGTCTTCTTCTTTTTCTGCCATCATATTATTATTCTTGGTTGCATTTAAGACAATGTACCGGGCATTCTGAATTACCTCTTAACGTAAATTTAAATATCATCGTCGGCGTTTCTTTTCCTTATTAGCTCGTTGAGTTCAAACGACGAAATTCGAGTTCGGGGCGTGAAAGTTCTCATCAATGTATTTAGTCATTCTGCAATCACTAGGAAACGGCAGATTTACGACTTGTAACGTTTCTAGTTTGTGCAATCGTCATTTTTCGTCGATGAGGAGCTGCTGATGGGTTGATACACTGTTCATAGTGCCATGTCTGTTGATGGGACGAGTAGGTGGCCTTTCCGGGGGCCCTCGGGCCCTGGTAATTCCCTGTTGTCAAGGATGTTCCTCTCTCAGGACCGGACCGTGTGTGTTGTGTAGTTGATTACCGTAGAATCGGCCTACAAGGAACTTTGAGAAAGCACAGAAAACCTGTTATATCACCGTTCTCCGTTCGGCAGCTATGAGGTTCGCTCATTTCCTTGAGCCGTGAGGCTAATGGTGGAATTTTCTGTCAAGGCCATCGCTGAGCAGTCATCATCGGTATACCCTAATTTTTTCGAAATCGACAGGTTATTTTGAGGACCCTCAGACAATAATCTCGTTCGTGTTGACGATCGACCTGTCTGCCATTGGGAATTAGGCATAATGGAACCGAAACTCAAAAATGGGTAGTGGTTTATTGAATAGGAATTCACAACGAATGCCTATCGCTTCAACAAGGACGCCAAAAAGAAAAATTAGATTAAAATAAATAGATTGAATGGAGGAACCTACTTTTATAAATAGGAATTCCAAAATGATTGACGCAACCTCCCGTGCAACGTCTGATAATTAATTAATTATTTCTTCGTCGGTCTCCTACTCGAAACTATATTGCAAGATCGTGTCCTCAGTGGTTTGTTGGACGTTAATAAATAACTTTTTGCTTATTTTACCGGTCAGGAAAACTCAACACTCTCCAACAAGGAGATCATTATTTCGGTCACATTTTTTTGCGAATACTGGTTTTTATGTTTAACATCTTGTATTTTGACTGCCCGTATATCTAAGTCGGTCCGCAGATGGATTTTAAGAAAAATTTTGTACAGGTGGCCGATTGCTACTAATTAGAAAACGACGAAATTCATCGTAACTCCTACAAAATCAATCAAATTCAACAAAAAATTCTGGTAATCTTCACTGGTTGGATGTATGATATGTTCGAAATCTAAATAAAACATGTGGATCAATAACAGGATGTAGTTTTGTCATGAAGAACTGCCAGTGACAATATAATAATATAATTGTATGTAAATAATGAAAATAATATTCTTGAAGAGAGGCGCAAAATCTGCAGCGAATCGGTTCAGTGCAGCAGAGCGTCACAGTGGAGATGATGTCAGCACTGCACTTAAAGTTATAGCGTGACATTGATAATGAGCATGAAAGAATATTTCTCATGATGAGAAACCGTATGCTGTGCTGGTAGAAAGCGCTGCTAAGTTCGCTCACGATGTCTAGACTGTTTGGATTAATTGGAACACAACTGATGCCGGCGTTTCTCACGGGTGAAAACATTGTGAGAAGAAAAACGAGCCTTAGTATGAGTCCACGAAGCCTACGTTCAGATCGGTTTCCAATGTTTCTCGTTCACATTCACAGTTGGCATTTGCATAAAATTAGACAATTACCGCAAGTTCTTTTAACGTTCATTACTATTTCAGTTCGAGAATCCGTTAGGTACTGTATCGAGTTTGTTGACAAGGGTTCATCGAGTTTGACGGAAAATATTATATAATAATATTATATATTAGTTTAATTTCCCATGAAAGTCGCACACTATCAAAAGTAAGCTGGGTAATTTATTTCAAATGCTAGAGAAAATCGAAGTGGCCCGAAAGAATTGGTTTTGGAATCAGATAAATATTTCATTCATTCAGCATTTCATAAATAAAACAGAAAAATAATTTGTTTCGTGCTCGAGAGGCTTCATTTGAACGTGATACGGGGGTGAGATATTTTTCTATCGTAACATATTCAGAAACAGTTTTTAAACGAAAGCGTCATAATTAGACCCATATCTCCGTGAAAAACAAATAACAACTAATTTAAATATTCATAATACGTTATTGAATTCGGGCTAGCACACAGACTGGCTGCACACGGCTATAAAACCAGGCCAACTTTTTCATTAACTTATGAGCTCAACTTTTTTATAGGCACAATACGATGAATAATCGCGTTTATCTGGAATTTTTGTTGAAGTTCTACTCCAGCTCTCGTCACCAAGCATAATGTTCTCGAGAAACATAATATGTCGATCATATTATGATCGACGTTCATTAATTTGATATGTTAAAAAATAAATTCATCAAGTACTGTCTGTTCTATGAAAAACTACTGTGTCTAATTCTGTTTACTCGAGCTGAAAAAATACTTTGACAAAAATTTTTAGGTTAGGCCGAAATAATTTACTTAATAAGTAGAAGGATTCATAGGACACCCTGATATAACATCATATCAATAATAAGGAAAACTTTCGTAAATGTTCAAGCTCCTTTTCGCTTCTATTCGTCAAGTTACGGAATAGCATTCTCTCCGAAGTTTTCAGTGCGCTATTTTTGTTCGGATGCGGGCGAAAAAAAATTGTAGGGCTGACTCATCCCACCTGAGAACGTTCTGAACCAGATCCATGAGCACTCTAGCATACCTCGTGGATTAAATTGAACGGGGCCATGACTATGTGATAGAGGAGCGACGAAACACGTATCTTTCTTAGCATTGGGTCCGGAATCAAACGTGGAGCCAATCGATCGATTGACAGACTTCGCTACAGCAGCGAGTGAAGAAAGAAGCGTTCGAACGCTGTCACGCTCGCGGAAGTCTTAACCGCGTGCAGCCCTTTCAACGGAACAACCGCAACGGCGGTAACAACTCTGTTTCTGTACATTTTCGCTCGACGCCACGCCTTTGGTGCCTAGACCTCCGCCGATTCGACTGCACTTGATCGTCAACCTCTTCCTGATTTCATTATCTCGTTTTCGCTTCTACCTCTTTTTATCTACCTGAAGTTGTGATTGAGGAAGCTGTAGCTAGACTTTGGACGTGCCACCGCACTTTTTCCACTGCGATTAACTACCGCCGATATCCGTAAAGAAATATTCCCAATCCGGCGCTTCCTAGCTCGCAGAAAAGGAGAAGCGTACATAATATCAATTGAGTTTCGAAAAAAAATCACGTACCTACACATTTTCAACAGTTACCATAAGCAATCATTTATATTCTGGAGTTGATAGAGAACAGCTAGGCAAATAAGTATATTTTGGGCTGGCCGAGCGCTTTCACCCCTTCTGACACCCTCAGGGCGATCTAAATTAATAGAAGATACAGGTATAATAACAATAACAATAGTAGTCCATATACCTAGTACAAACACACAAAAACTAATCACGTACTTAATAGCTATCATAGCTAAATTATCTAAATTTATCATAATTATTTATTAAACTTATTATTATTATAATTAATTATTATTATTATTATTATTATTAATTTATTATAATTATTTATTAAATTTATCATAGCTGTACGATGTACTAATTTGAGATTGAGTTTAGAGATTTAAAAAGAGTACATGAAAATAGTGATTTACATTCAAACAATTATAAAATAAATTTGGCGAATCAGTCGCCTCGCAGGAAATGCGACAACCATGAGAAGTTTAACATACACAATGTATTTTCGATTTTCTTATGATTACAGAACATTATTTAACACCTATTTTGGTTTGATACAATAATAAACCATTGTTGCTGTCAAAGAAAGAAATCTCCAACTCTGCCTCGAAATTTCAAGTTTTACGTTTTAGGACATGTACAATCTGAATACGAATAAGAAAAATGCTCTCCTGAGGAAATTTGAAGAGTAACTACATGCGTGTAATTTTCACCGAAAATCATCTTTGGGCCCGCAGTCTCAGCTCTTTAGCCAGATCGATTGTTCCCTCAATTTGAAGGGTTACGTTTTTTTGGAATTTTAAGAGGGGAAACCCCATAAATCATCACAATGTTTTTGAAACCAATCAGTATCGATTTCAATTGATCTTTGAATCGAATAAGACCATATGGGTTAAATAGATTTGGTGGTTCTTGAACTATGGTAGCTTTTGAGAGTTGGTAACTTTCCAGAATTTGAGACATTTGGTGTCCTTGTAAAAATCGAAAATTTATCAAGCTACAAAATCATCTCATCATCTTATTCTCATTAAAAGGCCCATCTAACTTCTCTTCTGCTATATTGCAAAAAATTAGTTCGACTTGAAATTAAGTCGTTTTGGAAAAATAGATATAATTGAACTTAAGATTTTTGTTGAGGAGTTATCCCTCAGTTAGCATTATGTTGCTAGACGCAAACATTCACCACGGCTGGGTATAAATGTTGATGATCGTCCCAAAACACAACTGAAGCATAGGCCATTGGGAATATTAGACTACTATTATAGAATCGTTAAGAGAGTTTTTAGGTCGATTCGATTCTCCACTTCATTCAGCCACGTTTTCAGCCCAAATTATTTGGTCTAAAGCATTTTTATTAATTCGCTTATTTTTTCGAATGAACGAGAACGAGGAACAATATCTGTTCGTTTCGTAGTCAAATTAAAAGAAATTGTTCTTAATTCGAAAAAAAACTGGCTAGTAACATTTACACTTTGACTCATTCCCGGCCATTTTCCATTTTTCCCAATTTGAATAGTTACAATTCCTTTTTATCCTTCGTTGTTGGGGTTGAGGGGGAGAAAACCACGGCGACCTGTTCTCCTGTTTTTTATTGTTGGCCTGCCAAGCACTTTCGCCCATTCGGGCATCATCAGGGCTTCGTAGCACCATTACAAGGTATCCACGACAAATCCACAAAAAAAAAAAAAAAAAAAAAAAAAAAAAACTCCTTTTTAGCTTCACATCAGCTGATCACGAAAAAGACTCACGGTAACACAGGTTGCGAGTAATGGCGGTCTCGTATTCGTGAGACGCTTATAATTGTTTTCAGAAGTCGCACCATTAAAGTTACGTCGAGTTGAATCATTTGAACTTTCCTTAATTACAGGAACTTGTCCCAGGCAAACCGCCTATCCGTTTTTCGGCGAACGCTCCCTTCTATATCAAGATGAAGTATAAGGCGGCTCCTAACATATTATAGGTAACAATAACTACCTACCCTGTTACTTTCCCATCCCCGAATACAATGGAACGCGTAGGCGCTCGGAAGAGAAAATATAGAGGAAGGCACCGTTCAATCAAGGTTATTGTTAGCGAACTATGGTGGTAGAGAGTTCGAGACGTCATCGAAGTTGCACAGCCATGATGTCAAGTTTTAATTAGAATGAGTTGCTTTTTCCTCATGAGCATGTACGAAACAGATGATTGACGATTTCTGGATAAGTTTCACTTTCCGATAGCAAAAAATACATCGGGGGATCAGCTAAGAATTCTTTGAGATGTTCTTGGGAATGAACGGAACAGTAACGATAACTTCAACAAATTTCGTATATTTAACATAGACCTGTGTAAGTCAGGTAGCAATATCCCCACAAGCAAAGCAAATATCCCAGTTTCAAAGACGATGTACTTTTCCTGGACTAGAGGACAATATTTATGAAGTTCAATGTCAAAACTGTAATGAATATTATTACTGTGGAAGTCACAAAAGTCATGGACTACAGCTATATTAACGAGACCACCGTGATCAATGAATAAAAATTTGGAAAAAGTAAATGACCCGAAACAAAAGATTGGAGCTTATCCACCTTATCATTTTTGACCATATTAACAAATATCGAACAAAATTAGTATAATCTTTACACACTTGTTATCTTGTCGAGGACGATTTTTGCAATTAGATTTATAGAGGGGTGGCTTTTGAGGGCTCATTATTCTCTACAGAGATGCAAATTAATTTTGCAACTTTAAAGACCAGCATTAAAATGAGTTTTAATAGTTAAAAAGACAAGTACACCAAACCCTAGAAAAATAAATTTTTCGAAAACTTAAAATTAAACTAAAAAATAAAAGCCTAAAATCAAAATTCGAGGTTTGGTCCACCCGATGGCCCGTTTTGCCCTCACTCCTATTTCCCCCACTCCACTACCAGGTAACTCAATCAATCGTATTCCTCTTCTCATCATTGTTGTGAAGTTTGATGTACCAATATCGATTTTTTTAACTCATCAAATCACACCGGAAATCATAGATTAGCCTTCAGTCAAATTTCGATCCAGATCTCCAACGACATAACGAAATGTTAAATTATGATGTAACAGGAACGTTACTGATGAAATGTTACGTTATACAATGAGTCAGTATTATGTTATAAATGTCTATAAATATTATAACGGTTCGGTTGTATCAAGATGGTCTTTCAGAATTTCTAAAACGTATATAAGAAAATTCAGGCAGTGACATACGGGTCCGATTTAAGTGTCGCTAACGGGCCGATCACGGGATCGGGCCTTCTTTCGCAAATTCACTAATGGGCTTCACTGAAATAGCGTCGAAAAGTCACGCCAGTCTCATCCGTTGATGAAGAAACATAGTTTCCGAGGCGGCCGCCTCAAATTTTCAGCAGACGCTCAAGACGGATACTCATTAGGTGCTGCTAGTCGTTCGATTGCCGCAAGTAATAGTTCGAGGATGAATTTCATCATAGCTCCGGGCTCTTTTGGGCACCTGCGTGTCATTCCTCAAACGAGTTAACTTGTAGAAAACGTGCGTACTTGGGAAACGTTTCGACCTGAATAAAATTATTCAAGCAAGCGCGATGGAAACGGTCTCTTATAAATGTGCGTATTCCTTCCGGTTGCGTAGGTAATACGTTCGATCAGGGTAGCGATTTACAATGTTATACGTATTTCAAGTAGACATTCGAAGACAAAATATTTGGAAATGTTGAATGAAAACTCAAAACTTTTTTCTCTCTGAATTAAGATTTATCAGCGTTATTTCATCAGTTGTAGCTGGTATGCTATAAGAATTACACCAGTTTCGGAGTAAGTCTTACATAGAAGATCATCATCACGATAGACCTGTTTTGTTGAAGTATGAAATTGGTAATAAGTTCTTGAAAACATCGACGAACGTGCAGATCATTCATTATGTTTTCATGTTATGATGATCATTCATGTTAGCAGTTCAAAAAAATCAAAATATAATCAATATGCGTGTAACGAGGAAGCACTATATGTGACCCCCTTCGATAAAAATCTGTCATCATTCTATCGCCATCCCAAACATGTCAAGACCTTAAAAGTTTAAACATACCGACTTTTGCGGCCTGTATAAACCAATATAAAAAATTCACACGAGTGAAATAATGAAAAATCTCATAATATGGAAGGACAATGTGTCAGCCAATTGAAGAACAAGAATCATCTGCTTGCCATAACAAACATTTTAAGACCTCAAACGTTAACAAATAATGACTCCTATAATCTGTCTCAATCGTAACAGAAAAAAACTTTGAACAGTTGCATCTCGGAAATACTGTGCGTTATCCAAAATCCAGAAACGGCTCATTTTGCACATTTACTGCGAGAATATTGTCTGAAAAGTTCATCGAGTTACATTCATTTTTCAGGGAGATACGACGTTTTTTGTCTCCTTTTGACAACATTCACACGGCCAGACAGACACTAGTTCAGAAAGGGATTCTGAGTATACTACTGAGGCGATAGAGAGATGGAAAGGAAAGTCGTTCAGTAATTTGGGAAATGGAAGAAATTATTATTTTTTATATTATCAATCAGACAGGTCAATCAGGAGGGGTCAGGACAATACGAGTAGTAAAATAGTCCATGAAATCTGTAGTTGGTGAGTGAATTGCTGTGACGTTGAGAAATTTTCATTTGGGACAATCTTATTTTTCCTTTTCAGAGTTATTTTATAGACAAATAATTACGTTACATTTATTAAATAACGCTTACGTGTTATCTCAAAGAGATAATAAGTCGTTGAACGAGTTTAAATAAGGACTATTATATACCTAATGAAATAATAATAGTAATGATAATATAGTTGTATGTTGATAAGTATAATATTATCATGTTTGTTGCCTTTATTTATTTTTATTTTATTTATTCGTGAGGAAACGGGACGAGTCCAATTACAAAGAAAGAAAAAAGACAGGCAGTAACGACACATCGATTAAGAAAACGGTGCAAAAAAAGTAAACAAAGAGTGCCCTAAATGAATAAAAGAGCTACAATAATATATTGTTTCAAATTTATTTATTGGTGTCACTGTGAGAATATTGGATTTACTAAATAGTAATATCAATTTTCAACGGTTTTAAACTTGTTTTCACGAGTGATTAAAACTGTTGGTTAATGAATAATTAATCAAAATTAATGAGCTAAAGCAACGGCGATTTCCGCGCTAACGTTGGCAAATAACGAAGGCTCGATCGCCGCTATCAAAGAACAGTTCGGTGAAATTGGCTGCAATTATTCTCGATCGTGAGTACGCAGATAGTGCAGATTGTTTTAGTTACGTTTTTAATCGCGAGACGAGTTTTGCAATGAGTTGGTTTTACAACTCACAGCAACGATCATTCATTACAGTGGACAAGATAAAGATCTGACTAGGTGATGTATAAGCTACCTTGTTGATAAGCATTATTCTAATAAGTAGTTCAACGTATGCAAGAAGGCATAACTTGCAGGATGGGCGAGCAACGATTATCTAGAAAGCCATTTGCAGGCATACCGTGCGCTAGATGGAAATAATTTAGGTGATTGCACCTACCAAATCGTAGCAACATTCTAGGAGAGTGTAAATCAATGTACTTCATTTTTGGAAAAAATATTTTTCTACGAACTTCCGAGGGAATTAAAATCAAAATAGGAAAACTACGAGATAACAACTGATATTCTTGTCCTCCCGTTTCATACTGCGATAAATACCAAGCGGCTCATTCTCCGAGCACTTTTGCCCATTTAACTATCCTCAGGGAGGTATGGAGCCACGGAATGGAACGATGGAGAACTGAAATTATCCATAATTCGAGCTGAAAAGTCGTCTTTCGGCAGTTTCGCGCGAAAATCAGTCGATAGATTTACGAGAACGAGTCGAACAGCTTTCGATGGGAGAGATTTCAGTTTATAAATTCAAATAATGAGAAGAAAGACAAAAATGTGAAATTCAGAACAACAAGAGCACCTTACTTGAACAACTGACCGCAAAAAAAGCAATAGAATTGCGCTCGAAATGAAAAAAAAAAAATGACGTAACATTCTTGCGGATGGTGTCAGTGGAAAAGCCGTGTTTAGCGGGTCGTGCTAAACTAGGTACCTAGGCATCTCGCGCATTGTCGAAGCTCACGGGACCATGAACAGTTCAAGAGTGAACTCGTTTCAACTTCAGCTCGGCGAGGGACTGCCAGCGTCATACAATTAATCAAGCTCAATAAAAGGCACACGTAACCTTATAGGTATCTTTAGCTCGGTAGGCAGCTAGGTAGGTTACCTTTGCACAACAGTAGGGTTACGAGTTCGACTGACGGCGGACGATTTGTTTTTTTTTTCGGTCCGTTGGTTTAGTTCAGTGCCTATATCTTCTCTACCCGATTCGCCCTGCGAAGCGAAATTCCTTAATATTACTTGTTACTCGCAGGAGCCATCAGGCGTGCCATTTACCGTTCGTTGGAACTGAACCAAATCGGCCTCACAAGTCATAATGTAAGCCCAATAATGTGAGCCATATCCACGTTTGAGCCGGCAAATAGAGGGCCAATACATGAGCCGGTCCTAGCCATTAGATCCTACCTATACGAAGACAAAGATGAGTTCTATACGAAGATTTCAAACTACCAAGGCGCTCTTGGTGAAATTGAAAGAGGCCTGTAATTAATTACACTTCTCTCCAGACGGGAAAATCCTATAGGTTTTCCTTCCTGAATTCTCTAATGCTGATAACAAGCACTTCCCGTATACAATATGCTAGGAATTTGTGACAGCGCATTAGAACTGAACAATATTCTGTTTTTCCTGAGAACCCATTTTTTGGTGGGTGGATTTTATTGGACAGGAGGCCAAATAATAATAAGGCCAAACGATGAAAAATGCCAAACTTTTCCAAACGTTTCTATACAATAATTCACTATGTTAATGTTCAATAATAATTGAGTGGAATATTGTTTAAGACCATTTGGTAATAATACCCAACAATGTTAACTAAGCACTCAATTTGTAAAATTGAATTTAACTTGTGGAGTTCCCACATGATCTATTGTAGGGACTGAAACCAAAATCGCCCGTTTTCTTCACTCGGCTACCAGATTTTTATTGAGGAGGAAAAAACACAAATATGTCGAAGATTTTCCAGCGAATGAACCGGCGACTAAAAGACAGCTCTAGAATAAAATTGAAAATGCGAATACCGCCGTGTGATTACAGTGTGATACTTAATACCCTACCGACCTAAAATTCAGCTTATTAGCTTATTCAGCTCAAATTTATTATAATAAATCTAATTCTCAATTCCTCGAAGGTGATCGACAGTCCTATTTTGATAAAATGTGCAGGAATTATGCGGGTTAACCCAGAATAGTACTAGTTATTTCATCATGATTAGATGAGTGGTCAAAGAATGGATAGAGCCCAAAAATTTGACAGGGTGTTTTAATTCAACCGATTTTTGGTTTATTATTCAATAATAAACCATTGTAATCGCCCAAGAAAAAAAAATGTATAACCCCCCTCAAAATTTGATGTTTTACGTTTCAAGGCATGTAGAATCCGAATATCCAATAAAAAAAAATCTGTCCGTCCGCCGTACGCCGTACGCCGTACGCCGTTAGCAGTTTTCCGGCCAAACTGTAAGAGCTAAAAATTTGAAATTTTCACCAAAAATCAATCTCGGTCCTACGACGGCCCAATTCTTGAACCAACTTGCCAGCTCAATTTTAAGGGTATTTTTGGGGGGTTTTGAGGGGGAGAAAATTCATATTTTCCAAGGTTTTTCAGAAAAATGTGTACAGGGTATCAAATTATATAGATTTTTGGACGCTGAATCGAATGAGACCATCGCCGGGTCGATAGCTTTATTGGTTCTCGAGTTATCGCAGCTTTTGTGCCGAATTTGGGAGATTTTCAGAAATTTGACATGAGGGTATAACTCGAGAGTTCTTGGAGCTATAAAAATCGTTCTATACTCATTGGAAAGGTCGTTAAACACTCTCTCCAGCTGTATCGTTAGGCAATAAGTTTAGCTTTTAATTAAGAAATTAAGAAAATAAAAATGATTAAAATTACAATAGTTGCTACGGAGTTTTCCCCTATAGTTACCATCTGTTTTTCGGTGGGAACGTTAAAAAATGTTCGGAATATTTAAAATGACAAATGGATAGTCTTCTTAAATCAATATTGAAGCGAAATAATAATAAACCACTGTACAATCATTTGCAGCGTTTTTACAGAGTTGTGATGATTTTTTGACATTTTTGACCACCGACAAACAGATACTTGTTCTAAAGATGCCTTTGAGTACAGTATTATCAACTAATTAACGTTCTAACTATTATAAAATGTTTGTACGTATTTACATCCGTTCCGAATTTGAACGATGGCAATATTTCCAATCACTGCTTAAACATGGTAGTAAAGTTTATAGGCATTCGTCAAATGCGTCTGCGATGCTGCGTTCAGTATTCTGATTGACAAACCCACGCGGGAATGCTATAACCTAGCCAATCATAATGCAAAACGCATTGACGGAAGCCAGTGAACCATACTTGACAAATCAAAAAATTTATTCTTGGTTGAGTCGTCGCATTTTTCATTGTACTGGGTTGGTGAGGGGGAGAAGAACCAGGCGACATATTCTCCGATTTTTATTTTTTGGCCGAGTACTTTCGCCCCTTCGGGCCCTTGGAACCATAGGTTACCACAGCCTGTGGTAACCTATGGTTCCACATCGCCCTGAGGATGCCCGAAGGGGCGAAAGTACTCGGCCAAAAAATAAAAAATCGTAGAATATGTCGCCTGGTTTTTCTCCCCCTCACCAACCCAATACAACAAAAAATTTATACTAACGGATCTTTCCCACCGAAATTACCCTGTTACATTGACCGATGACATCATCTCGTTATAGATCGTCATTCATGGCTCTGTGTTATTTGCTCGCATAACCGACAGGGATGAAACCTCCAATTAACTCAATTTCGTGTATTGACGAGTATACACATGGACGATAAAATGCGGGCAGTGTGTGCGCAGACGCAAACGAGGGGTAGGTGGAGCCCTGTCTGGCTGTGTCCAGCTTCCACCAGTAGCAGATGATGATTAGAAAGTTTTTTTCCCGTCTGTTCTTCCGCTAGTGGCCGACAGCGGAGCCAGTTAACGCAAGGTGACCTCTTCTAGACTTCATAGCTTCCACCCGACGGACGAGTTCATCAGGAAATCGAACTTCTCTCAGTTCGGATCTGGTCGGACATGAGGTCGCGAAGTTGCCACACCTCCTACCAAATACGCACCAGAATACACGTAACAACACACCGCTTCTCCTGCGTATGAGACGTACGATGAGTGTGTGTGTGTGTGTGTGGATAAACTGGCGAGTGCGTGTGATGTGTCACACGGGAAATCGGCGCAGATTACAACACGGCCGTACTGGACATTCATCTGCGCCCGCTGTGACATCGCACGACAAAATAGGGCAGTTCTCATATCACATCACGCAACATTTTATCAGATAAGGTTCATCAAGCCATACTTAGTTCTATGGACATCTAAGGTGGGTAGCTCAGTTCTAACTTGTCCGTACATCGACCACATAATCGAGGATGGACGGAGCAAAGGGATGGACTGTTAGGTAAATATCCGCGTACAAAGAAGATAAGTTGCATCTTCGTTCAAGTTTCAAACGTGAACAGAATGCGAACATGGCAGGAACCCGCTTGGTAAGTTGAGTAAAAAAATATAAAGGTACTAGGTATATTAAAACGAGAATTATGCTTTGGTACATTGTCATAACTTCTCGTATTTTATGTTGTAGCACGTAGCCCAACACTATCAATACGTCTTTGAGTGGAAACGTTCGCATCTGTTTCGCCTACTGTTTCAAGCCTTATATTATACACCAACTATATTACAAGGCAACATTACCTACTCAAATATATCTATTCGTATTACAAATTGTGGTTCTTCTTCATAAATCATAATTAATTGAACCGGAAGCGTTAGTATTAGTAACCAATGTACAATAATTCGTGTTTTTGGTTTATTATTCAATAATAAACCATTGTAATCGCCCAAGAAAAATTTTTTTATAACCCCCCTCAAAATTTGATGTTTTACGTTTCAAGGCATGTAGAATCCGAATATCCAATAAAAAAAAATTCTGTCTGTCCGCCGTACACCGTCAACACTTTTCCGGCCAAACCATGATAGCTAAATTCTTGAAATTTTCACCAAAAATCAATCTTGGTCCTACGACGGCCCAATTCTTGAACCAACTTGCTAGCTCAATTTTAAGGGTGTTTTTGGGGGGTTTTGAGGGGGAGAAAATTCATATTTTCCAAGGTTTTTCAGAAAAATGTGTACGCGGTATCAAATTCTATAGATTTTTGGACGCTGAATCGAATGAGACCATCGCCAGGTCGATAGCTTTATTGGTTCTCGAGTTATCGCAGCTTTTGTGCCGAATTTGGGAGATTTTCAGAAATTTGACATGAGGGTATAACTCGAGAGTTCTTGGAGCTATAACAATCGTTCTATACTCATTGGAATGGTCGTCAAACACTCTCTCCAGCTGTACCGTTAGGCAAAAAATTTAGCTTTTAATTAGGAAATTAAGAAAAATAAAAATGATTAAAATTACAATAGTTGCTACGGAGTTTTCCCCTATAGTTACCATCTGTTTTTCGGTGGGAACGTTCACAAATGTTCGGTGTTTGGTTATAATGACAAAAATGGATAGTCTTCTTAAATCAATATTGAAGCGAAATAATAATAAACCACTGTACAATCATTTGCAGCGTTTTTCTGTGGTGATTACCGGCGTTAATTATTGCATAGTAAACCAAAATCTATTTAGCGAATTCGATGCGCATGCCAACGCGAGGAAATGACTGTGCAGGGTCAGGGGCTCTCCTCCTTTTCTTACTTCAATCCGGAGCCCTGCCCTTGGAAATGACTTTCCAACAACCTCTCCCCTGCCCATAGCTCCAAAGCAGTACCTCCGTCTTCTCGCCGGGCGAGGTCCTTCTCCAAAGACTAATCCTCCTCCTCCAACATCAAAAGAAAGGACTCTTCTGCTCTCGGCCCGCGACTATCGTAGCTCTCCGGTTCTGTCGCGGTCGCTCAGTCGTGTTCCAGTGCTGCGTTCAGTTTGTGCTTCGCGCTCGAAGTTGAGTTTTCACCGCCAAAACTCGACAGATACATTCGACTGAGTGTGACGAAAACTGGTAAAGAGGATTCGCTTCTCTTAAGGTACGGAAATGATGACTTTTTTTCTAAAAACGCTACGAATAATTACCTATACCTTGCCTATCCTTCAATTACGATTTAGATAGGATATCATCAATCAATGATTAAAGTCAATGCTAACTAATTCGAACAGTTGCATCTATGAACATGCTCAGCAATTGACGGCTGACTCCACGTAATATTTGAAATATGTTTTGCACTTCTCCCAAAACGATGAGAAGTAAATCAAATCAAATTTCTAAACGTTGGAGAAGTTGAACTTTTCCCATCTTAAAACTACGTAATGAAATAATTAATTTCGCTACTGTTTTCCTAAACCGACCAAAGGTAAAACTAAATGACTCAGTGTCAACTGGGAAGAAAACGGAATATTCGAAAGAAAAGAATTACAATTCAATCAACACAGCGATGTTTTTCAAATAACTCTCCCGACTCATAAAAATGTAATAAATTGTAACCATCGTGGGAAACACAGAGACAGGTCAAATATCTGTCACCGAACTGCAGTGAATGAATTAAGCAGTGGCCGAATTTTAAACTGAAACAATTATTTAACGATGTGACAACATTGGCAGTCTATTCAAAAAGATAAATCATCATAGCTGAGATCGGTGCAGACAAAGATGAATCCAGATGAGACGAATGGGGCTCAAATATAAGTAACCAAGCAAATTAAGTGTTACTGAACACGATGGAAATAATGCCTTGGGAAATCAAGTTTTTCTATTTGTTTCTTGAATGGCGGTTTTTATATATTGTTAAGCACTTATTACGCGAATATCCTACTATATGTATATTTTAGAGGAAGGGGATAAATTCGTATCTAAAGTTGAAACCAATCAGTGCCTCAAGGTCCACAAGGTTATCTAATAGATCGCAGTTTTCGAAGGAATCGAACCGAGGTTTCAGAGGACATATTTTACCCAGCCGTTTCAAAGGTTTTTTCGTTGATGAAGATTTGAGATGAGAAAATATTCTAGTTCAATAAAACTAAAATTGCTGAAGATGAATTAAATTTGCAAATTATATCAAACGTATTGTTTTCCCGTTGGCCAATTTATAGTAATTAGGAATGTGATACAATGTCAACAGAAATTTCAGTACTCTAATCCAATATGCCGACTGATTTTATTGAGGGCCTGAAAAAATTAAAACGCGGCATCGATGTTCAAAAAGCCGTATTCAAAAAATAATTTTCCTTTTCGGGTTAGAGCCGGTAGCCGGTTATTTCTGAGTTTGAGGTTTCTGAATTCACCATTTCCCGAGTTCATTCACTCATATTATTTACCATTGATCTTTATTTCGAAACATATGCCGAAATGTTTATACTTAGTTAATCATTCATCAATTGGTTTGATGAATGGTGCCAACGGTTAAATCGCGCAATATAAATTAAATTCGTGTACATAAGGAGCATATTCTATTAAAATGCGTTAAAGACTTCAGCTAAGATTCAGTTCACTACTTTATATCGCCCAATTAATCCCTTCATGTCTAACAGTAAAAATATTTGGAATATAAGTTCACAAATTTGTATAAAAGTAAACTTTTTTACGAAAGTATCCAACTAAACGACACCAGCGCAGAACAAAATACCTTTTTCTCATTATTCGTGCGAAAGTTTTTCTTTTTTTAGTACTTACATCAAAACAACAAAAAAATTTAGATTGAACGTGAAAATAATTTTTATTGGACACGTTCGGTCGTAAGGTTATTCGATAGGCTTTGCGCACACTTGCATTATCATTTTGCATAATTGATAACAAACCCTTTTGAATACCAACCATAGTGGAAGGAATTACTTCAAACACTCGATAGTAAAATTTTGCAAATGACAGCACAGTGGTTTATCATTCCTCATTGCATTTTCTTCATTTATGATTTAAAACCTAGACCATTTTTTGTACTTTTAATAGCAACTAAACCAAACAGTTGTGAACGTTTCCTCTATCAACTATCGGTAATTACGTGCTGTCTCCAAAGCAAATAATATCCTCATTTAAAATATTTTTATTTTTTCGATATAACATCATTTATAGTCAAATCATCAATATGGTGAATATAGTGTCTGACAAGCATTCCAACGAGTACAGAATGATTTCTATAGCTATAGAAATTCTTGAACTTCTTTATCAAGGAACTCTCAACTCTCCAAGCCTAAACTCAAAATTTCCTAAAAATTTCTCACCAAAGCTGTCATAACAGATAACTCCCAAAATGTGGGGGGATTTCACCCAAAATTCATATTCAATTCAATTTTATTATTCATTCGCTTCAATAATGATTATGAATAATAACCATTTGTGATAGTAATTATTTCGAACATTAGTAAACGTTCCCGCCGGAAAACAGATTGGTAACCATAGGGAAAACTCCGTAGCAACTATTGTAATTTTAATCATTTTTATTCTTCTTAATTTCCATATTAAAAGCTACGTTTTCGCCTAACCGTGCAGTTGAAGAGAGTGTTTGACACCCATTCCAACGAGTATTGAACGATTCTTATAACTCCAATAACTCTCAATCTATACCCTCATGCCAAATTTCTGAAAATCACCCAAATTCGTCCAAAAATCTATATAAATTGATACCAAGTTCGCTAAAAAAAAACCTTAACAATTAACTTCGAAATTGAGTAAGGGATCTGGTTAACTATGAGTTATGTTGAAAGTTCATTGATCTAGCAATATTTTATACATCACGCAGAAAAGTGCTGTCGACCGGACGGACTGATTTTTTTATCCGATTTTCTTTCCTACACGCTTTGAAACGTATATCATTAAAAAAGGGGGAGAGAGTTTAGAAAACGTAATTTCTTTTGCGATTACTATGGTTTATTACTGAATAATAGTTGGTGAACAGAATGGTAAAACCAATCTCTAGCAAGTTATCAGATTGATTTTATTAATGATATTTCATCGTTGCTATGATGTTAGTGTCAGTATTTGTTGATCTGTGCAACAACTAAAACAATTATGGTGGAGGTCGCTGAGCCTATTATTGTAACAATTGGAGGAAAATGCTCCCTTGCTTTTGGTTTGACTGGATAAACTAATGGATTTCAATTAGTCATTTGGTATCAGAGCTGATGCCTTTTGATGTAAGATGAAATCAACCCTTCTCTATCTGCTTGTTTTTCAAAACTGTAGCCCTTGACGACTGGTGTATTTCGTTCTAGAAGGAAAATTTCTAAAATACTCCTATTTGGAATATAATAATTCATAAATAACCAATTTAATAAATAAGATACCTATGTAATCACCCATGAAGAAATTCAAACCCCTCCTCCCAAAAGAAGCAAGTCTCCCTGATGAGGTACAGGCAGAAAGTGGA
Source organism: Tupiocoris notatus (assembly GCA_037159825.1). NCBI lineage: Eukaryota > Metazoa > Arthropoda > Insecta > Hemiptera > Miridae > Tupiocoris > Tupiocoris notatus. Next base: position 408,128 of record JASJUZ010000283.1, read on the forward strand.
ATGAGGAAAAAAGTTGAATAAATTATCGAATAATTGAACCGAACACGGTCCGCTGAGCAATGGTCGTGGTTAGAAAGAGTGAGAGCTGTACCCCTGATTCTTGTGTATACAACTATGTTTTGTTGATTTCTTTGTAGATATGTTGTATTTTTTATTCTAAGAGTAACACCAGTGTGGTATTGTAGTATAAGATTGTTATAACCTTTCGAAATCTACGGAGAGCTTCAGTTAGACGTGCCACAACGACACATTTAAATCCCCACCTACCTACCACCTTAGCTTGGCGTGGGTATGGAACCTTAAACTAAAACAACATTAAATTTTACGGAAAATTTGCCGTGTAAATATGTTCTGCACCAAAAAAAAAGTTTGGTCTCTCTAGTGCAAAGCAGTAAATTTAGACCACCGGTTAGCCAAAATGTTGATCTTATAGCGATAGGCCGTTTAGGTGCTGGCCCATTAAATGACTTGATCTGTGTCGATTTCAGACCGGTTTTACAACTTTACATAAAATCAATTAACTGCAAAGTCTTAAGACCAATAGCTCATTATACATTACCATGTTACCAAAGCCATCACTTCAACGTCTCAGGTATACTTCAATTATAGATTAGTAAGAATATCGATTGACTAGTTTGTACGGAACAGCCGCGAGAAGAAAGTCGTTGAAGCGTTCGTGAGCTAGAATCTGAGTTATTATCAAATTTTTGGGGATTTCGAAAGGCGTGCTTCCCTCGTATATTGAGTTTTGATGAAAACCAGCGTTACCGCTTCCCTATCTTGACCCGTCATTCAGGCTTTCCCCCGTGAATGACAGAAAACGAGTTACATTCCGAGAAAAACGCTACATCGAAATAATTTGATTTGCTTAATAGACTGATAACAAGTTTTATTTCAAATGAGGTATGGTTCCAACGTCGTCAATTATACTGTATACTTTAAACTAGAGTTAACTACCTAACTAAGCGCTCTTCGTCTCAGGATTTTCTAACGTAGGTACTCCATGAATTTAATCCAAATATATTGTTTCCTATAAAAATAGAAAAATTTCAAAAGGTGCAAATTCGTCCGCGCCGGAGGAGAATCGACAAGTAGAAAGCAAACAGACGGTTTCGAATCTCTCAGACAGAGCAGCCGGTGAGCAGAAATATTGGACGCGGTTGAAAAGAACAATAGAGCAGTGAAGGGAACCGCTTCCACCGCGAGAGCTCAGTAAAAGTTCCGGTTTAGGGTTCATGATGTCTGCCGAGAATTGATCGTGCGTGTTAATAACGCTCAACATTGCAAAATAGTCTGCCTATTTACTTCCATCGAGAAAAAATGCTTTCGATTCAGACGTTAAAAAAAAATGGAGCGTATAGAACGCACAATACTTCAATCTTCACGCAGGCGGCAAATATCCTCGTCCGTTCTTAGTGTTTAACCGTACGCTAAAGAACATTCAGCTCTACTTCTACATAGAAGTGCTAAATTAAAAATAATATACCCAAACCCTAAAAAATTGTACCATTTATCTTGTAGAGAAAAGCATTAAAAGTTTATTGAAAAATGCTAATAGCGCAGAAGCATGGTGTGTAACCCTGAGGGTAAAAGTCGGGCGACCACAAAATTAAATGTTTGTAATATTTCAACAGCCAAGGTTTTCAATTATCATTTTTTAGCACTTTGTAGAAAAGAAATTAGAACAAATTTTGAACGCTCAAATCTCGGAAGTACTGCGTGCAATCTTGAATCCAAGTTGGATTGGTTTCTGGCTGAGGTACGACCAATTCTGTTATTTTTGAACAGTGATACACGATCATTACTCGTTCAGACACAATTTCAGAACAATACTTTTTTTAACTGAATTCGCCTCCTATCTCTCGTCTCTCGACTCATACTACGTTAAAAGATTACAACCATTATTATCGACCTGCCAAGAGGAAAGTGGTTTCATGAACGAAGCGGCTAAAGAATGTTCGGGCAGAAATTGATTGCTAAAAAAGATCTCCCCGCTGATCAAGAATTAGTATAAATGGAAATCGTCCAGGAACCGTCGAACAATAATGGCAACAATGCTGAATCAATGATTTACATGCCAACACAACAATCGTGTAGGAGATATTATTACTCGTATCGAGTTGGGAAATTACGTAGTGTTCGCGCACGAAAGGAAACATGAGATAATTAAAGCCACTTTCACTAATTGCGGGAATGGTAGGACGAGTCAGCCACGTGTTCCGGTAGTTGAACACGACGCGCACCAGGTTCGGACCTCGTCGAAAGTAAAATACCCTTGGTGCTAAGATTTTTTTCTTTCGTTCAAAAATAAACGATTCTGATTGGGGAAGAAATAAATAGCGCTTCAAATTTGATGCTTAACAGCATGTATAGCAGTGTGCATTGATCACACAGTACTTCCATGTTTGTGTTCAGACAAGCATACATAATTATAAAATCGAGAAGCTAATTCAAAGTCTACAAAATATGTGCTATACTATGTTACTGATAAAAATAGCCAGGAGAACGAAAATCGCATGAAATGGGGTAATTACGCGGGAGTACGGTGTGCGAGCCGACGATACAATACAAGCTGTGCTGTGTGAATGGAATCATTTTTTTAACAAGAGTGCCAAAAAGAAGAAAAACACGAAAAATTTTTTTTATTGCGAACCACGTCGACGTACGGTGTGTGACACCAACGATAAAAGTCAAGCGTCATCTGTTTTCCATATCAAAATATTTACTCTTATATGTCCTGTAAAAATCAAAATAGAAAAAAATTCGAACGCATATATTTCGCAAGTAATTGTGTTATCCGAATTCCAGAAACGGTTAATTTTCCTCATTCACTTGGAGAACAATTTTTAAAATTCCATTGAATTACATTTTTTTTTTTTTTTTTTTTTTTTTTTTACAGAAATATGGCAACTTTGGTTATTTTATGTCCACAGAGAGACGGACACACAGACACTGCTTGTTCAGACAATTTTTCTGAGTTTAATAATGCGAAAATTTCTTCTTATTCCACCTTCTTTCTGAATTCGAGTTTCCTCACTTTTCTACATTTTTGAACTGGATTCAAAAACGCTGGAAGCGGTTTATTTTTTCTTTCCTTTCCTAACACTTTTCGTTTCATTGACGATTTAGGAAGATCATTCTCACCAATGACAACCCTCGGTCCAAAAATGAATTTGGAAAAATTTCATAGCTGTAGCTCTGTTAGTTTCCACAAAAAAGTGCTAATGGTGGAGAAACTGGATTTTTTTATTCGAAAAATATCCAGATTCTAAACGCCTTGAAAGGTAAAACAAGACATTTCGATGAGGGGTATATACAATTAATGTTCTGGCCAATCGCAAACGTATCTAATTGAATAAATATTGCAAAAATTCAATTCAATTTTCCCCACCCGATGTAGATACTGTCTCAAGTAAAATGCAGGTTTTGTGCCAAACCAATAAACCATTGCACTCAACATTTATTGAAATCATGATAGTCTTTCGATGGCGACAGTTCGATATTTGTGTTTTTCTTCCGTTCGAATTATCAACCGATGAATTTGCATGACCCCATTCTCAAGCAGTATAAAAAAGTCGATCGGCTCCGCAATTCGAGGCAAGCCATTGTCAATAAATCTGTGACCACATCATTATAATTATGGAGCCACAATCTAACTACATTCTGACTTATTTCGGCAACGGTGTGGCATCATATCGAAATCAATCCACCGCGGATATCATTCCACTGAGGAATTTCGACTGGATTTCAGATTATCCATCTATGAAAATAGGACAGAGCAGCCTACATTGTACGTGTGCAATATGGAAATCACGTTCAGAAATAACCGTCCGGGCGAAACGAGAAGCTTTCTCTCCTCCTCGTACTAAGCGTATCGAGAGACTTTCCTGCATTTTGCATCAGAATATTCATTTCTAATTCGTCCATCCGTTTACATTGATTTGTAAATAACACAATTCGGATACGTAGCGGTTTTTATTCATAACTCAATCCGTTCTAACCCGAACCTTCTTCTATCTGCATCTACATAATCGCGTTCTGATTCAACGCTGATTCTATATTCATGCCCTTCGTTTTCACTTGTGTATTACCTACCGATTGCAGGCGCAGGTGAACGTTAAAAGGTGGTTTGAGTGGGAAAACATTCACTTTACGAAACCAGCCCAAGCTCAATCCACCTATACCATCCTAATGCAATACCGCATATGATGAGAAGTTGGATTATTATTTGAACATTCGTATCAGTTCCTTTCAGAGGTAAAATTATATCGAGTTGCATTACTACAGGTGGCCTTTACCCCGATTAGAAATGTTACTTGACCGAAGTCGCAAATTGTTTTTAGCTGAACAAGCAACAAGGCAAAAAAAGTGTGTGTAAAACAATATAGAACTCTGCCAATAGTTACCACCCTTTTCTACGTCGATGTTTATTTCTTTTTCCTTCAACTCCTACTCTATTCTAGTGGTCGAATATATAATGCGACGTGGGGTTGAGGTAGAGACAATAAATGCGACGTTATCTCATATTTTGTTTTCATATCTCTTCTAGCTCTTTTGCCGCTCTGAGCCTCTTCAGGAAACATCTTCTATATAAAAGTTTAAAATAAGGCCCAGGATTCGGCCCAATTCGGATAAGGCCCAATCTCCACAAGGTTGGGATTGTCATGAATTGGGAATATTTTTAGAACACTTCCGCCTTTTAAACCTAGAGTCTAATAAATTAAAATAAATAGGGGACTAGATTTAAATGCAGGGGTGACTAGAAAGGGGCGAATTTTATTTTATAGGGGACAGCATTTTATTCCTTTGTTTGTAGTACCATGTGATCACTTCAAGTCATTCTTAAGCCATATAGTATTTAATGTTAAATTCGCCCCTTTCTAGTCACCCCTGCATTTAAATCTAGTCCCCTATTTATTTTAATTTATTAGACTCTAGGTTTAAAAAGCGGAAGTGTTCTAAAAATATTCCCAATGTTTCCTGAAGAGGCCCAGAGCGGCGAAAGCGTTAGAAAAGATATAAAAACAAAATATGAGATAACGTCGCATTTATTGTCTCTACCTCAACCCCACGTCGAATCTGATGGATACGCGACAAACCACAACGAATATATAATGTAAAAAAATGTCTTAAGTAGCACTAATACTACCAAATACTTCTCGTTTTTTTCTCTTTCCAATTATGTAGTGTTGATCCGAGGAAATCTTCAATATCACGTTTTTACCGTCAGCGTGGAATGCGGTCTTAATGTACCTTCGTACCGACCACACTTAGTCTGATGTGCCTACGCATCATCGGGCTGTGGGTGGTCTCTATTACCTAGCAGACCCACCAGATAGGAATCCGCGATCCTGCCGGCTGAGCAAGTTTCCTGATTCGGGCTGTCGAGATGAAACGTCGGGTGAAACGTTTGCACGTCAGCTAAAGACCGGGTCGCCAGCGATCATTAATTTGAGACGTTTTGTTTATCGTCTACTGGCTCCTAGAAATAAATGTAAGGGTTAAGGACCTTACACGAGCTGCACATTAATCGGATCATCTTTCTCGGTGTATAGACGAGAGATATCCGGAACGAGCGGTAGGTTTAATGGGGTTCTTTGCTCTACTATCGATCTCATATTGGATTGCTATTTAAGAAGCTTTTACTCTTTTCAAACTTTCTTTCGAGAAAAAACTTCAGCCAAAGAAAAACAACCCAATATCCAGGATAAAATTGGAGCAAGACTCCATAAAAAACGCTGCAAATGATTGTACAGTGGTTTATTATTCCTTCACTTCAATAATAATTTCAGAATCCTATCCATTTATGATAGTAATTATTCAGAACATGTGTATACGTTTCAACCGAAAAACAGATCGGTAACTATCGGGGAAAATTCCGTAGCAACTATTGTAATTTTAATTAATTCTATTTTTCTCAATTTCCTAATTAAAAAATAAATGTTTTGCCTAACAGTACAGCTGGAGAGAGTGTTTGTCGACCATTCCAATGAGTATAGAACGATTTTTATAGCTCGAAGAACTCTCGAGTTATACCCTCATGTCAAATTTCTGAAAATCTCCCAAATTCGATACAAAAGCTGCGATAACTCGGGAACCAATGGAGCTATCGACCCCGCGATGGTCTCATTCGATTCAGCGTCCAAAAATCTATATAATTTGATACCACGTACACATTTTTCTGAAAAACCCTGGAAAATATGAATTTTCTCCCCCTCAAAACCCCCCAAAAATACCCTTAAAATTGAGCTAGCAAGTTAGTTCAAGAATTGGGCCGTCGTAGGACCGAGATTGATTTTTGGTGAAAATGTCAAATTTTTTGCTCTTACAGTTTGGCCGGAAAAGTGTTGACGGCGTACGGCGTACGGCGGACAGACAGAATTTTTTTTATTGGATATTCGGATTCTACATGCCTTGAAACGTAATTTGAGGGGGGGTTATAAATTTTTTTTCTTGGGCGATTACAATGGTTTATTATTGAATAATAAACCAAAATAAATAAATAATAAAATAATTTTTAAAAAAGTTAATGAATTGAAGGATCAAAGTGAAATATCAAATTTTGAGGAGGTTATAGATTATTTTTCTTGGCCGTTCATAATATTCTTATTATTGAGTAATATACTTACAATATCGAGAAATATACCAATATTGCTAATATGAACGAAAAATTAAACCGGTTACAATATTGGAGCCCTCGTGAGTTGATTTCGGGACGGACCCTCAATGGAATGGATATGCCTTTTGAGGATACCGGGCCGTCCACGATCACTTTTTCGAGTAGGCGCATTGTATTGCAAAGGCGTATCTATAACCCACTGACGGCCGTGAAATTCTGTCTGGACCCTCCTACGAAGATTGATTGACTCCTCACAGTTAGGTGTAGGTTTTGCAACGATGGTAACAGGATATAAGGAACGTCACCGATCTCCAGACTTCCCCTGGAATATATAACCCGTAATTCCGGGCTTAATAGCTTTGAAATCTTATATAACTATATATAGATTAGGGGCTGACCGCCCCTGGCGGCTTCCCCGAGTAGTTGGTGGTGTTTGAATGTACTTTGTATCATAAAGTATTGGGTTTTTCAACTGGAGCAAAGTTGTAGCAGAATTAGATGTAACAACTTCATGGATTTTCCAAGATTTGTAACTTGCACAGCGGATAACTCAAACAAAAAGTCGTCAATTCGGATGTTTGAATATACCAAAAGATAGGTAATTTAACTGTCCACATTTTCCCAATGTAATGTACCTATCCATTTTTCAACCGTTTTTGCGTTATTCAACAATATTGGTAGACTATACACGAAAACATGACATTTTTCAACTTTAAACGTTGATTTCATCTATTTAGTGCGAAAGAAACAAAGAATGAACCATATATTATTGATATACACATCATCAAATATCATTATGCTGAATTTGAGCGAAATCTATTCCAAAAAATTTTTCGCGAAAAATCCAAGGGGGACCCCTGCGATTTTTTTCAACCGAACAGTTAACGATTTTTTACTCGTCTCTCAATACAGATAAAAATCTGAAATTTTCAGGAAAGTTGTGTCTTACCGAGATGTATTTTTGTGATTTTTTTTATTTCTCGGAAAAATCTGCAAGTGGTCCAAAAAAATCGGTTTTTGAAAGCTCGAAAATTGGACTTTAACCGTGATTTTCGGGGTCAAAATTAATGTGAATCGATTGTTTTATTATGCAGAAGTCTTCACTTGAACGCCTTACATACGTAAATAGCAAAAAATTTGGTGAAAAAATTTTAAACAGAGCCAGAGAAATTATTTTCTGTAAATCGAGTTTTTCACCGGCCGAAATCTCGAGCTCCGTAAGGGTGAAATATTAAATCTTTGTTTTAAAGCGATTTTGAAAGCTATTCTTATAGGAAATTTAACGCTGAATCCGAATTTGAGGTCAAAACGACGGAAATTCGACGGCAATGATCAGTTTTTTATATTTTTAGTGTTGTTTAGCTATTTTTCAACTTTAAACGTTCTTTTCAACTATTTAGTGCAAAAGAAACAAAGAATGAACCATATATTATTGATATACACATCATCAAATATCATTATGCTGAATTTGAGCTAAATCTATTCCGAAAAATTTTTCGCGAAAAATCCAAGGGGTACCCCTGCGATTTTTTTCAACCGAACAGTTAACGATTTTTTACTCGTCTCTCAATACAGATAAAAATCTGAAATTTTTAGGAAAGTTGTGTCTTACCATGATGTATTTTTGTGATTTTTTTTATTTCTCGGAAAAATCTGCAAGTGCTCCGAAAAAATCGGTTTTTGAAAGCTCGAAAATTGGACTTTAACCGCGCTTTTCGGGGTCAAAATTAATGTGAATCGATTGTTTTATTATGCAGAAGTCTTCACTTGAACGCCTTACATACGTAAATAGCAAAAAATTTGGTGAAAAAAATTTAAACAGAGCCAGAGAAATTATTTTCTATAAATCGAGTTTTTCACCGGCCGAAATCTCGAGCTCCGTAAGGGTGAAATATTAAATCTTTGTTTTAAAGCGATTTTGAAAGCTATTCTTATAGGAAATTTAACGCTGAATCCGAATATGACGTCAAAACGGCGGAAATTTCACGACAACTATCAGTTTTTCCAGGTTTAATACTACGCCACTCCTACGTTTTTCAACTTTGAAAATCCGTTGCAATTACTTACAGTACGGATCAAATTTGATTAATTAAGTATTCTTACAGAAAATTAGACGTAGAATTCGAATTTAAAGTGAAAATAATCGAATTCGAACTATTGATAATATTTTTTGAATTTTTATCGCTTTTCATACTTTTGAAGTTTCAACTTTGGGATTTTTTTCGTCACGTTCCCGAAATGGGAACGATTAGGTGCTGTGGAAGCAAATGAAGGAAATTTAATGTAGAATCGATTAAAAATAAGAAAATGGCTAGCGTATATACTAGCTCTCGAGATATATTCCACTTCATGTCAAAAAACGTGTTTTGACTTTTCTTTGATCGCAAAATTTTTACAAAAACCTCCCTCAAGAAAAATCAAGGTCGAAAATAAAAAAAGTAGGATTTAACTGCATCAGGAATTTCGATTTAATTGACGAATATAGTGTCGAAATTTTTTTATCGTTTCACAGTTTCGCTCCATCGATGAGAGTTTTTTCAAAACGAAAAATCAAAGTTTCGACTTTGAATCGCTGTAGCTTCGCGGAGGTGAGTCGGATCCGATCGATCCAAATGACGAAAATGTTCAGAATTTCCAGTACAACATATCTGTAATGCACATGGTACGTCCGAAAATCGATATTTAAGCCGCTACAGCTCCCGATAGGAAAAATTCCGCGATTTCAAAATTTCACCAAAACGACGTTTTTCGATACATTTCGAACTTTTTAAAATTTTCAAAAGCGAAAATGGAAATTCGGCGATTTTTTCAGCCGATGGCCTTAATTTTTAAGCAACCCCTATTTTTTTCAATCCAATCCCTCCGGCCAGTTCTTCAATATATATAGATGATAATTGATGTCCACGTTAACGAGCGAAATGGGCATTTTGAAACCGACGCAAAACTCGAAGCCGATGCGGATACGAACAGAGAAATAACTTATTGTCTCATATTTTTCTCAGAAATGCTATCTGATCTGCCTCTGTGTGCGGAAAACTAATATTCAATGGCCCTTCAATAAAAATTTTATTTTATTTTCTTCAGAATGAAATAAAATACCCTTATCAAGAATAACTGTGTATTGTGCATGCTTAAAAACAAATCCATCTGAAATAAAATTTTGCAGAGCTTCGAGAAATTTAAGGTTGAACAACTGCGCAATTCTGTAGGCTGTCTGCTGACATCGATTCAAAACCACGTAACCGTTTGAATCGGCAGAATGCAACTCAAATCACGAATTACCGTGGCAGTCGAGCGACATTTAACGCCATTCCTAGTGCGATTCAATGGAACCCAACGTTGAATGAAATCAACTGTCAAAGAGAAAACGCTCATGATAGGGTAGGCGTTACATCAAGTTAAGTAAGGTCAGGATGAAACTGGATAGCACCGAAGAAGACGATGGACTGAGACTAATTGCGAGCGAATAGCTCGGCTATCGGGAGAAACGTCTGCCTGAGGCGTGGAACTGTTTGTGAGGCCACAGTAATTGAGGGTTCTCGAAACTGTCCCATTGACTATTCAAGTACCAGTAACTTCAAGCTAAACTAGGATCAGGATTCCAGGCGATTACAATGGACGGAAGAGATGAATTTAGCAATCCTCAATTCAGCAATCTGTCCTCAATTTAGCAATCTGTGGATTTGACTGGTAAAATACTGCAGTTCGTAATACGTCACAGGTTGAGCTCGAATAATAACTTTACGACCGATGTTGAGTAACTTCGAATAATTGTTAGAACAATAATAATACTGTTTAACACGAGGTATTAACTATTTCTGTGATGCCTACCCCATTCAACATGTACTCACGACAAATTACGCTATAAATTTAATTGTTGTCTGCGAGATTTGATTATCATGATAAGCTGGTTTAGTAAGCCAGTTTATATCCCTTCAAGTGTACAAGTTACGTATTAGTAACAGCTCGTAACAGGATAACTATCGAAACTTGAAATTAACAAAATGTTGCACAAATAAGTGACTGCTTGGGTCCGAAATTTGTGATGTAATGCCAGTTCAATGCGTCGTTTCATCGAGGAAAAAGCTTGTAAAAATGTTAATTCTTTAAAAATCAGACTTTCTGCCTTACGCCAATTATGGAAAAATTCACAGTTGGAAAGAGAATTGTGTCGATTTTTACAGGCAAAGATGATACGGTAGTTTTGAAAAGTGGCTCAGAATTAAAACTATCCATACCGTTTGAGCATGAGATTTTTGTTGAGAGATGGGTAATATTCCAGCAATCAATCAATCTAACTACAGATGCAAAATAAATCAATCAATCTAACTACAGATGCAAAAACAGAATGCAGATTCAAAATCCAGATGCAAAACTGAAAACAGTTCATCAGCTTGTTATATTTAATGTAGAAACGGAACTTTTATATAGAGGAGGCCTTATAATACCTCTCCTTCAAGTATATTTCAAACGATTTCTGCGAGAAAAGGTATTTTGGTGAGGTAGAGGTAGTTCGGAAATTAGATTTTTTGCGCCAGCTTTTGTGGGAGGTTCGGCTCCCCCGTGTCACTGCTACTTCCAAGTGGATAACTTCGCAGTTTTGAGCCGTTGTTCGATTAGTTCGAATCCAAGCGGCGCGCATTATTTCTAAAGCATTTTGATCCAACTCATATCCACCCCAGAAATAGTTGAGTAGGCAGAAGAAAACTATCATCACTTGCTACATCCTTCACGGATAACTCTATCGAACCAACTTTTTTTTAGATTTTCAAACTTATCACTTAGGTTTCTTCTTGCACGTCAGTTTCACTATAGAGTACCTACGTACTTACTTTACAAATTCAGTCACGCGCCGAATCGCCGCTCAATTTCCTATTCATCGCTCGATAACCGAGTTGTGAAACAAAAAATGTAAATATGACACTGTCGGGTTTACGGTAGCGCAGAAACGGTGGGCTTTACTGTCGAAGAATAAGAACCCATTGTGATCATGTTTTTATGAGATGCAAGCGAGACAAGACTGCGCTCGGACCTTCAATATTTCAACGTGGCCTACTTTCCTAACCAACCGTTCACTTCACCGTCACACTTCAGAAAGAACGATGACTTGTTACTCGGAATCGACCATGTAGTTGAAGACGCGAAGTAAAGTGTACTACGAGGCACAACAGCAGTTGTGGCTGAACCTCCAATCTACTCGGCCAACGTTTTACCACTTTTTGCAACGGCGAGGCAACTTTTTGCACGATTACGTGCCGGTCATTGTTGTTGTAATTTTCTTCTCTCTTCAGAAGCTGGTGGATGCAGATATTAGCGAAGTTATTTTCAACGCTGCACTGCCATCTTTGTTGATTTATGCCAAACTGCATCGTTGGTAACAGGCTGGGCAGTGAAAAGACACACACCTCTTCTATATAATGATGGATGACCCTTGTTATGTATTTTTGTAGTCTTCTATCAGGGATAGGGTCTACTAATTAATTAAATCGGGTCTACGAATGACGAATGAATGGTCGATAATGGTATGAACTGAATTTTTTATAGACATAATCTCTAGAAACGAATGTGCGCGAAATAACTTCGCAACTATATACCTAATCTCGTTGCAGAATAATAAATTGCAGCATATAGTAGCACAAGCACGAAATTGAAGCTGAAACACGAGAATATCATCGTAGTGGTCTAACTTGCACCTAAAAAACTCTATAAATAACTCTCCTATCGTAGAACAGGGCTCAATTTTTTTCTTGACCACACTTTGATCGAATACCAAAGCAGATGATAATTAGTTTAACTATAGGCATCTAATTCATCCTTGGGCCAAACGTTTGATCAGTAGTCTCTCGAGCTGAGGGAATTCCGTCATTATTCAAAACAGGTTTGACCAGTCCCTATCCTGCCGAACGTTTACTTTTACTTTTTATTCGCCAACCACTGAGTGCTGCTATTTTAGGATTTTCCTTTTTTGTTTCCATGCATCATTCTTCGTTTTGCCTCTTTCCAGCCAACATGCTCCGCGCCGTGGTTTTATTTTCTTGCGAGTTCCTTCACACTACTTGTCGCATTCTATTGGCTCTGTTTCAGAACGCAGTCGATCTTTTTCTTTTTCTTACCAGCGTCTTTCTACGTGATCAGGTTTTTATTTTACATAAAAACCGGCTATGCAAAATAATTCAGCCAACTTCTTTTAGTGTGGAAAAGGCAACTGCTCGAAAAAATTTCGACATTGCAATAGGATGATGTTTTAGCTGGTGTAGTTGAGGCGTCTTTGAAATTAAACTGGTGGAGCATTGACGGAATAATTTTGCAATAAAACCAGCCAGGATTAATGATAGTATTTATGTACAGATAGAACAAACAACGCGTAACTAAACTTTGTTTTGGTTTCTGTTACAGATAACGGAAACGGACGTCGAAAACGAAGACGAGATTTTGAGTGAGTGGTTGAAATTAACGCCAACTTATTTTTTTTAACGCTGCGAATAATTTTATAGTGGTTTTTATTCCTTGCGTAAATAAATTAGAAGACCATTCACATGTAACAGTAACTAACCCAAACTCTTGTGAACGTTTCCACCTAACAATATATTGGTTACCATAAAAAGGAAACCACGCTAATGCATTTTTTGATATTGATAACCAACTCATTCGCTTCTCAAAAAATTCACTACTAATAAAGAGCTTGGTTCAAAGTCTTGCTATATTACATTCATTGATAATCTTTAATAATTGAAGAACTGTCTTTTCGTGCAGGTTGGCGGGATGTGGGCAGTAAGTACTGCCAGTGCCTGTCTCATGGCACTGGCACTGTGCTATGGACAGGACGCCACACGATGGAGCCGACCTGCCGATGAACGAACCAGCAACGACTGGATACCATTATCGAACGATCAACTGAGCCAAGCGTCCGCTCGAGCCTTGGCACAGCCGTCGCCTCAACAGAACAATATATTTGGCCAACAAGGAAGTTTTGGGACTCATCTGTCTTCGGATGCAGGGAAATACATAGGCAATGGCCCCTCGTTCAATCCTCAGGAATATTTGCAACCTCGCTTTCCCCAGACGCTAATTCATCAGCAGCTGCCACCTCATTTCTTAAATCAGCAGTTCAGCTCACCTTTTAGTAATAATCCATTTGGTTTGGGACAATCGCTGCTGAGAGAGCCATTCCTTGGTCAACAAGAACAATTTATCGGGCCGCCACCCCCTCCTCCACCTCCACCACCTCCTCCACAAACACTATCCCTTCCAGCGTTAGACACCACTTTGTCATCGAACTTGAAGCCAAACGAAAACTATTTCAATCAAGATTCAGGGCGCCCATTTGATCAAATTGAGAATTTGGTACCAAAGAAATCTCAAATAAAACCGCAGCCCCAGCCTAATAAACAGAGCGAAATTGGGTCATTTAAGGGGAAAGACCCAGGAGCAGACAAGGAGGAAGTGCAAATACTGTATGTACCAGTTGAAACTCTCAAGAACCAAAGAGGAAAAGGTAATAAAGGAGCTAACCAGCCAAGTCAGAAACCCCCACCAATAATTGGGGCAAAGTTTCCGCAGAATCAAAACTTCCAACATGATTACAGTTTGAATTCAAACTCACCTCCAAACTTCAACACAAACCAGAATTTCCAATCAAATCCTTTTTTCAATCAAGATTTCCCAAAGCATTATTCCTTTAAGCAAAATGTAGTTTCCAACTTTGGAATTGGTCAATTACCATCTTTTCCCCCACCACCACCACCATCATTCAGTGCACCCTCGTCTCCTTCATATGGTTCACCGTCTTCTCCGTCTTTTCCTCCCCCTCAATCACCTTCGTTCGCTCCCCCACCATCAGCTTCATTCCAACCACCTCCATCCCCACCATCATTCCAACAGCCCTCGTCTTCTTTACCATCGACGCAGCAGCTTCCCCAATCATCACCAAATCAACCTGCTCAAGACACAACTAAAGAATCCAATAAATTTCGCCATCCCATACAGCCACTGGCAAGCCAGAAACCAGCTACCCATCTGAAAAACTTTGATGAGTTTAACCCAATCACAGGTTTTGTCAAAACGAAGAAAACTCGCCAAAGAGGATATGAAAATGAAAGAGATGAGAAGCAACAGGAGCAAGCCACAAGCTCGCCGTCAACCAGAAGTACTCAACCTGAACCAACTCCTAGACCCTTAACAGACGACTCAAAGTTGTTCAATTATGATGATTCACGGTTTTCAAACGTCAAAGCACAGGAGAAAATACCAGATGAATTTTACAATCCGCATTTCAGTCAGTACCTTACAGAAACAAGGTTGACCCCGACCACAAAAAGAGTTCCATTTCTCCAAAAACAAGTTAATACAAACGTGGAAGACGTGACCTCAAGGACTCTTCCACCTCCAAATCAGCCACCTTTATCTGTCTACATGGAAACAACTGCCAACAGCAAAATTGGAGACGTATTATCTCTTTTAAAGGACGCTAAAACTATTCCAGTTCTTGACAATATTGGTCCAGACTCCCCTCAGGTATTTGTGGGCCCATCCAGCTTGAAGCCCCCTCATGGATACGTCAAATTCGAACTTCCTTACCTGTCTTCACTTGATGGTAACAAGGTTGAACACAAAGTTCTCCAGCTTCCATTTTTTGTAGCACCACTGAACTTCCAGCCTCCAGCTGGCTATTCAAAAATCCCTTTCCCTCCACCGCATATAGGTTCTGTTGTCCTGTCAAATAACGCACCCAAATCTTTTGATCAAAAGGAGGACCCAGAATTGCTGGCTCAATCATATCAACCAACCACTCCACCTTACAACAACCCATATACTATACCAGCTGATATTTCTTCGATTAGTCCCCAGCTGCCCTCTCTGATTAACAATCTGCAAGTTGATGACGATAAGTACAACGTGTCACCCACTCCGCAAGAAATCCAACCAGAAACAACTGCCACACCAGTCCTGAACGAGAGACCAATTCACCATACAAGAAGGCCTCATTCAAATAGGGGCGGGCAGCGACATTCTTACACAAACACAAACAATGAAGCTGATGATTCAACTACAACAAAGAGGCCCCTTCGACAAAGAAGGCCATTCACAAGCCGACACTCCCAGAGGCAAACTACTACTCCACTTACTACAACAACTACAGCGACTGAATCTTACCAGTTTGCCGTTAAGGATAACTACAATAATGAGAAAGTAGAATCCAAACATAGCAGCGACAACTACTTATTTCAACAAAACAGTAATGAATTTCCATCACAGTCAGCAGGTGATTCTTTTAGAGTAAGTTCGTATCAAGATATTCATTCTGGTAGTCAAGCGGCTCGTGAAGGATCTGACGTCTACAACCCCAGTACTGTTTCTTTTAGACAGCATGATGAAAACGGCTTCAATGAGCAGAAAAATTCAAACACTCATCATGGACAAAGTGGCAACAGATTTTCACAGCCAACATATACCAATGATGAAGTGAAACAAGTTGAGGTTAGTAACAATGGAGATTCATACACTCCAATGGATTACAGCTCCATTTCCAACAGGCCTACGCACAGCCATGTTAGCAGCAAAGACTACGTTACATCAACTGAATCACTTCCTTCCCAATCTATAGGCAACTCTCAAATAGGTGGGAACAGGAATGAGGACCATAGTCATAACGATAATCGTCAAACTCACAAAAACACAGGTTTTACTGATGAAGCTGATTTCAACGATAGTGATCAATATTATACCCCAGGGCAGTTCAGTACTAAACCTGATAGTAACACTTATGAGGAGAAAAGGCCACGATTCTACAATACAAAACCTGAACTAGCCAATCAGCCATTGAATACACAAGATACTGATGACTACTCCAACAATGTAAGATTTCCAGTGGTTGACTATGGCAACGATGGTCGGATACCACAGAACATTATACCAAAACCGACTCCCCGACCTCATCTTCTGTCTCTAGATCAAAGACCTGATGATCATTCAAACCAGCCTGGAGATGACAGGCCTCTACCAACAACAACCAGAGAACAAGATTACTTCCCACAGTATAAGCATACAAACAATAAACTCAAATCGTCGAGTGTTGAATCCAACCCACCTCCCCCCAGTTACTATGAGCCACCAACTGAACCACAATACCAAGATTACATCACAACTGAACGTCAGCTCAAATATTTACAACAAACAACAAATCACGACCGTGAGGTTGTGACTCTGATGGAAAATCAAGACAAAGAAACATCGCTTAACGTTGATGATGAGAACAATTTTGAAAAACCAAAATTCAGGGCTCGAACGCATAGTGCTAGAACTAAGCCTATTACAGATGCCTTGCCATCAACCACACCATACTATCAGCCAGAAGCAACGTCATCTTCGACGACAGAAAAGACGCAAACACGGCTAAGAGGACGCACTCGCGGAAGAGGATCTTACACGGCTCGAGTTCGAACAACAACTGAGCCACCCAACTACCCTTCAATAAGTTTTGACAGGGAGCAGAAAGAGGTATCGCAGACATACAGTCCTCAAAAGACCGAAAGCACTTCACCACATACACAATCAACTGTTTCAGAAGAGATAACATCACCTCAGGTTGAGACAGTGACAAGGACACTAACCAACAAGTACAGCCATTCTAAGACAGTGAGCCGTCGACCGCTCAGACCATCATCTCACCGCGCGACTATCACGCCGGACACATCAGCATCAAGCTCAGCCATTTCCACAGAACCGCCAGGAGTGAAATATCTAATTCGAACGAGACGGCCTCCTCAAAATGTCCAAACTAAACTTAGCACTGGACGAAACCGAATCAGAAGACCTACATTACCAACTACTACCACTGAAGCACCAGCTACTGAAAGCCCTAAATTGTACAACACATTGTACCCTTCTCAACTATCTGATCATAGTGAAGAGAATAAAGTCAAATACTTCACCCAGACAGCATACAGAGCCCCAACAGATTTAAGGGATGATACAAGAAACGAAGCTGATCCTGTCGACTACAAACCTTTGGCAGGAAGTTTTGATCCAAACGAGAACATCAAATTTGTGCACAGCTCGAAATCGTCCACACCGATATACCAACTTGATGATAACTCAAATGAATACGCTGATAGCATAACAACGAAAAGTTCTCAAAAAGAACAACAACATCCGATATATTCGAAACCAAGACCATATTTGTATTCTTCCAAGAGGAGTAACCATCTTCCATCAAACCTCAAGAATAGTGAGGATGATCAAGTTAAAACCTATGACAGCTTAGAGACAACTACTCGACCAAACTATGAGGAAATACATGAAACAACGAGGAGAACTATTACTCACACAACGCCACCATATTTTGAACAAGAAGATTTTAGAGAGCGGCCGAAATTCAATCCTAGGAAGAAACCCACGACTGAATCAGGTCAGAACGAGGAGGAACCTGTGACCGTAAGGCATCATGGTCCAAGGCGAGGTCAGCATCACCGAAGTCAGTACCATGCAAGTGATTCAGCACGATCAGAGAGAATTAACAATCATCGTCAATCAACGGAACAGCAACCGAAGGAGCCAACCAACTCCGAAAAACAAAAGGAGGCTGAGAATTTTTGGAACCAGGCTGTTACTATTCAACAAAGTAAAAGTTATGAATACGATCCAGACTCCCCAATATTTTCAACTCCAATGCCTCCATCCAAACTGTCAAAAGGCTCTAAAAACGACTTCGACTATGAAGATTATTTCAATGAACGCAGCAAATACGATAAAGCTGTGAGTGATCAATCTCCCTTATCTTCCAATGATCAGCAAATCACATTTACGGGGCTGAAGCCTCAAGGTGAAGTTGGTAAGGACAGCCAATATGCAGAAAAATCAACAACAGCAAGCTACAAAGGCTATGTCGATCCCCTTCCATTATTGAACGAGAAAAAAAGTGACGACACAACAACCGCTGCCGAGAAACGACCAAACAATACTGAGGAAGATGACAAGTTCAAGATGAGCTCAAGAAGTGACAGCGACATGGAAGGGCCTGCTTCAGTAACTCAGCAGATGGAAGTCACCTCTTCTTCAGAAAAAGTGAGTTATGCAATGCCAAATAATTTATGCTCAATTGGTTGGGAAACCTTAGTTCATGTTATGCAAATTGTTGAATGATTAAATTGCTCAAAAATCTTCCACTCTAAGAAAAATTATTTAGCAAGTTGAGTCCATCCCGCTTTGAAATTCTTATTCTACTGGACAAACTATGTGAAATTTCAATTTTCGTATTAGCTAGAGAGTTTACGGATCATCGTGTCAAATTGGACTGGCTACTCGATGTTTTGTCCCTCTGAATCCCCAAATTCATAACATGAAGAAAGAGGTAACAATGAAGACGACATTGAACTAAACCGAGGTTAGAATGAAATTGAGGGTAAATAGGGAAAAAATTAATTTAAACAATGCGATCAGGCTCACCTTGCACCGCTATTTTCATGAAAAGGTTTTTTTGTGTCTTTTTATTGGAACGACGTAACAATGTAAAAGGGCAAGAGGTGCATCAGAGAGTATTTCGAAAAATACTTTTCCTAACCAATAAAAATTATTTGTCGGAGGTCTAGAGAAACAGTAAAACAGGGAAGGTTGATATGATGTAACTGTAGATTACTCAAAAATAATGATCCCTACAAGATCTTTTTACTCATTCGGACATCTTTGTGGCAGCATTGGTACCTATGAATCTGTAACAACAAAAGAAATGAACGAAAGAAGATATAATTATTTTAAGTGGCTTCAGTAACAAGTGTACCAATCTAACAGGAAATCTTACGTAAATTTCAATATTTGAATCCAAATACTTAATAAACATGAGCCGGGTTTACAGGCACCCATCAAATGATAGCATTCCGGCGTCTGGTTGTCAACCAAATTGTAAAATGCAGCAACGCCAACGAATTAGCCGGATGATTTTGAACACTAAAAGTTAGGGAAACAGGTTAGCATATCGACAAATTGTGCCAAACATGCATCCATATTGAACACTTAAATCAATTCTCAAAACAGTGGCCAACTCTCCTTAGCCTCATCTTTCAGCATCTACAACCTTTGTCCGTAGTATATTATGCGAATAGAATTAATAATATTGGAATATAATTAATCTTTAACTTTTTTTTTGCAGCCGAACAGGCGGAGAGGAGCTTGGGTGCGAGTACGAGTAAAGAAAGTTCGAGACGGTCTTGAAACAGCCGAAAGCCAGCGGTTTGGCTCACTCTCCAGCAATTCTATTCAACCTGTCGACAAAGTGAGCCTATCCAAAGCTGAAGTTGATGTTAAAACACCAGTAAATGAAAACGTCAATGACACTTTGACCACCACCTCAGCATCGATGACAACAGAAATCAGCCCGAGCAGTCAAGACGTCGCCAAAGCCAAAGAAGTAACTACTCAGGCATCGACAGCTTATTTCAATGTCGAAGGTGAAACTGAAATGCCAGCTTTCTTGACGACTGTAACGGAATCTTTACCTGAAGAGACGACTGTGATACCAACAGTCATCGCTGAAACTTCAACGTCTGAAGTGCCTTCATCCCCACTTTCCTGGGATTCAAAAGTTCTAGGGACTTCAACGACAACTGAGATATCGTTGGAAACAGAGATCTGCTATCGAGGGCGATGTGTTAAAACTAGGAGAGCCCAAAAGAAAAAAAATATAGCTAAGGCAGACACCAGTGATTTGGTGCCAACTGAGTGATTTTGATCGCAAAGAGCTACAGGTATCCAAATAGAAAAGTGGCTTTTTGATAAGAGCCCGCTCATAATTAGAATGTTAGCGTTCTACATAGGAATTTTCATTGAGAGCGTCTATGAGTCAAGAGCGTAGAAGCTGTATATTTTGATTCTACTAAACTGAAGAATAAAAACCGCTCAGTTATTGCTTAATTTTATCAAGCAAACCACTGAACTTCATCTTTGCAAATAACATGTGAACAAGAATCCTGTATAGAATGGATAAATGGAAAATTTCAAACGTCGAGGTTCTATTTGGAAACTACTCTACACGGTAGAACAAAAATTACACTGACCCTTGCCAATGATGAGATGTGTACATTACTAGTTTGAACAAAGGGTATATATTTATTTGCTGAGTTGCAATTTCATGTATCTTTTCATACTGGCGTTCAACTGAAATCAAAATGCAAACGTCCTGTTGTTGACTTGCCCTCTTCTGTTATAAAGAACAAGAAAAAATGAAGATGTCTTCGCCTTTGATTAATGAGGGCGTGTAATTCACTACAAGCCAGTGTGATAATGTGCCACGAGGTGCAAGTAATTATGATGTAAATAATGTAGCTAGGGAATTAAATTAGCTACAGATTTTAAAGTGTATTAAAAAGACTGTTATAAATATTATTTTCACTAAACCAAAACCATAAGCCACATCAGCTTAAAACATCCGTCCGTCAAGCCTTCTTTGTAATTGAAGGGAAACGTACCGCTAATACGTATTATTTTGAAACGCGGAGGGAGAACGAACGAAGTGTAAAAATAACAATTTAATGAAAACAGTTCTGAAAACCGTCGCTCAACTATGAATCGTACTCAGGAGGTGGCGTTGTAGGTAAAATATCCTAAGTTAACCTTGTTTTCTAATCTGATTTTTCTAGGTTGATACTCCTTGTTAACACATGCGTAACTGTAAATACTGAAAGAGCATTGTGTTGAACCAGTCTATGTACGGCCATAATTCAATATGATGTGGGTGTGTATTTTTGAGTCCTTTTTAATAACCGAAAAAATTTTTATTTGTGAGTACCTCATCCCCAAAATCTACTGCGGCAAAAGAGGTTGGTCAATTACTCTCATGATTCCAGTTTCACAATTAAGTCAACAGTATTTCAATAAACTTTTTTAAATTTTATACTAAACAAATCAATTAAATACAAACTGTAAACCTACCCCTGTAGAAATTTGTAATACTGTTTGTTAAGTAACATCTATAGACGAATATGTTAATTTTAGAAGCTATTTGTTAACGACAAGGATGACAATATCGTTAGTACTCTATGACCGTTTCACTTGTTTGGAATCGATTTGCCATAGTGACACATGATATTGTAGGGTAACTATTTATTCACTTAATAAGTACTATATCGCGCGACGTGATGAAAATAAAGTAGATATGAATGTTTCTTGTGTTCTCTATAAACCCCATACCACGCAATGTACTCACAAATCATCGACAGAAATTGTTATGAAATCTAGTCGAACGAATACTTAGAACAATGGAAGTAATACTAGTAACTATACATGTGGAGCTGTTGGTGCAGGAAGATGAAAACTTGGTTGAAGTTAACTGCACCAACAAAAATAATTAGCGTCACAATTCTAATAAAAAGCTGTTTAGTTGGAGATTTCACACGAGTCTTATTGGGGGGACTCAAACTATCAAACGTCAAACCAATGAAGTTTTCCATGAAAAAACCATACAGATCTATCAATACTTAGCATCAAATTTGTTAGATAGGAAACATTTCTGACGATTCTGCAGCTATTGATCATTTTCAACAGGGATGTAAAACCCTCGTTGTAGTTCGAAAGGTTTGCCTTTTTTTTGTACGCCATTGCACTTTCAGTGAAGGAAAATGAGAAAAATATTTGTGATAATCAGGAGAAGTTAAGCCCATAAAGAACAAGACGTGAAGAAAGTATTTTTTAATCAAGGAATACTTCCTTCAGCAGTTATATAAAGTTTATATAAAACCGGTTATTGTGTAAGATTCTATGAGTAGTAACTATGCAGTACCTAAAATTTTAACCAGTTGCTAGCTGTCAAGATATCTAAAACCAAAAAAATAACGACAACATTTCATATCTAAGATGAATGGTCACATGAGAATTACCGAATAAACTTATAGAAACATAATTTTAGACTATTATCATACAACCACTATCAAAGCTACTCATGTTCAATCCGTCCATACGGTAATAATAACAATGAATACAAAAACGAATCACAACTGAATTCCTAATAACGCGAATTTCATCAATCAGAGGGATTCAACAATGGATTTCACATAAGGCGAATGAGACATTTGAACAATTTATTGTTTTCAATAAACGAAAATTATGAACATGACACTAGAATAGAATTTTCAAAAATTATTCTCAACATCCAAAATAAGAATATAGGTGAAACAAAAAATAATTATAACAATCATTTGTTGCATGAAGCAACCTTGGCGCTGAGGGAATGCAATGATTGTCCCTAAGGAAAGCCTGAGCAATAACGCCAGTAAGCAGCCCAAGAAGAGAGAAATTGGAGACAGTTTTTTTCCAACCACTATTTGTTTTTTGTTTATTCAATTAAAATTTTAGTAACGTACGTAATGGTAATCTACAACAGAATCTTTTCTTATGAGAGGTGTTGATTATAACGTAAACTTATGGAAAAATCAATCGGCCACCTCTCCAAAAAATGAAAACAGATAAGTTTTACAGGTAAAAAGTTAACCTTTTTTAACATAACTCAAACTAAATTGATTGACAAATGAAACTGCATGTGACAGCGATGAAAAACTATCCTTCTCTTTGTCGCACTCTAATATACAGTGTAATATATTGAACGCTATTCACTTCAAGTTTTGTACCAAGTTTGATACAAATCAAGTGATTCAATTTTGTGGAACGCAAAGCAGAACGCTCGATAGATTTTAGAGTAGCTCCAGCTATTACAGTTGGATAATTATAATTATGAAATGAGACAATATTGTTAACAAATGAGAATAATTATAATTAAAGAAGTATCTAAGTAAGGGTATTCATCATTCATATATACAATGTTTTGATTGGAATACTTGAAAGAAAAAAAGGGTGATCCTGATTTTGAAATGTATGGCAGAACACTTGCCAATTCAAATCATTATTAATTCAATACCTATCAGTTTTATACCAACTCTTCTCTCCACTATTAATTTGATATATAGCGGACCATTAAAATGAAACGCCTCTCCCTTTGAATTCATTCCCCCACTTCAAAAACCATAATACTCATAATCGTTCACAATAATAGAAAAAATATTGTCATCACATCAGGTCGCGAATAGTATAATAAATTCATACGTAAACTGTACCAATTTTGAAAGAAGTGAAGCAAATATAGAGAGAAAAAAAGTTCAATTCAAGTTAAAAAATTATTTCTTACTGACTAAATTGTCTCAAAAATGTAGATTTGGCACAAGAGAGATAGGACAGAAAGTATGGCCATTGGAATTAAACAACATTAGAGCTGTGAAAATAATCATAAATCGTCAATTTGGAAAATTACAGGACAACAAAAAACCCCCTAGAAAAAACACTTTTAACAACCAAAGTTATGATCATTTCAAGCTTCCTTTGTAAAGTTGAACTCCTCAGTTAAACCTAAATCTGTACTACGGACAAATTTGATTTTGAAAAAATGATGGTAAAGGTTAATTGCTTATTGTATATTCCTCTCCAACACCAAACCAAATCCTCTTAGAGAACCGTTATTGGCTAAAAAAAAAAACATATTGAAAACAAAACAGTGTTGTTTGGTTTTTTGTCAACCTTCTGCAGCAACTTTCTAAATAAACCAGTGAGAAACCATTCTTGATCTCTGGCAACAACGGCTGTAGGCATTACTGTGCATCAATTCATCACTAGGCAATTGCAAATGTCAATTTGGCACAGACAAGCTGAATCAATTATTTGATAGTAAGTAAACATACCCACTTTCGGATAAAAAAAAAGAAATAATGAACAACATGATGAACATCTTCAATGTTATTATTGGGATGAGATCAAGGCAAACTTGGCTACTTTTTCCATTTTTTTTTTATTTATTTTTTTTTTTTTTATTAGCCTGGATCTTTCAGACATTCAGGCATCTTCAAGATTAAATATTTCTGAAGGTGCCAAGAAAAGAAGACCATGGAGAAAAAGTCGTCAAGTGTGTCTCCCCTTCATTCCAACAACATATTATGCGACAAACAAAAGAAGACCTTCAATGATTTGGTTTTTTTTTTTTTTTTTTCAGGAAAGTGATCAATAAAACAGCTAAAATTCAACTAATCATGAAAGTCAGGTTTCATCAATAGATAGTCCAACTAAATTAACAAATTCAAGGTTTTGATTAGGTCAACTTAAATGAGAAGGAGTTTAACAACTGAAATAGAAATTACGTATTAGTCAACAGTTAAATTTATCCGGTATCTTCCTCAGTTGAATATGTTGATTTGGTGTTCTCTACCTTGGGCAATGTATGCTTTACATTACCTGAAACAAAGAACAATAATTTACTAACTGTAAATAAAAAAACGAGTGAACTACAATGCACCCAATGAAAAGGCTGTCTTCAATACAAAATTGACAACTTGGGTTGAAACCATCTCAATTATCTGGTCAGGCCCAAAGGGGTTTTAACAGTTAAAAACCGGATGCTATGGGTATGAATCTATTGCACGGAATGATGTAGTCAGTTTTGATAATTATTATTTTTAACAAAAGAATACTAGTCAAGATTTTCCTTGAGGTTCATTGTTCAATCAATGAGCAAAAGCTTCTTTGATAAATACACAAATACAGGCTCTCAAGGAAACAGAATCATTTCAAATGTGATTTCATTTTATGTGGCAATCAGTTTGTGGTTGTATACCAACATTAATATTACCTAAAACATTATGTGAAAATGTACATCATTAATTAATGAAAACAGTCATGCAATATATTTATATCTAAATAAGACATGAAAAACTTGTACATTAATTTGTAACAAGACGAATGCAATTCTCAATAGCTGCAAATGATTGTACAGTGGTTTATAATTCCCTTGCTTCAATCATGATTTGGTGAGACCATCCACTCGTTATAGTAGAATACTCAAACTCTTGTAAACATTTCCACCTACAAACATATTGTTAATTAATAAGGGCAGAATCTTAGCCAAACACTTTGCCGAATTTTTCAACATCTTGAAACTTCCACTCAAGGAGGAGAAGTCCTTGGCAACTATCATGATTTTCAATATATTTATTTTTCTCAATCAGGTGTTTAATTTAATAAAGCCCAATAATACAGCTAAAGAGAGTGTTTGACAAGCTTTCCGATTAAAGAACGATTTTAATAGCTCCACAAATCTTCAAGTTATACCGTGCCAAATTAGTCAAAATCTTGAATAAGACACCCAAAAGCTATGATAACTCGAAAACCATTGAAACTATGGAATCCATTACTGTCACATTGGATTCAGCGCTAGAAAATCTGTATAAATTGATATCAATACACCTTAGTCTGGTGATAACTATGGTTTATTATTGAATAATAAACCAAAAGTGAGGAACCAAATCCAGCCAATTTTGAGGAGGTAGTCCAATTCAAATATAATCATAATCTAGCACAACGAGATCTTACCTCTCAAAATCCTGAAAATGTCACATAAAATCCAAGAACCGTTCAAGCTATCGACTCCATTATGATCTCATTCCATTCTTCGTCAAAAATCAATATTTCTATTGATAACAAACACGCTTATGTTTCAAAAACCTTGGAAAACACTTATCCTCCCCCTTGAAACCCCCAAAATTCCTTTAAAATTGAGGGAGCCGTTTGGTAAAAAAAAGGAGTATTGTCTGACCAAGAATGATTTTTGGTGGAAG
The DNA here is from genome assembly GCA_037159825.1 of Tupiocoris notatus. Classification (NCBI taxonomy): domain Eukaryota; kingdom Metazoa; phylum Arthropoda; class Insecta; order Hemiptera; family Miridae; genus Tupiocoris; species Tupiocoris notatus. Next base: position 434,387 of record JASJUZ010000283.1, read on the forward strand.
TTTTAAACATGTAGGTCTTAGAATTTCCTCAGAAAAGTATTGACAGCGTATGGTGGACAGAGAATTTTTTTAACAGGGGAGCTGGAAGGTCTCTGAAGTGCAGACGTATCCTCAGTTTTAATTTTCGCAGTATAAATATTAACAGATAATTGGGTTTAAAATAAAGCGGTATTTAATGCAGGTTGGATGGAATTTTTCCGATTTGCGCTCTACAGTGAATGTGGATAAGTTGGATTCTACATGCCTTAAAACGTCGAACATGAAATTTTGAGGGTAGTTGAATTTTTTATTTTTATTATTATTATTTTTATTTATTTATTCTTTTTTTGTCAGTTTTAAAAAATTTTTTAGCACATGACACAATCTAAAATTCTTTGTCTCTCATAAATTTTTTTTATGGTTTTACTGTTGCCTCTAAAACTGAGATAGGATTAGCATGACGAAATCATTCAATTTAACAATGAATCATACCTGCAATATCTGACTGGCCTCGAAAGCTGTCCCAGGAAGAAGAACAACTGGACTCGACACATGACCTGATTCAACGCAAATCATATTTGGATATTCGTCTTCACCTAAATCAGGAACGTCCTTACTGTGATCTGACCATGGATTCCAAACCACTGAAAGTATAAGTTAAGATATAACTTCTGAGATGTATAACAATAGAAAAACTTGATTAACAAACAGTTGGTTCAGTTGATAGTTCTATGAACCAACTAGAACCTGCTAAGAGAATAAAAACTTCATCGATAGAACACAAATGCACAAAAAATTAATTGTAAATTTATCAATATGAATTTATATTTACATGAGGTAAAAATGACTATAGTACAAGAAACGAAATTAGGCGGCTAAGCATTTTCACTCCATTGACACATTTAATCCCAAAAAACTATGGCCCAAGTAGTTCAACCCTCAAATCGCTTATAGTTAGCAATTTAGCAATGTTTTCAAGTACCTCCTAAACAGTCAAACTTACTAGAATAGTACAAGGATTTTTATTAAACTATCTAAGTAACACTGAACATCCAAATCACTTTGAAAATGTTGACAGCATGTGAAACACATGGCCAATTCAGCAATACAAAAATTAATTGTAATTTACTGTTCGTTTTTTACAACTTACCAGTATCAGGGAAGTTGTACTTTTGAACTCGCATTTTTCTCCCAGACACAACATTTGTTATTATATGCTCTTGTGGGGTATTTTGATAAATCCTGTCTGTCCACTCGCCAATAGTAACAGCTTCCCTTCCTTCTTGGTATATCACCATGTCCCTCGTCTGAAAATTTGATATAAAATATGATCGGCCCCAATCAAACGTACCAGAAGAATAAAAAAACAGTGATATAGAATTGATACCTTATCGATAAAAGTGCAGCCATGCAATCCAGTTATCTGACACCTCCTCACGTCAGGAACTTTAAAATAGGTGTGCAGTAGCAAATTGAAACTAAACGTCACGTCTTTACTAGGATTATATACACCGATAATAAAATGAAGCTCTTTCTCTCTCAGAATTAGTCGGTATGTTAATCGAAACCTGTAAAACAGACACAGAGCTGAATTTTTTATTCAGATTGATAAGCCAGATGGATAGGGCAAAATAATAAAATTATTGGAAGGCCCCAATGTTATTAATATCAAAGGTATATTGATCACACACATGCAAATGGGACAAAGGTTGATCGAGAAGAAAATTAAATAGACGACATCATCAAGTCAGGTCCCAACAGTGTACAATTATGACAAAATATTTAAGTATAATGCTTTAGACACCTACAAGATCATGTTTCAGTAAACTTGTTTTACACAGATTCACACTTGGCTAACTAAAATAAAACAATCATAACTTTTGAACAAATACTCATGCTGAAGTATTTGAATTCCATTTTTTATGAATAGAAGATAGAAAGGTCGTCACAAATTCCACCATTCCATCATTAAAATGAGTCATAGGGTTAGATCGATTTCGGCACTTAGGCCATCTTACTACAGTTGTAAGATGGTTACTAATCATAGCTTTAATGCCATTAAACAAGGGGAATTTGTGACTACCTCTTCGACTCCTATTCTTGTAACTCCATACAAACTTTGCCATGATTTACATCAACCCAGTCCCTGATTGGATATGCTGATTGGAAAAATTCCAGCCAACCTGCATTAAGTACCGGTTAACTTTGACCCCCCCCCCCATGATAAAAGCAGAGTCGATAATTGGTGCAGGATAAGGTTGATCAGTCACTGTTATACATGTTTTATGTCAATAATTAATAATTTTGATATCAATTTCAAGTAATATTATACTATAATGCATCACATATTCTGCAAAACAAGTATCAAAAACAGAATAATTTCTTAAAAGTTTGATACTGACAGTCTCGCTGGGAGTAGGCATACTAAACAAGTAAATATACTAATATCTCTTGGCTTTTGAATGGCATCGTTTAAATATAAATTTACCAGAACAAGAACTATTAGTGCATAGAAAAAATGCAGATCTATCCAAGACAACGAAGAAAATTGAATTAACTTACTGGTAATGCCATATAGATCGAGTCCATTCATTGTCTGTGCAGAAAAATATGGCTTCAACATCACCGCTTGGAAGTCGTTCTGGTCTTTTTTCTACGCCCCACTGGGTGACCCTGGCAAAGCCATGGTTGGGCCCATAGCTCCACGGTCCAAAATGAGCTGAAAATGAAATTAGATTCTAGCTGAATTTAGGAACTAGTTGTAGGTACTTATCTAACAGTAAACAGTAATTTAAGAACATCATAACTACCAAGCAGTAATAACTCAATTCACCCATTGTCACTTCATTCAACAGGGTAATTTTCTACAGCTATTTAAAACAAATTTGAGTCCACACAAAATATTGTGCCAAAATATTTGAGGTACCCTCTGCAGGATCCCAGGAATCAAGGTTCATGAAGGAGATGAATGTGTGCAACTTACTAAAAATGATCTGGGTCCCTTCAATTGAATAGGAACACCCAGGGGAAAATGACGAACAATAATAAAAGTTTTTGTCTTTTCTATAATTGGTTATCTCTTTTCAAGGAAGAATGAATGAAAGTTGTCAAGTAAGAATACTCACGAAAAACCACTGGGATTCCTCCTCTTATAGGTGCTTTCCCATCGAATATAGCTGCCTTGCTGCAGAAAATAGACCAAAGTTAACAATAGATGAGCTTATGATTCTCTTTTGGACATATTATACAACAATACACAACAAGTATCTTTAGTATCAATATCAATCAATTATCCTAGAATAATTGGTTTAATAATTGTGTTGATCAATAGCCTTTCAGGCACCTATATCAAGGTGATGTTAGCAAACGAGAGTAAAGGCAAAAAATATCCCCATTTACTGGTGAAAATGTCAAGAATTCAGCTTTTATATTTTTGTCAGAAAAGTGTTTACAGCGGACGGACGGAATTGGCTTTTATTGGATATTCGGATTCTACATGTCTTGAAACGTAGAACATCACATTTTAAGGGGGGCTAGAATATTTGTTTTTCATGGGTGATTAAAATGGTTTATTATTGAATAATAAACAAAAAAAGCAGTAACACAAACATATAATTGCATCCCATGCCAAGTTACTAGTCATAGTTGTTTCGTTTGAATTGAAGAATTTATTTTTTTTTTTTTAATTTTTTCGCTCGAAGTTGAAAAATGTGGTGGAATGCCCAAATGAAGATTGAAGAAAAAGGCTTAAGGAATAATGAACATATTAGAGTTATCTGTGGCAAGTTATATTTATTAATCAATTTTTTCACTTCCATGTTACATAGTTAATGGAAGAATTGGTATCCTCTGATAATTCGAATTTCGGTGCGTTTGGGAAAAATTTAATTGTACTATCCTCAGAAACACTTTCTGTACAAGTGTCTGCATGTCCGTCTGTCTGAGGCCAAAAGTGACAGAAGTCGTAATATACCAGCAAAAAATCAATCAAATTCTATGAAGTTTTCAGAAACTGTTCTTCCAGTAAATGTGCGAAATTAGCCTTTATTGTAGTTTGGATAACACACAGAACCTCTGAGATAAAACTGTGCAAAGATTTTTCTATGTTGATTTTTACAAGCCATAAAAGTAAATATTTCGTCACCTAACAGGCCAACAAACGTTTTTAGGGCTTGATTTTTACATTTTACGCCGTACGCCCTCATTACAAGCTTTCTTTGCTATTTTCTGTACGTATATTGTATTTCGTTTTCTACAGGCCGCAGAATCAATGTATTTGAAGGCCTAAGGTCGTGAAATGTTTGCGGTATGATGGTTGATTTTTATCGTTAGTATCACACACCACCGCACTTCCACGGATCGGATTTTTTGTCGTTTCATTCCAGTGATTTATTTACTTATTTTTGGGTCTCACACGTTCTATGTTATTAGCCTATTTGGTGCTTTTTACTGTCCCCTGGCTAGTTTTGGTTATTAATTAATAAACCATTGTTATCGTCCAAGAAAATTTTTTCTAACCCCCCTCCCCCCCATGGATATTTTACGTTTCAAGGCATGTAGAATCGGAATGTCACATTGAAAAATTCTGTCCGTTCGCTGTACTTCGTCAACACTTTTCTGACGAAACTATGAAAGCTAAATTCTTGACATTTTCACCAAAAATCAATCTTGGCCAGACAATGCTTCAATCAAATCGCTAGCTCAATATGAAGGGTATCTAGGGGGGGTTTTGAGGGGGAGGAAATTCGTCTTTTCCAACGTTTTTCAGAAAAATGTGTATTTGGTGCTAATTTCCATAGATTTTTCAACGCTGTATCGAATGAGGCATTGCGGGGTCGATTCTATTGGTTTCCAAATTATTACAGTTTTTGTGTCGAATTTGGGGGTTAACTCGAGAGTTGTTAAAGCTGTAAAAATCGTTCTATACTCGTTGGAAAGATCGCCCCTTTTATTTTTTTCATTCGCGCTGTTTGCACGTAAATGAATAAATCGGTGTGATGCCTGTCGTCTTATTTGCCTGTCTATTCGTGATAGCTAGTACAACAGGCTCTTTTATAATGGAAATCGATTCTGCACAAGAACTTCGGACTTAGTCATTTTTCGACCTGACCGGTAAAGAAATATTCCACCAAACTCGGAAAGAGATGCTCTTGACTAGCACGAATCAACAGTTGACTTTGCACACAAGTAAGAGTAGATTTAGATAAGATTTTGCACGTACTTAGTTTCGACAGTCCAATGAGTGTCAGTGTACATGTTCACCACTAAAAAAACGCAGCCAATTATTGTACAGTGGTTTAATATTTCTTTGCTTTAATTTCAAGAATACTGGTGATAATAACTTGTTAAACATTTGCGAACGTTTCCACGCAACAGCAGATCGGTAACTAAAAGTAAAAACTCCGTAGCAGCTATGGTAATTTTAATCATTTTTATTTTTCTTAATTTTCAAAAATCCAAAGCTAAATTTTTCGCCTAACGGTACAGCTGAAGAGTGTTTGAGGAGTATTCTAACGAGGAGAACGATTTTCATAGGATCCAAAAATTTTCGACTTGAAAAAATTTGAGAAAATCGCGAAAATTCTACACGAAAGCTGCGATAATTCAAGATCATTGCAACGCTATCGACTCCGCGATCGTCTCATTCGATTCATCGTCCAAAAATGTGTAGAAATTGATACCGAATACACGTTTGTCAGAAAAGCTTTGGATACATGAATTTTCTCCCCCTTAAACGCCCTAAAAATTAAAAAAAAATTAAATTAAATTAAATAAAAAAATTAAAAATATAATAAATAAATAATAAATTAAATTAATTAAATTAAAAAAATTAATTAAAAATATAATAAATAAATAAATAATAAATTAAATAAAATTGAGTTAGCGATTCGGTTAAAGAATTGAGCCATTGCCAAAGATTGATTTTTGGTGACAATTTCAAGAATTTAGCAAAACTAGTTTGGTCAAGTGTTGACGGCGGACGGAAAGAATTTTTTTTTATTAGAAAATTGTTTTTTATTAGATAACTTGAAATGTAAAACATCGAATTTCGAGGTTGGAAATTTTTTCCCCATGGGATTACAATGTTTTATTATTGAACAGTTTTCCTTTGCATCGAAGAATGGAGCCAACGGCCAAATTGGTGACCAGAAAGAAAATGTAAGTAGGTACTCCAATATACTCAGTTCATGTTCAGTTCAATTTAGAAAAATAATTTTCAATCACTCACCTCACGAAGAGCTGCTCTTGATTGTTCACCCTCCATGAAACGACTGTGGCCCCTAAAAAATCACAACACGATTGTATAATGCTTTTCCGTAACAAATGAGAAATTAAATCAGCGCGAAGTCAGTCGAATATCAAGGCAAGGAAAGAAAAATGTTTACATCTTCCTAGCGAACATTATTTGCCGATAAACAGTCAAAGCTGATGGGTTATTCGGAAATATAATATTGACTCGTATGAAAATTTCAACGAAATTTCAACTTTATGCGATTTGCCGCAGTTTGACGCGGTTTTCGAAATACAAAACATGGTAAACAAGCGATTTCAACGCGGTGTCAACACATCGACCAGGAGAGCAAGGTTAAAACGGGAAGTCGAAGCCTCGCCGTTGCAAAACGCATAATAAAAAAAAGGTCCGAATAACTAGGGCCGCACAGACGCCCAAAACTCATCGATCGAACCATCTAGCGCACTGAATTTACTACGAAACATCATGTTCGATTATGTAATCACCACTATACAGTTGCCTACCATGTAAATTTATGGTACAGGTGGTATTATTCCCCCTATCAAGTAAAACGACGCTCGTCGCTGCTGCCATTACTGCTGACCTGTGTGCTGAACGCCGACCCGTTTGGAACTCGTTTTTTTTAACACCCTTCCAAACTCGTATTTTTTATAATATAGGCGAGTCGAAAGGTGCGCGTATAATTTCGCCGACGATTTTAATCGAAAAACTTAATTTTTTTAATAACGAAATTCATTATAGATACGACCGTTATCTCAGATGAGACATTTTTTTTTATCAGGAGTCAGTTCATCGTCGGCAGTGGGACGGTTTTTTTTACATAATAACTTGCCCTGTCACGATGGTTTATACAATATTAAGACAATAGCACGATAAGCTTTACAAACGACGAACATTTCAAGTCATAAATATTGTTAACGTTCAGACATTTGATGTGAATTTTCTCAACAGTGATAATGAAGGTTTCAAGGCCGGTAGTCGCTTGAAAACGGTTCGAAAATAGTAGTCAAGTTCTGGAGAGTTCGTTTTTCATTAAAAAAAACGAATATTATGAAAAGGTCGTACAGCGCTAAACTGTCACAAAAAAGAGAACCAGATTATGACCGAAAGGAAACACCGGTTATGGCGAATCGAAAATGAACTCATTCATAAAATGGCCCACCGGTTTCGCAAACATAGTTTGAATAGCCCGCCAATCGAGCACAGTCAGCCGGAGCTCCATGGAGATGGAGACATCTCAAAACGTTGCAAATGATGTACAGTGGTATAATTATTCCTTCGCTTCAATTATGAATTGGAAAGACCGGCAATTATTGTAATTTAAAATATTTTTATTTTCCCCATTACTTAATTTACAGTTAAATTAATTGCATAACAACACAGCTGAAGAGTATTTGACGAGCTTTCCAAAGAGTATAGAACGATTTTTATAGCTCCACAAATGATCGAGTTATATCATTTTTTCAAACATCTCACAATCTCGACAATTTCACAAAAAAAAAAAAAAAAACTGCGATAACTCAAAAACTATTTGGCTCTCAACTCCGTGATGGTCCCATTCGATTCAGCGTCAAAAAAACGGTATAAATTTATATTAAAAAATAAAAACCCCTCTAAAACCTTGGAAAATGCGAATCAAAGAAGTTTACCTAGTTAAAGATGATTAATAATATACATTTGACAGCAAAAAATATTTTTGCCAAAAATAAACTAATAGCAACTTTTGAAATAAATTTAAAAAATGTTTTGTAAAGAAAAAGTTTTCATCTTTTTAATAAAAGAAAAAACTTCTCTTTAAAGAAAGTAAAAACAAACTCTTTTTGAAAAACGAATATATATATTTTTTTCATTAAAATAATAAATTTGTAAAATAAAAAATTGATTTTTGCAGAATGATAAGAAAGTAATGTATATTCAGAAAAAAATCGAAACAGGAAAAATTACGAATCCTTTTATCTCAAATGCACAGTGTGTTATTCAACAATCGATAAAACCTATTTTTTCTCATTCGTTAAGAAAACATTCCCTAAAAATTTCGATGAGTTTCAACAATTTTTCAGGGAGGTATGGCGATTTATGTCAGTTTTTGACAACAGACAGTGGACACACAAGACACTTGTTCAGAAAGTGATTCTGAGAATAGTACATACTATGAAAATTTCTTCCAACAGGATCTCGGTTCCAAATTCCACTTTTGAGGCGATCACAATAGTGCCATAATTACTACCATGTAAAAAGTATTTTGGCAAAAGTTAATTTTTTTGTTTATGTTTCGGTATAAGAATAATAGAAAAAAAGAATATAATTTATCCACATCATATATAAATTATTTTGGGTAAATTTATAATTTAGGAAAGTTTAATAAGAAAAATAGGTTGTTAAAACTGTTCATCAGCGCCCTTTTTGAGCCTCTCTATACCAGAGAACGACTTAATCATTTTATTTCGTGTGAGCGATGTCATCGTTTATTGAATAATTAATAATTGAAGACCTTTAGTTTTTTTTATTTTAGTAAATTCTTCGACACACGTTATTCCTCTCCAAGGTGACTAGAACACAGGTGGGCTCGATCCGATACTAACCCGCACGGTATGACGTCACTGGTATAAAGACTAACACTAGTTAGATAGCTTTTCACTAACCTTTGGCAGCGGAATTTCATTAGGTACTTACAATTAATTAGGTATCATTTTTTCTCGATAAAATTTTTTATCTATAACCATACTTAAAATTAAAAGAAACGAAAATAATCTGATAGAATTCAAATAATTTAAAAATTGACTTTTAAAATAGGTACCTACTTAATCGTAAATATTCAGATATTTTATTTTCGAAACACTATTTTTTCATTTTTAACGTTCTTCACTGATGAAGTTAAAAAAAAAAATCACCGTTGAAAAAAAGTGGGAAAAAATTATTGATATTGACGTTTTTACATCAGATGTCTATAAATTTTATGTTATTTGACTCAGCTAACAATGTCCTTTACTTTTGGTTTATTATTCAATAATAAACCATTGTAATAAACGTCACCATAATAATATCGAAACTCTTGAGAAGAATAATTCCGCAATATTCCTTGAAAATACCGAGTAAAAATGCTCTATTTATATTTGAGCCTGAGGAAGTATCGATCGCGATACCGTAGAATCGGAAAGTCCTATCCGGCGTCCGCTCGACTCCTTAATCATCGGCATAGGCAACGCCTGCAACGGCAGCTATGTATTGCGGGTTCTGCTGTATTTCATATGAAGGCGCACGTAACGATTTATTTCCCTCCGCTGACCGAGCGTTTCGGTCGAATTTTTGGGACAACGTGGATCCTCTTGAATAACTTTAAGACTTTTAGAAATGTGTAATTCTCGTTTTTTATTAATTATTTGGTGGCTAGAGGTAAAAAACCTATCACAATAGCAATTTTTCTACTCTGTTCAAACTTCACCATAATAATATCGAGACTCTTGAGAAGAATAATTCCTCAATATTTCTTGAAAATACCGAGTAAATGCTCGATTTATATTTGAGCCTGAGGAAGTATCGATCGCGATACCGTACAATCGGAAAAAATCCTCTCCGGCGTCCGCTCGACTCCTTAATCATCGGCATAGGCAACGCCTGCAACTGCAGCTATGTATTGCGGGTACTGCCGTATTTCATATGAAGGCGCACGTAACGATTTATTTCCCTCCGCTGACCCAGCGTTTCGGTGGAATTTAATTTATTGGACATCGTAGATCCTCGTGAATAATTCTAAGACTTTTAGAAATGTTTAATTCTCGGTTTTTATTAATTATTTGGTGGCTAGAGGCAGAAAAAACCTATCATTAGTTTTTTTGATTAAAAAAACCTTGATGAAACTCTCTATTAAAACTAATAAACTGTAATAAAAAAAACTTGGCGTACACAAAACATTCTCATTGAAAGGAAAGCGGAGAAGTAACGTTGTTGCAATGAAATTCGTATGCGGCTATGAGGAAAGTTAATACCAGTGACGTCAGAGAAAGCTGCCCCTTAATGATCGAGCCCACCTTGTCATTTATACACCTTGATTCCTCTCAAACGGTCTGAAAATTCTATAAATAAAGGCTACCATTTTTGGTGCCCTTTTTGAAGCATAACAACAACAACTTGAGTGATATCACAGCCGTGACCTTTCCAGATTGTGATCTCTTTGTTTACATTCGATTGACGTCTCCTATCTCGCTTGTAATGTTTGTTTTCTACTCAGGACCCTGATATCACAATTGTGTACAGAATAGCGAAACTTGTGATTTGAGAAATTTAACTCCTCGTAACGAGTGAGAATAATTTTTCAGAATGTGCGCGGACGATGATGGGTCAACGCTTTGAAACCGAGCGAAGACCAACCGTTCCAGGACTATCTACGATCAGTTCCTCGTAAATCTTCAAGTGGTGATAATTTTTTGGACGAGAAACGAGAAGCCGGTTTCTATTTTATTTAAAACGGCTTCGTAGCGGCCGCATGAACGTCCTCTAGATGACCTGTAGCACGAAAATGAAACGTTATGGTCTTGTTTTGAAATGGAGATAGCATTCGTTTGGCTGTGGGTGGTGTTCGTGTTGTGCGCCCAACATGCGACGAAGTCGATCGCTCACGTTAACGGCACGAACAGCAGTCATCCGACGTCGAGCTCCTGCGCTGACCTAGCGCCCCCGCACAACGTCAAAGTCACTTTTTCAAGCCGAATCGTCAAAAACGGTAAGCGGGTTGAAACTTTGTCGACCATAGCTGGCGTAGAATTTATTAAAAGGCAATACGTGTCCAATTAGGTAATTTTTTCGGTAGAAACCTTGCAATCCCAACGAGAAAAGTTAGTTGAACAGGGCCCAGTTATGAAGCATACTCTCAATAGAATAAAATAAATGTATAAATAAAGATAAAACCGGCTTCAAAATTATTTGCCTGTAAAAAAAAACTGGACAAAATGTCCAACTTCAAGGCCTTTACAGACCGGACGATAACATTGTTGAAAACATTGTTATTAGCATTTTTCAGTAACTTTCCTTTCACACCGAACGCAACATTGTTGGCAACAATATTATCAACATCGGGCGAGGAATTGTTAATAATTTTTACGGCGCTTGAAAAATGTTGATAACAATTCCTCCCCCGAAATGTTACTGGAAACATTGTTGGCAACATTTTCTGTAACATTGTTATTTTTTCCGCCAACATTGTTAGTAACATTGTTGGCGACACCGAGTTTTGTTATCGAGCCATGAGCGATAACAAACCGGCATTTGTGACTAACATTGTGGATAACATTGTTTTTTTTTTTTTTTTTTTTTTTTTTGCTTATTTATTACAACACAATTACAATGGTGTGAATATCAAGGAAATTATTCCCCTATATGGGCCAAGGCCCGTGTTAGGGAGAAGAGCTCCTGATTATTAAAGACAACTAAAATACACGTTCACCTCATTACAATAAAGTAGAAACAGAAAAAAATATAGTAAAACAAAATAAAAATAAAAATGGTGCAACACGGGATAAATTACAGGCTTGTCGCACTAATTACTTTAAAATGCTCATTAGATATGCTTTCACGCATTTGCTTATCTGCTTTGCTTATCTGCTTGTTAGAGAACTAGATCCAAATAAAACGGACGGAAGAATTGTTGGCAACAAAAAAGTTGACGACATTGTTGCCAACAATGTTGGTAACATATTTTCTAGATCATCTCATTCTGTTACAAACATTATTGTTATCAACATCTTATGTTAATAACATTTGTTTTCACTAACATTTGGTCTGTAAGCACCTTCACAGACACTCAATCGCCAACTACACATTATAACTTTACTACTCGTATTGACCTGACCACTTGTCCGCTAGTGGCACCCAAAATTATCGTAATCTTCAGGAGGACTGTTCAATAACAATGTTGCTAAAAGTTTGTCATTGATATCTATGTCTAATTCGTGAAGTTTGTCCACGATGTCGAAAAAATTATTTGCATTTTCCCGAACATCTTCTCCAATTTTCATCTTACGTTAAGTTGTTTCAGTAACCCTGCAGTTCGGGCAGGTCCTTTAGAGGCATAGATGGAGTGCAATTTTACCCAGTGTTCTCTGGCAGTTTTGCAGTCCTTTATCTGCTTCAACTCACTAGTTTTTATAGCTAGAATTAGATCAGACCTAGCTTTTCTATCTTGAATTCCCCAAGCTCGTACTGCTGCCGGGGGTTCATCAGGTTTCAATATTGTTCCATCGACGTATTCCCGAGGTTCATTTCAAGTCAGTAGTGCTTCAATTTGTATTCGCCACGTATCGAAATAATCTCGCCCAAGTGGTGACACTTTGGCAGTTGTTTCCACCATTCATTTTTTTTTTTTTTTTTTGTTTACACCGTTAAACCATAACCTGTTGGAATAATATATCTCTGAGAATGATTTGATTTGTGCTCGAACAAATCGTTGTTTACTCAAACACAATTTATTATCGAATAACCAAATGAAAAGTTTAAAATGAAAGATGAAATGTCTTGAGATTCATTGTTAAATATATTTTATGTATACTCCAATTTTCCCAATTTTTACAGTTCGTACCCCTCATTAATTTTCCTATAGAATAATTGGTGCTACTAGCAGTTTTCTTCTTAATATCTCTTCATTTTCAATCAATATTGTGTTTTGCTAGTTACAAAAAATTCTATGAGTTTTTGAAAAGTCCTCAAATTTCTTATTTTTGCTTGAAATGGGGAAAAGATGGATGACACGTTATGTCTTTATGAAAACCTTATGCAGTGCGGCACCACGGCACCTGAAGTTGTGGCAACAACTGTGGTTTTTTATTTATTATTCAATAATGAACCATTGTAATCGTCCAAGAAAAAAATTTTCCAACCCCCCTCAAAATATGATTTTTTACGTTTCAAGGCATGTAGAATCCGAATATCCAATAAAAAAAGTTCTGTCCGTCCACCGTCAACACTTTTCTGACAAAAGTATACAAGCTAAATTCTTGAAATTTTCACCAAAAATCAATCTTGGCCTGTCAATGGCTCAATTCTTTAACCGAATCACCACCTCATTTTTAAGGGTATTTTTGAGGGGGAGGATATTCGAGGGATATTGAGGGGTTATTATTGATGTTCTTGTGCCTTTTGAATATACTTATTTCTATGTTTAGGGTATGCATTTTTTGCATGACGACTATAATATTTTATCTATTCTACAGAATACATAGTCACATTCAACGGTTATTTCAAGCGAAAACTAAGAGAATCGTTCATCGCTGCCGCGCTTAATGGTAGTGAAGTTCGATGGCACATTGTAAAGAGAAAAAATCCAGCGAGCGATTACCCTAGTGATTTTGATGTAGTTGTGGTAAGTCGGAAATCATAACTTTCTAGGTGATGACCACGTTTTATAAACTAAGTGTAGGTGGGTTGATAAAATATTTTAAACTCTTTCAATAGGTTGAAGAAGGTTCCTCAACTGGAACTAGTTTGATTCAGTTAAAACATCATCCCTCTGTCAAGAGAGTTACTCCACAAAGACTGGTTGTGAGAAACTTGACGTATGTTAATAGCACTGAGTATGAAACAAACGATCAGCCAAGGCCATTTAAAAAGGTGAGTTTTTTTTAAGTTGCCATATTAAATAGAGTTCATTAACTTAGTATGTAGAACAGACCATTTGAGTAAATTGTGCGCTATTAACATGGATTCCAAAGTGTCTGTATAATTTGGTAGTTAGCGTAAGCCGTCCCTTGGGTGGGCTTGGATTTAAGAATTGGAGCCATAACCCAAGGTGTGAGGACTCATCCAGAACTTGAACTAATTTTAAATTCCTATTAATCTCAGACGAAATATTGGCTTAATAGTTGGTCACCAGCCTATCAAGCCAAGGTGTTGTTGGAGAGGCTATTTAATTAAGGTAGTATATTATTTTTCAATGTTTGGAATTAAATAATACCAGTATTAAATGAAACACCACAATTTCAGTTTTGGAAAAGTGATCGGCGCATTGGGAGGAACCTATTGCGAGCTGCTCACAACAAACAAATTACCTCAATTCTCCAAGCAGACACATTATGGGGGATGGGTATAACAGGTATGTTGTCGAGTTCTATTTATTATTATTTAATTATTGTGATCTATTATTTTTCTTTTATCGAGAGATAATGTGTATTTTTTATTGACTACAATATTGTTTTCTAGGTTCAGGTATCAAAGTCGCAGTGTTTGATACAGGTCTTTCAAAAGGCCACCCACACTTCAAGCGAGTGGAAGAACGTTCTGATTGGACTCATGAGAAAAGTCTTGAAGATGGATTAGGTCATGGAACATTTGTAGCTGGAGTGATTGCCAGCAGCAAAGAATGCCTTGGTTTAGCTCCCGATGCTCAACTTCACATTTTTCGTGTTTTCACCAACAGTCAGGTAGGTACTCTTTTTAAACATTTTTTCGATCACGAGTCAGGATAGCGTATCTTGAACATTTTAAATTCGTTTTTAATATATTGTTCGACCTAATTATCTGTAGGTTTCGTACACATCGTGGTTCCTTGACGCATTCAATTACGCCATTCTCAAGAAGATCAACGTTCTCAACTTGAGTATTGGTGGCCCTGATTTCATGGACCATCCTTTTGTTGACAAAGTGTGGGAACTAACTGCCAACCGAGTTATCATGGTATCAGCAATTGGAAATGATGGACCTCTCTATGGGTGAGTAGCCCAAACCATTCATTTTTAGGATGTTGTCAGCACCTCCTGCTTTGGTTTCTTTTTGTTTCTGTGCTGGGATTACTCTCAAAAGCTATGAAAAGCCGTTAAAGCTTCCAACTTTGCACTCGCCTCAATGATTCATAGGGATGGGTATTGATAGCCTACTTATTAATGCTTGCATTCATGGTTATTCACTCCTATAACCATATCATCATTAAGTATCCCTACTTACTCTGTAGGTAGTAGTCGAATTCGCAGTTCAATTTGAATACTCTCTGATCAACTACTTCACAACCAATTTGAATTGCTAATAATTTGTCATGATTTGGTTTCAGGACTCTGAACAATCCAGCTGATCAAATGGATGTTATTGGAGTGGGTGGTATAAATTTTGATGATCAAATTGCCAAATTTTCGTCCCGAGGAATGACCACATGGGAACTTCCACAAGGGTATGCTCATTAATATGGATGCCGTTTTATTTGGCATTCCTTCATTTGTATTATGGATTTAACAATTGACCTTGGCCTGGAAGTTGACAGTAATGCTTGATCAACATGGCTCGTCGAACGCGCTTGTTATAAAAATTCAGATTTTGTGGGGGTCATGTTCAAACGTACAAGAGCATGTTTGCAGAGTTTCAGGTTCCCCATGAAATTGTGTTTACCAATTCGATGTTTGACATACGCGTTAGATTGAGTGCGAGAGCTTGAAATTTTCAAAATTCTGATTTTTTTTTGTTTTTTTCACAGACCCTATTTTTCTGGGACCTCCCGTGATTAATCAGAACTCCTTTTTTTTAAACACCTTCAATTGGATAATTTGGCTTATGGGAAAAATTTGCAAACTCCCTTATAAAACCTGCGGGTGCCAAGCTGAACAAAATTTAACATGATTGTTTAGCAAATAATTTTTTCTGAGCAGATTTGATCGTATGTAGAAGCGTTTAGAGAAGTCCTTGTACATGAAATAATCGCAACAATGTTTATTTACCCAAGTAGTCAAGCCAGGCTGCTCTGTGTTCAATAAACTACTCCTAAGATCATTGAATGCATTTTTGTAATTTTTTCCTTGTTTCTATGAAGAAGTTGTCTTGGTTCTTACAGCTATGTTTTAACTCTATCACTTCCAATTATTAATGTGAAGTATTTTCTTATGAAATAATGATCGAATCCTCCTTAGACTCTTCAGCTGTTATTTATTCTTCTCCTGTTCTATGCTTCTCCTGTACCACTTATGAGAATGAATAGAAAGAAGTTATGAAGGGCAGAAATTGCTGAAGAGACTAATGAGACTTACCAGTACAGTTTTACATGATGATGATGTGTGCTCTTTATGAAGAAAGAATACTGACGTCGATAGAGTATAATCTGTAAAAATGTTTGACTTTTATTCAGGTACGGTCGACTGAAACCAGACATCGTAACATATGGGTCCACGGTTCGTGGCTCAAGCATCAAAGGTGGTTGCAGAACACTGTCAGGGACAAGTGTTGCTTCTCCAGTCGTAGCTGGCGCAGTTGCTTTGCTTGCAAGGTATGATTACTTCCGCTTACGTTCTATCATAGTTTCTCTAATAACGAACTGAAAAATTACCTTTCAGAAGATTGAATTACTATTCAATTCAATAGGCACTTACCTTTACCACTAAATGTTAGACACTGCCTTTTTTATTATTTATTTATTTATTTTTATTCTGGGTTGTTATTATTATTACACAGAGTTAAGCCTAAAAACACGTCTTAAAATGAAACAAATGGTAGCCGCAATACATGGTCATTCTATTGTCTGTTACAGTGGCGTTATCCACCGAGGGAACGCGATAAACCCTGCCAGCATGAAACAGGCTCTCATGGCATCTGCTCGTAGGCTACCTGGCATCAACATGTTCGAACAGGGACACGGAAAATTAGATTTGCTCAATGCCTACCATATACTGAATAGCTATACACCTCAAGCCAGCCTCAGTCCTAGGTGATTATCTTTTCATATTTTATTTTAAAAATTTTGATTCTTGTTGATCATGTGTTTTAATAACGATGTAGGATTTAATTATGAGTGTAAAATGCAGACTGGTTTTACCCCTTGGTTGACCATCAAGGTCTAACATGGTAAAGGAGCTTTTCAGCAGAATAAAAGCCATGATTTGAGATGCAGAGTGCTGAGAGATTCATCTCAACATTTTAATACTCCACAGTGGGAATCGTATTGCTCAACCATCACTGAAGGTAGCATCAAAACGGTCGCATCTCTGTACAATCTGAACTGGATCTTCTTTTATTTTGTCAGCAAGATAGCTGGGAGTAGTTGGCACCCTAATGCTGAATGTTTATTTCTGACTGTTCCTTGTTTTTCTTTGTCTGTTGTTGTTCCCATAATCTCCTTCTTTCTGGGTGTTACCTCATAATAATTGTTTTGATTTCAGCTATATTGACTTGGGTGAGTGCCAGTACATGTGGCCATACTGCACTCAACCTCTCTATTATGGTGCTGTACCAACAATAGTGAATGTTACTATTCTAAACGGGCTTGGAGTTTCTGGAAGAATAATAGAAAAACCTCAATGGTTTCCATACATTCCACAAAATGGCCATTTCTTGGAGGTAATGTTTTAAGTGATTTTTATTCGTTGAAAAAAATCCAAACTTTTCAGTTTTTATATACCTACATACAATTTTTTCAGTTTTTATATACCTACAATTTTTTTTTTCTTTTTAAGTTTACAGAGCTTCTATAAGTGGGTACATAGTTGGCAATATTGTTGCCTTAGATAATGAAATAAAAGTCATAGTTGTCTCTCGAATAAGGTGAGGGGTAATAATGACATTCGATTATCCAGCCAGTTCTTACCAGGAAATAATAATCGTTATTGTTATTATTATAAATGGAATAAGAAACAGTTTTAATTTTTTCAATATTGTGTTGGTTTTTTAATTTTTTTTTTTTTTTTATTGTTCCTAATCAGTTTTTGAGACAACCTCTCCTTGTTATATGATAGCTACTTGAGAACCTCTTATTCCCAATCAGTAATCACAATTGGGATTTGTTTCAGGTATCCATTACTTACAGCCCTGTTTTATGGCCATGGTCAGGCTGGTTGGGTATTTCATTAAGCGCGTCTACTCTTGGAGCTGACTTCACCGGAACTGCTCAAGGCCATATTGAATTGACCATTGAATCCCCTTCAGACGATGGTGATTTCTTGCCTAAACGATCAACTGTCAAGCTCCCAATCAGGGCCAACATTATACCTACTCCGCCTAAACAGTACGTGTTCTGACTATGTAGATTATTTACCAAGCAACTACAATAATAATTTAAAAGGCTGCAACATGATTCTGTTGACATTAGGCATTTTCTGCAAGACCCTTTGACATTTCCCGTTTCAGACAACAGCAAACATACTTGTGACATTTCCTTTCTTTTGCTATGCCACGATATCAAAGCAAAAACTATTGTCTTATCAAATTATACTTCGCTACTAATTTCAAACTGAATCAGAAATAAATAATCAGGTTGGAAGATCTTATGATTATTTTCACATAATTCATTTTTCTTTTCAGAAAAAGGTTACTTTGGGACCAATTTCATAACCTTCGATACCCGCCAGGTTACTTTCCTCGAGACAATCTGAAAATGAAAGCTGACCCTCTTGATTGGAATGCGGATCATATCCACACAAATTTTAAGGTATACTACACTTGCCAATTGACCATGATGAATATATCCCTAAAAATGTAATAAAAAATAGAACCAAAATTTTTGATAGAGACCAAACGAAACCAAACTAAAATTATTGATGTTATATTGTTAGTTATTATGTTATGCGAATAATCTGGGACCTGATTTAAATTGGTGAAATATAATATAATTGGTGAAATTGATAGGGTGTCATCTGAAGGTTAGGCATCTTCACAATATTATTAAAACTGGACCATTAGGTCTGGAAATAATTTACTGCATATCATTTCACGCAAGCGAAAACCACTGACCTGATCAGGCTGCAATTGATAGGGACCATCTTTGGACAATACCTGAACTTTTCTTGAAAGATGAATGAAAATAGTGCAAGTCATGTGTGACACAAAGATGCTGCGGACTCAACAATCTATACAAAACCAAAAATACTCAAAAACGTGTACTGCAAGTTGAATTTGAGAAATTGGATGATATCAAAATTAAATTTAATAAAGCTTCTTCTCTGCAATCATTTGTGGCATCAAGTTAATCTGTCTGTGTTCATTATAGATTTCATCTATTAATTTGATTTTGATGAAGTTGTTACTGTTGTTCCTAATTGATGAGAGAAGATTAGGAGAAGTGACATTTGATTTAGAAGTGAAAAGCAAAGGCTTTTTCTCTATTTTTCTTGGCTGAAATTCCATGCCATACTCTTGTTCATGAATTTATTAATACCATCTTGAAATTATTGTTTTAGGACATGTATCAACATTTACGTGCAGCGGGCTACTATGTTGAGGTCCTAGGCGTTCCGTACACCTGTTTTGATGCCTCACAGTATGGCACTCTTCTTGTCGTCGACCCTGAAGAGGAATTTTTTCCAGAAGAAATTGCTAAACTGAAACGAGACGTTGATAATGGCTTGTCATTGGCCGTGTTTGCGGATTGGTACAATGTCACTGTCATGAAAAAGGTCAAGTTCTTTGATGAAAATACGAGGTATGTGACTGATGTGGGTAATATTTTTTTAGTATAACTCGTGTAAATGGAACTGTATTATTTGCTGATTATTGGAGGATGCTAAGGTTTCTAGGTTATTGAATTTGGTTTTATTAGTTATGATAATGACCCTCCCTGGCTTTTTCTGAGAGCACTAAAAAAAATTTCTATTGGTTTTCTAAATGAGATCTACTCTAGAGATACGCATAAACAGCCTAAAACAATATTCATCTCCGTATGGAAGATTCAAAGGCAAAAGAATTTAAATTGCCTAAGGGAATCATTTGTGGTCAACTATGGTTAACCACAGTTATATTGATGAAGAATTTTCTTGATATTCTATGGCAAGTTGGTAGACTCTCCTTGTTTTATCTTCATGAGCATGACTGTGTTCTTCCAAAACGACTGCTGTGTAATTACTTCCAGTTCTACTTCAGCCGATTTTGTTCTATAACTGATGTTGCTGGATGAAATCTCGAATAACGTTCTAAATTGGCTTCTACGATTGTTAAATGGGTTGATGGCTTCAAAATTATGAGTAGACTAGCACATTGATATGAAACTTCTTTTCAAACAGGCAGTGGTGGATGCCTGACACTGGTGGGGCAAACATTCCAGCTCTGAACGATCTACTGTCTTCGTGGGGAATTGCACTTGGTGACACTGTTTATGATGGTGAATACTCCATTGGTAAACAGATGGTCACATATGTCTCTGGCACTCACATTGCACGATTCCCCGCTCAAGGAACGGTCGTTTCAGCCAAACTATCTGACCAAGGTAAACTGTCTTAATCTGCATGCTTATGAACTAGAGAACGGTACCCAGTACTCTTATTACTTTTGATTTTCCTCCTTTCATATCCATTGAGCTCTTTCATTTTTTTTTAAACTCTGCTCATCTTTTTTCTGTACCTGATTGAAATTAATTCAATAATTACCAGCTTTTGTCACTTGGCAGAATATTTTAATTTCAAACTGTTTCTCATTGTGTAATATGGTTATAGTCCTCAGTTATTCGTTACTTTTAGGTGCTGAAATGCTTGGCGGAAAGCCCCATAACGAAGATGTACCTATTCTTGGGCTGTTGCAATCAGGCGACAAAAAAACCAGCGGACGAATAGTAGTATATGGAGATTCTAATTGCATCGACAATAGCCATCTTCAAAGAGGTAAGAGCTCATCGTGCTAAATCACAAATCACTTGTATTGTACTACTCATTGTTCTCAAATTTGGCTGGATTTAGTTTCTCCCCCTTGGTTTATTATTTAATAATAAACTATTGTAATCGCCTAAGAAAATAATTGTCTAAATCTCCCTCAAAATTTTATATTACATTTGAGTGCATATAGAATCCGAATATCCAACAAAACGAATTCTGTCCCTCCACCATCAACGCTTATCTGACAAAACTACTATAGCTAAGTTCTTGAAATTTTCACCAAAAATCATCACCAGTCCTGGGGCAAGAAAAAAATCATATTTAACATTCTTTCTTGCCCAATCAGTCACATTAGTTTCATTGTTGTTGGTTGAGGGGGTAAAAAATCAGGGCATAGCTTCTCAGTTATTTTTCTAAATAGAGACCTACACTGCTGCGAAGAAGCCTGAATGAGCAATCCATAAACCATATTGGTATACTAATTTCAAATTTGAATTCATTGCTTCTTTTTTATGTTCTTAGACTGTTTCTGGCTCCTGGATGCGTTGCTTGAATTCACTGCCACGGGGCATGTGCCTTCTACATTTAAGCAACATCAGCAAAAATCTCCCCCGGAGTCAAGAAATTTACCACAGCGAATGGAAGGAAATCATCTTTACCGGTGAGTTGGCATTAGTTGTCTCATGCACTCAATGTCTAGTTGTATAGTGTGAATTATTCATCGCTGCATTTTAAATCTGTTGAAATTTTTTCTCTTGTACAACATTCTAGAAATTTAAACTCACCTGACGTACAAATAAATCTGTAATATCCGCTTAACTTGGGCAGCAAAATCTTAGCTATATTTACTGTAGTTGTGGTGATACATAACTGTTGCTAAATCAGGATGTTCATCAGGCGTCGTTGTAGGAAATTCGTACCGTTTATGCCCGTCCTATGGTTTGATAGACGTCTTGCTTGGCAGCAGCTACCTTGCATTCAACTCTGTACTGAGTTTTAGGAAGATCTATCTAGTTCAGTTTTCCATAAACCTCTTTTGCCAGCATCCTCATTCCCTTAAACACCTCAGAGATTATAAAAGTATACAGAGCTGCTTTGTAACTCTTAATGAATTTTTTTCAATAGTGGTAGTCGTTTTCACCAATCATTCCAAGAATATTTAATTTCTTTCTTGCAATTATAGGTTTCACCATCGTTTTGTAGGTTTGTATATTGTACCTGCTTGTACCTGGGGTTTGCCTAGCTCATGTTGAAGCATTCAGGCAGACAAAATTCTTCATAGACGGATAAAACTTTAACATTCTAATCTGTCTAAAAAAATGCTTTGCTACAACAGTTTTCAAACCATAATAATCTCCCAGCAACCATGATCTCCAGCTAGGCTCAGTGTTTAAGAACTGGTTGCACCAAGTCATTTTTCACCAATAGTTTTTTTTTTTTTAACCAAATATTTGTGAGCCGAATGTTGTAGAACTTGCTTGGTTTACAGAACTCATGTTTGAATTGCAGTTGGGCTCATTTTTGTTGGAATTATTGGGGGTTCTGAAATAGTATTCAAAAGATTTGGTGAAAGTTTGGTGTTAATTGCAGGTACTCGAAAGTCCTCGTCAACCATTTGGAGGATACTGGAAAATTGATGATTCGGGTTCTTCCGAAATGCCCTCATCTCATTTGGTCAGAGCCAATCCCTTTGAACAAGTCTGCACCAACGTAAGTAACTGTAATCAATCTTGAGAAAGCAGTAATGATTTTTCCAAGTGCGGAGGCCGTCAGTGAGAAGAATAAAAATCACTGATCAATCATGGGCATTGTTCTTCAGCTGCCATCTATTGATGCTAATCGCTCCTCTTTCTTGCTGCAAACTTACAATCTAAAAGGTCACAGTCAACCAAACAATCATATTAACACTGTTTATTTTGTCGATGATGAGAGCGCCCTGAATGCTTTTCAACGAACTCCTGTAGTTCCACTGTAGTATTCAAGGTTTCCACTTGTAATATGATTGGTAGGAGTTTGCAGAATGAAATAAAATACTCCAAAGACCTCTTAAGAAAACATAATAATATTTACTAAAATAAAGCAAAATGTAGCAAAAAATACCCTAACAAAATAAAATGAATGGCCTCGAAAATAAAATAAAAAAATTCGTGAAACACCAAGTGAAATCTGAGAATGGAATCTGTGCAAAATAAAATTACGGAAAATAAATATCTTATCTTTTGAAGAGTAATAAATTATTCTACGCCCAGTGTACACTAATGAATGGTCCAGCACAATATTTATTGGAAGGAAGGACGTTGATGTCCACAGCACAAAATGTAGGAAGTGATGAGTGGTTGGTGTTGGACAAGGACTGTTTGATCTACGCAGCTTCGTCTTTCTATTTGGCAGTTATTATCTAGGTACAATATCTCATTGTTAGGTCTACTACAAAAACCATTTTTAATGTTGCAAGGCATTGATGAAAATTTCAATTTTTGGGATCAGTGGGTGGGAAAAGATAACAGTATACACTAAATTTAAAATACTACCAGTTTCAGTTTCTTTTCCACATTTATAAATTGAAGAGTAATTTTTGTAATTGGAGGAAGGAAGTTGATAATATTGTTATTCTTGTGCCATAACAGGGTTTATTATTGAAAATAAACAGAAGTTGGCCTCTCAGTAATTTTTCTCATCTTCTGTTGCAGGAATTTATACAAATCGCAGAAATTGCTATCTATCAAACTTGAAGCTGAAATTCCGCCTTTCTCGAATGAGAACAATATGTGGCTTCCCACTGTTGAATATGTGGATAACAACAATTTGGATTCGCTACCGTTAGCTGGAATTGTCATTCTAGCTTTAGTTATATTCCTGTTGCTGTACAGGTATTTTATATTGCGTACTCGTCCCCGACGGAAACGAGGAAACCGAATAGGCAGGATAATGTCCATTTTGAAAGTGCCAACTATTTGAGATTAAGCAGGAAGTTTTAGGTGTTAGTTCAAATATCTGTCTCACATCACTTGAAGAGAGGAAACAGCTGTCTGTCGTCAGTTTATCTTTAAAAAGTCAAGTACACAGGGCGCTTGTACTGCTGTAAAGTGGTAAAATGAAATCAATCAATTTTTATTTGCACAAATTTGTGAACGAGAAACAATCTGGCAAGTAGTCATTTGTAGAGATTGGGGTTTTTAGAAACTCCCCTTACCTGGATTCAATTTCGTAATTTCAAGCTTTAAATGCTGTGAAACTTCGGCCAAATGTTCACTTCATAGAGAGTATTGGATCGCTTTCTCCAAAAACAGTTAGTTTTAATAATAATTTCCACTTCGTTGAGCAGAGGAAGTTTGCCTCTCGCTTGGATTATATTTTGTGGATATGAATCGTTCAGTACTTTATGTTAAAGTGCATTTCCACGTTGAAGTGGGACATCGAAATTTCATTTGTCTACTCTGAAGGAAATGAAAGCTTGGAGTTTATCAGCTGAAATTTTTTGGTTTCGTATCGTATTGTATTGAGTTAAGCAGAAATTCAACATCTCAAACTAGTCCCAACTGTGTGGGTGATGACTATTAGGTACATTAAGAGCCCCCTTGTACATTCGTTGTCAAATTTCTTGAAAATGATTTTTTCCTGATGCCTTCATTCTCACATTATCAACTTTACATTATGGGTTGCACGTAAAGATGTGACTATAATTTATAGATACAAACCAAAGCGTGCTGGTTGAATTTAACCATTTTCTGTCAACCCCTTCCCAAAAATATTTACATACGCCTACAGTAACTCAATTACATTGACATTTTTTTTTTTGTAATTACCTATGTTGCAACAAATTCATGTGCTCAACATGGTGGTGAACTTAACTTTGTGTCTTGTTGTATTCAGTGTGGTGGAAAAATTTACTTGGTAATTCGCAGCTGTATGACTGAACATAGTTTCTTGTATATCAATGTATGATTTTTTTACCTGTGTTATACCATTCTTTTGACAAATGGAGTACTGCGTGATAAGTGCTGGTTGTTATTTATCAATTAAATCCAAATGATGAATACATAACTTTTTAACCGCTGATTAGGATTCTAAAATGCTGGTACGTTGCTATTATTTGCTAGTGTAATTCCTTTAAAATTTCTTTAGACTTTATTTTATTTATAAAATGAAGTCATCAAAAACTTGGTCTCCAGATAATGGTAATTGTCTGGGATAAAGGTAATGTGAAGTAATGAATTATACAGCTATCCAATCAGATTTTTCTTTTTCAGGCATAGAAAATTTTTGCATAGTCGTTTAGTGGGCAAGCCGTTTAAACTTTTTTCCTTACGGAAATTTCACTCAAGGAGCTAGGCGAAATTACCTTCAATGTGACAGTATAAGTTGACAATGGGAAAGACGACAAGTTTGGCTCTTTCTTCAAATCATTCTAATGTCCAAGCGCCTACTTATTTTGCCCTTTCATTCATCTTCATGGTTGTCCAAGTTCACAGCAGTTCAGAATCAATCTCGAAAGAGGGATTCGGCCAAATATTTCATTTTCAAGTGGACTTCAGGGACTCTGTATTGAGTCATGGCTACAAAATTGGTAAGCCGGCTCTCTCAAGTACCGTTAGCAAGTAGTTTTGTAAGGCAGAATTTGAATTCAAGCAACACATTGTAATTCTTATGGGTCTAAGGGTGAATAAGTTGGCAAATTCTCCTCCATTGCTCTATTAGGACAAGATTTTTTGTCCCTCCAGGCATCAGGGCAGAATAAGTCCATTGGGTACATATGACCCAGATAAACGAAGGTCATCGGTACCTGATGGACCTAGTATGCTGCATTGAGGATACCCGAAGGGGCAACAAATCTCAGCTGAATAGTGCAATCGTATCTGTTAGTATGGAAGTGCGACAACTAGATGAAAATGTTGTTATGGTTACATTTTTTTTGTGATAAGTTAATCTTTTCCATGCAGTTTCTAGCATACGAATACTGCGACTCAATCTTTTTATCACTGATTGATGGGTAAAATTTTGCCTGTAAGAGTAACACAAAAGTACGCAACGTATCTATAGGGCCAAAAATCAGGATACTTCCTCTTTATTGCACTTCAGATTTGAACTATTTCATTACTGAAAAGTAATCGAGTCTCCAACATCAGGTAAGATTCGAAGACTAATCGTCGGATGGACCACGTTTGGGCTCAATTTTGAGGGTAAAAGGGAACAAAAACATCCAATCTGTGCTTCTCAGGCTGGATGAATAATGGTCCTTACTGTCTGATTTCTGCTCACCCTGGATTATTTGCTCCTGAACTCACAAACCTTAGTGCTGTATGTCGTTGCTTGGCACGCCAGCTCCTTGCCCAAACTTCCAAGCTCAAACTGCTGGTCCTTTCCCAAATTTTGCAACATTTATTGAGATGCATTTCCAAGAATGCATGCTCTTAGCTTTTAGGTTGCTACCTCCCCAGTTCCCTCATGCTCTTCTTGTGGAGCACTGCCTCATTTTCAGTTGAACCTAACGTTTCTCGTTTATGTCAGCTTAATTTTTGTACTAATTATTATCAATCACTACTGTGACGGTCGACCCCTACTCCTTGAGAAATTTCTTTTCTCTCCTCAAGATTTGGTAGAAACGCTCTGAGCCATCTTCCAGGTCGACCTCTGCATCCCTGAGATTCTGAAATTGGCCAAGCTCATTCTAATATTGTAATAGTACCGCTCTCAAAAGGTTATAATTATTATCTTATGAAAAACAGAAATGAATAAGTAGGGCAAGGTAAATGAGGACGTTTTCACCTAAAATCAATCTTGAAGCAAAAAAAAAAAAAAAAAAAAAAATGCATCAACTAAAAAAAGACAAATTTCTTTCTAAAATCTCTCAACAATTGGGGACACGGCGATCAATCGATTGGTCAATTTCTGTCTAAAGTCTTGGGCGCGTTGACTAATTTTACTTTAATTCAATTAGGTAATTGGGAAAATGAAAATATTTTATTTAAGATAGTTGCCAAGGACTTTCCCCTTAGAGACCAATATATTTGTTGATGGAAACGTGCCCAAGAGTTTTGATTGAGTACATAAGTGGACGGCCTTTCCAAATTATGATGGAAGCAAAGGAAAGATAAACCACCGTAAAATAATTTGCAGCGTTTTATTATTATTTATTAATTTTTTTTAATATTTGGATTTTAGGTACATGCCTTGAAACGTAAAACTTCAAATTTCGAGGGAAAATTTCGTTTCCTCTACAATTACAATTGAAAAATAATAAATAAACATTGAATACCATTTAACCATAGAATAAAATAATAAACCAAAAAAGAAAATAATCTATGTTGATACGAACTGGGCCGATTTCGCTTAAAAGTTAAGTGGTTGGTTGCAGAATAGAAAAGAATCAATAGAAACGCGTGTTTTTACCTTTTTTAAATTCCTTTTAATAAAAGAAAAATTAAAATCATTGCAATAATTAAGGGACCACCTATGTTATAAATATGGAATCATGAAGTCAAGTATGGAATATTTTTTCACGACGTTTGTAAGCCACGGTTCCAATAAATTGTCAACTCGCATTCTTATCTCCAACCTAATCATGTTATCAACATGCATGGCAGCCGCTTATCGAAGAGCCAGATACGGCAGCTGGGGATGTGTTCAAGAGTCTGCCAGTTTAATTCGATGAAGTGTCTGCTATCTTGATTCGGAGCCGTTTACCGCATCCGGAATCCGGGGCGTCCTGTCACGTCGCGTCAAATCGTTCGCGTTTTGTTTTTGACGATTAGGCTCTATCTTTACTGACGTACTGATCTCTGGGGAGCTCTCTTTTTCCTATCTTGGCGTGTCGGTTGTTCAGCTTGTGGGAATTTTTCGCCTTAAAAAGCAAAATATAAAAAGTTTCTATGACTTTTGCTCTACGATTTGCTAGTTTATCGAGTTTTTTTTTATTTATTTATTTTTTTTTTTTAAAACTAATTTTGGCTCGTACGTCATCTTCGCTAGTGAAAATGCGACAGTGAATTCAGTACCCTTTTGAGGCGACTGTCGGCAGTTGACATCGATGCGACCGTCGGCGACCGGTGGAGCGACGTCCCAGCCGTGCCGCGGTCGTCCTGTTCGTCGACTCCAACTGTGATGTTGTTCCGTCGCAGGCCACTCAAGGTACGTTTAAATTTTTTTTTTTTCCGCCTACAACTTAGATTGATAATACGTAGGTGTTTTAGCGCTCAATTCGGTGATGGTAAAATTGTGAAGCAGAAATCGAAGCTTCGATGATGATTGCTAGAAACTTATTATGGGGGAAGTACGGTGTATGCTCCGAACTATACAAGTTCTGTGAAATGGGATCATTAATTATAGCAAGGAGACACAAAAATACAAAAGCGCTCGATTAGAATATCTGAAAATGCGAGGTGCGAGGTAGTACGGTGTGTGACACCAATAATAAAAATCAAGCTCTATTCATCTGATATAAAGAAAAATTTCAACTCCCCCAGCGTTCAAATATATTCATTTTTGTAGTTGGTAAAAATCAAAATATTGTCATTATGCAAAGATTAGGAAGTACGGTATGAGAACCAACCAATGAAAATCGGGCAACTTTCAATTGCCCTCCCAAACATTTCAAGACCGTGAGCAAAAATATATATACAAAAAAAAATATATATATAGGTACCTATATAAAAAAAAAAGAAATATATAAAGAGAAGAAGAAAGAAAATAAATAGAAAAAACACATACAGCATACACGCATACATAGAGAAATATATTGATTTTTGTGGCCTGTAAAAATCCAAATACAATCAATATATAAAAAATAAAGTGTCATCTGCTCGCAACAATGAACTTTTCAAGTCATCAAAAGCTAAAAAATAATGAGAACATTTCCCGAAAATTTCATTGGGTTTCATTCATTTTTCATGGAGGTATTGCGATTTATGTCATTTTTTTTTACCACAGACACATGGACTGTTCTACAACTGTTTCTGAGTGTAGTACCTACTATGAAAATTTCTTCCAAAAGGAACACCATTCCGAATTCGACTTTTCTGACGATCACAATACTTCCATTTCCTAGTGCATAAACATGGAAGTAAAAAAAAAAAAAAAAAAACGCTTGAATGAAATCACGGAAAGAACAAATTACGGCAAAATTAAAGTACGGTGTGTGTGACACTAATAATAATCAACCGTCATTCACTCGTCGTAACAAATATTTCAAGACCTTGAGCATTCAAATTGATTTTTGCACTAGTGTGATAACAATAAAAAGCTCATAACGTGGAAGTACGGTGTGTGAGCCTAATGGTGAAATTCAAGCGTCATCTACCTAAGATAACGAAATATTAAACACTTGAATGTTCAAAAATATTGATTTTTATAGCCTGTAAACAACAAAATTGGTAAGTCGTTGAACAATTATATTTCGGAAGTACCGTGCTTTACCCAACATTCAATAGTGGCTAATTTTGTGCATTTGTTAGGAGAATGTTCTCTGGAAATTTCTTACACTAGACATGGAGATATGACCATTTTTGTCAGTTTCTGTCCTCATACAGATAGAGGTGCCACGGACACTGGTTTAGAAAGTGTTACTGAGTATTACAGTGCAATGAAATTTTTTTCAAAATTCACCTGTGTTCTGAATTTTACAGACGATACAATACTTCCATTTACTACATGAACGTGGAAACAAAAATAGCATTATTTTCCTTGTCGTCGCATTTTTTTATGGCAAGGGATGTTAAGGGGAGAAAAATCAGGCGACTCATTCTCCCATTCTTTATTTGCTGGCCGTTCGGGCATCCTCAGGGCAACGTGGATGCATAGGGTCCACAGCCTACGGCTCCATGTCGCCCTGAGAAAAATAGCATTGTTGCCTTCTCTCGCCTATCAACCCATCCGATTAAAGCGATCTGTTACCAGACGTTTCAGCAAGCACTCAAAAATGGGCGGTCAACGTGGCCACCTTTTGGCAATTGAGTACTCAACTAGTGCAGCCGTCAATTCGTTAGAAGCACTGCAACGTTGTAAAAAGCTAAGACTGATAGAAAGATAGTTGTCAATGCTGAGCAGTGGAAATCAGCTCACTTAGCCCTTATTTACCTTATGTAATCGATTTGTAATGTTTAGAGGCCTTTTTTCCATGTTCTAGGTCGCCCACGTTGTCCCCTCCACCCGAATCAACGACAGCTTCAAATTTGTTGCCAACCACATTGACAACAACTGGACTGCCATTAGAGACGTCATTATTGGCGTCAAATACCACAGACACAGCGTTAGTGTCGTCATTAGGTCAAGGCGGCGTCGTCGAAGACGGTGCTATAGTTGCCATGGCCGAACATTTTTGCTGTTTGACGTTCGTGGCGAAGGAGCACTGCTTGGACCAACTGTGCGGTAGCAATGGCCTCCCCCTTACTCCAAATTCTATCAAGATCCTCGGCCGTTCAAGGCACCTGATTGCCCTTGATCATAAAAACTTAGCTACTTATATTGATGTGCAGCGGGGCAAACATGGTAACTACGAAGTCTATAAAATTACTCATTCACTATTCAAATAACTCTGTCCTATGTATCATTTTCAATATCAAGCAATCATTGCATATCGCCTTGATCTGGCCTAGTTTGACATAAGCAGGGTTCACAAGCTTCCGTCAACGTGTTTGCATTGATGCGTTTTGCATTCTGATTGGCTAGGTGACAGTATTCATGCGTCGGGTAATCAATCAAAATGCTGAATGCAGCAACGCAAACGCATTTGATGAATGCCTGTAAACCCTGCTGTAACCATTTAATGCTGATCACTATTTCATAATGCTCTTCATGAGAACGATTCATCTTTCTGTAGTCTAAACTAGGAAACATAGAGCTCGATCTGCAGCGGTAGTTGTTACTGTTACTATAACAATGTTATTGTTTGTTTTGCAGAGCGAACCGTGGTGATATGTGAGAGGCCGTGGCAACCACTCAACAAACACAGTTTTGTAGATTGGATAGAAATCACCCTTTTTGCTAAGGACGTATTAGAAGCCCTTGCATACCTGCACCGCAATGACGTTGTACACCGTTGCCTTGCTCCAGATAACTTGTTTTTGATGAATAATGTCTGGAAATTATTCAATTTTGGTTTATATTATATGACTGGTAACGGAGCTGACGTCAATTTTCCAATCGGGTAAGCACTGGTCTATTTATTTTCTGCATCCCTCCTTGCTGTTAGTTTTGAAGTTGGTACGCTTCACCTATTAGTCCTACCTTACAGTTGTTCAACTGATTCCTCTAGAAAACAACATCTTGTTAATTTGCTCGCCAAAAACCCTCCTTTTCTTCAAATCAAGTGTCTTGTAGGGAGGACCACTTATTTAGTTGAACCTATTAATATTTTATTACTTGTAAAATATAAGTTGTTTTGACGTATTTCAGTTTTGATTTTCACGTTATTTCAGTACCCCGAAATATACAGCACCTGAAGTCATCTTGAATGGGCCGGATCTCAAAAGCTCTTACGCCTGCGACATTTGGTCGTTTGGTATGATTTTGGCTGAAGTGTTGCTTGGCTGTGAAATCTGGTCAAATGAAGATCTGAGGCATATAATTAAGAACATAATAGGTCTATTGGCAGTTCGTGATGTGTTCCATGAGATCTCAGAGTCGTGCGGAAAGTTGAAGGAGTATTCTGTAAGTTTTCTTCAAAAGTTTTGAAGTTTTAGAAGTATCTAATATAATGTAAGGATTCTTTAAAAAATCTGGTGTGCATCTATGAACAATAGGGGGTCATAGTCTGGTTTGACCGCGTTAAATTTGTTATATCCAAACTGCTGTAAATGATTTCATCAAGAAGTACCCCTAGTTTTGTGGAGCCTTGGTGAAGGTGTTAATCCTAGCAGTTTGCGATGGAACTTGAGCATGAAAATTTGAGTTGCCGACCCTTCCACTGCAACCATTTGAGAGCACCAGTGGAGTTGAAACGTATACAAGGGTGTAGCATACCCCAGACTGTGCCAAGGATACAATGTTAGGTACCATCATATCATAGTGTGAATGAGAACTCTGTTTTTCATAACAAATAGCACGTTTAGCGCGGTGCATACTCCTAGACTATGAATACCCCTAATGTTGGAACATACACTCTTGTAGTTATTTAATTTCCTATTTACTCCAGAAATTGCCAGCCGAATTACGAGAGCTCACAAATTCTATGCTTAAGACGGATCCAAATGAACGCTTGTCTGCTCAACAATTGTTGGATTTGGAAATATTTCGGCTTGTCGAGTTGGAAGCTTTACATGCCAGGTGAGATAAAGTTGATCTTTTTAGTCATTTTTTAAATATATTTTTCTTAGTCAATTTTTTAAATTAATTTAGACAATACTTGAACTAGTACAGCTGTTGATCTCCAGCTGATTTGGTTTAGTATCATTTTGATAATTTTCCAAAACTTTCGTATTTTCATGCTGAAAATTTGTTGGCACCTATTTTGGAAAAAATTTACCTTGAAAATCTTAAGATGAAAATCAAGACCATTGACCATGACCTGAAAAAAGTAAAGTGAAGCTCAAGAAGTAAGAGGGGATTTGGGTGGACCAAAAAATGTCATAGCAGGCTTAAAGCCAGATTCTAATTGTGTACCGGTGGGGTTCCTTGATTTTTTGACACCAGTTGTGCTCTACTGAAACGTATGAGCTTTAATGAGGATGGTGTACTGCAAGATTTTAATCAATTACCTACATGAAATATCAGTTCCAGATTTTATATCACTCATTTCTGTTCTGATAATATGCCTGAACTTGGGAGTTGATGGTGTTCAACTTCCCAAGTATGGATACGTCCCTCGTATTACAAATGAAATAGTGCTTTTGGCCAATTGTCATTGGAAATTAATTTGGTAGATATAATTTTATTTTGAATGTTTTCACTGTTACAGTAGCGCCTTATTCAAGTTTGTTTAACATTTTGCAGGAAATTCCAACCATCTCAGAGCGGTGCCAATTTGAACCACGATGCTTTGCTGGAGCTCTACCATTACTGGCAATTGTCTGGTGGAGATGTTTTCTCCGAACTGAAGAAGAATGGCTTGATACATAATAAACCTCCAATTCTGTCGTTGCCATGGTAAATATTTCTTTCTTTTTATTTTCACCTGATTAGAACTGCTGTTGAAACCCTGCAAGACAATTTTATTATTGCAAACTTATTCAGGTGGTTTAGCAGCTGAATCCAGCTGAGGCCTATTCTGACTAGTGGCTCCCCATTAAGTCTCACCTCTGAAATCACGTTAATAATAATACATGTTATGCCTCCTTCCCAGGCAGTGTTTTCTGCTGTGATTTCAACCCTTTGATCTAATTAGGATTGGTCAAGTGCTATGAAACATAACTGGGAGTGGTATCATAATCAAGGTGACTTTCAGTTCGTCCCTCTACAAATTACATTCTGTGCAAGCAGTCCCATAATTATTGTCCTATCAATTCCGGCTTGAAATATGGACTTTTTTATTAAGTATTTTTAAGCTGAGGAGGAGGAGAAATAGGAAATGCACAGACTGATGGTAATAACTGGATTGAACAATTTATTGGTGTCTTGTATAGATAATATGGATAAACACAGGATTTGTCCTCGCAATACGTCACTGTGAAGATGATTGAATAATAGTCAGTGTTTAGTGAGCTGTATTTTAAAGAAAAAAGAAAAAAATGCAACTTGATTAGGCTTAAGGGGACTGAATGCAAGTAGACCACAGGTTGATGAAAAAATTTTACATGTAGTGTGAGTTTAATGGTCTAAAAGAAGAAAAAGTTTACATTTAGTATTATCATTTTATCACTGACCTTACGGTTACACTATAATTGACTGTAGCTCTTTTATATTATGCTTAGTGTACTGATGCTTGAAGGAATGCAGTTTGGCGATTGTAAGGCTGAAACCCAGTGTCTTGAACCAACTGTTATCCCACTCAGCGTTGCTCATCTTCTTGCAAGGTTCCGGAAGCTACCTATTAATTATAGATATCCATCATTGAACTCCAGGTGAGACGAATGGTTTGCAAGTTTTCCTACCCCCGTTATTTTAAGTAATAGTAAGATATCCCCCCATCTATTCAAGTTATAGTAAGATCCCCCACCACTACAAATGACTTATTCAACACAATATCTCAATATCAGATTGATTTGTTCTATCAACGTGTTTAAGGTCTCCTTCTTCCAATGGCTCTGAGTCAGGTTCCCTACCTCTTGCAATCAAGGAGAGAGATAGTGAATACCAGTTCAGGCGTATTCAGGTCTTCAAATTACTCCTGAAGGTAAATAATCAAAGCGGAGTTACGATGAATTACTTAGCATCAGTTCAGCTGTTTTAAGGTTGATGCATAAAATATATGTGAATAAAATAACGACTAGAAAATTGAACTAGCTATTTCAATCTTCCCCTCGATCTGAGGTCTGTAACAAAAAAGTTAAGAAATTAAAGTTGACTGTTGGTTCCTTTAGGCAAGCATCCTTTTGAAGTTGAAGTAAATTTTCTTTGTTGTAGTACCACCTAGATGTGTTTCCAAATATGCTGAGAAAAATCAAGCCATTGCATCTAGAAAATGCATCAGTTTTCAATTCGTGATGGTGCATTGCTCAAAAATTACTTTGAACAAATATAAATTGTCTATTTTTTAGCACACAGATAAAAAGCATAGCTTGATCATGGCAGAGGCTGCTCATGACATACCTCCGCTGCTGCGGGCCAGAATTTGGGCGTATATTTTAGGAGTCGAAGGCAACTACCGAAACCAGTATGATATTATTGATAAGGAGAGCCCAGCAGCAACTGATCGACAGGTATGAGTTCTAAGTGATTATGTCGACATTCAAGTAAAGGAATTGTCTCAGTAGATATTAGGAAGATAATTAGATATTTGGATGAATGGCTGCTCTATATGAAAGTGTTTGCCTTTGTGTTTGTTTGCCAAGTATTTTTCCAGTTGAACCTACACTCAGTTTGAAGATGAAAATCAAAATTAAACAACGATTTTAAAGCAACCATTTCATGTATTACAGTGAATCCTGTTCTACTGTGGTACAAGTTGCAGCTGTGCTTCATTATTGACTGAGTTAAATCATCTCCTGATTATTTTCAGATTGAAGTGGACATTCCTCGTTGTCACCAGTACAATGAATTGCTCTCATCGAATACTGGTCATTTGAAATTCAAGAGAATATTGAAAGCCTGGGTGCGAAGTCATCCGCAATACGTTTACTGGCAAGGCCTTGACTCACTGTGTGCTCCATTTCTATTTCTTAACTTCCACGACGAAGGCAGGTGTACTTCATTTTCATAGATTTCACTATGATTAAATTACAGCACTAATGTTAAATTCCTTGTGACTGGCATGATTTTCTTTTTTCTTGTCTTTATGGACTAATCAATGGTTTTTTTTTCAGGTCTGGCCTACACTTCTTTGACAAAATTCATCGACAAATATCTTCACAATTTCTTCTTGAAAGACAACTCGGCAGTCATTCGAGAGTATCTTGCCAAATTGAAACATTTGATCGCATTTCTTGATCCGGTTTTAGCTTGCCATTTATTGAGCATAGGATTCTCGCCTGAACTTTTTGCCATTCCTTGGTTCCTCACCATGTTTTCTCGTAAGCTCTAACTTTTTATTTTTGAGTGAAGAGTACTTGTGTGCAATTTGTTCCATTTACAGTTGGTATTCCCCCACTTTCTTTCTTTCAGATGTGCTTCCAATTCATAAAATTCTCTACCTTTGGGACGCCTTGTTACTTCAGGACTCATCCCATCCACTATTTATCGGTTTTTCAATACTGCAGCAGTTTCGCTCAACACTTCTCAAGTCTGGGTTCAACGAGTGTATTTTGTTATTCTCTGATCTGCCTGGTAAATTTGTGTAGCTACTCTAGATTAATTCAGTGGCCCTTTGTACCATAGTTATGAATGAGCTGGCTTCATCTAACATTCCACTCTCACAAGTCCATAATAATTTTTCCAGATATAAACATTGAAAAGTGCGTGCAGGATTCTTTGCGTTACTATAGTGGAACGCCTCGTAGTATCACATACCGCAAGCATGACCTCAATGACGATGAAAACATCTCACGGTTTGGAATGGTAAGGGAAATCTCATGTTTTTGAAACATTTATTGCTTCTCGGATAATTTGCATAAAAACGCTGCTCTAATTCGATGTTTCCATAAAATAAAGTGTAATTTCAAAATAAATTGAATATCACAATTTGCACTCAAATTCAGGCACAGCTCGCCTTTGGAAAACCTCATAATAACTTGCAAAATTGTTAAAATGTGTTCAATCTGGTTCCATTTCAGGATACTCTAGCTATACCATTGAAGTGCCTCCAAGATGAAATCAGTCCTCGTATCAGTGCTAGAGAGCTGAGCTACTTAGTGCTAAAGCCTGCCACAAGATCGAAACTAATAATCATCGACATCAGAGATCAATCATTGTATCCTTGGAGCTGTTTATTCTTGTATAGTAATCTTCTGCACTGATATTCAATTCAGGTAACCTGTGATAGGATGAATATAATTTTATTCATCTTACAGCTTCCCCTCTAGTTAGCTGAATCCAAAGCTGGTGTCAAGGCTAACTGGAAGTTGACTAAAAAATATTTCCCCAGCTTTTAGTTGAAGGTTACAGAAACGCTAAAAACTGCTTTCATAACCCCTAGTTCCTTTGCTAAGTCATAGATTGACTT
This sequence comes from Tupiocoris notatus, assembly GCA_037159825.1. NCBI lineage: Eukaryota > Metazoa > Arthropoda > Insecta > Hemiptera > Miridae > Tupiocoris > Tupiocoris notatus. Next base: position 470,844 of record JASJUZ010000283.1, read on the forward strand.
AAAATCGCCAACTGCTTGGGTTTAAGCCGGCTAAATGTGGTGAAACCAACCCCCAGTCTCCAGACCAGAATCTTTCTATTTATCTGATATGCCCCTTTGTTCTGTGGGCCTTATTGGTTAGACATTTCGGTGACAACTTCTTTCTACATTTTTATTAATAATTTAACTGTCATGGAAGACATTTCTTTAACATTTGATAGATATAGGAAACAAAGTTTAGTGGGAAGCATCAATATACCGTTCACAAACGAGAGTCAGATCGATGGCAAAAGCGGCGATGTGATGAGTTTGAAGTTGGACTTACCGCAGCTGATGAACCATCAAGGCAAACTGATTATTGTGGCTGGCGATAACATGAACCTGGTGTCTATGGTAAATATTTATTAACATGTGTTGTAACCTATATATATAAAACTACGCAACCAGGTATACGATTGATTGGTTACAAATCTTGGCAAACTTATAGTTGTTACATCTAATTCTGCTACAACTTTGCTTCAGTTGAAAACCTCAATACTTTATGATACCAAGTACAATGCAATCCCCACCACCTACATATCGAATTGTAGCAAGTTCTACCAATAATAACAACTATAGATTCCCACTCTCCATACACAAATAATAAACTACCACCTACCTATATATATTATATATGTATATAATTCCAAAGATTGGTTCCAAAGATTGTTCGACCCATAGATCTCAGCAGTATTTTGGCGATTTTCTTGGAGAAAAAAATAAATTCAATCTTGGTTATCTTACTAGAATAGTATAGGAGATATTTTGAATTTTTCCCAATTTCAATAAAATTCCAAGACTACCTAAAAATGCCAGTACAAAAGTTGTATGATTGAGAATTGGAATTAGAATTGTTCGATTTAGAATTGTACCAAATGATTTTTTTTGAAAATGGGGGAAAATGTTGTTTGGAAGAAACTTGGAAGAAACTTAGTGAAAAATTCAGGTCATCGTAGGGTACTGCTGAGAAATAATTTGAAAACGGACTTATGAAGATGATGTTTAGTAATTTTTATGCGTTTGATTTCTTCATTGACCAATCTGACAACATTTGTTGTACCTACTGTCCCAATAGAGTTAATCTTATTCATCGTTTTTTATTATTGTCTCCAGTTCTGCCAACAACTTGTGAGTGCCGGTTTCCTCAAAGTCTGCTGTCTTAATGGTGGAGTGTCAGCTCTTTCGAATTCTGACATCCTTCGCTGACCACTTCAGTTTCTTCAAATTGACGGGCGTGTGAAAGAAGTAATTTAATTGAATTTAGTATCAACTTCAAAAATACTTTGCTAGGAAGGCAAACGGATGTCGCTGCAATCACACGTTATTCGTTCACCCACAATGATGCGTGTGTTGTTCATCACCAGGCAGCTGCGCTGAAACATTCTTGTTGTAGACTTTTGTTTAGTCGATTTTTACAAACACCAATGTTGGTACAATCCTCTCATTTTCTCATCAAAAGTTTTGGAATTCTCGATTGAACTACAGACTTCAGCATTCGTGCCCCATAGTTGTGATAGATCATTTTTTCTATTGATGGTATCATGTTTTCATTATTCATCTGCGTCACAATCGTTATCCAAATTGAGCCAGAGGTTTTGGAACGCTTCGAGCCTAAACCATCTCTTGTACCTGACTTAACCTCAAGTGATCAAATTCAAACATTTTGAATTCAATGTGTCGAATTGCATCTAGACTGAAATTACTTCACGAAAATTACTTGTGCATCTTATCACGTTTGTGGTACGTTTATATTATCAACTAAATGGCGGCCACTGCTAGGCTTGAAATTTGCAATGCTGTGAAAATAGTAAATATTTAAGTGAGAAGGAAAAGACTTTAATTGTTTCAGAAGTAGTTTTGTATACTAATGAAAGGTTGTTTTTGCCGTTTTTGCAGCCGTTTTCTGTTTGTAGGTAATTAATGTAGCTAATATTATTTTGGCTTAGAAACTTCCCGCTATTAAGTGTCAGGCCAATTAAATCTAGTTTCATCCGAAACTGAAACTTGACCCCAATGCCTGGGCACTGCTACGCCATAATGAATAAATTCGGCAATAAGTTATTCTAATGAGTAACAAATGCGAAGCAATATAATTTTATCGGATGTTAGTATCTTTACGCTTGTTAAATAGATATAGGTGCATGACATTCAAACTGTTGTTGTTACCTTGTATTATTGTGAAATATGACATTCGGCGATTTTTGTATATCTTCAATATTTTTCAAACAATTGTTCATAAGTTTACCGATTGCATTCGGTTCATAGAAAAACAAAATAGAAGAAGAAATGGAATGTGCCCATACATGAGGATATTGTTTGGTTTCTGTTTATTGTATCTCATTCCGTGAATGCGGTGTACGTTTTCTCATTTCCATTCATTGGAGTACTTATAATGTGTAGGTGCCAACTGCAATTTATGCTATGGTTATACTGCATTTATTAAAATTCTGTTGATGCAGTGTAAAAGTGAGTAAATTTTCTTTGAAATCATTTTGAATGATTATGTTGCATTATATTATTGAAACGATCAGTCTATTTTATTTGACTCTGCCGATTAATCAAACCGAATTTTCTTACATGGATTTGTTTCAGCTGTTTGCTGTTTTTTGTGGCTTCCAATAAGGGATTGATATCTTATGTGGCCTCAATTGGTTAGAGAGATTATAGAAGTTTCACAGCTCCTAGAATAAATTATCAGGTTACTATAATTTTTCAGATTTAGACTAACATTTCCGAGGTATATAAATGTTCAGGTTGTTTTCTGTTTTGATTTTTACAAGCCATAATAGTCAATATTTTTAAACGTTCGAGAACTCAAAACGTTCGTTATGGCAAGTAGATGACCACTGATTTTTTATCTATTGGGTCTCACACAGTACTTCTACGTTATGAGCATTTCGCTATTTCACTATAGTGCTTATTTTTACAGGCCCAAAACGCAATATATTTGAACGCGCAAAAATTTAGCTCTAGCTAGCTCCTCAGAAACGTTTTTACGGCGGACAGATAGATTTGTTTAAATTGAATATTCGAATTCTACGTGCCTTGAAACATAAAACATCAAATTTTAAGGGGGTTTATGAATTTTGGTTTATTATTCATAATAAACCATTGTAATCGCCCAAGAAAAACATTTCTAACCCCCCTCAAAATTTGATGTTTTACGTTTCAAGGCATGTAGCATCCGAATATCCAATAAAAAAAATTCTGTCCGTCCGCCGTTAGCAGTTTTCCGGCCAAACTGTAAGAGCTAAAAATCTGAAATTTTCACCAAAAATCAATCTCGGTCCAACGACGGCCCAATTCTTGAACCAACTTGCTAGCTCAATTTTAAGGGTATTTTTGGGGGGTTTTGAGGGGGAGAAAATTCATATTTTCCAAGGTGTTTCAGAAAAATGTGTATGTGGTATCAAATTATATAGATTTTTGGACGCTGAATCGAATGAGACCATCGCCGGGTCGATAGCTTTATTGGTTCTCGAGTTATCGCAGCTTTTGCGCCGAATTTGGGAGATTTTCAGAAATTTGACATGAGGGTATAACTCGAGAGTTCTTGGAGCTATAAAAATCGTTCTCATTGGAATGGTCGTCAAACACTCTCTACTGCTGTATCGTTAGGCATAATAGCAATAATAGGCAGGCAATAATAGCATTTAATTAGGAAATTAAGAAAAATAAAAATGATTAAAATTACAATATTTGCTACGGAGTTTTCCTATCTGTTTTTCGGTGGGATCGTTCATGAATATTTAAAATGTCAAATGGATTGTCTTTTTAAATCAATATTGAAGCGAAATAATAATAAACCACTGTACAATTATTTGCAGCGTTTTTTCGTAAGCGATTACAATAGTCTATTATTGAATAATAAACCGAAATTCTTTCAAATGTATGAAAACGACTGTTTTCCCGACAGAGAGCGTTAGCGCACCGACTTTGCCGCCGTTTTCACCTTCCGTTTTCTCCCTCCTCGTCCTGTTGATCGCCATATGACTCTAATACTCTATGCTGTAGAGCTGTAGTCCTTTTCCATTACCGTTGTCTCGGCGAGACTCAGCGTTCCGCGAACTGGAAGTTTTGAGTTGTTCGACGTACTGATGGGATCTTACTGTAAATGTTGAATGTACGTTTTTATTTAGAAGTTTGTCACTTTTTACGCAGCCATCAGAATATTACCGTCGACCTACGAGTGCTCGAGTAGGATCCGCCTTTCTGAGGTGAGTCATACAACGAATTGTATCATGGCTCATGTGCCCCGTTGGTCCCATTGTTCGTTTCGGATTTACACGAGAAAAACTCGCGTGCTTTGGTATAATTTTTGATTGCACAGTCGCCTAGCGTAATTGTAGGTTGATCATCTTTCGACTCGCTTCCCTCCGAATCATTGTTTTTAATTCATTTGTGTATAAATTAATGAGAACGGCGGAGACGTTCGCAAATCGAGGCCGGGCCCTAGTTATTCGCTGACCATTTCACCGTTCGCTGCCATTTCGTTTCGGCCAACGCACTCGCCGGCTGTCGCTGCCTGACCGGTTTGCTTACTCTTCTCGTTTCTTTGCAAGTAAAATAATGTCGGAAGATGAGCTTTTATACGTTATCGGAGGTCGAAGTTCGTGTCCCTACGGATGAAGTCGAACCAGTGTGTCCGAGTAACTGACTTGTAGTCGTGAATATTTCGACAAGGAATTCCTAAAGGAATTGCAAACAGTTTTTTATCGCTACTTATTTTTCCTGCGTCTGTAAGTACCTTCTTATCCAATTCGAGTTAAGTAGAGAGAGTGAGAGATTGATTGTTTATTTTATTTATTGACCAGGAGAGAGAGAGAGAGAGAGTGAATGAAGCATTTATTTAGCCAGGGAAGATTAGGGCCATAAGGTCCTCTCTTCCATCTTCCCTGGGTTAAAACAAAATAGTAATACATAACATAAAATAAGCCTCTTACCCCATTCGCAAGTACAGAATAAATTTAAATACAAAATACAAAAACTAAATAAATTTTAAAATAATAAACAAATTTCTTCAGAAATTAAAACGATCTCCTATTTTACATGTACATAATAAGATGAAAGAAAAAGAAAAAAAGAGGTCACAACGTTCTCCTAAAGTTTTAATCGTCCGAATAGGACGCCAATAACCTTTTCTTATAAGTATCACGAAATGATGATAAACTTCTATTTACATCAAATAGTCCTACATTACTGTTATAAAGGGAAATGGCCTGGGCGGTGAAAGATTTGCTAAATAATATGGTTGAATGCTGTGGAATTTGAAGTAGTTCGTCGGCGTTACGTGTTCGAGAGAAAGAGAGAGAAAATATATTCGGCAAATGTTACAAAAAAAAAAAAAAAAAAAAAAAAAAAAAAAAAAAAAAAAATTAGGTACCAGCGTATAAGACTTATAATATGTGGACAAACTAAAGCCGCAACAACTACTCAAATCCCGAAAAAATACAAGTAATTGCCGTATCCGATGAATTTGAGGAATGTGCCGCCAAATATTATCATTATCCTTCACGTTCATTATACGCTTCTGCTTAAGAACTTTCCTACGGCTTTAAAATTAGGTGTTATTCCGAATTCACCATTACGAAACAACGGCGAGATACGTTTTAGATTTTTATCCTATTCAATATTTCATGCTTGAGACTAGTATAGTCTTAACATAAGATTCTATGCTTGATAAGAGGGTGTTTCAATGCTAATCCAACGATGAATTCGAATTCGAGCCGTGCTTAATAAATTAAATTGCAGGTAACAAATAAAAGCTTATTCATTAATCATTAATTTTATGGGAAGACTCGACGTTCACGCACTGTTCAAATTCAACCAAAATTGATGTGCTCTTGTTCAAGTAGATTGGTGCAAGTGGCGTCACAATTGGACGATTTCCTTGCCAAAAGACCCATAAAAATAGAACGCTACAAATGATAGTACAGTGGTTTATTATTCCTTCGCTTCAATGATGATGTATATGAGAAGACCATCCATTCGTGATAGTAATTATTCCGAACATTTGTAAATGTTCCCACAAAACATTAGATTGGAAAATAGAAGGGGAAATTCCGTAGCAACTATTGTAATTTTAATTTTTTTAATTTTTCTTTACTTACAAATTGAAAGCTAAACGGTACGCCAAACGCCTAACGATACAGCTTAAGAGTGTTCGACGAGCATTCCAAAGCGTATAGAACGATTTTTATTACTCCAAGAATTCTCGATTTATACCCTCATGCCAAATTTCTGAAAATTTCTCAAGTTCATCACAAAAGCTGCGATAACTTGAGAACCAATAAAGCTATCGACTCTGCGATGGTCTCATTCGATTCAGCGTTCAATGATCTATAGAGATAGAGACCAAGACACCTTTGTCTGAAAAACATTCAGAAATAGGAATTTTCTACCCCCCAAAAATACCCTTAAAATTGAGCTAGCAATGTGGTTCAAGAATTGGGCAGTTGTGAGACCCAGATTGTGGTGAAAATGTCAAGAATATAGCTATGATAGTTTGGCCAGAAAAGTGTTGACGGCGGACGGACAGAATTTTTTTCAATTGGATTTTCGGATTTTACGTGTATTCAAACGTAAAACATCAAATTTTAAGGGGGGGGGGTCAGAATTTTTTTTCTTGGGTGATTACAATGGTTTATTATTGATAATAAACCAATTCATCGTCTCAAACGTTCAGATATATTGACATTTATGACGATTGGTAAGTAGAAAAAAATAAGCAAGTAGGTAGCTCGGATGTACTAATGTGACTTGAGCAAAAAAATCAATCGCCATTCCCTTGTGGGGCCATTTTTATAGCAAGGAGACCCAAAAATACAGAAGCGATTAAATAAGCAACTAATAAAGCGTATTATGTGGAAGTATTGTGTTTGACACCAATAATGAAAATCAAGTGTCATTCACCTGTCTTACAAAAAAAAAAAAAAAAAAAAAAAAAAAAAATCAAGGCTCTTATTGTTTAAATATATTCATTCTTGCGGTCTGTAGGTAAGATGGTAGGTAAGCACATTGTGTGGGAAGGAAATGTTTCTATTTATTTCAAATTTGCTTCTCTTCTCTCGACGTTTCCTCCTTCAAAACATTTTTTTTTTTTAATCTTAATTTTACATGGAAATAATTCTTGAGGGATATGATGATTTTATTGATCATATTTGCCTACTCATAGAGAGGTGCATTGTGTGCCATTCACATTCCAACTTGTAGTTTTATTTTAGTTGTATTGTATCTATCCCCACATTATCTATGAGTACTGATCCTGCATAAATTGTATTTCACCGTAATATCATTGTTTCATATCTTGTTTCAGTAAGCTTGGAACATTTTCGAACTCCAACATGGCAGTCAACGTTTACTCAACCAACGTCACCACGGAAAATTTGAGCCGACATGACATGCTGGCGTGGGTTAACGACTGCCTCCAATCGAACTTTTCAAAAATTGAGGAATTATGTACAGGAGCTGCTTATTGCCAATACATGGACATGCTTTTCCCAGGTTAGTTGCCGTATTTAATAACTACCTTCACCCATTGTGACTACTCAATTTTCTATCGATGGCCTCTCTGTGTCAGGACGTAGGTGTAACCGTGGCGTTTACCAATAAAAATAATTTTTCAGTTATATAATTTTTCATAATATATTTTCAGTGTATTCCACCTGTTAAGAGCATAAGAGAACATTTTTTTTGTGTGAAAACATATCTGATTGTGCCTTATCGATTCTCAAAGTCGATGAGAAAGTTAAGCTCTCTCTACCAACTTAAAGAAATTCTGAAAAACGGGTTTTAGTATTTTGTAGCATTTCATTTTATTAAATGTGATGAGGAGTTGATTTTGTCTCCACTGACATCTGTAGGTTGCTGTATAGCTATCCCAATTATTTACATTTGCAGGTTCTACGTTATTATCTGCGTCCAGACAATTTAATTGTAGCCGTATAAATGAAAATTAGTCGACTTCTCGATTCTGTCAGTGTAATATTCTGCTTTGATTGCAGGGAGTATACCTGTGAAACGAATTAAATTTAAGACTAATCTTGAACACGAATACATTCAGAACTTCAAACTTCTTCAAGCGGCATTCAAAAAGAAAGGAGTTGAAAAGGTGAGCATTTCCATTTTCGCGTTTTGTTTCTTTGTCTTGTTGCATTCCTTGCTGTGCTGGAGTGTGGAGCAAGGAAAAAAATCGAGAGCAACCCCTGTGCGGTCATGAAACTGAGCTCAAAGATCTGTGAACTTGTTGGGACTTGTTGAAATTTTGGGGCTGATGTTCTTCTAGGCTTTACTAATCTATGTATTGTCTTGGGTTGCTAGCACTTTCCTGAGATCTGAGGGTTAGCCATTTATTAGTGAGTGTTTGAGGGAGAAACCTTCAACACTAATATTCCCAGTGAGACTTGAAGGAGAATTCATTATTACCATACCTAAAACTTATGAAGGCCCATTTCTACTGCTAGCTCATCACTGCCAATCATTAGCGAACAGGTCTATGCTGTTCTGCTCTAAAAGTTAGCCAACACAAAACGGAGAGTATTTTTCCACCGCTCAGACTCGGCCAATCAAACGTTGTTCTTAGGAATTTACCTCAATTTCCAAGTTCCTGCACGTTTCCTCTCGGCTAGCTACAAACACAAATCAATGCCATAATTCAAAAGGAAAAATACTGAGAGATGAACAAACGCTACTTGCTACCATCGAGTATAACTCGCCTGCCCACCTTGACCGTGAATGTTTGCAAACTCTATTTGAGAATGATGTCCACTCAGTGGAAATGAGCCTTAAGAAATGCTGAATCTGCTAAGTTGGAAATTAGTGCTTGAAAATGAAGCCGGTTGAGCTTAGATTTTGACCAGTCATTATCTGGTTTCTAGTAGAAACATAGCATTTATTAGTGAGTGCTGGTTTCAATTTTTTGGCTTTCAGGTTGAGGTGGTAAAATATTACCATTTCTCCTTGGTTTCCTTTTTATTCAGTCAAGCACTTTGCCCATTTGGGCATCTGCAGGGTCGTATAGGTCTCAGTAGTCCATATAAATGGGGAAGGAACGGTTTTCTATTTTTTACACCCTCACTTTAAAAATGGTTGTTGGCTACGTGAAGGCGAGTTGAATTTTTTGTTGACCACAGAAGTGTTTCATACGACTATTATTTTCATAGTTCCTCAACAGAAGGTTTGTATTTACTTGGATGATTTTTTCCTGAATGTGCATCTGCAGGATCTGTATGATCATCAGCTGTTGTCTAGTTTTATTTTATGTATTTTAAAAATACATAAAATGTTTACTATAGCTTTATCACCATTAAAAAATTTAGGTGATATTGGCGTAAGTTTCCAGTCTATTGCTTAACAGTTACTCTCTGCTTCATTAATGCCTACAGACTCTTGTATTTAATACCAGATCTATGGAGCTATCTCAAATTTTTTGGGTTGAATATTTTGCCTGTGCTTCTACTAATTCTCTTCTCCTACTCACTGTGTATTAGAGCAATATTTGTACCAAGGTATGCTTGACACCACAATGTTATGGGAAAAATTACTGTAATGAAGTATTTTACATCATGTGCTTATCTTATCTACATATTTGAATGATACAGTGTTGGTTGTTCGTTGAATTTTGTTGGAAGACATGCTAGACACTTGGTCTTGTTGAGTGTGTTACCAGTGATAGTCTTTGTAGTTACGGGAATTCTGTAATCGCATTTATTGCAAGCTCTTGCAGATCTAAACTGGAAGTATTTAATTGATTGTTAGCATCGTTTGCAATTCTAATGTCTATTAAAACAGTGAATGTGTTAATCTATGGATAGTTCATTTTATGATACTATCCACCATTTTCCTACTTCTAGGAGGGTGAACAAGAACAATTTTTATTATAAATTTAGTTTTTTTAAATTATTTTATTTATTTATTTTTAATGAAATTCTTCAATACTCACCTAGTGATTTTCGTAGTTCAACATTCTTTTGCTTAGCCTCAGTTGATGGTTTTGAAGGTGATGGTTTCTTCTCTTACAGGTCATACCTGTTGACAAGCTTATAAAAGGCCGGTTTCAGGACAATTTTGAATTTCTGCAATGGTTCAAAAAATTTTTCGATGCTAACTATGACGGTCACGAGTACGATGCTAATGAGGCGCGCGGCGGGATCATGCTGGGGAGCGGTGGTGGCAACATTGAAACGACCGGCTTTACAGCACCTGCACCTCCGCGACCGCCTCCCACCAGGCGCATAGCATCTGGTATACATTGTACCTGAAAACAGACCGACAACAAATTTTTTTTAGCATCTTTTTATTTGAGCTTGATTTTTACTCGGCTTATTTTCTTAGTTTTTCCTCTCTTGAATCGCACGTCTCACTGGAGGATGTTGAGGGCAGTACAATGCAGCTGCATGGCTTCATTTTATTTTGTATTCTTTATTTATTTTTATTTTTATGGTTGCGAAGAGTTGGATTAGTTTTCTCCCTTCCTTAGTTCTTAGAACTGTTGTTGCTTTATCCTTTCTCAGTTTCTTATTACCAGCTATCTGTGGCTTCAATGTTGCTCTTGTTTTATCTTTTCAGTAGAGCATGATACCTTTCAAAAACGCTAAAAGAATATTTGCGTAGACTTTTTCCCAGTGTCACCAGTTAGTTGATCCAATCCAGTTCATCGATCCTCCTTTAATGTGACAGTTGAAGAGGATGTGTCTATTATTGTAGCTGAGATTCTTTGTAAGCCCAAATCACTCAGTGTAGACCATTTCGCAATTTAAATCTTGCCTCGGCAGGTAGTTTTATTAGTTTTTCTTTAATAACTTCTAAAGGTGCATTCCAGCAAGAAAGTTGTCACAATGCAATTTGAAAAACATCAAGTTCCTTGTGAATGAAAATTCCTGTAGTTAGAAAATCGATCAAGTTATATAGGTGCAAGGGGTTTTTAAAAATTGACATCCATGCTTGTTGTAGCTTACTGTGCAATACAAACCTGCCCGGTGTGTGAAGACTGCCCAGCGGGCAGGATCACACAACTTACGAGTGACACACTATCCATAGGGCACAACTAACAGAATTTGGAAGTTATATTTATAATATTTTTTGAAATCGGATGAATCCACAACATCAATTCACTATTTTTTATCAATAAATATTATATCCTATTTTGAAGCTAGGGACCATTAAAAAAATATAACTTCTCATTTTCCATGAACTTGGAAAAACTCTTGACAATGGATTATTCTGTTGTTGGTCATAAAATCTGATTTACAGTTTCTGACAAAATACAGAAAGAAGTCCAAAAATCACAAGTTTTTTGGCTACAAAAAGTTTAGCCCTCCTCCCATGATGGTGATTTCCTAGATCACAATGTATTCCACACCAATGAAAGTTACTAAGATCATTTCCAGCTTTCCAGAATCACTCCTGGTATGACTCTTTATTATACTAAATTTCGAGTGTTCCACTATTCAAGTTCAGATGTTGATGTTGTGTTTTATTCTCAACATTGCAGGCTTTCTTGATTTCCGTAGATTGATGTTTACAGTCATGTTAGGTCCGATTGTTCAAAAATCATTATTGATACTGGGCACTATGTTTAATAATTAGTTGGAACTTCCAAAGTGCCTATTGTGTCCGACCAAAGGGTTCCAGTAACACGTTTTGTATGACTAGCAAGAACTGTAGTTTCGTACTTGGGTAATCAAAATATGAATTCACAACATTTGAGCATCCATCCGTATTTTTTATGGCTTCTGGTTCGGCTGTGTACATTAAATTTCATGGTGAAGGACTATTGATTTTGTGGCAGGTCTTTGTTGTGTTGTAACTTTATAGGTATTTATTTGTCTGTCGCTATCTATCTTCTGGCTTGTCTCTTCTAGAGTGCAAGGTTCTACACCTCAAGGTTTATTCTCCTTCTGGTTTAATGCGTTTTCAAGAAAGTTCTTCTGATTCAAAATGTTGCTCCTTGGGTCAGTTGCCTTTCTGTGTCCCCTAGCCATCCAGGTAGTTTCAAAATTTTCATTAATTTTATTTTGTTTTACTTTCCCACTCTTTCTCAACTCTCATCGAGTCGGGGGTCGTTACTGTTCAATTACGCTCAGATATCGCTAACCTAGATGCAAGCTTTCTGATTCTGCTCAATCAGTCAGTTCGGACTCATGATTCTGAATCTCTTCAGTTGAATGCAAGGTCACAACATGGCTAGAGTAAATCTACTTCTCTCGTTTCGTGCACCATCTTGTCGATGGTTATCTCAGAGGAAAAGGCGTCATGAACACACTTCTGTGGTCTAAATATTTACTTCGCAAACCTGCCGGCATAGCTCCAGATTCTATTCTCCCGTGGATTTATTATTTATTCTCAATTTCCATTACATTTTATTTCAGATTGTGCCTATCGATAGGCTTGTGAAAGGGAAGTTTCAAGATAATTTCGAGTTCCTCCAATGGTTTAAGAAGTTTTTTGATGCGAACTATTCAGGACAGGAGTACAACGCGTTGGCTGCTCGCGGTAACGAAATGATGGGCGCTGGTGGCATCAACGCCCCGCGCAACAATAACATTGGGGGCGCAATCCCTCTGAATGGCATGAACCGTAGCAAACAGGGCAATTCCAAGCCTGATTTGACTTCACCATCCAAAAATCTTCGACATGGTAAAAATTCTTGTCCCTACAATTTTTCCAAATTAATGCGGGTAAATTGTGTTGAATAAAAAAGGAGATCGTTCATATGGATCATGCAGATAGGGTTAACTATTCTGATTAGGTACCCAATTTCTATCTCATGAGTAAGTTATCTTTGGTTAGAGTTTTCTTTTTGCCATAGTAACTTTTAGCTTACTGCACAGAGGTAAAGTGCCTCCTGATCACTTAATTTTGATTGCTTGTATTTATTTTTTTACATCATTAACGTTTTTTTATTGGTGTTTTGAGATGAAGACGAATTCATTAACTTGTTTTCCTATCCTCAATATCCTGCTCAGCACTTCCATCAGTAGGCATTATCAAAAAATCCAATTTGTACAACCTCTCAACATAAGATACGCACAAGAAAGTATGCAAATCTAGAGGCTGTAAAATGTCACATGATGTCACACTTAAATACAAAATGGGATCCTGTCTGGAAGAAAGGTCTATTGATCATGTGGGTCTACAATTGTCAATAAAGTAGATACTGAACCAACTAAATAAAATGTTACTTTGAAAAGATCAAAACGGTTTGGTTTGAAAATAATGTTTCGTACTGACACCGCTGTTGCTACTGACGTTGGAAAGCCCTTTTATGATATTAGTTGTACTGTTTATTTGATGACATAAAATAAGCACTCAACATTCGATGATGGTTTATTCTTTTGCCATCCTTGGGTAATGTGCGTTGTTTGCGCCTATCAATTTCGTTTGCATTTTTATTATTACCCCATTTTTATTCTTCGTTAGATTTTATTATCGATTTGTTATTTTTATCACTCATCGTTTGCAATCAAGCATGTACACGTCTGATACTTGGCATGAAAAGAGTATACTTTTTAAATAGATTTTTTTGTAATGAAATATCTTGTAATTATATTGATTTTTTCCAACAATACATTTTTGAATAAATTGTTAAAGCGTTGGTGTAGCGAATACTAGTTAGAAAGCCCAACTGCAAATTATCTCAAGCTCAAAACGGCAGACATCTTGTTTGCTCATTATGTAACTACAAACATTTAGTAACTATGGCTTCGTGCATTACTTCATCAGTCTTCACCTGTGATTATTCCAAATACGTTTGACCCACAGTTAGTCTTCTCGGTCCTGGTCCTTCTGTTTTGGACCTATCTAATTTTTTGTATTCATTTTTTTGCAGCTGGATACCGCTGACAAAATTACTAAGTTTTAAATAAGAAGTGCATAAATAATTACCTTTCATTATTGTACTTTTTCAGTCGCAAAGCCTGCACCTCGTCCAACTGGACTACCCCAAACTCAGACCGTTCATCAGGGCAGCCGGATAAACAACGATGCACACAGAATTGAAGAACTGAACAATCAAGTGAGAAAACACTCCACATTTCTTTTCAAGATGATTAATTTGAATTTTTCTCTATTTCTTGTCCGATAACTGACCACCGTTAGTTATAGCCCCTCACTTTTAGCAGACTAAGTGTTTCAGTGTTAAAATTTCATGGTTGGGGCATTACTTCTTCTGTTTTGGTGTTAAGGGGAGAATAATTTGGCTGCTCATTCTCAAATGTTTTTATTTTGGCCTATCACGTCCCTTCAAGCGTCGTCAGGGCCATGTGGAACCTTCAGGTGGAGAACTAACAGAAAGTGTAAACGTAAAAAAAAAAAGATTCAGTTAGCCTGCCATTGAATGAAGTTCAACCAACATGACCAAAAGGGAGAGCCAATAGAGAGCTATAATTATTGCAGAAATACTCATTCCACATTAATGGCGTGTGATTACTGTTGTGTAAGGATTTCCCCTAAGAAAAGAATAGGTTTCTCTTATGCTCTCAATTACTCAAAAACAATATCATTGTTCATTGAATGTGAACTACTTTTTCTTTTTGTATCTGTTCATTATCTGAAATGATGTTTACCATTTTATTTTATAACATTGTATAAAATTTTATTGTACACAGGTGAGCGACTTGAAAATCACCATTGATGGTCTTGAAAAAGAAAGGGATTTCTATTTTGGAAAACTACGGGATATCGAAGTGGTTTGTCAAGACCACAGCGATCTGTCTGTCATGCAGAAAGTTATCAACATTCTTTACGCTACTGAGGTGAGCCCAAATCTTCAATGGATAAGCCATGTTTCTTGGTGATGAAAGTTTTAAGCAACCTCCTTAGCTTACAAACAGACATTGCTCTTTCAAGCTCTGAGAATGAAGCCTTATATTAAGAAATGCTCTATGTTTAGAATTACATTAAGCTTTTTCATTTCAAGAACTGCATGCATTGGCCTGATAATCTCATCATTACTTTTTTCTCTGAAGAATTATACCAACAATGTTAGAACTTGTAATTTTGGTTCATTATTCAACAATAAACCATTAGTGAGCCTTGATTAAAATTCATCCCTTTTAAAGAGTTGTTAAATAAATTGTTGCTGGGTATCAGTTGAAATAGTTTTTTTTTTTCAACACTGAATTGAATGAACAATCATTGCCAAGTTGAATGAAACCATTCCTCTCCTAATCTATTGAAATAGACCTGAGATTTGACTGGTAATTAGAATAACACCAGACTACAACCGAAATGATTTTTCAGTTTATGTGGTCACGGGAGAAAAACATGATGCAAAGTTCATGACGATGTGCAGAAGCTTGTCTTGAAACTTCAAATACTTTTCTCCCATTGCCATATCCTAATTATTAGCATGCACGGGAAAAAACCCATCAATATTGTATGTTGCAGGAGGGTTTTGCTGCACCTGAAGAAATTCCTGAAGGCCAGGATGTGGATGAAGAATACTGAAATGATACATTATGCAACCAATAGATGTCTTGTCCGGCTCCAAAGTCCACTGATCGGACACAACTACGTTGTTGAATTTATTTTTATTTTTCACGTGGCTTTTGGGTAAAATTAAGGCGGAGTCCTCTTCTATTTCGTAATTGGAGTTGCTAACTTCTTGTTTTCCTGATTGGAAAAATTCATGCGCAGGACAGATTGTATTCTCCATCAGGTACTGTTAATGTTGTATATGAATACCTGCGTTTTTGTCACTTTTACAAATTATGCTCGCATGCTTGTTTTTATATGAATCAAACGTTATTATTCTCTATTCCATTCTTTTCACTGATTTAACTGTGTGGCTCGTTTCTGGCTGTTTCTTGGCCAAATATTTCGGCGCCCAGTTGTTCGTATTTTTGGACAATTTTATTTGAATTTACAAAGTTGTGCCCTTGATTGTTTCATACTGCATTTCTTTTTGATTAAAATAGTTAATTCTCAAGGAGCGCTTGTAATTCATCCTTCACCTTCTCCATCATTATTGTCAACTCAGTGCACTAAGAAACTAAAATTATACAATTTGTTGCTAATTTATCAGTGCACTGTTTTGAAAAGCTTCGTTCAAAATTACTCTTGGTACTAATGGCAATATTATGATCATCTGTGAGATCCAACTGGTCAGATACCTACTCAAAAACCAATGGTGTGCATAGATCACACAGTGCTTCCATGTTTGAGTCTGTAGCAATTATAACCAATTATCTACTCAAGAAACTCGTACAAAGGCCGCAACTTTAGTAACATACAACTGTTACTGAAAAACTACTTGCCAGGAGAACCAAAAATAGAAAACCGAAAGAAAAAGGTTTATAATGCAGAAGTGGTTTATGCGAGCGAACAATACTAGCCTAGTTTTGTAGAACGGGATAATTTTGGTTGCAACGACATCCACAAAAGTTTGAGCTGCCCTGAAGGAGGGGATCAAGCTTCATTCACTCGTCGTTGCAAACATTTGAAAACCTCAAGCATACCTACAAAAAGGCTTTGCAGCCATACCTACAAGAAGTGCTAGTACAGTGTGTGAGCCAAAAATAAAAATCCAACTTCATCTACTTGCCACGAAGAACATTTTAAGCCTTGTACCTATCGAAAAAAAAACAACTACTTGCGTCCATACCTTTACTCTGGCAGTTTCCTCTTAATTAACGATGTATTGTGGGTCTTTAATTTTTTTTGGTTATGTCAACTTTTCAATCCGACGAATAGTGACCAATTGATGTCATAATTTCCTATGTTCTGAGAATGGTGGATGGATTGAAAATAAACCCACCATCGTTCCGTCTTCCTAATGTAGTTTTTGCTTCTCACGTCAAATCAGTTCAATTCAAATTTGCCCAAGTGAAACTGTACGAGCGTTGAGCCGCATTTTTCTGACGCCTATGTAGCCCAAGAGATCAACAGAAAGCCCCCGAAAGTTCACATTTTTCATCTCCCTCACTCAAATGGTAATATTATTAATAAAAGTCTAGTAGGGGTTCTTGCTACAACTCTAGCGACCGTTTTGAGCTTTAAAAACTAAAATCGGTCTTCTGGTGTGCCCAAAATTTTCAGAAATCCTTAGAAAACGTGAGCCCAACGCTGTGAAGACCGACAATAGAAACGATACTACGAGTATCCAAGCCGGAAAGTAGAAGCGGCAAGGAAGTGGAACCCGCACACATTTATATATTTACTAGGGGCTTCGCCGCCCAACCCCCTCAGAGGGGCTGCGCCCCCCTCAGCAATCACTCGCGGTCGGTCCGTCAGGAGCAAAATTAGACATAACCACTTTAAGTTTTCCAAGATTTGTAAGTTGTACAGGGGATAACTCAGACAAAAAGTCGTCAATTCAGATGTTTGAATATACCAAAAGATGGGTAATTTAACTGTCCACATTTTCCTAATGTAATGTACCTATCCATTTTTCAACCGTTTTTGCGTTATTCAACAATATTAGTAGACTATACACGAAAACATGACTTTTTTCAACTTTAAACGCTCTTTTAATCTATTTAGTGCGATGAAACAAAGAATGAACCATATATTATTGATATACACATCACCAACTATCATTATGCTGAATTTGAGCTAAATCTATTTCAAAAAAGTTTTCGCGAAAAATCCAAGGGGTACCCCTGCGATTCTTTTCAACCGAACAGTTAACGAATTTTTACTCGTCTCTCAATACAGATAAAAATCTGAAATTTTCAGGAAAGTTGTGTCTTACCAAGATGTATTTTTGTGATTTTTTTTATTTCTCGGAAAAATCTGCAAGTGGTCCAAAAAAATCGCTTTTTGAAAGCTCAAAAATTGGACTTTAACCGTGATTTTCGGGGTCAAAATAAATGCGAATCAATTGTTTTATTATGCAGGAGTCTTCATTTGAACGCCTTACACACGTACATAGCAAAAAATTTGGTGAAAAATGTTTAAACGGAGCCAGAGAAATTATTTTCCGTAAATCGACTTTTTCGCCGGGCGAAATTCCGAGCTCGGTGATAGTGAAAAATTAAATTTTCGTTTTAAAGCGATTTTGAAAGCGATTCTTATAGGAAATTTAATGCTGAATCCGAATATGACGTCAAAACGGCGGAAATTTCACGACAACTACCAGTTTTTCCAGGTTTAATACTACGCCACTCCTACGTTTTTCAACTTTGAAAATTCGTTGCAAATACTTACAGTACTGTTCAAATTTGATTAACTAATGATTCTTACAGGAAATTAGACGTAGAATTCGAATTTAAAGTGAAAATAACCAAATTCGAACAATTGATAATATTTTTTGAATTTTTTACGTTTTTCATACTTTGGAAGTTTCAACTTTGGGATTTTTTTCGGAAACGAAAATCGCGATCAACTGAGAAAGAGAAGAAGAGAAAAAAATCTAGGTGAGCACAGCGCCATAGGAGTATAATGAGTGGTGACAATAATTATGGTAAGAAAATGCCCATATATAATTCTAGAATGAAGAAAAAACAACACAATTATGTCATATTTTTGGCAAATGCCGTTGAAACCGAAAAAAGAGTCTCTTTAGCGTAGATAGGGGCGTATTGAAAAAATTTACCTCTGTGTGGGACTGAAGGAAAAAATTTGACTTGACGGGGTAGAACACATGCGTCAATAGATAAAGTGATGCCAGGTAGCGTGTTCTATAGTTGCAAGTTTCATTTTTTGGATAATGAGCAGAAACTGAAAAGGTTTCGCCATTGTCTCGTTATAGCTGTGGTCGTTGAAAATCAACTGTCCAAGAACCTTGAAAATCAATCAATCAGAAAAAATGAATTAAATTGAAAAAAATCTTGCTTACGGTTAACATAACTGAAAGGAAAAACGAAGGAAACGTTTTGTTTTAGTTGAGATCGTTCCGTTTTTATTTACCTGTTAATCTGGTGTATTAACTGTTCGTTCGTTTTTTACGTCAACGTGTTAATTTAAACAGTTCGGCAATAAACATCTACATCAAAGTTCAAAGTAACTACCTCAACTCACTGATAATCGTTAAATATAACAACACAACTGTTGAGAAAGAATAATATGAATAATTACCGAGCTAGCTCCAATTGAAAAATTGGGAACAATTCTCGTGTCGTGGGGTCTTAGAGTTAGCTCAGCAAATAATGATTTCTCTACGTTCCCTTTCGAACAAATTTCCTAGCGTCAGGCAGAGTGCTAATCAGTTTGAACCTGAAACCGGTTAGGGGTTTGTTGAAAACTTCTGCAATTATCTCGTCGGTAGGGTCGACGTCTCACACATTGTCCTATATAATCCTCCGTTATTGCTACGAGCGTCGATGCAGAGCTGATGATGAGATTTACCGCCGTACTAAATTACTATGGAGTTCACCA
This sequence comes from Tupiocoris notatus, assembly GCA_037159825.1. NCBI lineage: Eukaryota > Metazoa > Arthropoda > Insecta > Hemiptera > Miridae > Tupiocoris > Tupiocoris notatus. The sequence continues at coordinate 490,179 of JASJUZ010000283.1, forward strand.
TCAAGAGTATTCAGCAACAGCCGTACGGCCAGCTCTTCAATTTTCAACGGTTCGTATTTCATTTCTCGTCTTAATGTTTTATTCGATATATGAAAATTTCATGTTTCACTGACTAATAGTAAATGAGTGCATACTGAAGATGAGCATGCTTTCGAGTTCCAAATCAATAGAAGGGGTGAAGTCAATTAGAATCATGCCAATCATTGTACATTTATTCGTTTTTATGTTGGTCAATGCTAGCCGCTTCAACCCCAGTGTCCAGAAAAATAATAAAAAAAAAAAAAATCCCTGTGTATCTAGAAAAATTCGTTTCTAGTAAAAATCTTGCTCTGAAAGGGTCTCGAGTCATCCAGACTAATTTGAATTATTTGACTGTTTTCCGCTTTCTCGATGGAAGATTGTATTAATATATCGAGATATATATTCTAGATGCATTTCTGCCCGTTCACATTGCAACCATCATGAGAGTTGAAAGTGGACGCATTGCGCAAACGAGCCGGTCAGGTGGTTACCAACAGGGCTGGTCAGGATGTCCACACGTTCGCCAACCATCAGAAGTTTATTTATGTAGAATCTATGTAGAGTTCCCAACTACGGGGGCGTCGATTTTTATTCCGAATGTGATCATCAATAATTATTATAATTCCCGAAGAGACTATTACCTAGCGAATTCGATTTCCTGAAACTCATAGAAAAAAGCGCAAAACCCAAGAAAATTGCTGATGTCACAAGCCATCACAGCTCCTCATTTGGTTCAAGACATCCAACTTCACTAGAGTCCGTGATTATAACGGATGCTATTTAAGCCCGCTAATTGAATTCGGCTATCCACGCTGCCCGAAAAAATTCGAAAAAGTTCGATGCTAAGTCCCCATTGGGATTGGAGACGTGGAAAATGCCAGCATGGGGAGAATCTCGTCCACTTACCCAACCAGCTGCCCCCGCAAGTTGAGACCATTGGGAGACAGTCCATTATCATGGCGGGTTGGCCTTGTGAAGCACAATAAAATTTGTACTGGGTTGGTGAGGGGGAGAAGAACCCAGTACAATGAGAAATGCGACGACTCAACCAAGAATAAAATTTGTGCTAAACCACTGACGGGAAATTAACACTACGCACGTACGTGTTAGTATTACGTCAATTATAGCTCACTATATATTTCCCCATACTAAATGCTACCACTTTGATCCCCTCACAACTCCTTCGAACTAAAAGCTAACACGAGGGCGACGATGAATATTCAAAGATACACTGGACAGGCGGAACTGGGGCAGCGAGCTGGTTGAAGTGTATGGCTTGAGTAAAAAGTATTGCTGCCAACTTCATCCCATCGTCATCCCAGTTACAAAGAAAAGCCGCCTTTTCGGTGGCGCTGATGGGCGTGTGGCAGAGGTTCCGTCCATCGACCACGTGTTGCTCTCTTGCAGCAGTTCAAAACTTTTCAAGAAAAGAACAGCAGATGCGTCTCCCAAGCAGGCATCATTAAATCTTGATAATATATAACACTTGTTCGTTTTTATCGCTCCTCACCATTTCATTTGAGAGCAAATCATCCAACTCTTGAAATGACGACAGGATTGCAAGCTATATTATGTATACTTTGTTATAATTTCACGATAGGACGTGCTCTCCAGTAGATATGGTTTAGCAGTGTTCTTTTCATATCGATCACTTAGCGCAGGTGATTGCCATTGTCCGGGATGTAATGCGCTCGGTTCAAGGGGTTTCTTTCCCGTGGGCTAAGCGGAGTTGATGCCCTTCAAGTGCACGTGGGCACTGTACATTTTTAGTAAACTCTTATCGGAGGTCGAATTCACCGCTCGGTAGAAGAATCCTTTAATGGTACAACGTTGAGCCGCTCACGACTCCTTCGATATCTTCTATGATGGTGGAATGGCAAAATTAAATGAGCTAATAGGAGACCAAGAGGCTGAAGAGGGGGGCGATGAAGAATCGAAGATACGCTTCGGACTGGTCGAAGTTTGTGGCTTCAGTATCAAGTCTTGCAGCCATCTGATATATTTCCCCCGATTAATCCAGACGTTTCCGTTTTCTTAAGTTATAAGCTGTTAAATAAATTCTCGTATGACCTGCAGAGACAGGTTGACCTTCAATCGCCTTATATTTAGATACATTAGACACGGATTTGACAACGATAGCAACCGATTGAGATTTTTAAAGCCTTTACGTCTTTCAGACAGCATTATTCAGAACGTATCTGCGTTTTTTCTCAAAACATCATTAGTGTTTCGGGGGTTGTGAGGTGGAGAAAAACCAGGCGACTCATTCTCCAATTCTTTATTAGCTGGCCGAGCACTTTCGCCCATTCGGGCATCCTCAGGGCGACGTGGAGCCATACGGTCCACAGCTGTGGACCCCTGAGGATGCCCGAATGGGCGAAAGTGCTCGGCCAGCTAATAAAGAATTGGAGAATGAGTCGCCTGGTTTTTCTCCACCTCACAACCCCCGGACATCAAGAAATGCGACGAGAAGGAAAAGAATCATTAGTGTTGCTACCGGACGTTGTATCGTCCATTTTCTACGGTTGTCGTTTGGTTGAAGTCGTCTCTTCCTGTTCCATAACCTTAGGGGAGTCATTGATGCCTATTGTTACCTTCAGGTTCCCAGAGTTTGGTCATTGAGTCATCGCTGAGGAGAGCGTTAGGTAGAGCAATGGTACTGGTTTGAAGCGCTCCCTGAAGGTACGTAAGAAACGTGAGTATGTTCAGGAAAGTCACAAGGTTGACTGGTAGGATTGATCTCGATTTACTGTTAACCAGGAACAAGTTATCATTAATCTGCAGAATTTCGCCAGAAAATCATGAATCATTGAAGCCGTTCCCAATCATTGTCCGCATCAGGAGTAAAGATGTGGTCAGGATGGAGCCACTGAACCTCCTATAGATGCCTATCAGCATCGAATGAACCAGGGATCTGTTGAGCGGCGTAAGAGAAAACTTTCGTCGAGTTGTCTGGCAAAATGAGCTTTAAAGAATCCATGGTCGGCTGTATGTGTTCCGGATTCATATTTCCAAACGTTTAGCCTGTTGAATCATCTTTTCCCTAAATGGGGAAGACGCCTATTTTTTATTTTCGTTCCTTTTGGCCTGAATTCTGTTATTTGGTGTCAACCGAAGACGGAATGACCAATTTTTCATGAAAATTGTGAGTTTCCGCGGAGAAAATCTCTAAGGAAAACCGATGATTGTGAACGAAAAATGAATAGGTAGTTATTACGTCATAACTAGTCAGTCGAACGTGAATATCGACACTAGCGCTTGTATCTTCGGAGAATAAACTAACATTGGGAGCAATAATTTGAGGTTGCTGTGAGATTACCAACTCCCTCAGCAATTTATTTGCTTTACGAGGCATTTCGGGCGGTACTAACTCGACGATTAAAAAACCTAACAAGTAGCAGTGAAGTTAGCGTCATTTACTCGATTTAGCATGACTCCAGTCTTAAAGACCGTCTTGTTGTTACTGTCTGTCTTTCAGCCGTCTGCAGAGCGCTCTAGGGAGTTACTTCAATCGGTTGGAGTTACATCTCCGGGTTTATTCAAACCACTGATTTTCCTTAGCGATTTTCTCCGCGAAAACTCACAATTTTCATGAAAAATTGGTCATTCCGTCTTCAGCTGACACCAAATAACAGAATTCAGGCCATTAGGTACGAAAATAAAAAATAGGCGTCTTCCCCATTGTAACATTGAGGTTTCGGTCGAGATTCGCAGTAACCACGCTGTGAGCAAATGTGTCTAAAAAATACAGAGAGTTATTTTTTGGTGAAGATTCTTTAGGGCTGAGAACGTGGACCAAAGGAGTGGGGCCTCTTCGAACGGTAGATTCTCATGTAGCAGAGGACGACGCTGTTACATCATTTCTGAGTTTTGGTACACAGATGCGTTCCGAGTGGGGCATAAGCTTCGATTATGATTTCCAAATACCCCACCATGGAATCACTTTCGCTTATCCGTGCAGCGGTTTTTATTATGTTCACAGTGAAAGTACTGGAAATAATGTCTGAACCATGAAATTTTGATGATATCTTATAAAGAATGGATACGAAAAAGGAAATACGAGCCACTGAAAATCGAAGGACTCGCCATATCATTGTTGCTGAATTCTCCTGATGGTGAACTCCATAGTGATTTAGTATGGCGGTAAATCTCATCATCAGCTCTGCATCGATGCTCGTAGCAATAACGGAGGATTATTCTGCACAACGTGTGAGACTTCGCGCTCCAATATCACCCTACCGACGAGATAATTGCAGAAGTTTTCAACAAACCCCTGACCGGTTCCAAGTTCTAACTTATTGGCACTAGGCCTGATCCGAGGGAATTCGTTCAGGAGGGAACGTGTGGAAATCATTATCGCAGTGAAACCACTACCAGTAGAAAATGGCTCTGTGAGCCCACGAAGCTGTAATTGTTACCAAATTTTCAATTGTAGCTCGGTATTCCTTCTTGTAGTTCTTTAATAACAGTTCTGGTGCTATTGCATTCCATTTCTACGAATATGATAAGTGAATTCCCTATCATGAATTCGTCGACTTGAAGAAATAGGATCCGGATGAGGTAGACGTACAACCGATGGAAGTTGCCCCATCAATAAAATGAAAAATTGTCAGAACTCCGAAGTACTTATTGATACCAGCTATAAATTCTCTACAACGATTATTTGGACATTTTTTTTTCGATTTTATATTATCCGTTAGCAAGGTGAAAAATTGGAAAGGTAACTTTTCTACGTTGGAAAGACTACAAAATGATCAACCATGAGCTATGGTCAATATAACTATTATCCAAGGTGTAGAATTTTAATTTTTCCTCACAAAGTCATTGAAACATGGAAAGTCATTATTTTTCAAACGCCTTCAACTTAAGACGGGAAAACGCTCCGGAATAAAAGTTAATTTCTATCCAGTATCTAAAAGTTCCTTCGGTTTTTCAATAACACATATTTCGATGCATAACAGCGTTAAAGTTTATTTTTGTATTCCGTTCTCTGGTTTCCATTAGATTTTGATGTTTAGAACAAGCAACCTATCAATACTGTTTTTGACAGGATTCGGAAACACCGCAAAATAGAATCCTTCATTTCCCCAACCATTTACACAACCTTCATTCACGTAACCAATTACATAATTGACGGTAAAATCATTACGACTGGATCGAAACCATCACTCAATCAAGGAAAACATCACCCAAGACATACTGGAACAATTTTGCGCCTCTCCCACCAATTACGATTACTGACACTTGAACGTTAACTAGTTCATCCGAGGTGATCCAGCACGAATTCTAATCTATCTGCCAAATGACCGAACGTGTGTCTCCCGTCTAGGTTTTATGTTTATTATCCAAAAATATACCATTGTATAGGCCAACGTTTGGTGAGATGAATAATGATCAAACATGAAAAAGTTATGTCAGGTAAAAGGACAGTGAAGAATTTGCCATTCGCGCATGATCTCATCTTCCATCATTTTAAGGTTGTGTTTCGCCTACCCTCCGAACCAGATCGTGAAGTACATATTCGAGTCGATAAAAAACATTCTTTGCATGGCTCATCAAGCTAAAATTGATGAGGGGCCATTCCAGGTTAATCCGCTTAATCACTGAACATTTCAGCAAAATCGGATGAAAATGACACAGTTATGCCGGTTACTTGGAGTTTGTCGAAGGACCCAAATTAGTGATAACTAACCTGAAAAGTGGGGAACTTATATTTTTAGCTTTAGCATAGAATGATGGCTTAAAGGCCCGAAGCCTTGGTAATTATTACAGATTCCAGTGAAGTTGTTGAGTTTGAACAATAGTTCGAACCGAAGGGAGCTACCATGTTGTCTACGTCAGCAGTTTTCTAGCCCTGGAGGTAGGGCAGTGAAGTGATTTAGTTGGTGGGATGGAAGGTGGCGCTCTGTGTTGTGAAGCTGAGGTTGTGTCGTTAGAAATTCTCCGTTTCCCGCCACTTTTCGATCGCGCTTCTCTTCTCTTGACGATTCCTCCTTCAATGTTATTACTTCCACTATTAAATAGAGAATCGTGATCGTCTGAAAAGTCGAATTCAGAACGGAGGTGAATTTTGAAGAAATTTTCATAATATTATTAAGTGTCAACTACAACGGCTGTGAAGATCCTTGCGGTTCATGCTAAGGAGACTGCACGGACACCGACGTCCTAACCACTTCCAAATTTACTTAAGGTCACAATTTGGCTAAAACTCTTTTGGCAGAAACTTCATGCAGAGACGTTGTTTTTAAAGTACCACCGAAAATAGCCCTTTTATTGACAATGACAGTCGATGGGACAATTTCTTCATTTTCCACTCCTCTTACGCCGGCATTGGTTGAGTTGAAAAAAATTTGTCTTTTTAAAATCGTCTTCTTCCAAAGAATAAAAAAACAATTTTCCTAATATTCGATATATTTACTAGATTCCAATGATATAGAACGGAAGATTTTTATTGCTTCATAAATTTTTGAGTAATATTATTATACCGAATATTTCAAATTCTCAAAAGTTGTTCACAAGAGCCGGGATAATTTCAAACGATTAAATCTATCAACCCTGTCATGGTCTAATGGATTAATTACAGCAGAAAGCGCTTCAGGTTGTCCGAGACATTCAGCGAGGGCGGTCTGTACCCTCTCTCCTCCATCCTCCCAGACTGGAGAATTGGGAGACCTTGCGTTTGCTTGCTGATGCTGCTGCTGCTGACGGCTTCGTCATTCGGGTACAGTCTCTCCGCCCCACCACATGCGCTCCTGGTAGATTCCCTGCACTTGCCTGCCCGCTTGGCAGCCTCACAGTCGCGCGACGAGCTTCGTCCCGCGTTGACCGGCAGTTTTCGATTATCTTCCTCCCCATCGAAGCCTCCGCGACGTCTTCCACGACACCCTCCGGCATTTAATCGCCGCCTTCGCGTGAGTAAAATACCTGACAACCGGGACCAACCTGTTATAATGCCATCTCCTCCAATTAGGCGATCTTATTTACCGAAAATTGGTTTTTCACCAAAAAAAAAAAAAAATTGTCGAAATTTGTCGATTTTAATATCACAACTGCCTTTTCTTTTACGATCTCGACGGCATAAAATTGATAGTAATTGAGATAGAACGCCATGGAAATGACAATTTTTGGGTGTAACAATCTCAAGAACTTTATTTTATCTCTCTTGATTTCCTTAATGCTGAGTTAACCATCCGTTCCATTTGGCGCAGCAAGGAAGCACTGATGGACTATGAAATTATTATTCGCCCGACACCACTGCGATATTAATTCATGAAGATGGCCTATCAAGATTAGAAAGGGTTAAAAAAATGAAGTTCAGCCGTTGGATGCAATTAATGTTGCAGCGAATATCCGAAACATCGTTTTGGCTGATGAATTGACGATTTGTGCTACAAAAGAGCTACGAAACGAACAATAATGAGAGCACAAATTTTTTTCCATGACTAATCAATAAATTGGATGAATAGAACATAGGCTTTCGGTGATCTATCACCAGTATAAAATCCGAGCGGGGCGGGGGAGTTGATTGCTTAAACCTAAATCGTTCGAAGAATAATTAGTTATGAGCGCGAATCACAAACAGGGAAGTGTTGTACATAAGACATTATGTGCATAATTTACATGGGTAACATATTTGACGTAGAATAGCATTATACTACCGAAATACATTACTAGAAACTACGAGTAAGTATTTTTGCTGGGTAGGGTATATATCCGCTTCTTATGTTATATAGATCCAGCCTTCAGTATCAACCCGGCGTACGCTTTCTTTTTATACTCGCTTCTTGTGAGTGTATCGGGGTTTTTCGTCTCATTCGGGATATTTCTTAGGATTAGGGGCGTACTGAAGTATACTTGTCGGGAGGTGGACAGTAGGTGGGTTAGAGTGGCAGGGATTACTGCTTAAGTTGTCGGACGGGTCTGGTTTGGGATTGTAAGTGTATAACCCAAATATTTAGGATGGTTATGGTAGAAAAGGAGATCTATTTTTATATATAACTAGGGCTGAGCGCCCCTGGCGGCTTCGCCGCCCAACCCCCTCTGAGGGGGCTGCGCCCCCCACAGCTATCGCGCGCGGAGGGCCCGTCGGAGGGGCTGCGGTCCTTTTCACTACTATTATAGTATATTATATTATAGGTATGGGTTTAGTAGTTGATTATTTGTGTATGGAGAGTGGGAATCTAAAGAAGTTTTTATAGTAAGTAGTAGTAGTTTCTATAATTTGCTATGTTGGTGGAGGTGTTGTCATGTACTTTGTATCATAAAGTATTGTGTTTTTCAACTGGAGCAAGGTTATAGCAGAATTAGACGTAACAACATCCAGTTTTCCAATATTTGTAACTTGCACAGTGGATAACTCAAACAAAAAGTCGTCAATTCAGATGTTTGAATGTACCAAAAGATAGGTAATTTAATTGCCCACGTTTTCCTAATGTAATGTACCCATCCATTTTTCAACCGTTTTTGCGTTATTCAACAATATTAGTAGACTATACACGAAAACATGACATTTTTCAACTTTAAACGTTATTTTCATCTATTTAGTGCGAAAGAAACAAGGAATGAACCATATATTATTGATATACACATCATCAACTATCATTATGCTGAATTTGAGCGAAATCCATTTCAAAAAAATTTTCGCGAAAACTCCAAGGGGTACCCCTGCGATTTTTTTCAACCGATCAGTTAACGATTTTTTACTCGTCTCTCAATACAGATAAAAATCTGAAATTTTTAGGAAAGTTGTGTCTTACCAAGATGTATTTTTGTGATTTTTTTTATTTCTCGGAAAAATCTGCAAGTGGTCCAAAAAAATCGCTTTTGAAAGCTCGAAAATTGGCCTTTAACCGTGATTTTCGGGGTCAAAATAAATGCGAATCAATTGTTTTATTATGCAGGAGTCTTCATTTGAACGCCTTACACACGTACATAGCAAAAAATTTGGTGAAAAATGTTTAAACGGAGCCAGAGAAATTATTTTCCGTAAATCGACTTTTTCGCCGGCCGAAATTCCGAGCTCGGTGATAGTGAAAAATTAAATTTTCGTTTTAAAGCGATTTTGAAAGCTATTCTTATAGGAAATTTAATGCTGAATCCGAATATGACGTCAAAACGGCGGAAATTTTACGACAACTATCAGTTTTCCCAGGTTTAATACTACGCCACTCCTACGTTTTTCAACTTTGAAAATCCGTATAAAAACTTACAGTACTGTTCAAATTCGATTAACTAATGATTCTTACAGGAAATTAGACGTAGAATTCGAATTTAAAGTGAAATTCGAACAATTGATAATATTTTTTGAATTTTTTACGTTTTTCATACTTTGGAAGTTTCAACTTTGGGATTTTTTTTCGTCACGTTCCCGAAATGGGAATGATTAGGTGCTTTGGAAAAAAATGAAGGAAATTTAATGTACAATCCATCAAAAATAAGAAAATGGCTAGCATAGATAATAGCTCTCGAGATATACTACTACGGCGGCCGAAAGACGAAATTCCGCGATCGCGATTTCTCGCCCAAAACACGTTTTTCGATACATTTCTTTTTCAAAAAACAGAGGGCAAAAATCGAAACTAAGGTTTTTTTTAGCCGATGGCCTGTAAAATGCGCAAAATTGCATCTGTTTCGACGCTGGTAAAATTGCTTTTAACCATTTTTTGTTGATTCGATTTCGGTGCAACCAATCAATGTCGAATTTACTCGGATAAAAAATGTTAGTTGGGATTCACCGTTGTGAACTAATAAGCAAAAAACTGTACCAAGTCCGAAAACGTTGCGAAGGTCATGCAATGGTGCTTTCCTAGTCTTCACGTATTCAGCATCAATAAAAAGTATTAGGATCATTTTCTGCTTTCGAGAAATCGCTTCTAGGTAGGTCCCCACTGAATGCCCGTCGTAACAAATGTAGCGTGCGCTTGAACCAAATCGAAACCCAAGTTATCCCGAATTATTGTAATCCCAGTTTAACAAGAGCAGAAGGAAACCCTCGTTCGCCATGAAAACCGCAAATCCCGCAGATAGATCCGTTCGCGAAATACATTCTGTTTTCTCGAATAGCGTCTGATCGGTTGTTGAGACGCTTCCATCGATAGTTCTCAGAGCTTGGTAAGAGGTTCAACCCGATGCTTATAACTGGCATTTTCAAAGCTCCGTGTCCAGATCGTTAGTTTTGCCGAAGAGCAAGATCTGCGAACGATCAATAGTTCGTTTTGTATTTGTTAAAATAATAGAGAAAACTTCATACATGTCGTGATTGTGAGCCATGACAAAAAGTTGTTTTCAAATTTTACTAATTAATAGAAATGACTTGAGAGCTGATAAAGCTGAGAAAAACGTCCAAGTTTTTTTTCCGGCTAAATACATTGGAAACAGTAATGATAATAATTATCCATAATTTTGAAATAATTAGGAAGACTTTTCTTGAATTCTAATTTCAATAATCATTAATCACAATTTACTTGCGATGATAACTAAGCCGAACAGTCGTTAACGCTTCTACAAAACCACATATTGATAGCAAGGAATACCTACGTATACGCCAAAGCAAGTATCCTAATTTATCTTATTATATATTTTTCCAAAATCACATAATATTTAATCGAATTACTCTACCGTTGGTATAGTGAAAAGTGTCCGAGGAGTATCTAGAATAGAATCAATAATCATGGAGTATAAAACGATGTTTATAGGCTTATAAATTCTGGAAATATAACCTCTGGCCGATTTTTTCAAATGCTAGAAAAGTTCTCACAAAATCTACGATATGAATTATGAAAGCGAATAATTTCATTCATCGTCCAACGTTCGAAATCTATTACAATAAATACCTACATTGGAAATCATGTTTTTCCTTCATCATATAACCCATGAAAAATAATTTTGGAACTGAGGTAGCTGAAGAATCGAGCCTTCGCTAGTCCAAGATGATTTTCGATGAATATTTCATAATTTAGTTCCTATATAAGAACTTAGTAGTATTGAAGACGGATTGTGAACCGTACAAAGTTGGGAAATTGATATGGGATAACTGATATGGGGTTATAAGCTGTAACATATTTTCATTTATGTCAACTGAAGTATAGAAGCTATAATAAACAGCAGTGGAGTCTTTCGAATCCTTTTTTGTTTTAATATTCAATAATAAACCATTGTAATCGCCCAGGAAATTTTTTTTCTATTCCCCCACCCCCAAATGTGATGTTGTACGTTTCAAGGCATGTAGAATCCGAATATCCAATAAAAAAAATCTGTCTGTCGCGTCAACACTTTTCCGGCCAAACTATAATAGCCATACATTCTTGAAATTTTCATCAAAAATTAATCTCGGTCCTATTACGGCCCAATTCTTGAATCACATTGCTAGCTCAATGTTAAGGGTATTTTTTGGGGGCGATTAATATCTTCTTAAATCATTATTGAAGCGAAGGAATAATAAACCACTGTACAATCATTTGCAGCGTTTTCTTTATTGTACGTCCGACAAGGCAGAAAATATATGAATCGGTTATTTATACGAGTGAAAAACACTTGGGGCCAATTGATAGCCCATGAATGCACGTTTCCAAAAATATAATTCCAGTCGTTAGTGAACAATGTTTCAGCGTCCGGGGAAAATTTCCAGTTTCGATTTATTCGCTCGCTTTAATATTTCCATGTTTCAACATTTCCGTGAACAACTTGCATCAGTTGTCTTCAAAATTCAATTAAAACCTCTCTTCAGCCTTTAATGATGTGAGAGGTACCTCATCATTAGGTGATGCTTTCAATGATATATTGACATTCCGCTGTTTGATGGTTTTGATTAGAGTGAAGATAGTCAATTAAAAATCGAATCACATTTGAAAACGCCCTCTCGATACATTGTCGATTACACGATACGGTTGTGGTCGGGAAGAGAATCCGTCGAGACCATCCGTTGGGAGTCCCGTGATCGAATAGCAAATCTAACCGATGACGGACTAGACCGCGTTCGCCAATCGGTAATTGGAAAACTTGAAAAGGTGAGAACTTCGTTTGAGATTGAGCTCATTTACGCCAACCCAACAGTGGACCGGAGGTGATCAAAAACGTTGTAGCATCCACTCCGTCTGCAAATTTGAATTTCTATAGTCCATTGTTTTAAAACACTAAGGGGTCCGAGTTTTTTGATATTTGATCTATAAAATATGCTGGTAATATTGTTTATTATCCCTTTTCATTTTGCTAATTTCGAACTACTGCGATTCCTCACTTGCGGAAGGTATTAAAAACAACTAAATGCAATTAAATAAATAAAATTAAAAATAAAAAATACAAATTAAATAAATAACAAATAATGTGTAATACTGACTAGTTTGTTTTTTCATCTAAGAGGAAGAAAATGAAGAAACCAAAGTCAGCCTAGGGAAAAAACCAGAACAATTTTGTGCGGAAAAGAGCGAATGAAGTTCCTACAAAATTACTTCCGCCAAACTTTTGATCAGTGTTTCTCAATATGAAGGGTAAAAAAATAAAAACCGTATCAACACTTTTCTGTGATGGAAAAAACTCTCATATATAGAAATGCCATAATGAGCCTTGCAAACGGTGCAGACCACCCTATAAAATACTATTTTCTCATTGGATACACCTGTATCCCTTGGCGGCTTCGCCGCCCAACTCCCTGTCGGGTGGCTGCGCCCCCCCGCCCCTTGACACGGCCCGTCGGAAGGGCCGCGTCCCTCCTGCCATGCCTTACTATAGTCAAGGGTAGTGTCCTCGTCACTACTATATGGTAGTTTATATCTCAGTATGGAGTTGTGCAATTTATCGTGTTTATATCAGTTACTATAATTTGGTATGTTGCTGGTGGGTATTGCATGTACTTTTTATCATAAAGTAGCGTTCCTGCAACTTTCGCAATGTTCTAGCCGAGATAACATGTCCAACTTTTAAGTTTTCCAAGATTTGTAACTTGCACGGTGGATAACTCAAACAAAAAGTCGTCAATTCAGATGTTTGAATATACCAAAAGATAGGTAATTTAATTGCCCACGTTTTCCTAATGTAATGTACCTATCCATTTTTCAACCGTTTTTGCGTTATTCAACAATATTAGTAGACTATACACGAAAAAATGACATTTTTCCACTTTAAACGTTATTTTCATCTATTTAGAGCAAAAGAAACGAAGAATGAACCATATATTATTGATATACACATCACCAACTATCATTATGCTGAATTTGAGCTAAATCTATTTCAAAAAAGTTTTCGCGAAAAATCCAAGGGGTACCCCTGCGATTCTTTTCAACCGAACAGTTAACGATTTTTTACTCGTCTCTCAATACAGATAAAAATCTGAAATTTTCAGGAAAGTTGTGTCTTACCAAGATGTATTTTTGTGATTTTTTTTATTTCTCGGAAAAATCTGCAAGTGGTCCAAAAAAATCGGTTTTTGAAAGCTCAAAAATTGGACTTTAACGGTGATTTTCGGGGTGAAAATTAATGGAAATCAATTGTTTTATTATGCAGGAGTCTTCATTTGAACGCCTTACACACGTACATAGCAAAAAATTTGGTGAAAAAAATTTAAACAGAGCCAGAGAAATTATTTTCCGTAAATCGACTTTTTCGCCGGGCGAAATTCCGAGCTCGGTGATAGTGAAAAATTAAATTTTCGTTTTAAAGATATTTTGAAAGCTATTCTTATAGGAAATTTAATGCTGAATCCGAATATGACGTCAAAACGGCGGAAATTTCACGACAACTATCAGTTTTTCCAGGTTTAATACTACGCCACTCCTACGTTTTTCAACTTTGAAAATCCGTATAAAAACTTACAGTACTGTTCAAATTTGATTAATTTTGGAAGGCTAAAGATCCGCGGAGATTGAAGTAATCCGATATTTTATGTTCTAGTGACATAAATGTAGGAAAAATCTGCATGCTTTGAAACGTTAAATACCGGGTTTGGAAAATGGACTTGGATTTCTAGTAACGTTCTATTGTACAATAATAAACCGGAACGTACGTTTGAATACAGAATTTAATTAGCGAACGAATGACCGGCTGATGCATCTCGCGATCCTCGAGTAATCAGTTTTTGGAACATTCATCCGACCAAATTGTTTTTTATCGTCTACAATACGCACGAAAGTCTGAGAGATGGAGCAATGATACGGATACTTTTCGTTTTGTTTCATTCCGACTGTTAAACGTTGTAAATAATAGTATGATATGGATGGAGACGCAGAAGCGTCACACAGGTGGCCCCGCATCATCGCGTCGTGCTTATCAGTTTTGCAAAGGAGTTTGAGCTGACCTGGTAACAGAGAAAGCGTCGCTTGCGATAAAATCGCCCTCGTTCTATTGCGAATGTGTAACTTTTCCAAGTTAGCAGCGACTCATCAGGAGTGGCTATCTAATCTTCGAATGAAATCTGTAAAGGATTCCATTAAAAAACGCTGAAAATATAATCGTACTGTGGTTTATTTGTTGCTATTGCTTCAACAACATTTCACAAAAGACAATTTTTCGTCGATCGACTACTCGATAGGTCATAAGAAAATAATGTGTTTTTTAGTACTGTCCCCTACTTTCAACAAGGGATTACTTCGCTGAATCATCGTGTTCTCCTATGCTTCTGGTAGTTTTTGGAAAGGTCTGAACCTTTTTCTTATATTTGTGTGATGGAAACTATGTCCAATACAATCAGTAATTACTAAAATCGTTTTAAAAAAATGTGGGGGCTGTAGTAAAGAATCTCATTGTCAAAAACGTTCGTATCCCCTTCCCCCCTTCCCTTCAAATTGATAATTAGCCAATACCAACGATGGTAAAAATCATCATCGTATTATCTATTCAGTATACTGCTCTACGTGTCGAATAGGCTACTTCATGGCATTTACTTCTCAGCGATCCGAACGAAGCGAGCATCCATGTTCAATACTTCGTTTTTACTATGAAAAGTCCAAGAGAGATAATAACAATAATGATAAAAAATTTGATTAGATTTTACATTCTGAAATTACTCTGATAGGGTCGTAAATCATTAAATCAATCAATGTAAAATTTAATAATGGGCTTATAATTTAAATGATCGATAATGTCCGATACCGTACCTATATCTATATCTATATCTATACCTATGTACCTATGTACCTCAGTTGGACTTTTCATACTACCAAATAATACGATGAAATTTGACATTTTGTTATTGAGAATTTCAGAATATCCGAAAACAATGAACTTTATGATAATGATTTGTACAGGGAAGTTTTTTCATTCCCATTTGAGGAGGAGGTCTTGACGTTTCCAAAAACCACTAGAAACATGGACAAAACACGTTGTTATAGCGAAGTAATCCCGCGTTAAAATAAAAGTCAGTTCTAAAGAACACCCATAACTATTGGTAAATAAAGGCTAAAAAAAAATTCAACGTCCGTTTTGCGTTTTAGAAGTTTCTGAAATTTAAAATATTTGCTCAGATTTGGGGGATAGTTGAAATGTAATCTGATTATGATAACGTATACATTTCGATTGTAAGATGGGACCGCCGGTACTCTCTGGGCATGTTAGAATATAAAATTCTTTACGATTCCTTGCATTTTGTCTTCGATATTACCAATTCGAGAATTGCCAGTTGGCATTACTGTAATTTGTGGCATTGTCCCCTGGCAATAATCGCGCAGTTGATGATAACACGTAACGACCGCTGGCGTTTATTTTTTTCCAGTTCATTTCAATCGGCTTCGCGAGAAATCTATATTACATCGATTTGCTTCGCGAAAATTTTTCAGTTTGGCTCAAACTTTATCCGTTGTAATGGTTTATTAATAAACCATTGTAATCGCCCAAGGGAAAAAAGGTTCTCCTCAAAATGTGATGTTTTACGTTTCAAGGCATGTAGAATCTGAATATCCTGAAAAAAATTCTGGCAGTCTGCCGTACATTTAATGCCATTGGTTTCCGAGTTATCGCAGCTTTTGTGTTGAATTTGAGAGATTTACACAAATTCGGCATGAGGGTATTATTCAATGGTTCTTAGAGCTAATAAAATCGTTTTACACTCGTTGGAATGCTTGTCGAACACGCTCTTGAACTATATCGTAATGCAAAAAATTTAGCTCTTAATTTGGAAATTAAGAAAAATAAAAATTATTAAAATTACGATAGTTGCTGCGGAGTTACAGGTCCCTACAGTTACCAATGTGTTTTTCGGCGAGAAGGTTCATAAATGTTCGAAATAATTACTACCACAAATGGATAGTCTTGTTCTCAAATCATTGTTGAAGCGAAGGAATAATAAACCACTGTACGATCATTTGCAGCGTTTTCAACTTTTTGACGTAAGTTAAATCCGTTAGTCCAGTGTATTTAGCGTTTTTGCTAATCGAACTTTTTTCCATCTACCGGCAGAATTCTACTTCGTTGATGTTAACTTACTCAGGGAATATTGGTCAGTCAGTTTCAATCGCCTATTTACATTTATTCTCGTTACCGCTCATCCAACGCAGGTGCCCTATCGGTCCAATTTATTTTTTATTCAACAAGATTCGAACAGCTCGTCTCGTTCATCCAACATGAGTGCGTTTATCGGCGCCTTCGAACGAAGGCCTGCTTTATTTTTATTGCTTTGACGAGAAAATTGACTTTTTCTTCATCGAGGAGTTTGACTTTTAGCTTGTCGGCTCAATTTTCCGCTGAATAACTCCTTCATCATCGCGATATTAGCTGAGCTCCCTTCGAAAAATGAAATCGTCGTTGTTCGCGCAAATTGGAGTGATTTACCGCGTCTTGATGTTGATAAAAAATTAAATTCTACAACAGGTCGAACATTACTGGAGTTCCTTCAACTCGATGAGGAAGTACGTAACTGCACTTCTCACACCAATTTATTCGCGAGTTTATGATGTTTTCCGGTAGTTAACACATCCAAACGAGCCGGATGATGAAACTTCTGAGCAACTCAGCAAACTTCTATGCCAGAAATATGTACCAGCCACCTTTCCGACCTCAGTGTGGAGAAGTCAAATAGAATAGAACGTACTGAAACAGATTGACATGGAGAATATTATAGAATGGCAGATACGAGTTGAAAATCTTGCCTTTGCTTCAATAATGATTAGAGATTAGGAAAGTGTTTAACGACCATTCCAACAAGTAAAAAAAATCTCGAAATAAACCACCGTACAAAATTTTTAAAATTCCACTCAAAAGCTGCGATAGCTCGAGTATCAATCCTGCAATGGTCTCATTTAGATTCAGCGTCCAAATCTGAAGCGGAAATGAATACCAAAAACACCTTCGTCTGAAAGAAAGATTGGAAAATGAAATTTTTCGTCCGTTTTAACCGTTAAAAGTTACCGTTAAAACTGAGGTTGCGATTGGGTTAAAGAATTGAGCCATTATTAGTTCAAGAATGCTTTTTGGTGAAAAAGCGAGTGTCATTTTTTTCAGAAAAGGGGCGCACGGGTGGACTCTTTTTGATTTGAAATTCGGATTCTACATGCTTTGAAACATAATACTTCAAATTTTGAGGGGGGAGCATTTGCAAATTTTCTTGTCGTGAGCAAATGACAAGAATCACAAACTTTCGAATTTTCTTTCTTCACACAATGATCCAGATTCTTCGAAGTATAAATGTAATTAAGTCCATGTTACTGTATTCTTGAAGGGGGTCGACTGGGTATTAATTTAGCGATGAAACTCAACGAACTCCAACTAAAACACTCTCAATGTCAGCATCAACGGTACTAAAGCCGTATTCGTTTATACAAGAATGTAAGTTAAGAATATATTTATTATCGATAGAAACAGTGTTAGAACATTTTGATGGGCGCTAGCCGACCCTTTAGCCTTGTTACGCCAACGAGTAACAGCTCCCTTTTACAGGAGCATAGTGAATTGCAAATTGCGTCCGACCAGGCTTAAAACCGTTGTTGGTTTAGAAGATTTTCGCTCGAATTTTACCTCACGACACGACGAACCTGATTATTTTGCGCGTGTGAAACAAGTTTATTCGGATAGCAAACATATGAACCATTCCTCAGCTCACCCTCAAGATCATAGGCGTCACGTGGACAATTATTTTTTTGAGGGGGGCACAACATACCAGAGATAAAAAATCTGGAATAATCTGATTCGCTCTGTTTTCGTATCTATAAGCCTATCTTTTTCGTTATTGTTTCAATATAAACCCCAGTATGTAGTTAGATTTTTTGTTTGAATAGGTAATTGGAACGAAACATGACCTGAATATAATGGCAGTATCAATGATCATTCAATGGTTTAAGTTTAATGGAATTTAGACCTTTGTAAGGATTTCCTTTGTTCAGTCTGCCACTTTCAAAGCAAGCATGATGGGTAACTTTACTGTTGAAGCATCACTGCAATGACTCACGACAATGAACGCTTTCATCTCTTTTTCTCTATAAATAAAATTGTACGACCTGGAGAAGGAATGGGTGATCGTAAGATAGGATAACTGGGAGGCTAGGATTGGGTAGAAAGAACCTTTGCAGTCACAAACTAAGGCCATCGGGTGAAAAAATCCCCAAATTTACGAGTATCGAGTATTATAGGTACTGTGAACATGTCGTTTTGAGGAAAATTTACTTCTTAAGATTTAGGTCCAGTAGTCGCTATAAAAATCTAAATGATAATATTTTTAAAATAAATTATTTAGTTTTCTTAAGATTTAAAAAGTTGAAGGCAGATAATTTATGAAATTTTCGGATTGAATAATCGTTCACGAGTAGAGAAAAATTGTGGAAAAATGAATTTGTACCATTTTCGTTAATTAGGACACACAACCCCGATTTTCGCTACGACGAGCATTTTTTGGGCCTTTAAGTTTTCTTGGAGGTGAGGTTAAAAATAATCATTTTCGCTCATTTTTGTAGCTTTCAGTTTTCACTCAGTCATGTATTTATGCTTATTTCTTTCCATACCGCTTGATTTTGCATAGATTATTTATCTGGCTAACTAGGTTTCTTCCTTTTTGTTTTTTTTTTTTCAGCCATTAAACTAGAATACACCGGTAAATTCAGGTTTAATTGAATTAGAGTTTAGCGTAAAGTTGAGTCTTTTCTTATCTGCACGACAGATATTATTTGTGTTCACTCACAATATACGTGAAATTGCGTAAAAATTCTGGACGACACGGGAAGTTCTTCAGTTATAATAGAGCGTGTGAGAATGAGAAGAAAGAAAGACTAATGTCCAAGGAAACAGTGAGGCGTAGGGTGAGGCAATGAAAACGGGTAGAATATTTGACGGGAAGGGTTGAATGGAAAAGGGTGGAGGCGAGCCTTATATCACCCGAGCCACAAAATATAACGATTGGCCTTATTACTTCAATCATTCGACATCGTTACGAGAAGGAAATACGTGAACCGTCTCTCGTATGTTCCTTACACACAATTTTGTAAGATCAGTTTCCACACGTGTTGAAGTATCTTGGTTCAAAAGGAAAAGGATATCGATATCCTCTGTAGGTCACCTACAGTACTTGACCGAACCATTCGATCAATTCATTCCGTACATATATAACCCAATTCGATGTTCATAAGAATGCTCAATGCATTTTTTTCTTATTTATAATTAGTGATCCTTAACTAGTTTAATAGACCATTTGATTATTCAGAGTAGATTATATCCTGAACGACATCGCCGTATTGACGGTTATGTAGTGCAGTGTTCCATTTGAATGGAAGACATGCCAATTAAAACCGATTATAAATGATATAAAATGGCTATGGTTATGGTTATGAAAACGTGAATGGTGGTTTGATCAATTTCGAAAAATTTTCTCCCGGTTAATGTGCGAAATTCCGGGTTTTGGATAACTACCAGTACTTCCGAGATATAACGGTTCACAGTTTTTTCTGTTTCAATTTTTATAGGCTATAAGAGATTATTATTAACTTATGAAGTATTAAAATGTTCTTTATGACGAGCAGATGACGCTTGATTCTTATCTTTTGGCTCACACATCGTACTTCCACGTTATAGGCATTGTTCGCTGTTTTGCCTGTGCGTATTTTGTATTTTGATCTTTACAGGTCTAAAAAATCAATATTTGAACGCTCAAGGTCTTGAAATATTTGGGACGGCGATTGAATGACGGCTGATTTTTATCGTGGTCACACACCGTACATCAGATCTATTTGCTTATTTTAGAAATGTTCACAGTCCTCAAAAGTTAATATATTTTAACGTTTGAGGTGGTGAAATGGTTTGTAAGCGGGTGAACGACAATTGTTTTTAACGTTAAGGTCACATACCGTACTTCCACACTATTCAAATTTATTGTTTGTATTCAAAATGTTGTGGCGCCGCAAAAATCAACGTAATTATTTTAATGCTCAAGATTTTGAACAAAATGAGACCAACACCATGGATCTGACAAAAAAAGGGAACGTCGCTCTTAAAAAAAAAAAAAAAAAATCCCCTTACATGCAGCACGTTTGATATATTTAACTTCGCTTGAATGACGATGCTGCAACACAATTGATGGTGTTGGAAAATCCTGCGGTACTGACGACCATTATACATGATCGTAGGTCAATGTAGTGGAGCGATTGAGATTAAAAATCCATAATGTGTGCTCTGTAGAGCTTCTTCCTCCACGACCCGTTTCATGAATGACAAATAAGTAATAAAGTAGTGATTGAGCGTTTCGGCAAACGATTTCGCCGGACAACTGATGCCGTTCTCGTATGTTTGCTATGAATGAAAAAGTTCAGAGACGTTGCAGAATTGGTTTCATTTCACTGAGAGGAGCGTAGGTTTGATTCTATTTCCATCCTTTGTGTGATGTGTAAATGAACCGACCGACTCGACCCAACGCCGTGAAATGAGAAGGCGGATGGAGTTCGAGCGCAAGTGTCGAGCAGTGCGGACATTTAGGACTTGCTGATAGGGAAGCAATACCAGCTCTGGCATGCTCCAATGGCTCTGCGAGAGGAGAGCAAAACTACTCAAACAAAGGATGCCGACCACGACAGTATTGTTGTTCGAATACAAGGAGTCAATTAGCAACTTGACCCAACTGCCGTCTCTTCGTACCGCGTATTTGGAGCAAGAAGTGCAAAGTATGCTAGGACGCTCAACCTCTCGACTATAGCAGGTAGAGCAAGTTTATTCGATTTCATCGGAGCCGGACGTTTGGCTCGTTCTACAGTTGTTGTATGAGTTTAAAACGACGGAATCGTTTCTAAAGCATTTGATGGGTTTTATACAAAAATACAGCGTCACGTGCAAAGGTCTTTCAAACTCCGGATTCGGTTGGTTTCATAGTACGTCTACCGGCCCAAACATAAAAATATGTGACTGGCAATTTTTTAATTAATTTTTTTACGCCGGTGTACAAAATCGGTCAACGTATTTAAGTTCAAGGGGAAAATTTTATTCCAAAACTTATGAGCCATATTGTAGAAGACAATAATACTCTATTGACTCATACAACTTTTGCGTTCGTTTCCGGAGAGTTCGACCCTCGTTGAGACGGATCCTGCAATTTAAACGTGTTGCTTCCTCTCAGATTAGAATCAATTTATTCTACAGGGGCGGTGTTGATGAGAAAAGCCTAGCGCATGCTATTACGTTTGGTGACTGCGTCGATAGTCGATTGCAAAAGGCGAGGTAGGATATGAACGGAGGTTATTGGCTCATGTTATTTTTTCAACACCTTCGAAATTGAATACTCTCTCGGTCAGTTCTTTGTACTCCGTTACAACGCAAAAGCGAGATTGATGAAAATGTATATACTTACCAGGCGTCCATGGGAAAAACCATGCTACAGAGCCTACTTTTTACCCATTGGCACGACAATGGCCTCTACCCAACAGAACTTCGAGTTAATTTGAGAGAATGCGGTTAAAACTTCATTTGCATTTTATAGGGTAGGAGTGCCTCTCAGATTTAGCTCTTCGACCGACGGACGGATACCGTTGAGTTGTTTAAATTTTCTTCAATGAAATGAGTTTATTTATTAATCTATTCTGACATAATGTATTAAAGAATTAACTGGGTAATATTAGATAATATGAGAAAAATCGTTAGTTTCTATAAAACCAGTGGTTTGCATAGGTCACACAGTACTTCCATGTTTGAGTTGACGTAAAGGTATACCAAACCAATCAAAAAATATCTAGCTATTTATATAAGAGGCATATTTAAGTTAGTAAACTTGAAAAATAAAATCTTGAAATTTATTTCGAGTGGTCCTCTAGTCTGAAAAATTGGAACGACAATGTAAAATTTTCCCTATGCTGATCTCAATATATTTGAATCTTACAAACACTTGACCTTTTTACAGCTAAAAAAGTTTTTTCGCGGAAAAGGTGAAAAAATGCGGAAGCATTGGGTGAGTGCTTAATGGTACTAAACTATTTAAATGAAATGGGATCATTTGTATATCAAGGAGACCAACGCCCGAAAAAAAAAAAAAAAACGCTCAAATAAAATCACAGAAAATGCTAATTATGTGGACGAACGGTGTATGATACCAACAATACCCAGTGGTGTGCACAGATCACACAGTACTCTGTTTAAATCGTGTAACCATTTATAAAATTAAGAAACTCACGTTAATATAGTTCAACTGCTATTGAAAAACCAGCCGGAGGACTCAGCTCGTAAAGATTCTAAAGACAAACGATATTTGGATAACTCGGAATGACGGTATGTGATCCTATAAAATTGAGCTAGCAAGTCGGTTCAAGAATTGGGCCGTCGTAGGACCGAGATTGATTTTTGGTGAAAATTCCAAGAATGTAGCTATTATAGTTTGGCCAGAAAACTGCTAACGGCGGACAGACAGAATATTTTTTTATTGGATATTCGGATTCTACATGCCTTGAAACGTAAAACATCAAGTTTTGAGGGGGGGTTAGAATTTTTTTTTCTTGGGCGATTACAATGGTTTATTATTGAATAATAAACCAAAAAAGAAAATGTGGAGCACAAAAAATGTTGAAAATCTGTTGAGAATCGACCCGTCTGGTTTGGTATCGGCCTTTTGCGTATGGTAACAGCGAAGGTGGTGAGTTGGTTGGATTTGTTGGTAGAGACTGAAAAAAAGTATTTGCCTGAGTATGAAAAGGAGAGCTTGCTAACTGTCGAGAAACGAATTTTATATTCAAACAACAACTCTATACTTGTACGAGTATATGAACAACGTCTCACGTATCATAATAATAAGTCACTGAAATGTGATATTAGGACCGGTCGAACATTCTCACTGTGACGTTGAGTTGTGTTCATTAAACCCTTTTCACGGTCTTGATGGAAATATTCTTGAAGCCGGTTTAATATTTTTTTCGTAATGTTTCTCTCACAAAAAGCTCCTCTTTTTCATCCAGGTGATTCTACTTTGGACTGAACTTTGTAAAACTTCCTTCGTTGTAAGTAGTTGAGTGCTCTTTCTGGAGAAAATTTTATATCCTTTGAAATTACTTTCTGACTCTGTGCGCTCGAATTAAGGTTCCTAATTCGCTATCCACGTTTTTTCTAATTGTTGTACCCGAGTTAATTATCTTTACTAACGTTGAAAGCAGAATTTGGTTTTTGTCAATAGTAAACCAAAGTAATCGTCCTGGAAAAAGTTGCTAATACCTCTTACCATTTATTTTTAACGAATTGAAGCATAAATAATGTAGATCCCGAATAAGAAATGTTTTCCTAATTATTCCCTATGTCACATTTGCGGCGTTTTTGTCATTATTTTCAGCGGAAATAAAGTTCGTTTTGGACTAGATGAAATGAATATCTCTAAAATTCGTTCTGAAATGTCTATGAACGAAAAAGTGCTAGAACCCGTGCGCACGATTTTAATGATCACGTAGTAGCTCCATTTCGATCGGATTTATTATCATGTAATGAAATTTGCTCATACATAATAGACCAATTACAGTGAAAAAAATCGTAGTTACATATCACAAAATTGAGCCCCAAATTCTTCTGAATTTGGAAAAAAAGTTGAATGTCAACTCACTCATCTGTTTATTAAGCTGAGTATGACCTTTGAACAGATCGCCCTTCCCATCGATATATTTACTCTCTTCACTATTCAATACCAGAACCGTAATTTATTAAAATTGTCAGCTCTGTAGAACGTTGAGCGTTATAATAGCTGTTTGCTCATGCTAACGGTAGGTACCTCTATCTGATTGTCCTTCAGCCTTCTCATATCGTATATATTTTTCATGCACGATTGATTCTAATGAGCAAACATACCAGTAGTGAATATAATGAGAAAAAAGTCACATCGAAGTGACTACAAATCTCCCCCCCTCTCACGACCAATGACAATGGTATGAATTTATCATCGACTCGAATACCAACGAATGTCCAGGTGGTTGTATCGACAGTGCAAAAGTCGTCGTCCACCGCCTGTGCCAATGGAAACCAAACGTTCGAGAGACGGGGGATTATTTGAATAATAAGCGATTGGCAAACACGCGAAACGGCTTGAAAAGAGATAACCTTTTTGATAATGTTTGGGTTGGTCGGCCGTACCCAAGAACGAAACGCCCGGCTACAGTAGCATGGCTTGTGTGCATAATACCCACTTTATGCCACTCGTTCACTGGTTTCTCGAATGGTCGGAACCGATCTTCCTTATCAACGGCATCAGACGGCCATTCTGACTCAGAACATGAGAAACGTCTGTTATCGTATGTCGACGAGTTCGGATCTGTATAGTACATAATCTCATACTGATCGCGAAATTCATTTTCGGCTAGAGTTGGGGGACGCTTGTTATAGAGCCATACAATCAATATCCATGCTAAAATCGGATTCGAATACTGAGCAGTTTTAAATCCTCAGTTTTCAGTGTTCCGTTGTTCTGCTTAGGAAGTTACTTTTGCCATAGCAGATGCGTCAGTGAAATGTAACTAGTGAGCAGGAAATCGCCAGAAATGATTCTTGTACGATAAACCGTTCTTGCTCCTGAGGAATAAATTACGACGAGGGCATAGAAACGAAAAGCCCGTTTTCGCAATGTTGGACTCAACATCCCTCTTCACTTGCTGAAACTCTCTAACGCATCTGCACGCTAATTAAATCTCTCTCGACGTATCCTGATCTCATAGCGCATTACTGAAGTATAAGCTAATAACTTTTCCATGTATAGGGGGCTTGAGGGGGAAAACCCAGGCGACTTATTCTCCGATCCTATATTATCTGGCCGAGCGCTTTCGCTCATTCGGGCATCCTCAGGGTGACGTGGAGCCATATGGTCCACAGCCAGGCGGTGGCGAATGATTCGCCTGGTTTTTATACCCCTCTCACCTCCTGAACATAAAAAATGCGACGACAAGGATAAGAATAATAACTTTTCGGGAACTTTCAAGACGTATTTGGGAAATGTTCAAGGAGAGGGTATTTATGGTCCGGTTCGACCGTTAATTTACAATATCGTATCGATTTTAAATGGGGTCAGTATGAGGTTGTCGTGGTTTGTTTCGTGGAATTGAGACAACAACTCCTTCTTGCTGAACGGTCGCGGTATAGCGGCGAGTGAATGTTTACTCGTCAAGAGCTCAGTAAACTTTAATAATATCATGCGAAAACACTAACCTTTAAAATCTCTTGCTATTTAATTACGAATTATAATCAAAGGATCGTGGAAAGTGAACACCAGTTTAGCAGGGTTCGCAGTCATCCGTCAATGAGTTTGCGTTGACGCGTTTTGCATTCTGATTGGCTTGGTGATATTATTCCCGCGTCGGTTAATCAATTGAAATAGAGAACGCAACAACACAAAGGCCAATAAAATCTGATTAACTGTGAAGAAGCTGGCTATTATATACTTTTTTATACTTTGTTTTATTCATTGCCTATACTATTAGGCTTATTTTATTTAAACTACGAAATTAGAAGTTTATTTTATTTTTTATGCCATTTTAATATAAATATTTATTTGTATCTTTCAATACGTTTAGCTTTTCTTGTAAAAATACCTATGGCCTTTATACATTTTTGACTCCCCAAAGCTCATGTGAGGCACCGGTTTTTGGCTCAATAATTTTGCCGGGTGTTTTGCTCAGCCTGCACAAGTATTTTTATCATGCCCGTCTTTGGCACCGTTTGAAGCTGGATTATCACAGGTTAAGCATACCTCAGACTATGCTAAGGTTACAAAGGGTTTATCATGCTATAGATTCGACTTAAAATGGCTTCTTCCCGATGGATCGTAACTTCAGCTCGTCAAAACCACCATGAATACTTTCGATAATGGTTTTGTCATTTTTCATAAATATAGCACAACCAGCTCAACCTTGGTTGCAGGGAGTATAGCATCAAAGCAAGGAGAACTTCACTCCCTCACCGAGGTAAATGGTCAAATGGGCACATCGTTCAAATTCGTAGATCAAACTTCCTCAGCTTCACGACCGTTCCTCTCAACGCTCTCACCCACTCAACACACACTAGATCAAAGGGCGTTGGAAGGATGCTACACCTCTGAATTCTGACACCAGGGAGGTGCCGGCTCCACCAAGAGAACGGCCATCTCCGCAGGCATCATATAATCTGAGATCGGAAATCGCCTGAAGGTTTTTTCAATCAAATTTTTAATAGCAGAGGGGTTGTGAGGGGGAGAAAAACCAGGCGATTCTCCAGATTTTTAATGGCTGGCCGAGCACTTTCTCCCCCTCACAACCCCTCTACTACAATAAATGCGACAACAACCAAACGAAGAACAAATTTTTAATGTTCCACTTATGGGATTCGTGGCTCTACTGTGCTTAGAGTAAACCAACCGTTCCTGCTACGATACATTTATCGGCCTATTACTCTCCCAAGCATTTGCGGTATAATAAACAAGTTATAAAAAAATAAAAAAAATAAAAATAAAAATAAAAACAGCAAAAAATACACAAAATTTTTTTTCAGCGCTCAGTTTCCCAATCAACTGTATATCTCTTCTCATACTGATAGTTTAGTTTTAAAGGTAGCGATAGACGATTCATGACGACGAAGTTATAATATGATGGAGATGGTAGTAACTTTCATAGATCCCCCTACATGCAATGCGGAGTCGGTCGATTAGCGGAATTGGTTAACCCTTGACAGCCACATACCGTCATAGATAGGTTCTTGAAGAGTTGCTCAATCGACATATCCTCTTCAAGAAGGGTGCTTCCTGAAAATGATTAAATTTTCAGCATCATAAGCTGACCATTTTTCTTATATCGTTGAAACGATCAAAACACACAGTTTCATCTTTATTTTCACCTTATTCAATTTGATTTTTCTCAACTTTCATCAAAATGTTCTCTAACTACAAGGGGTATTCAATCCAAGTTGATAATTTATCACAATATTGACGTCTTCATCGTCCTTTTCCCTTTAGTCGCATCTTTTTTATGCCCAGGCGATGTGAAGGGAAGAAAAATTAGGCGACTCACCCATGAACATCAAATGATATGGACATTAATGTCTTAATTACTAATTAGCCTCAGAAGTAATTAGGATTTGTGTTCAATTTCGTAAAAAGTCACAGATTTATTTTTCATTTTGGTTTATCGTTCAACCAGCTACAATGGCCGTTGTGATTAATTCAACAGCAGGCGATGCAATTTCGCTTGGTATCTATCAGTTAAAACATAATTATCATCCTTAATAGATCACCTAATTGATAGATTTTCTCATTCAAAATAATAAAGGGAACATTAAAGCGAGAGTGTTCGCTGGTGTTTTCCGAGTGCTCGATAGTTCTTTTTTCCAAGAAGCACGCATGGCTTAGGGCACAAAAATCGTTTTGGACACGTTAAAATCAGTATAAACACTTCACTCTAGCTGTGTTGGTCGGGACCAGAAGTGGCAGAAATCTATCCTCGGATTTTCTTCTTCCCTAGCAACCGTTGCTGAGAAAGACGGCACGTTCCGCCGTCGCGTTTCGAGACATGTAGAATCAGAATATTCAATAATATCCAAACATCCGCACGCCGTCAACACTTATCTGAGATAACTATAATAGCTATATACTTAAAATTGTCACCACGAATCGTTCTTGTACTAAAAACGGCTCAATTCTTTAGCCAAATCGCTTCCTCAATTTTAAATATATTTTTGTGGGTTTCGAGATTGAAAATATTCGTATTTTCTAATGATTTTGGAAAATAAGTGAGTTTGATATTTTTGAGGCTGACAGATTCTTTTTTGACGCTGAGATGATAATTTTTTTTACGGATGAGATCATAACGGGGTTGATAGCTTTAATATTTTTCGAGATATGGCAGGGTTTTTTTTTTTTTTTTTTTTTTTTTTTTTTTTTTTTTTTGGGATTTCCGAGATAATTTGAGAAATTTGGCCTTACTCGAAAATTTGATGAGCTATAAAAACTTGTTCTTTACTCGATGGAATACTCGTCAAACAGCGTCGCTGCATTCTAATGTGGTTAATTTGACTTTAATTATGTTATTAAAAGAAGTAAATATAATTCAAATTACTTATATAGACTGAGTTTTACTTTCAGTTACCAATTTGCTGTTAGGCGGAAACGTTTACTAATGTTTCGGCCATATAACAAGTTGATGGTATTCTTAGATCATAATTTAAGCAAATGAGAAATAACCCACTCAGCAATCATTCGCGGCGCTTTTTGTGAAAGCTAAAGAAACAATAAAGCTTTATCACCTCCGTTATGGTCTCATTCGATTTGGCGTCAAAAAATCTATAGAAATTGTTATCAAACTCACTATAAATACTATTTTATACTAAATAAATATTATAAAATAGATGATAAAATAGAAAATACTATTTTTCCCCTCTCGAAACCCCCCAGAAATAGCTTTAACATTGAGGTAGGAATTAGGCCAAATTGAGCCATTGTAGATACAAGAATGATTTTTGGAGTGCATTTCAAATATTTAGCAATTATAATTACCTTAGAAAAGTATAGATGGGAAACGGACGGAATTTGTTTAATTTGATATTTGGATTCTACGTGCGTTCGAAGCGGTAAACACTGAATTTCGAGGGGGTTAGTAAACGAAAATGTCTCGGGCAATTACAATGTTTCAATATTTAATAATAAAACAAAACGATGGAAAATTTCCGACTACTTTCCTTGATTCAATATAGCGTCAAATAATATTTCGCGCTAAAATCAAAAACTGTTACTGACTCCACGATGAGACTGGATTTATGGGCGTACAAAAACTAATTATGTTTGCGGGAGTGTAAACGTCGGTATTAAGAAAGCCATAAACGGAGGAAGAGAGCTTGCCGCAAACCGGAATAAGTTGGGAGCGTACATAAAAGTATAACTTAGTTGAGAATATTTAGACAGCAAGGGCGAAGTAGGTAACGAAGTTTAAACCTTCCTTGACGAAGGTTCATATAAACACAATCAGGGTGGTCGGTGAGAAGAGAGTTGTTGGTTGGCCAACCTCTAAACATTTCGTTCTCTTTTTCAGCGGCTTTATCGGTACGCGGCTCGCCCGAGGATTATAGTTGGATGAAGGATTCCCTTTAATACCATCACAAAACAAACGACGAAATGGGTCTGTCTTCAATCACCTCCATAGTTGCCAGGTAAGAACGCTTAGCGACATAATGAGATCATAATCGGTGATTACAATAAATTAGCAACATCTTTTACCTCAGAAATAAAGTTGCATTACCAATGTTGACGTTTCTCTATTAGGGCATTCGAATTTGATTGTACTATATGATACTATACCGCTATTTGTGAGAAATGCAAAATTATTGTGGGATAGGATGAAATTCCTTGCAACTTGAACCGTCACAATAGATGTGCTTTTAAGTAGAAAATAAAGACTGCTCGGATGAACATTTAGGAACTCTGTAAAATGAAATGATAGACAACTGACACGTACGTAGTTGGTCATTGAACATTTACCTTGGGAGAAAAAAAATTACGATTTGTTCTACGTGTAGTTTTTATCATCAGATCGTTTGACTTTTTCAACAACAATTCGAGACGATGTCACAAGAAATTTTCTGTACTACAGAATTTCAGTTTGGTTCGTGAGCGAGTTTATACATGTAATGCCCCTTTTCAAAGTTTAATCGCAACAGAAGATGATTCTTCCAACATGTAAACGCCTAATTAGGCGATCGGTTGAATAATGTAGGTGTTGGTTGTACATATTTTTTTTTTCACCTCATTTCACGACTTGATGCCATCTTGAGCTGAAATGTCAAAAAACTTAATTTGCTTAGTTAACAAGCATAAACTGTATGAAAGCTCATTGAGACGGTAAATTAGGCCACATCGTCCTTGAGTGGCATAACTTCACAGATGTTCCCGGTAAAAGGAACTTAGGACTGCATATTTAATACAGTGCTACTTCTGCCTGGAGGGCGGCGTTTCACTCTGAAAATGCAAAGTTGTGTATACACGAGGACCGAACATGCAACATATGTGCCAAAGTGCTAATGACATAAGAATCAGACGATTTGAAAATACTTGGTCCACGCTTAACATCTAATAATATAATAATTATAAATTTTAAAATTAATTAAAATTAAATTAAATAATTATAATAAATAATAATGAAAACAAGGGATCGCTGCTCTAGAAGAAAATTAGACTTAAAAGAAATGAATCAGCAGAATAAAGAAAATTCTTTTGTAATTAGGGAAGTAGTCAATTTGAAATTGACACAAGCGTGTAATTTTCATGGTTGGAATAACAAGTAACACAATTATGTGTATATATGTAATATTATTATATATATAATATATAGGTACGTATAATAGTAGTCAAGTGGGCATCCGTTTAGTTCAACGTTTACGTGGTATATAATCACCTTACAAGTCGAATTTGGAAGAGGGTAAAATCTGGTAACAAATGCCTTAATACTTCACTGAGAAGCATTTTTCGTAAACAAATACCTTTGCGGTTGTGCTTCTGTGTGTCTGCTCGCCAGTCTGTTGCCAAAAAATGACATATTTCGCAGTGTCTCTGTGAACAATCAATCAAATTTGATGAAACGGTCAGATATATACCTCCAAACGATGTGCAATATACAGCATTGATTTGATTTTGGGTAATATTAAATACTTTTGTGATATTAAGTTCACAATTTCATTTATTTAACCGACTTCATTTAATATCTGCATTACATTTGAACGCTTGAAGTCTTGAAATGTTTGTTACTGCACCATTTTACTTCCAAGTTTACGTAGTAAATGGAAATATTGTGACAGTCTGAAAACTGGAATTCGGAACTGAGGGGAATTCGGAAAACATTTTTTGCGTGCGCGCTACTGGCTTCAAAATCTGCCGTATTTCAGCAGGATTCATCATTGTATCAATTAGATATTCGATTGAAGAGTTCACAAATTGCGGTTCAAGTCCAGTTTGAGCCGAGCGAGCAATCTAATCTTTCAATTAGATTAGAATCAACAAACTCTCATGTGTGAAATTCAAGTTAATCACAGCGCCATCGGCTCGAACTGGGCTCAAAGTTGGAGCGGCTCATCATCACATTTCCCTTTGTCCAGCATAGGCAGTCTTTTTTAATTACGATTGTGGACCTGAGTACGGATGAGTGGATAGTATACGGATTACCTTCAATGTTTGGTAAACGTTTATATTTACGCTTGAAACTGCTCCTCGTTAGTGATCCACCCCACCCTTTTGAACTGAAATATCTACACGTTCTACCAAGTAGGTAGGTACTTTATGAGATAAACAATAGCCTTTTAACCTATGTTAGCGGAAATTGTGGTTATCAAAGTTACAACCAGCAATCCGCTCAAAATATTTTTTTAAATTCAATTTTCAGTGTCAGTATGTAGAATAAACAGTTGGTAACTTTAACGTGGCCTTTTTATACATTTCTTGGTTTCATAATATTGGTGATTCGGGTCTGCTATCCTAACGATGGAAATACTGTGCGATCACTACATACTAATTATTTTTAAATGTCAGTGTTTTGGAACAATGGCATCTGCTCTAAGATCACTATTGATAAAATAAAGAATTTTACCAACGAATTCAGCTTGCCATCGTGAAACACTAGCGCTTTTAACCGATATTTTCTAATTCATGTATAGATTTATAAAATGGATTTAGAGCAGATTAAGACTCATTTGTAGGTTTGTGCAAATACATACATGAAATATTATAAGGCATTCCTTATTTAATATTACTTGTGAATCCGTTACTGAAGCACTAAATCAATGTTCATAAGCTCCCATAGGAAGTTGCGGAATTTTAAAATCTATCTCTCACCGAATTTCTAAACTGTTACCTAAATATCGAAGCCGAACTAGAATCAGACTCTCTCCTGGTCATATAGATTTTGATTGCTCCAAACAATGAGTACAGCAAGTAGGATGAACCGATGCCGAATCTCTGCATGCTTCGAACGGTAGAGGAATTCCGATCTAAGGTTCGAGCATCGTCGTTATCAGCAGAAGTACTGTTGAAACGCAGGACAAAGCGTTCTCCGTTTGTACTGATATCAGAACATCTTTTTTTTGAACTGCCAATCTCTGAATGAGCGCCTCGGTTCCTTCCATTTTCGTTTGCAGTGAATTCCTCTCTAGACGATCCGCTTAGTGCCTGTGAAAGGCTGTTAATCGGTCGCTCACGCGGCAACGGCATCCCCTCCGGCACGTCGGTTAAGAACCATGCTAGATGCAGCACGTTATCAATCCTCCAACTCTGAGTCTTACGATGGGTACTTAGGTGGAAGGTTGTTTGTAAGGGCACCTACTTGGCTCAGATTAAAGAGACCTTTCAGCTCACATATCTGGTGCCGCTGCGCGTTAGCTTCGACGTCGAACGGCAGTGAAACGCCTAAGACCCTCTCAGATCTAGTGTTAGTAAAATTCACGTGAAAACCATAAAAAGTGAGCAATGTAGTAAAAAACCAATGAGTAAATGAAGGACTTATCTCTATTTATACAGGGTGTGCACACAACAGGTATACCAAACTTCAGGAATCGATTCTACATGTCGGATCGAAGTTTTCCCTTGGACAACCCCCGATTTCCTGACTTACAGTTTCAAGATTAGATTCGACGATTCGACTTAATGCCCCTTAAACGGTCCTCATTTCATAAGGGATAAATCTTTTTATTTCGTAAGTCGTAGTGTCTTAAGTCTTTCGTGTTTCGTTTTCGTGTCGTATCTCGCCGAGTTATTAGAAAGAGCTTAAATTTCCTGTTGAAAAAATGCATCCTTTTTTAAATTAAGGTTCAATTAGCTAGAAAGCTCCTTAAGAAAGAAATTTTACCGTAGTTGATAAACCTCGATTGTTCTCGAAAGGAAATTGGTCCATGTAAATAAACGATTCTCCAAGATGTAAGAAGGTTGAAAAGTGCGCTGAAATCTTTTCTACGCTGCAGCCGATTTTATTTTGCATTATTAATATTTTGCTCGTTTAATAGGGCGTATAGCAACTGCACCGATCCTCTCTATAGCGTTTGCGACGTTCTTACTTAATTTAATTGCAAAATCCGATAGCATGAAAATTCAAACGTCTTTGCTACCCACTAAACGTTTTACTGTCGGATTTCACCTTCTCATTAAAAAAAAGGTAGTTAAAAGATTAAATAATCAATTAAATGATTTAGAAGGATGAATTCACATTTTTTATCTCACGTGGGTTTTTCGTAGCCAGTGCGAAAAAATAGGATATGGACGCTCGTTTTGCTCGCATTATCGTTAATGGAAAAACATCGAGCAGCCAGTCCAACCCGACACGTAGGTAGATTAGTAAACTGAAAAGATAAAAGGAAGAAATTCACATAAATTCTCTCTATAACAAGCAAATGAACACTTTTGTGTCCATTAGTAATTAATACGCTCATCGAGCATTTCACTAAATTGAGTTCGTCTTAGTCTTAGATTTAGCTGTACAAGAAAAGCCAATTAGGAAAATCAAAGGCAAAAACCAGCTAATTTTCTTGGAGAAAATCCACCATTAATAGATCACTTTTGCTCGGATTTGCTTTGAAAATCCCACAATGTATTCAATTGAATAAATAATTGAACAATTAACACGCGCAAATTCAATCCATTCAATTCATTTTAAGATCTTGTTCTCTCACGTGGGCTTTTCAAGCTATCCCAAGAAGTTGAATATGGAGAAGAAAAAACACACCCATACGGTGAAATTTGAATGGAGATCCTCCATCTCCCAAAGACAAATATTTTACACAGAGAAAAAATTTAAAAAAAAAAAAAAAAAAAAAAAAAAAAAAAAAAATTAGGTATGTCAAAAGAGTAAATTCGAAACTCGGTCACTATTGTTGTCAAAAAACGTCCAGTCTCCTCTTTCTACGTTCCATATTTTGAAGCGGTTGAATCTTGAGTTTGTAAGGGCAATGTGCTTCAAGTGAAAAGGGAGGCTCCTTAGCTTTTCCTCTCTGTCTCACAATCGACCCTATCCTCACCACTAATGCATACTATCCATCTGGCTGGAAGCACCTTCACTAGCCGATTAGCCATTAAGCTCATCAGGGCCCGTCCTTCAAAACTTCCAGTCAACAATTTGATTAATACGTTTACACGCTATCTCCAACGCACGTACCTTAGCCGTGCGATGTACAAATTTTACTGACGAGAAAAAATGCGACGAGAAGGAAAAGAAATTTTACAAACGTTCAACTGCATCTGTAGAGGGATCTCCAGAATCTGATCATTCATTCACTCGGCTTCCGAGCGTTCGAATCAGCCAAAAGTATAAGTCAGCAAATCGTTCGTCGTGTTTGAGTTTAATGGAATCTTCTCATTATTTTCCAAAATACATTGTAGAAATGTAAGGGTTCCCTCGAGAAATTTGAGCCGAAATCAAATGCGTTACTAATGATTAAATATGTACCTGAATTATAGTGGTCTTGATGTTTCAGTCTATTAGTATATTTTTGAACTGATTTACGCTATGACATTATAATTTGTTTGTTGTCATTGGATCTCATCTGGTATGTTACGGACGAGAATGAAACGATATTGTTTTAAACAGCAAGGATTTTTATTTGACGACATCTCAGACGCGTTGGTTTTAGTTGAAAAGAAATGAATTTATTTTTTGTTGCAGGTGTTATGGGCACAAACCTCAAAAAAGGTACGTACGTACAAATTTGTCTAGCCTGTATTTCATTAAAAAATGTCTTACAGGGGATTAATTATTTTTTAACTAATTTTTGAACTGATTTCAAAACCAGATTAACGTTCTCCCCCTCAAAACCCATGGGCATAAAAAAAATGCGTCGACAAGAAAAAGCAGATTAACTATATTCAATTTTTCAATAGTATGTCTGATTCCGATCATCCCTGCAAGAGACTAGAAGGTCAAATGATAATTAGACCACTTGGTGCATAGATTTCTCAAGGGGTTTTCACCATGGCGGGTGATGGTTGAAGAACTTAATCAAAAGACGAGTGGGTTATCGGGACACTCATTTCATTCCGACCATTACGTTTTTGAAACGCAGAAATTATTTCGTATATGCTCGTTTAATGATGATTGCACGTTAATGGAAACGGATGGCGAGGAGGTGATGAATCAGTGAGGGTTAGTAACTGTTTAATTCCCCGCGTGGTCTCATACCTAATGCAGTGGAAATCCCATTGACGCTCAGCTCACAACGCCTTTAGTCTATCTATAAGCAATCTCGTCGGCCATGATGAAACATCAACACAATCGGGACGGAGAACGTTTTTCTAAGCTCAATCTCTGCAATGGGATGGTGACGTTCATAGTTCGCTGTTTCCCGGAGTATAGGTAAATGTTGGACGTATTTGGTATGAAATACGAAACCGGTTTGTCTATTGTATCGCAAATATAAAAGAAATGATATTATTACGCCTATTTCTCAGATTTAGTTAATTTGGTGTGAACTCGTTATCTTGATCAGGGTACAATGTCTCCATTGAGTCAAGTTCGGACATATTGCCGCAAATTAATACGATTTCTATGAACTGCGCGAAACGAGACGCTCAAAAATGATAGAATGGAATAATATATTCTACCTATAAAAAAATCATGTGCATAGAAATCACATATATGAAACCGATGTTTGGTCCAGAGACAGGTAACCAATAATAAAATCAAGAAACTTCCATTTGGCCACGTTCTCTTCGGAAGTCATTAGTTACTGAGAAAGGAATTTTATACATTTAATAATTTTCCGTTGCTTGTCTTCGTATTCAAACTGTAATTTCGTATTCCAACCATCTCACTTTCCCAACCGAAATTTTGCCATCCTATATAGCCCATGCTAGCTACTCGCACTACTGATACTATGATGAACTCTACCGGAAATGAAAACTTCAACACATCATTACACGTTAGTAGGTCGTAGCATCGTCATGAAGAAACTGTGAAAAGACGGAAAAGTTCTTTCTCAAAGGAAAAAAACCGTTTTCTCGTAGACCACATGTATCAGAAGCATTTCTGTGTTTACTCAACCGTAATCATTCGTCTACCGTAAAAAGGAAGGAAAGAAACCTAGAAGATGGAAGCGTTGAAAGAAACGACGACATGGAGCAAGAAGAGCCGTATGAATAATATATTATGCTCCCCAGCGATTCGTCCTTAACGTGTTTTCACGTTTCGACCTAACACCTCCACGACAAATAGAGCAATTTACGTATTTATAATATATTTCCTTCCGGTCCAACGTAAATGACCATGATATTCCACTAATAATCACGACCGTTGTCTTTTTTCACTTATATATCCAGCCGAGTACAATATCTCTGATTTACGTACCTGCATTGAAAATATTTTTTAGATAATACCAGTTTTTCAATGTACGATCTCGTATCGTATTTCTAAGGAGTATTAGCTTTCACTTTAAGCCACTAAAACACCTTAAAAATACATGAACTTTTATGTTTCAAAATAGAGCATTTAATCGCTCGTAACCCTGTGGTCGACGTTTTGAACCATTCGAATTTTTTTCAAACTATTAGATTTCGAAGTGTGCAAAATTTTAACAAAAATATGAACAAATTTCTGCCAGAAAGAACAAATAAAATTCATAGAAAAAGTAAGATATAAATCATAGATTGACACGATACTCAGTGACGAGAAAGAACTGTCTACATGTCTACATTTCAATACATGGTAAAAGTATAGCTAAGTCGCCATAGTTCAGCGTTTAAATTCATCAAATAGCCATTCAATCAAAAATTACTAAAAAACAGAAAACAAATTGGGAGTTATTTTAAATCTTCAATTATTGATTTTAAATTTAAATCCTTCCGGATTAGCTAACCGGAACAAATATCGTACGAAACTTAACCATTTTTTAAAATTTATTTTTAAGTTGAAACATGAAAAGTTGAGAGATTGCTAGAGACGATCTGTAATTTTTGGAATTCAAGCTTTTTCGATTTGATGTTAAATTTGCTCTACGAAAAATTAACATAAATGATCATCGTAGTTCAATAAATTTCCAATGTTAACAAAAATATAGTACCTTGGAAAACGTATGATGATCTTCAACATTTTTTCTGAATTGATACCCAACCGGATTCTTAATGAAAATTTCTCATAAGAAGTCGTCTATACAAAATCGGTTGATCGCATCTCTTTTTCACTCTCATCCGAAGGAATGAAACCGTCCGTTTCACTCTCCCTCTAATACAAGGGTTTCAACAATATTCTGGCTGATCTTGAATGAAAATTGCATCACAGTAAACCATGAAGGTAACTCACAATGGAGGATATTTTATTTGCATAATAACATTCAAAGCAAGCTGTGCAACGAGCGAACATTAGTTTCCAAACTTGACTCTTTTTGCTAAGTGACAAAAAGGCTGAGATTCAACGTTGGACGGTTGCTAGAGAAGAAACTGTGATAAGGAAGGGACATTCTTTGATTTGTTTGATGGACATTCAAGGACTTTAATTAAAAAGGCTGTTTGGCGGCGGCTTACTGGTTGAAGGAGAGTGTTCGTTCTCATTTTGTCGATCTAGAAGGTTGGAAGAGGTGGCCAGTTTTACTCAATCCCCAAACTCATCCCAAACTCTTTCATTCAATTTATTGGACGTAAAAAGGTGACAGTACAAAAACTAGGGAATGAATCCGCTTCGCAGAGACGTTGGTATGGTCAAAATAGCAACCCCCTCTCAGTCCGGCCCTTTTTCAAACCAAATGCGTAGGCCCCTAGGTGTGATTGCTTTCCATTTTATTTTATTTTCAACTGCAACATTTCTTTCTTTGAGAGTTTTACATCAAAGTAAGCGTGGAATCATTTCTTCTTTATCCGTTATTGTATTATCCGAGGATATCATAACGTTTCCACAACAATATAAAACCATGAGTTATACTAAGATTCAACGGAAAAAAAACTTTCCATTTCAAGTACCGTTGAATAGTACGTTGGCAATAAAATATTGTAATAACTGGGATTT
The DNA here is from genome assembly GCA_037159825.1 of Tupiocoris notatus. Classification (NCBI taxonomy): domain Eukaryota; kingdom Metazoa; phylum Arthropoda; class Insecta; order Hemiptera; family Miridae; genus Tupiocoris; species Tupiocoris notatus. Next base: position 528,530 of record JASJUZ010000283.1, read on the forward strand.
TTAAAATTGAGACTAACTAAGATGAATTGTGAACGTTAAATATACAAAGATATTGTCTCCGCGGGTTCTTTGTTTTCTAAACGAATTTCCCCGGCAGCATCTCATGCCCATCGACGAAGACGCTGAACCTGATTGAATATCTTCGCTCTGGTGTCGATAAACTTCCGGTATTAGCTGAGACAATAACAGCTCCGTTCTTTAACGACAAGAAGTCTGAATAAGTAGCAAAATAGAATAGAATAGAAATAGAATAGAAAAAGGTCTGAAGAACGGTCTACAAAGAGCAATAAAGTTTTCCCCTTATTGCAAGAATATATTCTAAAATCCTGTTGATAAAGACTTCGAGATATTGAGTAAAAACCAAAGCTGCAGAAATTTCTTACGAAATTCAAACCGTATGCAGCATTCGCTAGCAACGTTTTTGATTTCAGACTTTTAATTTACCCCATCCACCTCTATCGAAGGAAAGCCCTTGAAAACTTTTCGAATTCTTTTCGATCCTATCAAGGAATAAACACTTGAAGGCCACCCCAATGCTGCCCCGGTGTCCTCAACAGAAAAATCAATTACAGCTGTGAGCACTTGAGTCAACTCATAGCAAATCTATAACGCCTTTTCTCTGGCGCGAAACCAATATAAGACCACCTTCAAAATTAGATATTAAAATTACTGATATTAATTATTGATCCCATCTGTAATTCAGGCCAGTAGACGGCCTATTTTATTCATATCTTTATCCATTGAGGATATACGGATTTCATAATCACTCCACTGGTCCAGTTTCCTTATTCTCAAATTTCCATTACCTCTGAGAATTATTTTGCATCCGCGTATGATTCATGATTTCCGTTCAAAACCTGTTTATTATGTAAGCATGAAGTTTCACTTCTTCCGCGCGAGCGATTTGGATCGTATCTAATTTGATATTTGATATTGACATCCGAAAATAACAGCACGTTCATAGTCCCGGTTTCGGATGTAAAGTAACGAATAGTTTTCGATATTAAAATTTATTTCCAGAAGGGAAGATTACGCTCAAATTGAGATGAGAAGATTGCAGTCAAATTGGTCAGGCGTTTTCTGTGTGTTCCAATAGCTGGGACTCGGAAAGTTCAATCAGAATGATGTCGGTTCAACGTTAAACAATAAACCATTTTAATTACTTAAGAAACAAAAAAACCGAACTCCCTCAAAATTTGATGTTTTATAGATCCGGAAATCGAATAAACAAAAGTCTGCCTCACGCCATTTCGACCTATCAAAAGAACTGTAAGAGTATGTATGAAATTTCCACCAAAAATTACTTTTGAATCAAGTATGGCCTATTGCTGTGATCCACTATCTCGCTCGTGTGAATTTTTTAAAGTTTTGATGTGAGGAGCTTTTTTCAGCTTTGTAAGGGATTGCTTGTTCAGTATTTATTTCGATTGGTATATTAACAGAAAACTAAAATTGGGTTGGCAAAAATTGGGTTGATAGTTAAATGCATTATTATGTCTACAGAACTAATTAACTAAGACTAACTATTTCAAACTAAGACATTTTGAGAACAGCCATCCGCAAAGTTCATAGTTGCTAAAATTACGGGGATGGAAAATTACGCATTTGTTCAGCAATGCAATTTATTGAAAGTTGATGAGATTGAAATAGATTTGGGTTTATTATTAAATAATATACCTACTATTGAAATCACGCGAGAAAAATATGTCTCGCCCTTCCTCAAAATTTGAAATATCCAATAAAAAAAAATTCAGTCCGTCCACCGTACGCCATCAACAATGTTCATTTGAAACGATCACAGCTGAACTCTTGAAGTTTTCACCAAACATCAATCTTAGTCTGACAACGGCTCAATTGTTTAACCAAATTGCTACCTCAATTTAGAGTATTTTTGGGGGCTTTTGTGGGGGAGAAAATTAGTATTTTCTGAGGTTTTTGAAGCATACTTAGGTTTGCAAAATATGAATTTATATACATTTTTGACTCTGAACCGAATAAAATCGTAACGGAGTCGATAGCATTTTTGGAACTCGAGTTATCGCAGCTATCTTGTGCAATTTTCGAGATTTTCAAAAATTTGCCATGATGTTATGGCTGGAGAATTTATGGAACTATAGAAATTATTCTGTACTTGATGGAATGCTCATAAAAAACTCCCTTAACCTGGCATCGTTAGGTGAATAATTTAACTTTTAATTATATAATTAGGAAAAAGAAATATAATGAAAATTACGATAGTTGCTAAAGAGTTTCGCTTTATTTTTACCAGCCCGTTACTATGTGGTAACATTCAAAAATTGTTCGGGAGAGTTACTGTCACAAGAGAATGATCTTCTTATTACCTAATTGAAGTAAAAGCATGACAAACCATTGTACAATCATTTGCAGCGTTTATCGTTCCAAATTGTGATTTCATACCAGATGGTAATCGATTCCACGTATACTAGGAATAACAAACTAGGGTAGAACAATTTACAGCGTTTTTTGCGCCGTTTCTTTGAACAGGTGAATCTACCAATTTACCTAATTCTCATTGGTCCTTTGTTGACCGTATGCATTGTCCGTGGGATGACAGTTAAGAGCCCAGAATCGGTTGAGTATTTTTCGTCTGCGGTCCTGCACGGTAGAGATAAAGGTTTCGTCGGGTTATTGCGGAATAACGGACATTTATAAAAGATCATAGCCGGCAGTTCTGAAGTGTCAACAGGTTGGCCTTTTGTCTCGTTCGCTTGGCCACAGTTGAAACGTGGTTTTATTACGAAACTATATCCGTACAATGTTACAGAGAATGCACAGCTGAAATCGGAGTCCGATCCGTATTTGTTCCCTTCTCCGATCATTATCCTAGGTTTTTGCCATTTTCGAATGTTTTTTAATTTCTCGTTTACATAGTACCTAATTAGAAGTATTGTGATCGCGCTTCGTGTGGTCTAAAAGTGACATTAAAAATTGGATCCCACTGCGATGTTCACTGTCGAAAAATGGTGAGAAATCATTCATCATTCGTCCACTTATGAGGTTTACCGACATGTTAACTCTTGGCAATTAAAAAAAAAAAAATTATATTATAAATAAAAAAATAAAAAAAAAAATAAAAAGAGAAAGATGGAATCTTTGCATATTAAATCAAGGGTGGTCGCTGTTTGGTGTTCTACTGGTCCATTCATTCGGGACACCCAGTATATTGTGTTTCGAAAATATTTGTTTCACGATCGAGCGAATTTCATCCGACGGATCTGGGGGTTTAGAAATTCTGAAATTACACAATAGATACCACTGTGTCTCGAGGGTCAGGAGTAAAGTAAGTTTGGTATTGAGAATCTCAATGGACCACGCGGGAATTCTCACTACCGTAAACAATACAACTCGATCTCCTGGATCAGTTGCGCTCGCCGACGGATTACGTATTGTATTGCTTCCGGGCCTGCGAAACATAGCGGAAGCCTTGTAATAGTCCCTGTTGTCCGAAAAATTGTTATTAACCTCTGCGTTCCAAATTCTCACTTGCATTTTGCGTTTCAAAACGTTCGATAAATTTTGGTTTATTATTCGATTATTATCAATCAATTCTCAATAAATTATTATTTATTATCCCCTCTCAACCTTGAAACCATAAAAGGCTGCAACCATTCGGATTTTTATTAAATTCGAATATCCCCATACAAAAGTTTAAAAAAAGATGATGAAAGAATGATATTAATTATTCCTGGGCGATTACTTTTTTTAATATTGAAAAATAAACCAATAATTCTGTCTGTCCGCCGAAAGCGGTCAAAACTATTCCTGAGAATGCTACAGACTTAAATAATACATTATAAATAAATACATTATAAATACTTAAATACTACTACTTAAATAATACATTATAATGCTTCAAATACAATGTAATTCAGAGATCCGAAGAAGAAATCCGAGATCAAACCATAGCACTGGAACAAAGGAACAATAAACGACTGTAAAATCATTTGCAGCGTTTATAATGGAATAATAAATTAAATTTGCGAACAATTTTTTTTTAACCTATCTTAGTTTGATACCTACTCTTTTTCCGCGTGAAATTAACCCGGAGAATCCGAAATTAGAGCAAAGTAGCGCAGAATTCTTTAATTGCTATTATCGTTATTTTCATGTTTTCCAGTTTCCACATTTCAGTTCGGCGTTTGTCGGTCGGTCAGCATTTTGATCAGAATACGGTGAAATTGTTAGAGGTTATGCGAGTTTGATGGGATTGATCAGTTCTACGGTCTGATCAAATTAGGGTGATCAGGTTGTCTTTGCTCGCACGCAAACGTCAAATCCTGTAGTAGCCTCGACTACGAGCGTGTCTCGTATTTCGCTACCTTATTGCTCGAATTTGTTCAAATTCGGTGAATTGTCGAGACATGAGCTTGAGATAATACCCTATACATAATACACCATTGTATACATTAGAGAAGAGTTGTAGCGGGTTTCGTATTCTTTCAACATTTAAGCGTGGGAGTTCTGGAGACTTGGTAAAATCATATGACTAATGTTTGCCACAATCTACCATCGACTAGTCAGTTACATTAAGGAACTTACGATTTAACAAAGTAATCAAAACTTCAAAGTTTGGATTTAACTAAAGCTCCTTCGCTGAAAAAACCGCTAATGCACTAAAATCTCTATTACCTCAGCACATGCGGTTAAAAAAAAAAAAAAAAAAAAAAAAAAAAAAAATGCGACAACTTGTATAGTATAGAGATTCGATTCCACTAAAATAGTCATTGATCATAGAACTAATTAAAATTCCTCAGCGCAACACGATGAGGAATTTATTCAAAAGATAGGTGTGTTATTTCGATAAACCAGCGTGTTGTTCCGCAATGACAAGCTCCGTAGCGGTTATGGTCGATTCTCGGCCGACGTTCAATCGAGACACCAGGCCTTGCTGTTGAATACCCAAAAATAGATCTCAACTTATACCAGGCCTTGGCAATCTATAAATGCGTTATTGTGGTTTCGGCTGCGATCAAGGTCTGAATTTGAATGATTTCTATTAGCCAGACAGTATTGACATCTACTCGAGGAGCGTACTATTCCTGTTAGTTGAGTTACATTATAGCTGATATTTTACGACGGGTGCGTACTGCGATTAATTTTCCCCGCAGTAAAATATAATCATCAATTTTAATTTTTTATTTATTCTATAATTTTATCGTTAACAAAGACTAAATTATTTTTATTGAAAAAGTAAATTTGGTATAATAAATATTTTTACTTTTCCCCCCTCTGAATGTATCAACACATTTATTATGATAATAGTGAATAAACTTCAAAATTGAAGATAATATGATGTATTTTAATTTTTATGTAAGTTGAGCGAATACCATAGCTCAAAGTCCTCATCAAAGATGACTTCTGCCTGGCTGCTGTCGTTTAGAATAAAGTGTAATTATACCAATAGCATGGCATGTGCGGTAGAAATATTAAAACCCATAACTTCCCAGCGAATTTATTTCTTGTCCACTGAATGATTCCTTTCCAATCGGAATCGTTTCTATTTTTTACGTCTTCTAGCTCCTTCAGAAAAAAAATTCCTCTTTGGAGATTGCTTTATAATGAGAAAAGTATTGAAGAAGATGTGTAAATACATCTAATATTTAGTAGCGGTTGGATTTCAAGTGGTTCAAAGTTGTTCGTATATTTTTCTTCTTTTTCTTGATTCTTCTCTTAGTATTCAGGACAAATATATTTAATAGCACCTCCATTAAACATACCGATTTGGTAAAGCACCAACTAGAACGTTTATTGTGGCCATGTAATGATAAAGTTGTTTTACTGCTCACCAAAACACTACAGGAAGGAGTGATTTATTACTTGATGACTGGTAGCTCGAATTTCCCTTTCGAAATAATCCTGGGAAACTAATGAATCATACCGCCAATTCGTAATATTTACAACTGGTATACTGTGCTACATTGTTGTATTTATTACCATAATGGGACAGCATTTTTTCGGTCACGTCCGGCCTCATGAACCATAGCACTTGAAAGCAGGGATGGACGAGTCATCGAATCGCGCAGTTGTGTGGCCCTTGTACGGAAATGCTTACACGTTTAAGTGGGCCCATCAATTTACGATCGCCACGAGTTCACGCTACTTCATGTAATCAACTTCTCTAAGCCACAAAGAGAGGCGTGCTTACTAGTTGGATGTTATCGCAGCTAATCTTGGCGACTGCCGAACAAAATGAGCAGGAAAATAACAAGTGATAGTCGGACGTTTGTAACTGAAGTTTAGAGTATTCCGACGAGACCGCGCATAAATTGTTTCGCAGTAAATAAATCAGCTTTGGAAATAGATGAGCAATAATTGATCAGCAGAGTTTTTTACCTCGGCTTCGCATTCCCTCTTGGTACGTTTCCATCAGGTGATAGATAATTGACTAATGGAATCTGGTAATTCTGTTTCCGGTGAACGGCTGTACGTGTACCGAGAGAACTATGGAAATATCGAGTGCATTCAGTTGGAAATTATTCACAACTAATCTTCGATGGAAACAATGTATAATGAGTTTCCCTGGGTCATTGCTCGACAATTAATTCAGAATTCAATTTAACAGCCTACCGATGGCATACCTTCCATCGTGCAATCCTACAATAAACAACCTCATGCTAACCCTCCCGTAAATGGATGCTCCGAGCGAGTCCGGCTAATGAATAAAACCATAATAATCATTGCGAATCGTGAGTGTTCTAGGTCGAATGCATTTTTATCCCATGGCGTAGCTTGAAAATCCCGCTACGCAGGAATACAGGGTTAATCCTCGATCAGGGGCATTACAATTCTTTCCCATCGTCATACACGGAGGCAGCCAAAATTTATAGCAGATGGCTCGGTTCGATGGAACTTTATTTTATTGGATCGAAAAATCGATTTGGTGGTACGTTTTTATTAAATCAAACATTCGAGATGGGTTGAAAACTTTTTTTCTCTTCGATGCCTCCTCAAAATGTCGTCTCTGAAAAAACTATTCCACTGGCCTCCGCTTTTTTAGTTTTCCGACCACTTTTACATAGGTATATTACTCAGAGGCGAGAAAGAGCTATCGAAATCCCACAATTTGGTGTATTTAATTATATTTTTATGTTATGTCCCCGCGGAGCTATTCGCGCTTGAGGAAAAGTCAAAACACGTTTTTTGATATAAAGTGGAATATATCTCGAGAGCTATTATATACACTAGCCATTTTCTCATTTTTAATGGATTCTACATTAAATTTCCTTTATTTTCGTTCATAACACCTAATTGTTCCCATTTCGGAAACGTGACGAAAAAAAATCTCAAAGTTGAAACTTCAAAAGTATGAAAAACGTATAAAATTCTAAAAATATTATCAATTGTTCGAATTTGGTTATTTTCACTTTAAATTCGAATTCTACGTCTAATTTCCTGTAGGAATAATTAATTAATCAAATTTGAACAGTACTGTAAGTATTTGCAACGGAATTTCAAAGTTGAAAAACGTATGAGTGGCGTAGTATTAAACTGGAAAAACTGAGAGTTGTCGTGAAATTTCCGCCGTTTTGACGTCATATTCGGATTCAGCGTTGAATTTCCTATAAGAATAGCTTTCAAAATCAATGAAAAACGAAAATTTAATTTTTCACTATCACCGAGCTCGGAATTCCGGCCGGCGAAAAACTCGATTTACGGAAAATAATTTCTCTGGCTCTGTTTAAATTTTTTTCACCAAATTTTTTGCTATGTACGTGTGTAAGGCGTTCAAATGAAGACTCCTGCATAATAAAACAATTGATTCGCAATCATTTTGACCCCGAAAATCACGGTTAAAGTCCAATTTTTGAGCTTTCAAAAACCGATTTTTTTGGACCACTTGCAGATTTTTCCGAGAAATAAAAAAAATCACAAAAACACATCTTGGTAAGACACAACTTTCCTGAAAATTTCAGATTTTTATCTGTATTGAGAGACGAGTAAAAATTCGTTAACTGTTCGGTTGAAAGAAATCGCAGGGGTATCCCTTGGATTTTTCGCGAAAAATTTTTTGTTATAGATTTCGCTCAAATTCAGCATAATGATATTTGATGATGTTTATATCAATAATATATGGTTCATTCTTCGTTTCTTTTGCTCTAAATAGACGAAAATAACGTTTAAAGTGGAAAAATGTCATTTTTTCGTGTATATTCCATTAATATTGTTGAATAACGCAAAAACGGTTGAAAAATGGATAGGTACATTACATTAGGAAAATGTGGACAGTTAAATTACTCATCTTTTGGTGTATTCAAACATCTAAATTGACGACTTTTTGTTTGAGTTATCCACTGTGCAAGTTACAAATCTTGGAAAACTTGAAGTTGTTACGTCTAATTTTGCTCCTACTTTGCTCCAGTTGAAAAACACAATACTTTATGATACTAAGTACAATACAATCCCCACCACCAGCATACCAAATTATTGCAACTACTAAGTGCTACCTATTTAATAGTCTGCACTTCAAGAAACATTCTGGAATTTTCTCTCATCGACTTATTGTTCCAATTTAATGTGTCCAACAGCTTCAGGTTTCCTCCAGACAGCCTAACTATTATGATTTTCATAAAATTATATTAATTCTAATTATCTTACTTTTGATATTGACTATATTTGAAAGCAATTAATTATAGCAGCAACGAGTATTTCGAAGATTTTTGAACAATTTGATCGCTTGAATATTTCTATTATATCATCGTGTCACAGTTGGCAGAAAAACACAATAGCTGCCATAAAGCGAACACTGTTCAAACTATCGACATCGTTAGGGCCACCATTGAAAAGTTTAGCGTTCAGTATGTTAACAGTACCAACAAAGTTATTACCAGTTATTATATTCTGTATGAAAGAAGGAAAAGTTGGGCTAAGACCATGAAGTCAAAGTTCCGTTGTAGGAAAATAGTAAAGATGAAGAAGACTTGTCCTAACTGAACCGCTCACAGAAAAGCTGGTCAGGTTCTGTAGAGTGAGGAGTACGCTGCGCTGAGAAAATCTTGCTTGCCTTATAATACGGGCAAATGAAGGGAGGGATTTTCGCGCTCGGCAAGCTGCAGGTGCCCTCACCAGGGAGCCATTTCCCTTTATTCGACTTGACAAATCCTTTCATTCACTCCCCGAACTTTTATCCGCCAACTCCTCCAGCTTGGTACCTCTTCAACAGCCGTCCAGCTCCTCATGCGAGCTTTTTTGAACTCATCAAATTCGTACTCCGAAAGTCTTTCAGGCGTTAGAAACCACTTCTCGTATGGTGAATTATCCCGAGTATTCGAACAGTCCGGCATACATAGAAAATTAATCAAAAATGTAAATCTTGTACACCAACACTAGGGACGAAATGGTACAATTGTCTCGTACTGTTAGCATTTTCTTTAGTTGAAAATACAACTTGAACAAAATATAGCGAATATTCATTAACCGATATCAAACTAATGCGAACAGTTCAAGACCGGAAAATGCGGGAAAAAATCAGCTTTAGTAAAGGTTAACGACTGAAACATAACTCTAGAAAAACACTACTTGTTTCCTCTCCATATCAAGCTAATCGAACTATGTCAGACCGGAAATACTGGGACACTCACTCCTGTCTACAGTACCGCGATAGAATTATTCTAAAAGGTGTGATACAGGCGAAGACGATTTTCTGGCTTTATTTCGCCAAATAACATCAAAAGGAATAGCGGAAATTGTTCGATACGACGGAATAAAACCGGTGGTGGGTTGTAGTGTTGGAACGAGGTAAAATAGCTGAGGGACTGATGAAAGCCAGTTCCCCCAAAGTATCTGCGCAATTCACCTCCGTTCGTGTTATGAATTCCTTTTGATAAATAACTAGCATTTTTTCCATGCTCGTGCAGATTCAGCTTGAGTTTTTACAACACGCGTTATGGAAGCACTATGCGGAAAACGAATATTAAGCTGTACAGCCGTTATCAAATACTGACCATGGTATTGCACTATTCGATTCCGTTGGTCAATTTTGAAAATAGGATCTCCTAAATACAATATTCACTAGCTTGCGAGTGCCATGAAGCTACATGAATATTATTATGCACGAGTATCTGCATCGTGTGCCACGCGCTTTCCCCCTCCTAAACCGGTCATTTGCATTTTGCAATCGCCAAATTGTGCAAAAAGTTGAAAAATGTAGACCTTTGCATTATTATTCTACTCTATACTCGTGGACTAATTTGTTTTTTAAATTTGACTGATTTTTTTTTTTTTTTTTTTTTTTTTTTTAACTACAGGCCAAATAGGTTATTTTGGTCGGTTATCTTTCAATTTCATTCCATCCTCATTTCTATCCCGTGCTTCAGATCTACTTTGAGAGGGCTGAGGTCTTCAGGCCGAGATGAAAAAAAGCTAAAGGCATAAATTGATGCTAGCAGATAGAAGTAAAATCCTTATCGTTTGGCTTAATATACGGACAATTTCAGTATTATAAAAGGCCTTGGTCTCTCAAATATAACCGTGTGTTTTGTTTGGATAAATATAAAGGTTTAGGTTCTGGGAACCTTCCCAATCAAACTATTTCACGAATAATGTAGGTTGAGTTTATTTATAGTTTCTTTGGGTCAGAATCTATTTATTTTCGCGCCTCTCGCATTGATCCCTTAACGTATCAACGTTTCCTGCTAGATGGCCACGATTGAGAATGAGGCGGTGTTTTTTTAAACGTCCGTTGCTTGAAACTACGTCCAATTCATTTCCCCGTTGGAAATTCAGCACGTATTCGGAGCCATTTTTTTCATCCGTAGTATTTTTGTATCCTTATAGAATTTTGCGTGCGTTCGATTGGTGTGTACGTTCGAAAATTATCAAATGCGATTAATGGCCGCAGTTGCTAAGACTTGGTCTAAATTCATAGAATTTTATTATTTTTCCAACCCAATTTCTTTGAATTTCATTCCATTCTTGATTCTCATACTTGTTCCGATTCTGTATGCATTACTAGGTTGTTGTAATGTTGAGTTTCGTAGCCATCGCGAGTTGTTAACACGATTTCCTGATTTATATCCTAAACCGTTTCAATCAACTGACTCACTATTCAATGACTATTTCAGTATAAATAATATTCTTCTATTGTGCGTATTTGTCGCATATAAAAGTATCATTATTGCCCTAAAATTCGAAGTTGGGAAAATCCTACAATATCACACTTTGAGACAATTTCAGAATAGCGCTTGTTTTTCGCTGTACGCGAATCTGTCTGTAAAAAAATAATAAAAACAAAAAAAAAAAACAAAAAAAAAAAAAAAAAACAAGCAGTGTGCATAGATCGCCAGTACTTCCATGTTTGAGTCGGTAACAGGTTCAACTAATTATTTACTCGAGAAAAACTCATACAATGGCCGCCACTTAGTGACCTAGACAACTGTTATTGAAAAACTAGCCAGGAGAGCCAAAAAAAAAAGAAACTAGTTCGAAATAGGTTAATACACACAATAAAATAATTGAAAATGCTTTTATGAGGAAGTACTGTGTGTGACACAAATAATGACAATCCAGCGACGTTCAACTGACATAAGACCAAACGTATTCTGTAAGTGCAGCACATATCAGCAGTCATATTTATCACCTATTTACGTATTTAGCATCTAGGATTTGGGGAAATTACAGTTATAATATGAATAACACAATTAATAACATAAATTAATGAATTACACGAATGAGGTTAGAAACCAGTCATTTACGAACCATTATTGACATCGAACTACCAGATGTATCCAAATTGGGCATATGATCGTTCACAAATGTTTGTTTCGTATTTGAGCTAGAACGAGAAAAAGAGAGAAATTTGTAATTTATAACCGATGACTCCCAACTGATGAGCTTCTTCGGTTCAAGAGGCTCAGATTTCGATTTGGAAGTGAAGATGCAATTCCGACGGACCGCAAAGTACCTCGGGCCCTAGAGAGAGCGTTGGTTTTGGCGTAGCGACCGCCTTGGGGCATTTACGGGAGCTTTACCTTCTCGTTAGTGAGACCCCCAACACCCTTTAGGCGACTAATTGGCATGTATATTGCGTTCACCCCCTCTGAATCTTCCAGTTTTCCCATCTCACACGGCCCAACCAGTAGTGTTGCTATAAAAATTGCAATTATGAGAATAAATTCTACAGCGCTGCGCTGAGATGTATTACCACATATCAACACTATACCAGTAACACCAGTCAAATTAGATACTATGCCTAATGGCTAAAAAACGGGGGGGAAATCGGATGATTTAGATTAAAAAAACGCCGCAAACGAGTGTACAGTCGGTTGTATTATTCTTTATTATTGCCAAGCATAATATATTTTAGGCAGCTAGCTATACAGATAAAATGTGGTTTTATTTTTTACGAAATTACATAATTATGGTCAAATTGGACTTCAGGTTGTTTAATTGTAGAGAATGTTTGGTAAGTATTTAGAACCATTTTTCAAACCATTTGAACAAAAGTAGAACGCGTCCGAGGGTTACAATAATGTTCGTGTAATACTGTTTTAGTCATATTTGACCTAAATTCAAAAATTGCACCCAAAAACTGCAACTTAGAAATATAGCGAAACATAGAATATTACGGACTACCCCATCAAAATCTGGGATAGTGTTATGGCTGAGGAATTGAGCCGATTGTTGCTCGTCAACTCCTTAATCTTTGCTCGAAAATGAGAATCTTAGAACAACTACAGCCCGAACAATGATAGAGTTAAGGCAATAAAAGTACAAACGATCTTCTATGGCATTACCTTGGACCGAAATAAACTCAAGTGTTGTTCATGTCTATCCTTTACACACCCACTCATCTAAACTGTAGCATGCTCAGCTCCGATATTCATCAATTTATTAGTGGCAGGTACACATCTTGGGAAATATAACAGCCACGTCGTTCTCCCATCAAGTACTTGTATGATGTAGCGATAATGGTAATTTTTTTTCCCTGTAAACGATGTATAAATATAAAGGTGTATAATCAAATTGGAGAACTAGTGACACTGGTCTGGACGTAGTTAAACCAAAGACCACTTCTTTTCCCTTCTATCCGCTGTATCTCCGTTGTCTCACACTTGACAATGAGAAACATTCATCATGGTCTCCCTCTATATCAATAATATACCTAGCCAGCAATCGGCCTACAATCACGTTCCGCTAATAGACTATCTAGACATTTCCCTCTAATTGAGATGGGAAAGCGGACAGGAGTGTATACTCTAAAATGTGATCGTGCAATCACTGGACGAAGACTGGGACAATTTTGTCAAAAATGATCGATCCAAGACGTGTACACTTGTTCAGATTCCGTAACTGACTATAGGAGTATATATTTTTCACTGAATTAATCACCGTTCCGTATTCGAGTTTTTGGACTATCGCGTTTACTATCCGGAAAAATGGAGGCACAAACAAAAAGAAAAAGCAAACAAAAAGAAAACAAAAAGTGCACAACAAAGTGAGTTTTTCTCTCTTTTTTTCTGTCGATGTCACTGACGGAGTCCTTCTGTCCAAGTCAACAAGTCGTCAATTATACTCGAAAAAAATCAGTTTAATGAATTTTGGACGAAACACAATATCCGAGACCGATCAGAGTTGTTTATATTTTGATTTTTACAGGCCAAAAAAATCAGTATTGAAAAATCAGTCACAAAATGTTTTTTATGACAAGCAGATGACGTTTGATTTTTTAGTTTGGCTCACACACCGTTCTCCCACGATATGAGGTTTTTATCTATAACTCTAGTCTAGTGCGTATCTTCAATTTCGATTTTTTCAGGACGGAGATATTCGAACGCTTTAAGATCTTGAAATTATTGTTACGGTAGTGTGTGTAGGCTCACACACCGTTTTTTTCCGACCGTTCTAATTTCTAAGACTAGCAGAAGACAGCTTGCAATAATTTTCAAGATTCGATTATTTTTCAGTCTACCAACTTTAATATGCCTCGTAGATAAGTTTCTTGATATTTTATGATTGGGTATACCTTCTCGCCGACTCAAACATTGATGTAATTTTTGACGTTTGTGCAACTATTTTTTGCATGATAACTATTCATCCGATGAAAATGAGTAAAAACCCGTTTGAAAGCTTTAAATTTCTTTTTGAAACCTTTCCATATCGTATTACTGAAGCTCGATAAAGCGAAATATAAAGTGCGGTGGAAGATCGACAAAATGAGCCATTTCCCTGTTACTCCGTTTTTAGCCGGACTATAGCTTTACGATTTAACCGAAGGGAAGCTTCTGGTAAAAATGTCATCATTTTCCGCGAATGCTGGTGAAATTGCCAATCAAAACGCATATCGGCCGCATTCTTTGAGGACTGGGAAATATTTTATACAGAGAGATGAAATTAGATTTCGTTTTATTAAATGATCAATATCTAACAACTTTTCCCACATACCAGAAAACTCTGCATAGCTAATTTTCCCACCCCCGTTCCACCGACATTACCACATATGGATTAAGTGAGTGGCGAAACAATGGTAATTTTTCAAATATTCATACCGGCGAAACGACTGGGCAAACTCTTACTAAAAAAATTCCTTTCGACGCAGAATTTAATACTATTCGAAAGTTTGCGAAAATGCTTCGAAAAGTTTATTAAATATTCCGTAGGAAGTGTCACTTATTAGAAGTAGCAAGCACAACAAGCACAAAAATGAAAAAAAAAAAAAAAAAAAAAAAAAAACAGCTGATGATTCGTAGCTTTTGGTGATTAGCTCGAAAACACGAGGAAATTTTGTTGGAAAAGTAGAATAGAATCGAAAAGTTGTAGAAAAATACAATTATGGAAATAGCAATTATTCTCATTGAGAGCGACACCAAATTTTCATCATTTTTGGTTTATTATTCAATAATAAACCATTGTAATCGCCCAAGAAAAAAAAATTTCTAACCCCCCCTCAAAATTTGATGTTTTACGTTTCAAGGCATGTAGAATCCGAATATGCAATAAAAAAATTTCTGTCCGTCCGCCGTACGCCGTCCGCCGTACGCCGTACGCCGTACGCCGTACGCCGTTAGCAGTTTTCCGGCCAAACTGTAAGAGCTAAAAATTTGAAATTTTCACCAAAAATCAATCTCGGTCCTACGACGGCCCAATTCTTGAACCAACTTGCTAGCTCAATTTTAAGGGTATTTTTGGGGGGTTTTGAGGGGGAGAAAATTCATATTTTCCAAGGTTTTTCAGAGAAATGTGTACGTGGTATCAAATTATATAGATTTTTGGACGCTGAATCGAATGAGACCATCGCCGGGTCGATAGCTTTATTGGTTCTCGAGTTATCGCAGCTTTTCTGAAAAATTTGGGAGATTTTTAGAAATTTGACATGAGGGTATAACTCAAGAGTTCTTGGAGCTATAAAAATCGTTCTATACTCATTGGAATGGTCGTTAAACACTCTCTCCAGCTGTATCGTTAGGCAACAGGTTTAGTTTTTAATTAGGAAATCAAGAAAAATAAAAATGATTAAAATTACAATAGTTGCTACGGAGTTTTCCCCTATAGTTACCATCTGTTTTTCGGTGGGAACGTTCACAAATTTTCGGAATATTTAAAATGGCAAATGGATGGTCTTCTTAAATCAATATTGAAGCGAAATAATAATAAACCACTGTACAATCATTTGCAGCGTTTGTAATAGCTTTCAACAACTGTGGATGGTATATCGGTGGTAGTTAGTCGCAGTTTACGAATCTAATATTATTTTAGTTGGCGTCCAACTACCGAGCGACTGGCTATTTAAGGGAAAATGTAACAGAAGAGCGAAGTATAAACGTGAAACTCACCCCTGATTTCTCTCTCTAAAGGTGTCTAGTTTCAAGTAACAACGATGTTTGAAGCTCTAACGACAATGAAAAACACGTAGCTCATACGTTTCCTGGTATGCGTAAGCCATTTGAGATTCTCTTCCGACGTTTCCAGGGTTCGAATATTCTAATAGAAACATCCCTTATAAGCTGGATCCTCTATTTATAATCGTTGAGTACGGCAGACGGCCATATGAAACAGTAATCGTAAATGACTCTTGTTCATCTTCAGTGCGGTTCAATTTAAGTCTATTAAATAATAAGAGGCTCATTACTTCGACTATAAGAGCTGCTTAATCAGAGTAGAAAATACTACCAATGCTATATAAGATGCTATAATTAAACCGATAGCAGAGCCGTTGCGGTTGTTCCGATGATTTCTCTGGCGAGTTTCCATTAGAAATTTCAAACTTCCACGTTTCGACGGTTTTATTTTGAGGTAAGTAGTTCAAACGCTGCTGTCCTCTGTCGACATGACCGTGTAATCTCATTTTTTCGAAAATTGCCAAAGGGCTTGGAAAGTATTTACATTTACAACCTATTCGCTTTTGATCCAAGATTATCTCATCTAGCCGTTGTTCATTCGACCGCAACCAACGCCCTCCCTACGGCGTAGTTGTACGTCTTCATGAACAACGATAAAAAGTGCTTCGTTTGACGTCATAATACCCCGTCTCAACTCATGCTCTTATTTCTCCGCCTAAAGCTCGACTACCTGCTAAAGTTAAATTGGCCTTCAAATCAAACTTCAGGCTCGGGGCTAATAAAGGTTCATAAACGTTTTCTTACATGACGTTGTTGGCTATATCAGGAACAGTTATTAATAAAGTTCAATGGCAGAAAGCGGTAAGTGCCTTCACGAAACGAAAAATATCCAACGCTTTTTGTTCGTGACACAAATAATAGCTCCAACTTGTTTTCACAAAATGAGAAATCATGAGCAAGATAAGTTTCAAACTTGACTCGAAGACTTTTGATCTGAAGACTTGGCTTTTGATTCGATAATTTTGGGAATGTCAACGCGCTTGTTTTTGTAAATTCGGAGGGTATTTGGCTAATTGCTTCGACTCAACGACTGCGGTGCATTGGGCCAAGCACTCGCATATTTTCTGCGTGGTATCGAACCTATAGCACTTGAATAGCCAGCTTGTATTGATGCTATAAGCTTAATTAATAATGCTGGAAATGCAGTGGTTTATTGTGCCTGGTTTTGCTTCAATGATCTTTTGAAAATGTTCACCTTTAAAAATAAATACCTCACCCCCTAAATTTTCACCTTTAAAAATAAATACCTCACCCCCTAAATTTTCACCTTTATAAATAGTTACGAAGGCAAGTAGTTGAGAATGTTTTCACCTGACAGCATTATTGAAAAGAACCTAAACGTTCCTTTAAATATCTGGATTTTTAAATATCCCCATTCAAAATAAAGGTATATATTCGTCTCTCTTAAAATGACGCATTTTTAGGTTTAATCTATGTTCTTTCGACTTACTTGATTATTTGTATTAATTGAATTATGGAAAAAAAATGATGAGAGGGTGTTCAATGAGTAATCAGCGATATTAACTTCTGGAAACGATTAAGCCAGTTTTACTAAGGCTCTATAGTCATATTACATTATTTCTATTGAAAAACCGCGACCAATTAATCGTGGAACGTTGAAGCTATATCTACTTCCCGTCGGTCATACTCGTCGCTGCGTCGAAAATGGAAAATGCATGTGACCATGCTCGTATAACTGCAGTTAATTATCCTCAAATTACAGTTAATAAAAATCATTCGGGGTGGCTTGAATAACCTATCGTCAGGGGACTGTATCCACTTACCTTGCTCTATCCCGCTATATCCCCTACTGACGAATCTCTCGCTATATTTTCCTTTCCATTCATACGTAAACTGCCTTTCTCCTACTAACATTAATGGTTAAAAATCCTAATTTGGAGCTATAATCGTATCGATATTATTGGTCGATTGACTGACTCCATCGCTGTCACCCGAGACGTATTGGTTGAATGAGATTGACCAGTAAAATTTCACAAAAAGCTTTCGAATTGGGTTGAATAGTCAAATTCGTACAATGTACAGCGCGTCGATTAATTTTCGACATTTCCTAAAGTGCTTCGAAGAAATAGCTAAAACACAAGGAATTTGAGAAATTCTCGCCGACAAATCATGGGGAAAATGCCCTTAGCGCGATTTATCGAAACATAGGCGCAACAGAACGAACCGGAATAGATTTGCTCGGCCGCAGACAAAGCGTTGGCCTGTGCCGTTCTCTTTCATCGTAACCATCAAAGTCGTTCATTTCATAAAGAGGATTGACGAATTAAGTAGCCTGGAGCCGTCTCGCACAAGATTTATTTCTGCTTTTCCCTTATGATCATCTAAGAGAGCTCGATCATCACAAGATAGGGTGTGGCGCCATCGAAACGACTAATAAACGAGAAACATTCGCGAGTTGGCTTCCTGTTCTGTGCGACACGCATCCGACGACGGAGATTATGGCATTTATGAAGTAAACAAAGAATACCACGGCGACTCGTTCTCCTGTTTTTTATTGTTGGCCTGCCAAGCACTTTCGCCCATTCGGGCATCATCAGGGCTTCGTAGAACCATTACAAGGTATCCACGGCCTATACCTTGTAATGGTGCTACGAAGCCCTGATGATGCCCGAATGGGCGAAAGTGCTTGGCAGGCCAACAATAAAAAACAGGAGAACGAGTCACCGTGATTTTCTCCCCCTCAACCCCAACAACGAAGAACGAAAAAAGCGACAAATCCAAAAAAAAAAAAAAAAAAAGAATAGCACGATGCTCCATTTTCTTGCAGCTGAACGAACGACGGAAACTGTCGATATACTGTAGCTTATGAGTACATTACCTACTGAAATAGATTAGTTAGTTTATCAGCATTGCACCTCAGACAATATTATAACTCGGCCGACATAGCGCGACAACACTTGAATGAACTCATATTCCAAACAATCCGAATCAATTGACCGAGGGAGGGTTGGAGGGATCAATGATAAACTGGAAGAATCAATAGAAAACACTTATCCACGCCATTTTCAAAATGGGATTCATTCATTAAACGGTCCTAAGTACTACTCGAGATTTTCCCCAAGGAACGATGATATAATTCGTTTTGTATTTCTGAACGGCAAAGATTTTCCTGACTAGTAACGAAAGTGCTGGCTTTAGGTCGATGGGTTTAATTAATTGCTCACATATTTCTCTCTGTGAATGACTTCTCGAAAGTAAAACGTGAGTTAAACTCGAAATAAATGGGTATGTATAGAACACACATTAACACTCAACACATTAATCATATAACCAAGAAATTCATGTAAAGGCCACGCTCAAGTTGGCCATTATGAGAACCGGACTACGTAATCCATACAGTTCAAAATCGCACACTTCACTCACGTGATAACGGATATTTTGAAACTGCGAGTTTACAAATTTATTGATTTGTGCGGTCTGTAGGAAATGATTGCGAAAAAACTTCAAACGCATACGTCATATAAGAAGTACTGTATCATGTTTTCACGGATGTATATTAATTATTGATGATGAAATTCGGAATAAAAAACTGCGAATGCCCCATTGTGCGCATAGACTGGATATGAACTCCATCTGAAAGTATAATCATTATTTCTGTTCCAAATTTGACGTTTTTATCATTCTTATTAATTCCATGGAAGTAAAGTGTCCTGTTCATTCGGCAAGGCTTAAAGAGCTAAGTTTCAATTACTATACTGGTGGAGATTGTTTGACTAATATTCCAACGAGTATAAAATGTTTTTCTTAGTTTTACGCGCCGCCACGTCCTTCCGGGACTTGCGATTTCTAATTTTCACAACTCTTCTCAATACAATACAATGAACAATTTGAAGTTTCCGTTGAAGAACTAATCAACTTCTTACCTCTACCATCAATCTTCAATAATTAATCCAATAAATACTCTCAATTGAATTTATCGAAGTCACTAAAATATACTCATCTATCGTGGAATTTGACTTTCAAGTGAAATAAGGATATTTCTTCGACGGCTGTATCCGAATTGCGGTCACAAATCGAGAGTCCATTAGTGAGATATAACAATCGCGGTCCTCTCTTCGGACGTAAACATCCGAGTTCCGGTTCAAATAGTGCAGATGAGTGGAATATTGGTTTGTAGCCCGGCTCCCCCGTCGTACTGAGGATTACCCGTCGGAAACTGTTCAGTGACTTTTAGAGGGCTATCCATTGAGCGGGCTGAGCTATAATTGGCACGCAGCGACTCTAAAACGGTGTCGTTTTCATCTTATATAGTCCTGTTTTCATAACAGCGTTGGTTTATTATTCAGTAATAATAACCATTAGTTTTTACTCATCTCTGAATTTTTCTGATTTTCTTCTATGTAGTAAGTTTTAAAATTGGCTCTTGGGCAAATACTCTACGGAGCGATCCTACCGATGCAAAGGACAAAAATGTCCAACACTTATCTGATTACAATTTTGCAATGCATTGGATGTACGAAAAACTTACCACTCTATGGTCCAATAGATCAAAATTCCTGGAAACCGAGTTTTCCCCAAAACGATGTTATAATTTTAATAATTAAAATAAATAATAATAATTAAATAATAAATAATTAAATCAAAATAATTTTACTTCTCGTCACATTTCTTGATGTCCGGGGGTTGTGAGGGGGAAAAACCAGGCGACTCATTCCCTTGTGGACCCTATGGCTCCACGTCGCCCTGAAGATGCCCGAATGGGCGAAAGTGCTCGGCCAGCCAATAAAGATTCGGAGAAAGAGTCACCTGGTTTTTCTCCCCCGGGTAATCCTAAATATGCTTGAAAAATCCCTCAAAATATTCCGGTTTCACTTATCCCAAGCTTTAATTTTCAATTTACCATCTACTGTTTTCTGTTTCAGGAATTGGTTTAAATAAGCATCCGCCTCGATGCCGAATGAGGTACGTACTATTAAAATATTGAGAATGTTAAGCAACGTGTGAAAACGCCCGCTGTCCTAGTAGTGATTTTATTGAAATAACGCTAAATTTGCTTCGTCGTTTATACTACGAGTATGTGTACTACGTATGCCCTAGGGATTTTCAAAGCCGTCGCGTTTCATCGCCTACGCTCGATCAGTCTATCTCCGGTTCTGTCAACGTACCGCGCTACGGAACATTAATTAACAGCCTATCCGATAACTCAGTCTACAACAACGGGAGGGAAAAAAATCTTGACATCAACTAGCTCTTACTGGTTCAGTTAAACATGACGCTATCGAGTTAGTTGTTTCAGGGATTGGTCGTCTTTGACTGACAGGGGCTAATTGCAGAGTTCGGTTGCTCTCAGAACCAGGAAAAGTAACTTGGAAATAGGATAGAAATGCAGTTTCACCGGCAATGCCTGAATGGGAGTTTCAAACTGGTTTTATTTACCATTACTCTATTCGATACAGTTCCAGCGTCTACTTTCATTAAACGACTAGTTGTTAAGTTAACAATGCGATTAAACAGTATAGTTCTAGAGATAAATTAAATGAACGAAGGCTTAGAAGAATAGCAAAAAAAAAAACGCTGCAAATGATTGTACAGTGGTTTATTATTATTTCGCTTCAATATTGATTTAATAAGACTATCCATTTTTTTGTCATTTTAAATATTCCGATCATTTGTGAACCTTCCCACCGAAAAACAGATGGTAGCTATAGGGGAAAACTCCGTAGCAACTATTGTAATTTTAATCATTTTTATTTTTCTTAATTTCCTAATTAAAAGCTAAACTTATTACCTAACGATACAGCTGGAGAGAGTGGTTGACGACCATTCCAATGAGTATAGAACGATTTTTATAGCTCCAAGAACTCTCGAGTTATACCCTCATGTCAAATTTCTGAAAATCTCCCAAATTCGGCTCAAAAGCTGTGATAACTCGAGAACCAATAAAGCTATCGACCTGGCAATGGTCTCATTCGATTCAGCGTCCAAAAATCTATATAATTTGATACCACGTACACATTTTTCTGAAAAACCTTGGAAAATATGAATTTTCTCCCCCCCAAAACCCCCCAAAAATACCCTTAAAATTAAGCTAGCAAGTTGGTTCAAGAATTGGGCCGTCCTTGGACCGAGATTGATTTTTGGTAAAAATTTCAAATTTTTAGCTCTTACAGTTTGGCCGGAAAACTGCTAACGGCGGACGGCGGACGGCGGACGGCGGACGGCGGACGGCGTACGGCGGACGGACAGAATTTTTTTTATTGGATATTCGGATTCTACATGCCTTGAAACGTAAAACATCAAATTTTGAGGGGGGGTTAGAAATTTTTTTTTCTTGGGCGATTACAATGGTTTATTATTGAATAATAAACCAAAACCCGCTGTTAAATATAAAAAATACCGTTCTTCAGCGGACTTAATTCCACTGGCTTTTTGACATCAGAATGATCATGTGGCTTTGTCGAAATTCGTACATTATTAGAAAAATTCCCAAAAACCGTCGCATAAACAAACGAAATGAGTTGCAACGAGAGGTTGTATTCGCCTGAAAAATAAGTAGACCTTGACTGAGAAACAAGGATTGTGGTACCAGTCTGGTTGTAGTACCTGGTTGACACCATGTGAAAATGTGGTCGACTCCAAGAATGATTGACGGAGATGTAGACCTTGGATTCAATTCAACACATTCTATTTACACTCATCTCAATTTACACTCATCTATCTATCATCTATTTTCACACATTCTATCTACACATTCTATTCTACTACATCCCAACTATTTCCTGGTGAGTTCTTCAATTTCTGGTGCGACAACTATATCATTAGTATCAAAAATTGAATATACAGTGTTACTTCGCAGGTATACTTGCCTTATAAATACTCGCGGAAGTAAGTTCGTGTTTCGCTTGTAGCGATTGGAGTAACATTTCGTTGCTGATCAATACAGCCAGCTGTGTAATTAAATACTAACGATCATCCCCCAACCGGGGGTGTCGAGGAGAACTCGAAAAGGTGAAAGGGCAAAGTTCAGTATTTGAAAAAGTTGGAAAATTTATAGTTATAGAAAGTTGGGAAATTTCGGTTGTTAAACTTTCGTTAGTGCGATTAGAACAGTAAGTTCAGCCAAAACAAGTTTTACACGAAAATTATTCCATTCGAAAGTGTAGTAGCATTTTTACGGTAGAATTTTTTTTCTAAATCCTGCCCAAATGGAAACGTAAGCGGTATTTTTTTTATTAAATGAAAGTAGTAGCAGTATTTTTTAGGAAAGTAGCAGTATTTTGTGTGTGCAATATTACACAATTTACAGAAAAAAAACCGTTATTAATATAAGAGCAGCGTTTTCATCGGATTCCACCAATTGTAGTTCATTCAATTATGTTGATTATACGCATTAGTATCAACGTGAGAATAGGTTGATAATTAGAAGAAACTACTTTGCAAATTAAATAAATAAGACAAATCTGAAACGTTTTCTAAAACATTCAAATGTAGTTTTTCAAATATGTGGGCTGACTTTATAAGAATGTATTATATGGATTTTTAGGGTTTTGTGGAGGGTTTTATCACTCTACTGCTGATGGCTCTTCTCATTCTAAATTACAGTTTTGAACGTGTACATAAGCAAAAATTCTGTACAATATTCAAAATCGTAGGAGTTCGAGGGGTTCGATAGATTTATTCTTTGAAATAATACAACCCAGTTTGGAAAGGGGAAAAACGAGGTGACGACGTTGCGGGTAAACCTCACCCGTTAATTTCCGGCACCAAAAAGTGAGAAGGCGAAAGGAGGAATCGATTTCCGAAAGCTGCCAGGACGTCAAATTTCTCGCCTTCTCTCAAATGAATATCAAATCCAATAGCAATGAATTCAAGTGTTTCAAGGTCATTATTTGTGCACTTTTGTGCATTATTATCTGTGCACGCTGTTTGCTGAGTTTTGCATTCGATTGATTCAACAGAGTAATCAATACTGTGACATCAAATTCAATACTCAGCAAAGAATTTGTGTCTTAAGACGTCAGTCAAGTATTTTTTTTCAAGTTCATTACTTTTTCACCAAAGGTGGGGGTGTGGAGTATGAAAAATATAACGAGTAACAGCGCGTGTGTCTGCGGTCTATTGAACAAAAATACCCTTACCAACGGCTACCAGCTTTCAATTTCCTGTGGATGTTATTATCTGGTAGATTCACGGAGTAAGAAACCGAGACAATAAATTTCTGACATGCTGAACGATTTTTTCATATATAGCAATGCCGATATTTCAAGCGGCCGTTCCCCTCGAAATTTGAATAGTTGAGATTCAATTGGGAACCGGCACTTTACCAGCAATGAAACGTTGGAATAGAAAAAATATTGGTGATTTATGAAAGGGTGTAAAATGTCGAACAGAATAGTCGATTGTCCTGCTGCTACCAGGGGAGCAGATTGATGTGTGGGGTTCGTTCATGCTCTAGTTTCAGTGGAAATCCCTCGACTTTGTCATACAGTTCACTTCTATATTAAAAAGAAACCTATAGCTGATGGATGTCGGAAATGTTGGCTCAGGTACGTATCAAGATGGACACATGAGTCCCTGTGTCTGCTCATGTGGTGTTTTCCTTAATATTTTTCACACTTTGCAGGGGACTAGGATGATTTATTGAAGATCAAGTCAAATGTTAGTAGTCTGTCAATACTATCTACGAAAATGGGACATCATTTGGAAAAGAAGGATAGTTCATTTTAAAAAGTGCTTAAAATGTGAATATATTTCACATTTTTTTCAAGTTTCCAGTCAAGCATTTTTTCTTAAATTTTCTTTGATTGTGTCAAATACTGATAATATAAACGAATGTGGCAAAGTTCGCTTCTGCTTAACCTGTAAAACGTTTTTATTCAATAAACGGCGATACACGTATATTATCTAGTGTTTCATCTTTCTGAAAAAAATAGAAGTGTTTATATCGGATGCCGCATTTCTTTTATTGATATTGGTTTGACAGCGAAACGCGCTTGGCGACTTTTCTCCCTATTTTTCCTTTTTAACCGACTTCAAAAAAGAAGGAGGTTACTATAGTTGACTTGCGGTTTTTTTTTTTTTTTTTTTTTTTAATTTAGATAAAATCGTTTTTCCATTTTGGCAGCATAGGTACAATAGGCGCTTACCAGTGACGAAGCAAGAATGGATAAGTCTCCTAGTTTCCCTCTCAACCCGATAACGGTAATTGTTTCGCTCAAGCTCATTTCACTGAAACCCATTCCCAAATGTGATGAGGACGGAACCGAGGGTTAGTGATCAATAGGTTTTTTTTGTCTGACCCAATCTCATAACTAACACTGTTCATTAATAATTGATTCTGTTTTTCGGACTTGCTTTCATTAGGTGCTAGAAATTTATACAATAGTTGTCCAAGTTGAAAAGTTCCGTGAATCGTTCCAGGTTGAACAAGTTGTATACCTTTACCTTTGTCTCGCGTTGCGCTTGCTTCTTGCTTGTGTCTTGTTGAGACTCATCTATAATTTGGAACTTGACCTACATCACCCTAGCCGAGGTTACGGAGGCAAGCGATGCCCTCAGCCGTGGACTCCGGCGTTGGAATCGATGGCGGGTGGCCGCTCTCTTATGTCGTCTTTCGCGCCATTGCATAGGACCGAGCCAAACAGCCAATCGCCAGAACAGTCAGATAAAGTACCCGTTCTCTTGATTCTGTGTCTCTTCGTCAAATAAAAAAAAAAAAAAAATATAATAAATAATAATACGAAAATGACGAGGAAGAAATAATCAAGCAAGATTCGCGACTCTTAAACACTGGCCAGTTTCATGCCATACAAGAACATAAGGAAGGAAAACAAAAACTAATTCGAAGCACAGTAAATCCGAGAAAAATGCTAGTTTTATTTGTTCTTGTCATAGGTACGGAAAAGATGTTACAATGAAGTTGATTATAGGGTAACACCAGCAATCATATTGTTTTGCGATATTCAGTTCCCGAATTAATATTTCACTGCGAATCAATTGGCGGCTTCAAATATCTCCTTATCTTGCGTAAATAGCCGATTCGATAATACCAGCAATCTATTCTCTACTGGTATCTCTCTGCAGTTTCAAGTTTGGACGTGTTGAGTACTATCGATTAGTATTTACTTATAAGTTGATAGCTTATAGATCCAATATAAGGTATTTTGCTTTTGACACCATCAATATTGATTTTTAACAAATAAAGATTTGCATTTTACATATTTGTTCATCTGTCTGAAAAATTGTCAGATTTGAGACACCTATACTAACTATTGTGACCACTTGCGAACCTTTTCTCTATGAAAGAATTCACAACCAGGAAGACGAGAAGAGGCATGAAGCTTATTGAAGATCTTGGCTGAAAAATGAAAATAATGAGTTTACAAACTAAGCCAATAAACCGTTGAAATCGCTCGGAATAAAATGTCTGAGCCTCACCATCTTAAAATGTGATAATCTGCGTTCCGAGGCGTGTAGAATCCGCATATCCAATGAAAACGCTGCATATGATTGTACAGTGGTTTGCTATTCCTTCGCTTCAATAATGATTTAGGAGGACCACCCATTTGCGATAATTTGTGATCGTTTCCACCTAACTACAGATTGGTAACTATTAAGGAAAACTCCGTAGCAACTATTGTCAATTTATTTATATTTATTTTTCGTAATTTTCAAATTAAAAGCAAAATTTACGCCTTGCCTTTAGTTCAGAGAATGTTTGACTCAGCCCAACGAGTATAAAACGATTTTTAAAGCCGACCCCGCAATCGCCTCATTCGATTCAGCGTCCAAAAAATCTATTGAAATTGATACCAAATACAACTTTACCTGAAGAACGTTGGAAAATACGATTCTCCTCCATTTCAAACCCTCCGAAAAATACCGTAACGTTGAGGAAGCGATTTGGTTAAAGAATCGAGCGATAGCCAGGCCACAATTGATTTTTGGTGAATATTTCAAGAATTTAGCGGACGGACAGACAGAATTATTTTAATTGGATATTCGGATCCTACATGCCTTGAAACGTAAAATATAAAATTTCCATCCGTCCTAATAATTCTATCCGACCACCGTTCACATTGCCAACACTTTTCGGAGGAAACTATTCGAAGCAATCGGCCCTGTAATGGTCTTATTCGATTCAACGTCCAAAAATCAAGGTATCATTCACGAAAACACTTTGATCTAATATCACCTCACTGAGATTTTCGGAGAGTGCGCCTTCCAAGAGATTTGAAACGGAAAAGAGTAACGATGATTAGCCTTCAAATGAATAGCTGAGATGTACCCAATCTCACTTCTTTGATAGCTGTTCTCCGATTGAAACGAATCGTTAACATTCAAAGACAGCGTTGGTAAAAACCGAACGGCTTTTAATCCACTCAGATTCGCGCGCTAGATGAGCGCGGAACTTTTCCAGCGTGAAAGCATTTTCATCGCCAAATCTTTTCATCAGCTTAGCTAATTATCTGCCGTCCAGCTTTCCTCTTTTGGAAAGTTGCACCGATTGGATTTTATCAGCAATAGGGAATATGATATAATTAAATTTTCCCGTTCACCTTGCTTGATTAATTCGCGCTAGTTCGCTGCATCATTAACCGACTTCGAAAAGAAGTAGGTTACTCGAGTTGGGTTGAATTTTTTTTTTCTTTCTGTATCGTCCGCTTGCATTCAGTCTCACAAAATCCGATCCGGTTGAATTTTTATTTTCTTGAAAGTGTAACATTGAAAGGGCCTCTTTCTATAATCGTGAGGTTGAGGTGGAGACAAAAAACGCGACCAGTTCTCCTTATCATCTATATTAATTCGAGCGCTTTCGCCCTCACGGGCCTCTTCAGGAAACATCTTAGAAATTAGCGTCTCAAGTCTTTTTTTTTTAAAAAAGGGGTCGCCCGTGAAGAGGGTTCGTCTTGAGATGAGGAGTTATCACAGTTGCATACCTAATCTAGTTTTAAAGCTTGAAAATATAATTAAAACTTCCTTCTTATAAATTCCTTTTAAAAAAAAAAAGACTTGACACACTAATTTCTAAGATGTTTCCTGAAGAGGCCTGTGAGGGCGAAAGCGCTCGAATAAATATAGATAATAAGGAGAACTGGTCGCGTTTTTTGTCTCCACCTCAACCTCACAATTATGTATCAGCGACAACAACCAATGGATCTTTCTATAATCGGGCCCATCCAATTACCGCAGGTAATGAGAAAAGCCGAAAATCGAGAAAATCGTCGCAAATTATTGTAGCTCCAATTACCTTCGATTCAATTATACTTTGAAAGGAGATCGTCTATATTACTGTAATAGTAACTAAGCCCAACTGTTATGGAAGAAAGTTACGAGTTTTGTAAAATTATTTTCCCGCTTCCCCTATCAGTATCGCCCGTCGTTGGTTTCGTATTCTGTCTGTCGATATAGATTGATTCAATTTCGGGGAAGAGCCGGAACGCTGAGTAAATAAGTTAATTAGTACCTCTCTCAGTTTCGCGGCAGCTTTATCAGAGATTTCCAACAATATTAGACTTGCTTGTAAAACAACTTTGACCTCGTTCTATGGAAAATCGGGAATAAAAATAAATCGGGCTAGCTTTCGGTGGTTTTTGTATATACGATGTGTTTTGTATTCTAGCGTTTTGAAGGTGGAGTGCGACACCGCTCATTTTTAATTACTGAATCATTCAAGCGTAGAGTGAAAAAAAAATATTCTTAAGAAAAAATGAATAAAAAAATAATTGCTCGAGTATGTCTTCGTTATTTTAATCAAATAAAGTCAGTTGAATCGAATTAAATTCTAGCTAGAATTAGAATATATAATAATAAGATAGAATAGAAAAATATGGAGAATAGAAATATTTATAATGAATTAAAAAAATTTTTGCTCAACTTAAATTTAAAAAATAATAATAAAAATAAATAAACTTAAAGTTAGTTGGTAAATTAAATTAGGTCAGTTAAATCTAATTCAATTCTAACAAGAATTTTGTAACCATAGTGACTGAATAACCTCAGAGAAACGGTTGCCAGGCGAGAAAAAAAAAACGGAGTGCAGCGTCAGTTACTTAGGAGAATCTAGGAATAAAATTGTCTCATAGCGGCCATCAGCTAATGAGAACGGTCTGTTACGTGTGTAGACGTTAGCCTGAATCGTGATCCGTCATAATTCACCCGGCTTATCATTCACCCTGTCCTCGTATTTCTTGCCGTTGGGGATGAAATTTGCGATTCGTATAATGGTTATAAACTCGCAAGTATTAGTAATTAGTCCCCAGACAGCATCTTTGTATTCTGCGAGCTGCTGAAAGTGAACATTACTTTCACATGGAGATCGATCGATGAGTAAATTACCGTGAACTGTAAATCAAATTATTAACTCCCTCATTCCGAAATAAACCAAAGTTCAGCAAAATGTGTTTTTCCAAAGGTTGGCTTTTATATCAAGAACTAAAATGCATTGATTGACTGCGATTCCAATAAAGCAAACGTCCCAGATCATGGCAAACGATAATCGATTGGTTCAATTTCTGAAGCTGACTGGGGGAAACGATAATTCAAAAATTTTTCCCAATCTGCTGCTCAACAATCAATTAATTGAGCTCTATTGTTGAAGAGCACTTTATTGCGCAAATTCGGTGTTTCGCGTCTTTACAATAACTCTGTTGGGTTTTAATGAATTGATTACGAGAAATCGTAGTTTAATTTCATTTCATCGCAGGTCAAGACCGTTACCAAATCATGAAGTTGTGAACATTTTAGAATTCAGAGCATTATGGTGTTGAACGCTTCAACAATAATTAGAAGTATGACTGTGTTAGAATGAAAGTCAAGAAGCGACCTCCCAAACAGATTAGATAATGATTCAAGAATTATCTGTGACTTTTGGCAAAGAAAAGTTTTCTCGTCAACTATGATTACTTTGCTATTCCAAAGGTCATCATTTATTTTTCTCTTAAATCCTGGAATCACTATTTATCTTGGATGTGTGAAAGACCCTACACCTAAAGCTACAGTAGTATTTTCAGAAATTTTCCGCCCTCAGCATTTTGACACAACCGAATTTTTCCGCCTCTTGCTCTTGCGGAAAGCTACTGCATTTCGTTAGATTTGGAATTTAAAACACATTCCTGTTATTTGAGTGCGATGTTTCAACCTAATGGGTTCCAAGTTTTCTCCTTATCATCGTGGTAGACGAAAATCCTTGAAATATATGGTTGTAACTACTCTTATGGGAACATGTGCACTTTCTATTGACCATCCTAATATCTTTTCCGTCGCTAAGCTTACTTTTGATACTTCAGCAAATAAATACAATCGGATGTATGAAAAATCTTTTAACTGAGCTGGCTAAAGAGAAATCTCTCATCGTCTTTGAGAGTCATAGAGACTGACGAACATCGTTCATTGTTCTTGTCAGGTACAGAGGACGCGTAAAACCGAAGAAGAAGTTATTTTTGTCTAGAAGGTTATGTTATTGAAACAGTATTGTAGCGTGAAGTACCTTCCCCACATTACATCGTCACTTTTCGCACGAAATCGTTTTATTATCCGGTTAATCCGTTAACATACTTAAAAGCTCTCAAGAATAACAAAGTATTTTGTAAGATGCAAATTAATGTTACTTTACTAATGAGTAACAATTCTTTGAGTGTAGGTATTGAATAACCAACAAGGTCAGGTTCAATATTTGTCCTTCAGATACAGTCGTCTACACACTATAAATGAAGACAACCGATTGAAGGCGAATCGATCTCAACATCTTGTATCGCAGAGAATCAATAGTTGCCTCCTGAAGGGTTTGGCCTATCACGAGAATAAACTATGACAAGCAAGCGCATGAGAAGGTAATATGGCGTTCTCTTCTTCGCTTGACAGACATTCGGCTCGATCAGCGTTTCTTGCGAAGATGACGATTTGATGGCAAATTTTTATTATCTTCGAATCGTTTCAATCATTCGATGAAAATGAGAAAGACTCCCAACTTAATTAATCTACTTTTGAGTTGACTTTTGCTATCGGGTAAATATGTGTTCAAGAAAAAACATTTGAAAAAAAGTTCAATTCTCTGTAAGTGATTCATGTTACAAGAAAAAAAAAAAAAAAAAAAAAAAAAACACGAAAAAACTTAGATAATTGCTTGTAGTTTTGCCGATACCGTAGCCAGCCGTCTTCTCGTCACAATGAATGTACCTTCTTGGGTCTAATGGTTTAGGTTTGATCCTGGTTAACAAATACTTCGCTAATCGGCAACAGACTAACTTACGATGACTCGAACGCGCCTAGAGTCAATAGACAATCGCTTTGTAAACAAGGGCACACGAACATCCTTTTAGAAAGAGGTCCTAACTAAATAGCCCCACAGTCAGCTAAGGGAAGGTCCGTTCGAACACTCAGCGCTGCGCATTGATTCTCAAGCATGCTTCGATTCTGTAGATATTGATTCACGGTATGAGCCGAAAGCCTGTCGTCACAAATTGTGAGTTAATGGAATAAGAAAAGCTCAATGCGCTAATTGAGGTAATGAGATAATCATAATTAAATTAGTGGTCCCAATAACCTCTCTATTATATGAGACGTATTGGCACCGAAAATAAATGTTTCAGTTTTGAAGCCTCGTGTAAGTTTCAGCCGTTGTTCATATTCTAATTTTATTTAATAAATTTTTCATTTTTGGAATAGGATTCAAGGAGTAGGTAAGCAGCACATGCTAGAACAGTTTGTTGTTGTGTCCAGCATCGACGGCAAGCAACAACAAGGAATGTTCGGATAGGTCTGTGATAAGGAACTAAGTTGTGATTAGAGAGGAGTGTAGACGAACGTTGTGCTGAGACAAAGGATACGACTTGAAGTATACATACTCAATTTGATTTATTTATTAACCAAGTGATCTTTTCGTTTTATTATTTCAATACATTGTTCTAATCAAGTCAAGTTGATTTCGTTGCATCCAGAACATTTGTTACACAAGAATGAGAGTATTTCAGCGTGTGCTAGCAAAACCAACATCCACGTAACACAATGTCACCAATGCAGCGTCACAACACATTGCTGATTGGCTCACGTCAGCATCGATCTTTTGGTGCGCAAAAAATGTCAATCAGATTCAAATTTCTACATTTTTATTCGCGTTCTTCTTTCTATACTGAAATGAAACTTGAATGAGCTTCGAATCGAGATTTTGGACCATCAAGGCTTGCCTACCTTCTCGAAATGTATTGTGAAACGAACAAAAGTAAATATTTGTCAAACTAGGGAATCTTATTTAAGTACTTCGCGTTCCTTTACCGTTTCGTTTTCAAGCATTCCCAGAATGAGCACTCGGGGGCATTGTTGTGGTAGGTTAACGAACTGGTAGGTACATCCATATATCCTTCGAAATCTCAGTCACTCTCCTTTTCGAGGTTTTTCGCATCAGAAGTTTGTTGTCTGCGCGTTGAAGAGTGCCCTTGGCACTAATTCAAAAGGCTCGAGGATCTGAAAGGATGAGCACAGTAGAACTTCACCGACCACGACACGAACTTTCTGCTACAAAAGTTACTTTCTCCACTCCATCCTTCGAACTGAGCATTGTGGCTACTTTTCGACGACGTTGAAAATTAAAATGCAACGTCTTCACTCGCATATTGTTAACTTTTTCGAGCGCTTTTGCCTCTTTGGGCCTCTTCAGGTGCTATCTGTCAGTAAGAACGATGCGCGAGTCTGTTCATAATTATCAGTAATATGTTTGAAGGAAACTTTTAAAAATAATAATTAAATAATTAATAATTAATAACGAATTGGCAGGAGCAAATTATTTTTCCTTGAATGGCGATTGAGGCAATGGATATTAGGCATAATTAATCATTAATCATCAGCAACCTTTTTTCAGAAATGTTACGCACCGATCAAAAACTAGGCATATTAGCCTATTGAAAATTTTTGTTATGCATCGTATATGAGAGGCATTTAAATGATTAAATCTCAAACGTATACGTGATAAACTCAAGCCAATATTGCTATGTAGTTCAATGATTGGTAACAGTTTCGTCCTACGTGTGGTTTTGGCTTGAAACTCCTCGCACGAACAGGCGCTTGCCGACAAGGGGTGGGGATATGGAGTGGGTTCGGAGACTCAAGCGATATTGTTTCCTGAGGCAGCTGAGAGAATAAATCCGATGGGCGAGGAACAAGTTTGCAAAGGGGTTCTCTTCTCTCCACAATGAAACAGAATTCTCGACCCCGAGGGTTGGCAATTTCACCACGGTCTTTTCCAACAACTTGCGGATCATTTCCATTGTAAAGCGTTACTATGGAAAAAAATTACGATTCGACTGCTGTTCAGTGTCAAGCGCAGGGGGCTGAGCACGCTAGTCTCAATACCCAACATGGATAGATTCTAGTTACATTCAAATCCGGTTATCGTTTATTGTTCAAAAACGCAGAATTATTGATTGAGTTTCGCTTTAGGATGAGAATTCGTGACTGGGAGTCAGTGAAGGTAAAAAATATGATTCAACTGAAAGCCAACAAATATAACTTCGACTAATTTAACTCGTGCTACAGCTAGATGACGAACCACTAACTGCAGCTAACAAATTTAGTTGTTAGCTTATGGTCCAAATAATTTCCTCGAATTAATTGTGTCGTTGTTACGAGTTCAACTAACTCCCAACTTCAGTACCTACGGCGGACGGGTAGATTTTTGTTAAATTGGATATTCGGATTCCACGTACCATCGAATGTAAAACAACATCAAATTCTGCGGGGGGAGGAGTTCAGAAAGTAAAATTTCATGTGCAGTTACAACGGTTTATTATTGAATATTAAACGATAATTGGTGTGCTGAGGTCTCAGAATATTTCCATGTTTGAGTCGTCGAAAAGGTGGCACTTAACCATGGGCATAATATGGTAAACTAACAAAACAAAAAAGACGTGAAGAAAATAATGGCGATTATTTCATATTCGTTCTAGCCTTGAAAATTGAGAGAAAACGTTTTGGGGAATGGGATTATTTTTAGAGCAAGGAGACTCAAAAATAAAAAATAAGAACGCTCGAATAAAGTAACGGAAAATGCGAATCACGTGGAATAAGAATGTGTGACACGAACGGTAAAAATCAAGCATCATTTGCTGCTCGTCATTGCAAATATTTCACGACCTTGGGCGCTCAAATAAATCAACTTTTGCTGCCTGTAAAAATCGATGCACAAAATACGCACTAGAGAAAAAGCGAATTTGAATTTAACGGCATGGATAGTGATATCTACGATAGTCAGAAAGAATAGGAAAATATGAAATCCAAAAAGAAACTGCGTTTCCCATGTTATTTTTTCATCTTCAAGTCGAGGAAGTGCTGCCAGTAAATCTTGTGTCCACGGACGACCTGGTGCGACGTTGGTCGACTGAATGACCAAACCAGCGTTCTTTTACTCTATGAATAGAGCATGATTGTGAGGAAGACGTAATGGCCGGGGGGTCATTTCCCACTCGCCCATCGCCTGTACTATCTCTTCCGCCGGCCACTTGGTTTTATAGTCCTTATCCTACGTTTGCTTTTCATTCAGTGAACCAACAACATCAAACTTGTATCGTCAGCTGCTGACCGTAATTACCTTGATGATTTCCGATATTCTATACACAGTTCCGGTTGATATACTTAGCTTCAATTTAAACGAAGCTGCAGATCGTTCGTTCGTTTTTTGTTGGTGTGCCAACAAAATTGAAAATCAGGTTGCTGAGTTTCGAATAATCTAATTTCACGAACTCTTGCAAACTATTACAAGCCTGAATTCCGCCATAGACTAGCTATTTTGGTGTGTTTGGAATATAACCAAGTTGCTTCTATATTCTGGTCAAATCGTGTATTTCATTGGCTATGTACATAGATAGTATCTTCCAGCATTCTTTGCCGTAGGCGGACAGCTACCCAACAGCATTGAATATACTATTTACCGTATTCTGTTGAACTTAATTTTTGTTTCAAATGGATATGGCAACAGTTATCCCATTATAACCACAGACAATTGTTCAGAAAGTGTTTCCAAGTATAGTACTAAGATAATCTCTTCCAATAATTTGCCTCCGTTCTGAATTCGACTTTTCATACGATCACAGTACTTCCATTTACTACGTAACATAGAATTAAAAATCCTCCAATTTTTTTTAGATTTTATCAATTCGATTTCAAAAGTTCGTCGATAGGAACATTGACGTACCTAGTCGACGCGTTGGGTACATACTTCGTAGCTGATTTTTTCACTGTGATAATCTTGTAACAAAAGTATTCTAATTGATGCCTTGATGTTGACCTGGAATGGGTCTATAATTCTCCCAGTAATGAACCGTATATAATGAAACGTATCAAAACGCAATCATTTATGAACTAAGAATAAACTAAAAAATAAAGGAATTCTGTTTCCTAAACGTGGTAATTCGTTCCGCGCTGCATAAGTGGTATGCGTACGTGTAGACAATCCCCTTTGCCCGTTCCAACTCGAGTTTCTTTCCAGCGAATGAAATTCAAGTCACCTTTCATACGGAACGCATAACAAATGAATAACTTCGCTCGCTTCTCAACTCACACCGATCCCCACCGACTCGCATCCTTCAATGTAAGCGTTAAAACATACTGACTACTTGTTGACAGAAGATAATTTTGATCTCACATTAAAGCTAACGCTTCGCGAAAATATGTCCTGTAGGAAATCTCTTTGTTTTGCCATAAAAATATTGCGCCTGAAAAAAAAAACATTGAAAAGGAGGTCTTCGGAAAAAATCTTGGCACAACCGTGGTGATCGAAGATCGAATTCTCTCTGCTTCCGCGGAAGGTAGCTCGATTATGGGAAGTGCCTTAGACCACTCAGCTAACCCTGCCGCACACTGATGGAGGAAATTGAGCAATCAAACAGAGCTTATAGCTGAACTAGTTCACTCCAGCATTTGATGGACTAATTAATCTGAGATGAGTGCGGCATAATCGACATCAAGTCTAGAATATTATATTGTGTTTACAAAGTTTGTACGATATAATTTAGTTGCCAAGAATGTGTACGTGGTCCAGATTAGAATCGTGCTTACATCAATTTCCTATCCTACAGTAAAACGAGATAGGCGGTTTCGAATCCCTGGATAGCGTTCTTGGCGGATTTTTAAAGCCTTCCATATTAATCCTATAAATTTTAGTGGAGGGGTTGTGAGGGGGAGAAAAACCAGGAGGCTTATTCTCCAGATTTTTAATGGCTGGCCGAGCACTTTCGCCCATTCGGGCATCTTCAGGGCGACGTGGAACCATGAGGTCCATAGCCTGGAGAATAAGTAATAAAAATCATATAAAAAAAAAAAAATAAATAAAAATCTGGAGAATAAGTCGCCTGGTTTTTCTCCCCCTCACAACCCCTCTACTACAATAGATGGGACGACAAC
The DNA here is from genome assembly GCA_037159825.1 of Tupiocoris notatus. Taxonomy (NCBI): domain Eukaryota; kingdom Metazoa; phylum Arthropoda; class Insecta; order Hemiptera; family Miridae; genus Tupiocoris; species Tupiocoris notatus. The sequence goes on from JASJUZ010000283.1 coordinate 564,736, forward strand.
CAAACGAAGAGGAACTACAAATTTTAACAAAATCGTATTGGCCCCATGGTTGTATCAAGGATTGCGGACAATTTTATTTGAGCGCATGCGCTGATGAGTAATTGAGAACTACGTAATTTTGGGCAAAGCATAGTGAAATTATGGATGCACATTTACTGAAATGCCAATCTCAATCATCTGGAAATCCCATCAAAATTCTGCACGTTATGTGAAGGAATTTTCCTAAAAAAATGAACAGTTTTATCATTATAGCCTATTAATTTTCTTCTGGCGCTTCAATAACAAACACGATTGCAAGAGAGGACAAATCGTTGTCCGATCACGTTGAAATATTTATTACCGCATGATTGCATTCTTAGAGTATTGATAACAGAGAATTGAGAGAGCAAAAATCGAAGGGTTGACGTGGGACCAAATTAATTGGCCAATCTCCTCATCCAATCGTTTCTATCGGAAAAAATTGAGGTGGAAAAAATACCTCTCAAGCTTCGCTACCCTCAGAATCAACAAAAGTACGGATCACCTGGGCAGCAAATTGATAATCGGATTTCGCCCTGAAAACACATTCACCACGGATTTTGCATGTTTTATATATGTGTAGTATTTTGGTATAATGATGATTGAATTTCATGTGTTTCTTGCAGCAGAGTACCGAATAAAAATAAATTTCATAAATGCCAGCTCTGAATATGTATGCAGGGACTCAATGTGAAATTTCATGAAATCCGGACACTTCACAAAATAGTTGTTTTCGACCGCGCTTTAGCTAGTGAGAAAAAACCCGCTGAAAATTATTGTTCACTGGTTTATTATTCCTTCGCTTCAATTAGGTATTAAGAAGACCATCCACTTGAGATAGTAGCTTTCTCAACATTTGCAAATGTTTCCACCAAACAACTGTAGGGAAAACTCTTAAGCAACTGTCGTTATTTTAATGATTGTTACTTCTCTTAAATACCTAATTAAAACTTAATTTATTCTCCTAACGCTACAGCTTAAGAGTGTTTGTCGATCGTTTCGACGAGTATAGAACATTTTTTATAGCTCTAGAAAGTATTGAGTTTATACAATTTTGCCAAATTTATCGAATCTGCCTCGCGAACGCTGCGATGACTTGATAACCATCACAGCTATCAACCCCATTGTGGTTGTTGTTTACACTCGATTTAGCGTCCAAAAATCTATATCAATTGATACCAAACACACCTTCGTCCGAGAACCTTGGAACATACAAATCCCACCTCTCCCCTTAAAGCCCCCCAAAAATATCCTTTAATTAGAAGTAACGATTCGGCAAAAGAATTGAGCCATTTATAGGCCGAGAAAGATTTTCATTGATCATTTTAAATATGTCGGTTTTATAGTTTCCTCTGAAAATTTCATTGTTTTACGTTGAAATGTGCTGAATCGGTAAATTTCTTGCGTCAAACTTTCAGCCAAATTTCGGGATGATTTTTAACCGAAATTTTGTACAAAAAAAATATTTTAAAAAAAATATTTACATAGAACTCATTCAGACTAGGGATTTTCGCTCGCTAAAGTCATTATTGCGAAATAGGTGCAGCTCAACATTCATTAGCGACTCGAATTGGCTCGGCCGAGAAATAATGCTTGAGACTGGGTGCTATTGCCAATACACGCGTGTACGGAAACCGGCGAATGACGACTTCATCAATCTGATCTGCCTGATCAATAGTGGCTCAGTGAAGATGACGATATCCATATGAGCTTGTTTGTTCGAAAACTACCGTCTACCTGGTTATCTGAGAGCGTGCTCATTCGTTTCGCCGGATCACATGTCGCACTAATATGTCCTCCCGATCAACCTAATAATTGAACGGTCAGAGCTAATGGACTTCTCTTACCCTCTTACCCTATGATTAGAAATGCCTTGAAATGCAAGCGTGTTTGGTCCCAGTTGGCCTATGACAGGTGATTGAGTGACCGATCTTGAGTTCGCTCTTCATGCGCGTAATGAAAGCTACGGTACGACATTAATAATCATTACATGAGAGATCACAGCCAATGTGCGTCCGAAGAAGTATTGTCCTAGTACGCGTTGGCAGATTGCCTCGGCGAACGTAATACCCTGTTCGACGATATAGCTGGTGACACAATCTTGTCTAAACGAACGAGAAGGAATTGAGGATAAACGAAAGAAAATGGCTTGCCAATGACAGGCAACGAAATGGCCTGAGAAGGCACCCTCTCACGGAAGGTGTCAAACGTTCGCTGCATTCAGCGTCACATCGAATCCTCTTCCGATTGCGCGATAAAACGCTCTTTAATACTATCGACGTATCAGCGACGGAAGCTCTGAACTGGAACAACATTCGGGGCTGGGTAGATAGCCTTGCGTCGAATACGGTAATCGCATTGTGTTAGATGCGTTTCAAGGGCATTTTAGAGCTGGTGTTCTGTTCCGACTCAATTCGTCTAGGAAAATACAGATGAAATTTGGAAATTTCGGAAGGGTTGTGGGGAAAAAAAAGGTCCGTCCTTAGATTTATTATTTATTTATTTAATTTGGAACATTGATTTTGTTGGAGGTCCTTTCGTAAACGTTCGAGTCGTCATCCATCGGACTCCATAAATAGACCCAGAATCCGAATGAAATTGGTGTAGGTAAGGTAACCTTATTGATATTTATATTGTTTCTAGCTTGTTGCAGATAATTTATACGTTTAAATTTCTTCCAGAGTTGAAGAAAACTGTTAAAAAAATATTAGAACTTCATTCACACCTGTCAGAACATTTGAATTCGACTGTAACTAGAAGCATGTCGTCAATAACTGGAGGCAAGGCATCGCAGTGCCAATATGTAAGACCTCTCTCTGCTGCTGAGTCAGCTGTCTCGGATGAAGGCCCTATTACAGGCAGTTGTTAAACCTATAACTTTTATCTATCTTTATTGAATGCCATTTCATTAATACGAAAATATCGGGGGTTTCGTCTCCGGTAAATTTTATATTGAACTTTTACATATCCTTGAAATATTCACGATCTATAAAGTGGATATAGTTTAAAGCTAGAGTCAATGTTTCCTCTTTTCTAGAACAAGGGTTAAGGTTTAGAAACAATATATAAGTACGAGTTGGAGGAGAGATGTCCAAGAGATATTAAAAGTGACTTCAACTCGCACAGCTACCCTCTACTTAATTTCTAACGATTTGGTTTTTGACAACTAAATGCTATAATACCAGAGCATAAAATGAGCAATCGAAAAATTTATAAATACTGCTGTGAATATAAGCACGTCTAAGACACGATCCCATCGTCACTGTGTGAATGTAAATATGAGTTATAAACAATAAAAGTCCAATCTGGTTTCGGTTTCGAATGCCTTGAGTACATCTCCTCAAAAACACTACAATTGGTGTCAAAAATGGGATGGATAACGGAGAGGTGAGGTAACTAATTCCTTTCGTCATTTTGAACAGCGATTGGCATCACTTCTTCGAAAATGTATAGAGTTGACGAAGTCAGTTTCAAATGCCTTGAGTCTCCACAAAAACTACAATCCTAACAAAACTTAGTCTTCGGAACATTTTTCCATAATTAAAAATGCTCCGATTTGCCAAATTCCAAATAGCTATGTTCTCTACGCATATTTTATTATTATATGTTTGAAAAAACAATCATCCAGCAGTTAAAGATAAAAGCGCAAAAAATAGTAACACGAAGGTTGAAGATTAAAGATTTCGTCGATGACCAGAGCCGTTAAATTATTTGCTGTTAAACTCGTTCCTGGCTAGAGAAACTTGATCCAATACTTCTTCAACAGTATCCGATGTGCGACCTTTGAAGTACTCAACAGGTTATTAGAGGGCTGGTAGACTTCGAGTCGAATGGATTCCGGATATTAGAGGCCCTTATCCACCGTTCCGGAGTGGCCCGTGCGATCATCAAATGTTAACCACCATGGCTGTGGAAAAAAATAAGCCACCATAGATAGGTTAACGAACAAAAAAAAAAATAAATGGTTCCACATACATTAATTTAAAAATAACTTTTTTGTACGCATTTCCGAGTAAATAAGAATATATTATTTTTGCGCGCCATCCACTGTAAACACATTGAAAAATTTCGTCCTTGTCCCATATTTTGACATGCCACGCTCAGGTGCCTCGTTGCATCGAATATTGCTTTTTTAAACAAAAACAAACGCGTCTTCCGTCCTGCTTCTAAATTGAAAATTCTCAGCCAACTCAACTGTGAATGTCCGTTTTTGCATAAGCAATATTCTATGCCCTATGAGGTTCTCTAAGGCAAATTAAATTCTGGTCGGACTCATTGGAATGCAACACGTTCTTGGTAGACGCGCTCGATGTGAATGACGTGTGCCCCAGTGTGTAACAATGCGATCACCACTGTGCTCCACTTCCATAAGAGATGAAATACCTGAAGTTGCCTGTGATGAAGCACAGTATTTGAAGTATCACCGATATGTTGGCGCTTTTTGTTTTTCACTATTGGACGAGCATTTTCCCCGATTCGAAAGAAATTGATGGTATTCCCATTGTAATATTTCCAATAACACTCCCATTTATTTCGTAAACATGGAAGTATAAACGGCAAATCTAACGAGCTGACGACATTGTCGGAAATAGAGTAGTTTGATTTGTATTATCAACACACAAAAATTATTTTGTCACAATGATATCTCGGATCGTGCCGTTATCGACATGGGACAACTGACCTAAGCTGTGCAGTTTTTCGACAAAAGAAATAGTGAGTGAAAAAGCTAGTGTGTAGGAATCAATAACTCGGTACTTGCATTATTGGATTAAAGAACTAGTAGGCAACACTAATTATAAAAACAAATTATAAAAATTCATAAATGGCTCAAAAATTACAACAATGAATAAGACAAAAATTACAAGCAGAGTTTCAGCCTTAAAAATTGAGATGCTTGTAATTAGAATTGCGATAATCACTGGTATGCGGAGAGCCATGTTGCAAGAATGATTTATTTCTCATGATTATTTCGATGATTCTCAATGATTTTTTTTTCTCTGATCAAAGAAAACTCAAAACACGTTTTTTGACGCTAGCCTTTTTTAATATTTTTAATCGATTCTACATTAAATTTCCTCCATTTTCTTCCACAGCACCTAATCGTTCACATTTCGCGAACGTGACGAAAAAAAATCCCAAAGTTGAAACTTCAAAAGTATGAAAATCGAAAAACATTCAAAAAATATTACCAATCGTTCGAATTTGATTGTTTTCACTTTGAATTCGAATTCTACGTCTAATTTCCTGTAAGAATCATTAATATTAATCAAATTTTATCCGTACTGTATTTGCAACGGATTTTCAAAGTTGAAAAACATGAAACCGTATAGTACTGAAATTAGTAAAAACTGTAGTTGTCGACAAAATTCCGCCGTTTTGAAGTCAAATTCGGATTCAGCGTTTAATTTCCTATGAGAATAGCTTTCAAAATCGCTCAAAAACAAAAATTCAATATTTCACCCTACTGATGCCAGCGGAGCTCGGTGAAAAACTCGATTTACGGATAATAATTTCTCTGGCTCTGTTTAAATTTTTTTCGTCAAATTTTTTGCTATGTACGCTTGTAAGGCGTTCAAATGAAGACTCCTGCATATTAAAACAATTGATTCACATTAATTTTGACCCCGAAAATCACCGTTAAAGTCCAACTTTTGAGCTTTTCAAAACTGATTTTTTTGGACCACTTGCAGATTTTTCCGAGAAATAAAAAAAATTACAAAAATACATCTTGGTAAGACACAACTTTCCTAAAAATTTCAGATTTTTATCTGTATTGAGAGACGAGTAAAAATTCGTTAACTGTTCGGTTGAAAAAAATCGCAGGGGTCCCCCTTGGATTTTTCGCGAAAAATTTTTTGGAATAGATTTCGCTCAAATTCAGCATAATGATAGTTGATGATGTGTATATCAATAATATATGGTTCATTCTTTGTTTCTTTCGCACTAAATAGATGAAAAGAACGTTTAAAGTTGAAAAATGTCATATTTTTGCGTGTAGTCTACCAATATTGTTGAATAACACAAAAACGGTTGAAAAATGGATAGGTACATTACATTAGGAAAATGTGGGCGATTAAATTACCTATCTTTTGATATATTCAATCATTTGAATTGACGACTTTTTGTCTGAGTTATCCACTGTGCAAGTTATAAATCTTGGAAAACTCAAAGTTGTTACGTCTAATTCTGCTACAACTTTGCTCCAGTTGAAAACCCCAATACTTTATGATACAAAGTACATTCAAACACACATATTAATATACTAGGGGCGTTTTGTAGGCCATACTGATCGTTATATATATTTTTTTTTCAAATAGTTTCTTCTAATACCATCACTGTTCAAAAAGTCGCTCGGAGTGCCAAGTTGCATTGATTTTTTTCTGCTTCTATTTGTCGAACATCGACAATCACCCATTTGTTCAACCACGAGGCTAGATCAACCCCAGGCTGACCTAATGTAGCTCTGAAGTTGCCCATTCAGGCGTATTACAGCGATGTTGTTTTGTTAGCATCGCGATCTCATTGTGATGCCAAACAAATCAATGGAGTTAACTCTTCGGCTTAGGAATTGGCTGACGTAGTGATCGTCGCGTTATTCATTATAATATTACGATCTAGCATATGAAGTTCTTCGTCGAGGTTCTCGACTCACAGAACGTAGAATCCATTGTTAAGCAGAAGTGAGTATATTGCGCCCGCTCTTGGGAATAGAAACATAATTGTAGCAGGCTGAACAATAGGGAAGGGAGAAGGAAAGAAGAAAGCGTTTTCGATGAGAATAGGGCCGGGGATTTGTTCAAAGATGATGGTGTTAGAAGGGGGTGAAAATTTCAAGAATGGGGGGGATTCAACCTTCTATTCGCGCTTTCAATTGGTTAGCAGGAGAAATTATTATTGTGTGCGGCAAGGAAAAGTAATGGCCTGATGGAAGTGTTAATGAGTCGTTCGAAACAGGATTTCGCGTCTTCTACGCAACGCGACTAACTGCCTAATTCAGAATTGAAAACTACCTCCGAATTATTGCAAAGTATCCAAAAGAGATACGTAAAATCATCATATTAAATAAAATTATTTCGGAGTTAGTAGAATAATTGCTATTCTGATCACCGATGAAATTTCGCGCGAATTAGTGACACGACGGGAAACTTACAAAGATTATACAAAAGCCACTCAGCGAAATAATTTAGCGCATGCAACGGCAGCTGGTCCATCACAACTCTGAACAAGTAATCTCCAGCCAGCTTTACTACCATTTTTAGTGCAAAGGCATACATTCACGCTATTTCCTTAATGCCTTTTCCAAAACTAGTCAACCATGGACGCCGTGGTATGCCAAGATTATTTTCGGTTATGGTAGGTGGTTTGACGATCCAATCGTCACCGTGATGTGATTGTCACACTCTTAAGAACGTTTCAAGCTAAATTTCCTAGTATTATCCTAATTATAAAACATGCTGCTAACTTGAATTCTAAGCGACTGAATGCGATCGTTGTAGTTAATTCAATTAGCTTTCACAAACGAACCCCTTTGTGCTCAATAAGCCAACTCCGCTTCAAAGAGCAAGGTCCTACCTTTTTTGTCAGCCCTCTCAAAATTGTTGGAATGGTACAAATGACGGCAGTCTCTTTCTTCTACAGCGCCGCTTTACATTCACGCTGCTCCGACGAATTTCATTTTTCCCGTCCTACCTTTCGCGAGAAATTTTTAATACGATTATTCATCTGTTTGTCGTTGCCTCTCTTCCCAGCGCAAGACAAGGATGCTAAATAATACTTATGGCTGACAATCCTGTAGTCGCGAAAAATGAAAACTTGAATGTTTTACAAAATAAATCTAACTAGAAGGCGGAAACAATTTTCGTAAAAAAAATCCGTAATCTTTGACAGAAGAAAAATAGATGCCTACGGTACAATAGAGTGCGTATGCTAAATAAAAAATGGTACTCCCTTAATTATCAGTACGTATCGAAAGAATGGAGCGTTTTTTGTGGAATCTGATGCAATAAAGTCGAATCAGTAATTTGTAAGTTGGTTCAGTAACGAATTGCTAACGTTTAGTCCATTGAGCTGGTGGCCCCCCTCTTAATGGTTTCTAGGGACAACAAAAATTAGCGCTACTTTACTAAATTTTGGTCAGCCTCAGTGGAAAAGTTGGCACAAAAATATTATATGTTCAAGAAACGGAACAACATTGTGTTTTTCATCCTACGAATTTCTGATTCCCTGTTCCAATTTAAATTTATTCCAGAGGCCTAAGCAGATGTTTCTAATCAGATGAATATCTATATTTTGCAAAATGGGCTTCTAAAACTCAATTGCACGACTTACAGATTTTTACACGAAACAGGGTTGCAAATTATGCTGACTTACAAAGTTTTTCACACTTGAAAAGGGGGTTACAAATGAGAAGGTTGTTGGAAAAAATCCGATTTGTGGTTTAATGATGCAATAACTTTATGTCGAATGAAAAATGAACAGGGCAGTGCTTCTGTCCAACGTAGATAGGGGTCCCTATTTTAATATTGATAAACCAAAACTTAATGAGCACTAGAGCTCACTTCGAAGCGTGATTAGTTTTAGGCATCATGTTTCATCACGGAAACAGTTATAATATCAGTTTGAACAAAGGAATAAAAAGTACACTTGGCCATCGAAGAACTGGTAAACTTCACGTAAACTATTTTTCAACTCCTGCAAATCTTCGTACCTGTACATCTTTAATTTGAATGGAGCAGTGTAAAGCCTCTTGATCTTTCCTTCAAAAGAGTTTCTCCTCGTTCTCTTTTCAAACAGGGTCCAATTTTCTTCGAATGGAAGTTAGAAAAATATTTGGACCGAAGGAATGTATTTGAGCGCACACAGATCATTTACTTTCGAGTCTGCGACCTGCGTTTAGAACGATGGGAGTCCATTGACCCCAATTTAGAAGGATCCATGATAGTCGTGGGGTCGATGTATTCTACACCAGGGTTATAATTATTCTTGATTAATTCAAAATAGTTCGCAGGATTGTACATCACATTATTTTGAAGTTTACGCTCAGTCTGGACATGGATTTAGTCGTACTCCATCGTGGTGTGCCCGGCCTCAAGGTACTTTCAAAAAATGGAGATATTGAGCTCAGCACTTGACTGGAGCAGAGTGTTGCCCTGATTCGGGCTGCGGTTGTGGTAGCCAGCTCCGACGCTCCATAATATTGTATCCTGATTAGAGGAAAAAGTTGGGGCAATCCCTTAAATATACTGTACTATTATACTCATATATAATTTATGAGACATACCATTTATTAATTCAACAATGTGCAGAGGATCAGTACGAACAAATGCGATATTTCTAGGTGCGATGAACTTAGATCCAGCACGCTTTTGCTCTGGTCTGGATTCATTGTGGCTGCACTGGCCTGCATTATAGACTCATAGAGACTGAGGGTTCCATATTAAAAACATGGTGTAATCCCCTTCTTCTATCATTGCTTCAATTCGTTGCAATTGATTGTCAAAATCACTAATTGGTAGTGTTATTTTCAAGGACTTGACGTTTAGCCTACAACTTATACAAAAACTAATTTTCCCGTGGAAAATTGGAATTCAATTTTCTCCGCCGACGAGTTATAGCTATGAGAAAACGTCAGTCTTGCTTCCAAGGAAGTCAAGTTTTACGACGAAGAGATTATCGTTATACTTGATAGGCGGAAATTTTTTTAGCCGGTCTCAACTTGGATTGTAAGCAAGAATATTGAAAGATTTACTTTCAAATGCGTTTCATTAATTTGAGTAATAATATTTGTTTCAGGAACTGAAGGAGTCGATAATGGAGGCACGTCATCACAAGTGAGTTCCACAAGAGGAGTACGGTGCCTCCAGCGTCAAATTTATTGATTTTTACGGCTGTCAAAATCGAAATTGTGAAAAAACCGCATAAGGCGGAAGTACGGTGTGTGTTCCAAACGATATAAACCAAGTTAACAAGTTTTTACCTAGCGACCGAGGGGTATCAAGTTTTGTGAAATGAGGTCGTTTCACAATGACCCAATGTCGAGAAATATTTCTAATATTATTTTATCGAGGCACTAATATTTTCATGTTTCACTTACACTTTGTTTTAAAACTTTTAACCGTCAAAAAAGCAGGTTAAGGAGGGAGGTACGTAATAATCTCCCATATCTGACTCTTGCTGTCTTTTCATGGCGGTTAAAAATTAGAGGTGTAGTAGTATACTTCTCTCACTAGATCGATTGGCACAACTAGGAACTATAGAAACAAAAACCGCGAATAAACCACAATATTCCGAGAGAGCAGGGTGAAATAATAAATTATATAAAAGGAGAGTGAATTTGATATAAGTAGTACGGAAGTATTGTATGTGGCCGAAATTTTGATTAGGTAACTTAAAAAACTGATAAAAAATTATGAGGTATACAAATGAATGCAAAACTAACTACCTAAGAGGTACTAAAAGTGATTCCTTGAAATGCATACCTGAAATTTAGTTTTTGAAGATTGCAAAACCATATATTTACCTAGGCTTGCTCCGTCATTTGGTCCTTCCAAGCTAGAGTGTACGTTATACGCTAGTGACAACAAATCTGACAAAAACGCCGACAATTTTGGATTACATAAGTCACTTCTTAATTTTAATCTCTTTTATTAAGCCATCCGTGGAAGAAATTAGTCATGACGCGAATAAATCATATAATGGACGAAATCGTCTTAACTCTGCTTAAATGCCAAATGAATTAAAAGCTTCCTCTAAAGCAGACAAAGAGGGGATTGTTCAACGTAGGAGCCCACGGTTTCGCGTCCTGGAAAAGATCCATTGTTTGGATGAACACATTTTCAACAACTGCGTATTCTCATTTTTCTCGGTAATACTAAAAAAATCAATACTCGTCCAACTCATAAAACTGCCTGTGGGAGGATTGATGCTTCAACTTCGTACTTCAAGAGAATCACACGAGCGATTGCTAAGTTATCGCTGTGGTTTATTGGAGGCGAAATGGCAAATGTTGGGAGACCTCAAAGAAGGCAACTCGCTCACGCAAAATCACGTTTACCTCAACCAAGTGCATCATCCGGAACCGACTGAGGAGCTCAGGTGGATAGGCGGTGATGCTGAGGCGGCGGTTTCCGATCACGTTAGCGGCAGCTCTAACAGAATTTCAGGACATCGGGTGCAAGGGGAGAGCTCTACCTTTAATATTGACTGAAACGGCGTATCCGAAGGGAAGGAGGCCGGCTTTAAACCGTTGACGACAGCGTCTTCGATCAGGTTCCAGTCGAAGGATTCGGTGAACAAAAGTAAGAAGTGAAACGGGTACATAAAAAGAACGATGCAAACGGTTATTATATTGAACTATGCATCCGAACATCTAGTGACAACCATAAACCCCTTGGCCAATATCCAAAATTCACAATAAAACTTGGAACTGGTTATTAACTAACATTGGAAAAGTTTTGTAAAGTACTGTCAATCGTACGAGCAAGAATTTTTTTTTCAAACGCGTTTGAAAATGGTGTACGACAAACCCCAAACAGTTCTTTCTTTTTCTTTACAAATAATGCTAGTTTTCAAAATAAACGGTTTAAACCTCATAGAAAGAAACGCTGCAAATGATTGTACAGTGGTTTATTATTATTTCGCTTCAATATTGATTTAAGAAGACTATCCATTTGTCATTTTAAATATTCCGAACATTTGTGAACGTTCCCACCTAAAAACAGATGGTAACTAAAGGGGAAAACTCCGTAGCAATTATTGTAATTTTAATCATTTTTATTTTTCTTAATTTCCTAATTAAAAGCTAAACTTATTGCCTAACGATACAGCTGGAGAGAGTGTTTGACGACCATTCCAATGAGTATAGAACGATTTTTATAGCTCCAAGAACTCTTGAGTTATTCCCGCGCGTCAAATTTCTGAAAATCTCCCAAATTCGGCACAAAAGCTGCGATAACTCGAGAACCAATAAAGCTATCGACCCGGCGATGGTCTCATTCGATTCAGCGTCCAAAAATCTATATAATTTGATACCACGTACACATTTTTCTGAAAAACCTTGGAAAATATGAATTTTCTCCCCCTCAAAACCCCCCAAAAATATCCTTAAAATTGAGCTAGCACGTTGGTTCAAGAATTGGGCTGTCGTAGGATCGAGATTGATTTTTGGTGAAAATTTCAAATTTTTAGCTCTTACAGTTTGGCCGGAAAACTGCTAACGGCGGACGGCGGACGGACAGAATTTTTTTTATTGGATATTCGGATTCTACATGCCTTGAAACGTAAAACATTAAATTTTGAGGGGGGGTTAGAAAAATTTTTTTTTTGGGCGATTACAATGGTTTATTATTGAATAATAAACCAATATTATTTATTGAATAATAAACCAATATTATTTATTGAATAATAAACCAATATTATTGAATAATAAACCAAAAAGTTTTGAACAAATTGAGCAAGTTTTCAAGACCTTAAGCCAAATATAGTTTCTCTCACGAACATCACATACTCAACTGAAATCGCAGCTACTAGTTGGATCTGAAAAAAATGAAAAAGAATTGAGCGTTATAGCCTTTCAACGAAGAAGCAACCCGATATAACTTATAAAAGAGCTGAATCCGAGCGGACAAGACATCACGAAAATCCCGCGAGCCGGATATAGCTTAGTATTTTCCCCTCAAACTCAATGCACGCCGTGTTATTCTGAGTTTACGCACTGCGAGAAAAATTAATTTCGAATTCACCTCCGTTCCAATCACAATACATTCAAGTGCATCGTATTCATTGCTGTACGCTTTGTTCGTCCGGTGCTGTTGTACACAATTCGTCAACTCAGATTCGTGTGACCTCTGATTCCGCAAATTGACACCAACTAGGAACAAACTCGCCAAGTAGGTTAGCATTGATCTTGGCCAGTGCTAAAATAATGATGCTGATGCGGACGTATTTAGTTCGAAGGTTGATTTTACTTAGCCGAAGAAAGATGCGCTAACGTTTTTCAACAGCTCCGTTCTACAGATTCAACCGCCGCTTGGCCAAGCGAGTGAAGTTTTTGAGTGCTCCTGCTTTCCAACTTGAATAATTTCTGTTTTCGTTCATTAGCAAGTCAAGCTCTACCCATCCTATTTAGGCAGTGCTAAAGAAGATAAGGGAGAAAGTTCGCTTGATATGTCGCCCAATGGACGAAGGTGCGAAATGTGCAAAACAATTTTGTGAAAAAAGCGCCTACCCGTGTATGAATATCATGATGCCAAGAGATGGAAAATGTTTCCCGAATAATGGAGCCGTTGGAGCATTTAGTACTACATACGTATGGCAGCAATTTGTAGAAAATATAGGGTCAGGTAGGATAAATTTTGTTCGAGATTTCAGCGTTTATCATGAAAGCTCTTCGGCTCATTTTACTCTGAAGTCCACAACTTGCTTTTATTTAACATCATCTGCTAGCCATAAAGAATATTTTAAGACCTTATAAACGTCCGAAAATATTCAATCCAGTAAAAATCAAATTAGCAAAAACTTCGAACGCGTATAACCAGGAAGTACTGTGTGTTATCCAAAATCCAACGAAAACAATTTTGTTAATTTCCTTGGAGATCAATTTCTGAATAATCCATTGATTTTTTAATGAGGGTATAACGACTTTAGTCACTTTTTGACCACAGAACCACGCACAGATTGACACTTGGTCAGAAATTGTTTCTGAGAATAAATCAGTGAAAATGTCTCAAATTTCCCCCTTTGTTCCGAATTCGAATTTTTGGACGATCACAATGCTACAATTTACTACGAAACGTGGAAGTAAAAACATTGCACTCACCTACGTTTAATTTTTTTAAATTTCTTTCATTTCATGGGATATAAAATTTTTTCATCTATTATCATTTTTACGGAAGCGCCAGTCAAGGTTCAGTTCTATTATCCCTGTACTGAAGAAAACGCGAGGATAATCAAGACTATCAATTATTCCTAATGCCCTCTGTCTCAATCGCCATTTCGGAAGAAAATCATTTTACCCCAAGGATTCATCGGATTGAAATGTGATAAATTCACAGAACAATAAACGAAAGCTGGTTGTGAACGGTTGGAAAGTATTCATCACCTAACAAATATATCAATGAAGGGTTTGGCAGACACTGGCCAGTATTCACGCACATTTCAAGATTCATAGGCATTGTAACCCGCCAACGCCTGACATAGACATGAATTGGGAAATGACCGGAACCCAAGCCATGTTTGTCAAGCAAAAAATGGAATATTTTCTGCATTTTCTAATTTTTCCCTTTTTGTCGGAAAAGGTCGACTCGAACCATCACCGTTATGAGAACCACAATTTCTTTACTGTTATAAGTAATGTTTCAAAACGAATGAGTGAGTACGACGACACTTCTCCGACTTTGTCTCACCATCAACCGGTTGATCATGACATAAGTATCATATTAGATCTGAAACTGGGTTTATTTGTAAGGAAAAAGAGGAAAAAAAACTGTCCTTATCACTCTATCTTTACTGACATCGGAAAGATTTAGTCCACAAACCACGATTCTCCTGAGAGCAATTAATTCAGCCCCAATCGAAACCCGTTCTTTGCCAATGCAGGGTCAGAGGAGTGAGTATGGACGGGAAATGGTGATGGATGAGAGAAGCTTCGAAGCTGTTAAGGGCGCATCATCGTCATTCGCCGGTTCGAAGGCTGGTGAAATGGTTCGCGTAACGAGGGTTTGACGGGCTTCGCTCCTTCCTTCAACAGTGGAGTAAAATTGTTCGAAATCAACACCTCACAACCGTACTACATATTACTATTGTTACAGTTGACGCCTATAAACATTGAGGGTTATGAAAACAATGGCATAATATTCGTCTTGGCTGCCTCGTTAGTTGAATACGTGTTGGATGGCAAAGAGTATCCTTTGAACGCTTTCTCTTCGAGCAACGAGCTGTTATGACACTTTTTTCCGTGTCAAGTTCCAATCTGCTTCCAATAATTCGCCAAATCCAACGAGGTCCTTCTTAACGGGATGCTTCATCAATAGTAGCTCAATGATCTTTATTCGATCATTCTAATTTTTTAACACATACCAAGCATTTTACATCTATTTATTTTGTCGGTCGGTGATTTATCAGTGTAAGGGACCGGGTACTGCGTTGTTCATACGATATTTAAAACAATATGGAAAAATTGTTAGGTAGCGGTCTTTCAAGAATTTCAGGAATTCAAGGTTTCCATAGGTAGTTCTCGTTTGGACAAGAAGGTCATAGATTTACCAATGTAGAGTAAAAAAAAAATTCACCATAGATTTCCAAAAAACCGACTATAATTCTTCTTTGATGTTTTTTTGCTTGAAATGCAAATTGGTTGAAATGAAGACAAATCAGGATACGGATGTCACCAAGCTATACGGCTTGGGAAAACCGTGTCACGCCTGATGGCGCAGAAACGCTTTTTTTGGCCCCATCCCTCGATCGAGCATCTATTAGCACTCGATGACGAGTGTACGCAAGCAAAAAATGAAATAATCATTTCAATTTTCAATAAATTTTGCTTAGAATCCAAATCTGCAATAAATAAAATCTTGATATCAGTTTGAAAGAGGAATTTGTAGTCGATGGCGCACGCAGGAGTTAGTCATTTCTGAATTACGTGCTATAAAAACATTGTACTTGAAGAATGGCGATCAGCCGAAATTTTAAGGCAGCAAACTAAAGAAGATTGGTGCATAGATGACAGCACAGAGCTTAGATGCAAAGTATTTTAGCTAAGATGTGTCAAAACTCATTTACATTATTTAAATAAATAAATAAATAAATAAAAATAAATAAATAAAAAACAAATAAAATAAATATACCAACTGTATATACACAAAAGAATTGTAACGATTTAATTTAAAATGACGATTGTAAAATAGAGACTCTTCAATTTCAAAAACACTCGCTCGACTGTTGTGGTGCGCATTGCAGCTCTTTATTTCAAAATATGCGCTTTTCAATTTTTCCCGCTTCGCAGGCTTCCCAAGTAAAAATTGAAAATCATATCCTAGCAGATATTGTAGTTTAAACCAAAAATTTTATTAGTGACGTCTGTTTCAATAAGGTCATTCATTAAGGAATATTTCAATAGATTCCGATTCTATTTTAGTTACTAAACGGAAAAATGTAAAAGAAAAAATAAATCGTCGTTTATTTGCAGGTGGAACCGATTTAATGGGCGCGAGTGATGAAGGGGCCTTTCATGGGCCTCGGGCTGACGCTCGTGTCCTTGCTTGGCTTCGGAATGAACCTTTACATCATCGCCGTGGTGATCATGGCAAAACAAGTGAGAGTACGTGTGATGGTGAAAAGATCGGCTATTTATTTCTTTATTGTATTCATTGCATACTGTGCCGATAATATTTTGAATATAATAATAAATCGACAATGTTGAACTTGAAGCCCAATGCAAACTAATTCAAGTTTTCAAAATCACCATAAACTGGCTAATGCATAATATTGGTAGGTACATCTTGCAGAGTTCGTTTAAAAATACACCGAATACTGCAAAGTTTGATGTTTGGAATAGAATAACGAAAACAAAAAACGAGATTTTTTCCCTATAAATCAGCTCTTTGAGCTAGAAGCGAACACCCAAAAAACCATGTACAATCGATTGAGAAACTGGAATAATTTAAACAAATTTGGATCATACAGCCTTTAAATAGAGACAAATCCGTCTGATGGAAATATCTTATTATTTTTATCAAGCGTTCATTTTAGTTTTATTGCACTTTAAAATTTTATGACCCTGTTTTTCGCGTTTTTTTGCTTGTTTTCTCCGAAAACTTTTGAACGGACCGCTTTTACATAGGTATATTACTCAGAGGCGAGAAAGAGCTATCAAAATCTTATAATTTGATTATATATTTATGTTATGTCCCCGCGGAGCTATTCGCGCTCGAAGAAAAACGAAAACACGTTTTTGACCAAAAAGTGGAATTACATCTCGAAAACAAAAACTAATCCGCGTCATTTTTTTAATTTTTAATCGACTCTAAAAAAATCTCCTCAATTTTCTTACACATAACCTATTTTTCAAATTCGCGTACATGACCAAAAAAAAATCTAAAATTAAAACTTCAAAAGTGTGTGAATAACCGAGAAAATTGAAAAATTAAATGTTAGAATTTGATTCTTTTCATTTGAAATTCATACTCTACATCTAATTGTCCATAAGAATGAGTAATAAAATAATATTGAACAGTACTTCCAGTATTTGCAATGAATTTTCAAAGTTGAAAAACATAAAAACGGTGTAGTACTTAAACTGGAAAAAATAATATTTGTACTTAAATTTCCGTTGTTTTGACGTCAAATCCGAATTCAGCGTTAAATTTCATTGCAGAATTACTTTCAAAACCGCTTAAAAAGTATAGTTTAATTTTTCACCCTTACCGATGATAGCGGAGCTTGAAATTTCGGCCAGTGAAGAACTCGATTTACGGAAAATAATTTCTGTGGCGCTGTTAAAACTTTTTTCACCAAGTTTTTTGGTATGTACATGTGTTAGGCGTTCAAATGAAGACCTCTGCATAATAAAACAATTGATTCACAGGAATTTTAAGCCCGAAAAGCACGGTTAAAGTCCAATTTTCGAAAGTTTAAAAACCGATTTTTTTGTACCGTTTGCGGATTTTTCCGAGAATTGAAAAAAATCACAAAAATACATTTTTATAAGATACAACTTTCCTGAAAATTTCAGATTTTTATCTGTATTGAAAGACGAATAATAAATCGTTAACTGATCGGTTCAAAAATATCGCAGGGGTACCCCTTGCATTTTTTGTGAACATTTTTTTTGATTTCGATTTCCCTAAAATTTGGCGTAATGATAATTGATAATGTGTATATCAATAATATATACTTCATTCTTCGCTTATTTCGCATTAAATCGATGAAAAGAACATTTGAAGTTGAAAAATGTGATGTTTTCGTGTGTATTCCACTACTATTGTTGAATAAAGCATAAACGGTTGAAAAACTGAGCACAGGAAGTTACTTCTTTATTAACGAACCCCACTGACACGGTTTTACAGGTGGAAAGTGGCGGGTCTACTCGAATTCTACTCGCCCAACTTGGACTGATCGGTTTCATCACTTCGACAACATTCCTAGCAACAAACGCAACGACTTATTTGGGTACGGAACAGCTGATTCCTTGTCACGTTGCCTTCACAGCCCTAATGATCTTCCATCCAATGGCAACATTCAACATCGTCGGCCTCAATTGTGACAGGTGCTTATTTAAATTTAAAAATCTATTGTACTATTAGTATTTTTACTCCCATGTTGAAATGAATCAACCGTGAATAAATTGTCCTGACCACAAACTCGAGAATAAATCTTGGTGCCGTATTCTGAAACCCATTCTAAACACAAACAACTGCGGAGGAGTAACTGCCTGTTAGTATGTCAGTGTGTAGGCTACAAAAGTCGTCTATCTCGGTGACGAATCAATCAGTTTTGGTATATTTTAAGAAATTAACTGTGCAGGATAAAAACTTTCTGGATTTTGAATAACACTTCCTCGTATAAGCTTTCAACACATTTTGAAAAAAAAAAAATTTTTAACGCTACGTGCTGCAAAAATATGAATTGGTGTGTATTGTTCTCACAGTAGTTCAAAAAATACCATCGACATAGTTGTTGTGTCCATTTCAATGGACGCTATTGCAGATTGAAATAAAAATTGCTCATTAGACATCACCATAACTGGCTGTATTTACAAAACAAGATTGCACTAACACAAACATAATTATAATGACTACTTTAAAGTTTTAGAATCTTGAACATTATTTTGGTCACAGCCCACAGTTTAAAACTTGCAAGGTTTTGGAAGTGTACCTTCCGCGTCTATAAAAATGGACTCAACAACAAAATTCAGTGGTCAGTGCTAGTTTTTTGACCGAGTAAGTTCCTAATCCTGATGAGGGAAACACAATCATATAATATTCTTTTCAGCGAAGGAGGTTATGTATTATCATAGGACCCTGTTCTTTTCGTCATTTTCTTGGTGCTTTTCCATTTTTGGTTCCATTTGCTGAAGAAATTGTTCAATTTCCCGGGCTTTGTTACCAAATCTTTAGAAATTGAATTAAAAATAATAAAATGAAGGAAAAAACAATAGTTATAGAAGAAATATTAGTTATATAAATATATTTTTGAGAAAAGGTCAATGAATAATCCGTTCCAAGCACCGGCGAGTTGCGTTGCTGTTTATATCTCGAATAAAGAGGCTGAACTGATTCTGGTTGCTATAAATCATTAAATTTTAATAGCACAGCAGTAGGTACAATTGGCATCACGGGGTTTGCTTCGATTTCTTCTTCCGTCTTGATTTCATTGATTTCCCCCAGGTACCTGGCAATTGCAGCCCCTCTCCACTACTCTACGCTGGTCGGCCCTCGAAAAGTACTGGTCCTCGGAGCTTTTGCCTGGTTCACAACGTTCACACTCGCACTTCTGCCGCTCACGTTCACCGGCTACGAATCCACCAGTGCGCCCCCAAGTATTGGAGCTGCGAGTGGCCCCACCGGTTCTGGAATCCAACCATCGGCAACGGCACCGACAATTAACTTCAATATCGGCGCTATTTGTCGGCCTCCAGTCTTTCGCGTGTTCGGCGGCTTCATATTCGTCTTGTTGTACACCTTGATCACTTTTCTCATACCCGTCGGCATTGTCATCTTCTGCAACATCAACGTAAGTTCTCTCTACGAAGTATCGCTTAAAGTTTTAATGTTTATCCGTATTTATGTAAAGCGGCCCAACCAGGAACAAGAGAATACCACTATCCCGACACTCCGTGGATTAGTTGATGACGAAGAAAACCGATCATCTCGTCGTCATCTCATATAACGAATTTTCGGAATAGGTCATTATGTGATATCGTCATTCATTTTCGATTTATTATTTCAATAATAATCGTGTAATCGCCCAAGAAAAAACGCTGCAAATGATTGTACAGTGGTTTATTATTCCTTCGCTTCAATATTGATTTAGAAAGACTATCCATTTGTGATAGTAATTATTTCGAACATTTCGGAACAATCCCACCGAAAAACAGATTGTAACTATGGGGGAAAACTCCGTAGCAACTATTGTAATTTTATTCAATTTTATTTTTCTTAATTTCCTAATTAAAAACTAAATTTTTTGCCTAACGGTACAGCTGGAGAGAGCGTTTCACGACCATTCCAATGAGTATAGAACGATTTTTATAGCTCCAAGAACTCTCGAGTTATACCCTCATGTCAAATTTCTGAAAATCTCCCAAATTCGGCACAAAAGCTGTGATAACTCGAGAACCAATGGAGCTATCGACCCCGCGATGGTCTCATTCGATTCAGCGTCAAAAAATCTATATAATTTGATACCTCGTACACATTTTTCTGAAAAACCGTGGAAAATATGAATTTTCTCCCCCTCATAACCCCCCAAAAATACCCTTAAAATTGAGCTAGAAAGTTGGTTCAAGAATTGGGCCGTCGTAGGACCGAGATTGATTTTTGGTGAAAATTTCAAGAATGTAGCTATTATGGTTTGGCCGGAAAAGTGTTGACGGCGTACGGCGTACGGCGTACGGCGGACAGACAGAATTTTTTTTATTGGATATTCGGATTCTACATGCCTTGAAACGTAAAACATCAAATTTTGAGGGGGGGTTATAAAATTTTTTTTCTTGGGCGATTACAATGGTTTATTATTGAATAATAAACCAAAAAATGTCTAACCCCCTCAAAATTTGATATTTTACGTTCCAAGGCATGCGTAGAATCCGAATATCCAATTTAAAAAACTTCCTGATAAAACTATAAAAAAGCTGAATTCTTGACATTTCCACAAAAATAAATCTTGGCCTGACAATGGCTCAATTCTTTAGCAAAATCGTTACCTCAATTTTAAAGGGTGTTTTTGGGGAGTATTGAGGGCGAGAAAATTCGTATTTTCCAACTTTTTTTTAAAGGTGTATTTGGTATCCTTAATTGGATCTCGAATTATTGCAGCTTTTGCGTTGAACCTGAGACATTTTCAGAAATTTGGCATGAGTGTATTACTCGAGAGTTCTTGGAGCTATAAAGATCGTTCTATACTTGTTGGAATAGTCGTCGAACACTCTCTTCAGCTGTACCGTTTGGCAAAAAATTTACCTTTCGATTTGGAAATCAAGAAAAGTAAAAATCACAATAGTTGCTACGGAATCTTCCCCTACAGCAACCAATCAGTTTTTCGGTGGGAACGTTCACTAATGTTCGGAATAAATAATTTCTCAAATGGATAGTATTCTTAAATCATTATTGAAGCGAAAGAATAATAAACCACTGTACGATCAATAGTAGCGTTTTTATGAATATGATATTTTTTTTGAATTATGATATTTTTTATGAATAGCTTACAACTGATTTCGTTCTACAATGACTTCGGTGACTTGAAAAAATACTATGGTTAACAATACAAAGCAGCAGCTGTGACCAGGTATCTTCTCGAATCGTACATAAGGATCATGCGATCTATAAGTCATTGTCATTAATTGAATGGACCTTCGCTTTTATTTCTCCACCGTGTACAACTTGTCACAGTAGGGCTGAATCGTTATCGTCCAAAAGATCATCCGGGTCCTTCTAGAGCAGATTCAAAGCTGACGTGATGGGATTGTTGGATAGAAATAATCCGAAATACATTGTGTCAGGAGAAAAGCGTGGAATTTTTCTCATTCTTTTTTTCTTTTGTCCGTTATTTTCCTTTTCCTAATCCTAATCGGCTTCACACTAATAAGACCGAATGTAAGAATAGCCCAGCTTCCAACCAGAATATTCTCATTTTCACATCGGGAAGGATTTGTTAATAAAAAATGTTAGGTAGTGAGTGTTTATTCAGTTTTTGTCGTACTTCATGGTTATTTCTATATACAATTTTTTCTTCTTAGTTCTTAATTTTTGCTGTCGAATGAGAGGACGGTGTAGCTAGCTCGAATGGTCCTCGAGTTGACGCAGCTTTAGTGAATATTTTTTTAAAATTGGAAAGCCGGCATGTTAACACAATCCGAGAATTTATGAAGCTATATAAATCATTCTATACACATTAGAATGTACTTCATACTCTCCGATCCACCATTTCGACAGGAGATTAACTTGATTATATTAATTATTTTCCTTGTCGTCACATTTTTTGATATCCGGGGTAAATGAGGGGGAGAAAAACCAGGCCGCCCGTTTGGACATCATCAATCCTTCTGGTTTTCGTCCCTCACACCCCCTTGATTATATTAGTTTATTTAGGTTCGTCGAAGAGGATAATTGACAATAAAATATGCAATTGCGACGACCGATTTAATATACTTAATACTTGCATTGTAATGCACCTTTATGTAATCTAATGACCTTCTAACAGTCTGATTTCAAGCTAGGCAACATTACAATATATTTTTCTGCTGTGGGGCATGCAACATAGAAAAATTAAAGTAAATAATATTATGAACTGAAGTATTTGGTGTGATCATTTTAGGTGGAAGTGGCACAAGTGATATGCTTAGTTACTCTTTCAAGTACCTAGATGATCTTCTTGAATCATAACTAGGTGCCTATTAGGAAATACAAACCAATGTACGAGAGGTGTAAATCTGGGCTGTGGACCCTATAGCTCCACGTCGCCCTGAGGATGCCCTAACGGGTGAAAGTGCTCGGCCAGTCAATAAAGTATCGAAGAAAGAGTCGCCTGGTTTTTCTCCCCTCGCACCTCTCGGGCATCAAAAATGCGACGACAAGGAAAAGAGAAAAAAAACAGATGTACGACTGTTTGCTCCGTTTTTTCTAAGGAATAGGCCCTTGAACACCAATATGCTTCAGCTCTGTTCGGAGAAATATATAAAATCTTATTTCAATACAATAGGTGATACTTATGCATATAATTTTTTTTCTTTGAAATCCCTAACTGAAGAATCGAAACCGATTTAATCAGAATCTGCAAGCTGGAGTGTCGATTTGTTCAATACAGAATCATGAGGCGCAAAAGACAGATCCCCTTTCCGACAACAGGGTGGAAAGCATTGGTCTGTTAGGGGAAGAAAAGAAAGGATGGGGTTGACGAGGGTGCTTTTCCCGCTAGAACAATGTGAAAATCACCGAAATGGAATCATCTGGAAAGGGGCCGATTGAAGAGCTGGGGTGAGAGATGTGATGTTGAGGATGACGATGGAATGTCGAGAATCCGCGACAAACTTTCCTTTCCTCTTCCTTCGTCCGACGTGGTCCTCCCGTTCAAAAAATCCTTTTCTCAGTTACGACCCCGACAGTTTCTTTTGTTTTGAGATTCCCTCAACTGAAGTTCCAATAGCCTTCAGGGAAGTAGAATTATTTGGAATCAGTGAGAGCCAATGAATGTAACGGGGGGATCATTCAGCGTCAGCTCTGAAGTAAAAAATTTGAATCAAATCCCCTCCAGTTTGTTGCCATATGCAAATCGAACAGTTCTCCGTAGCAAAAACTTGCATTTTATTATGCATAAATCTTATCGAGCGAAACGCAGTTTGATTCGGACTAAGATTTTTACAATGGAAATGCAGCGGAATAATATTTGCATAAAAAAAACACTGAAAGGAAAAAGATAACAAACGTGTCCCAGCATCGCAGCAACTCGATAACCAACTGCGCATTTTAAGGACTGTCTATTTGATGATAATAACTAAGATAACATTTTGGTACTTGTATTGAAAAATACCTCCTGATTTACTTGACCATCTTCCCTAAAAATATTTTAGTTAAATATTTTTTTCTTCCATTTCCCTAATGATTGAACGCAGTGGCCGCATCAGAGCAGCCTAACCGACCAGGACGCCCACGGAGGATCTTGAATATTAATTATTTCTATTACTATTTTTATTATTTCTAATTTTGGCGGTGAAAATTTATTGGTTGAAATACCGACTTAGCACGAAATAACAATTTCTTTTAGCTATAAACTCAATCCCCAACATCTTACAATTTAACTTTATGGTGTTACAACTTTACCGTATTACAGTGGGTGTCAAAGTGGCGGTGCGGCGTTTTGGTTCTATGTGGTTTATTTCGGTTTTGTACACTATATTATTCTTCGTGTTTTTTTTCTTCATGGGTCATGAACCGATTTAAAGAAAAACTCAGTTGAAGTAAAATCGATTTTTTTTACCAGCTTAAAAATGTATACGATATTGGAAATAAACCTATTATTTTTCGGTATGATACAACTTAATTACTTGGAATTTTATTTGTCTCGATGGCTGTGCAAAAAATGAAGGGTCGAATGCCATAGAGGGACAGAACGTAGGAGCCAAGTACCATCCAAGGAACAAGCCAAGCGACAAGCCAAGGGAGTAAGCTCTTTTCCCAGGAATCGCAACGAGATTTTTCATGGCAGTATTACTCATGCGTGAAATTAACTTTCAAACATCAATACTGTTCTCGAATGACATGATTCAACGTTCTCGTCTTTCGCATATTTTCGTAGTAGATTAGAAAGTTATTGTTTCTTGCGATCGGTTGGATTTGTTCAACCGTGTGGAGAAAACAAATTGGAAAAGGGAAATAAGCGAAACGGTCTCTAATTTGTAATCGAATGGTGAATTCCTTTTCAAGAATTTATCCCTCTTCTCGTAGCCAAAGGATTGCCATTGTCTACCTACTTTATTGTCATTGGGATTTTAAATTCCGAGAAGAGTAACGATTAGAGTTAGCATGAAATAATTGAACAGGTGAAGAAAAAAAGAGGCTCAAATAGTTCAACAGCCAATCCTCCTCTTATTTATTATTCATAGAAGCTTTCAACACATCCAATATAATCCTGGATACACTGACGCTGTGGCCACAAAGTTGTTTAGAAAATTCATAGGCTCAGATGCTCGAATAATGCGTGAAGCGGCGAAGCACTAGGTCGATATTCAAACATAATATGATTCCTTAAATTCCCAAATGAATCGAATGCGCTTTCCCTGAACAGAAAAGAATTATCTCCCAGCATAGTGAAATGCAATCGACTTTATTTTCTTTTTTCAAGATACTGATGATTGCTCGACACCATCGCCATAGAATAGCTCGAGCCATATTCGAAGTCACACTGTCTGCCCAAGTAACAATAACTCATCAGAAGAATCCGTTCTTGCTGCCCCAAGGAGGTTCAGCGAGTGGTCGCTACCGTTCAGCCAACACTACCATACTTCAGATTACAATCAGTCTCTTCGTCTTCTACGGTCTCAACTACGTTTTGCTCATTGCCGAGTCTGCTGGTATCGACGTTCCCGATGAGTAAGATTTCTGCAACAGCGTATAATCATTATGCTTGTTTTTGATTTGATCACTTTTAATTACAGCTGTAAGTTGCCACCTGTCATACGCGTAACCAATATCAGAAACCCAACATTAGTATTATCGCATACATTAATTGATACATGTACGGGAGCCAGTTTATAAATCGTAAATGGAACAAGAAACTTATAATTCGTTAAACTCATCAGTTGAATAAATTAAAACGCGGCAAAATGATGTTTTAAATTATTTTTCCTAATCGATTTATTCATTTTTTTAAAAAGTCAGATAGTCACCCCCGACGCGAAGCTTCGAAGCAATTTTCACCGTCATGAGTGGGACTGAAACTAACTCGGGACTACTCTATTTTTCATCCGATCTTCTTGAACTTTTTAATACCAAATAAAATCCCTATTTTTCAAAATATCAACCGCCAAATATTTAAAAACAATTTAATCTTTTTTTTTGAAATTTCTAAATTAAAAAAAAATGTTATGATGCCTTCTTTTGGTTATTCGTCGGGAGCAACAAAATTTCCAATTTTCAGCGAAAAAATTTATTCCGTTTGCTCGCCGAGAAAAACTGAAAATACTTTGAGCATCTTCCCTCTCACTCGCACACTTGTCGTCCACATCAGCCTTAAGACAAAGTCGTTCAATATATTTTATTCGCTTCAGGCCGCAAGGGTCAATATTTTTAGAAGCGCAAGGTTTTGAAATGTCCGTTACGGGAGGTCCTCTATTAATAGGGACCACCTTCATGCCTCTTTAATCGAGTGCATAAAGCCAAGCTTGAACGCGCATTCCTTCCTGGCTTCCTCACTCTACCGACTTGTCGCTAACTTAATTTATTATGACCGCGTCATTGCTTTGATCGTAATAAGGTTGAAATAGGGCGGCACCGATCTGTGGAAAGGAAGACGCATTACTACTAGCATTGACCCTGACCAGCGCTGTAGGATGATGTTAAAGCATAGATTAATATAAGGAGCTATAATTATTCAGCCATAACGATAAAGACAACCGTACGGTATTAAGAACGACAAAGTAAAAGGGTGTACGTAAGATGTATTTTTTATGTTGGCCGAATCCCGATAAAACCAAACCAAAAAAAAAAAAAAAAATAATAAGATGTATTTTGCCTGTTGTATCAGCCTTAATACGAGCAAGCATTGTAGGAACTGTTTGAAATATAAAAATTAAAACCCTTTGTTGTGTGCCGGTGTACTGGCTTCATCGAAAATGAAAATGACAAACATCACTATAATATGACACCATTCTGGATAATATCACCTCCTCTTCTTTTGTCTGTTACCGTTACTTGTTATTCTAGGTAAACTCCGAAAGCAATGATTGCGTTTTCACCTTTGTAATTGCGATCGTAATTTAGCGATGTCGATGTTATTCGACTCAAGTCAACCATCATCAATCAAATATCCCAATGTATATTTAATCGATGTTTGACTGAATAATCATTGAAATCCAAACAAGATCCTCATTTACTGAATGATGAATTCCCTTGAATCTACCTTTTAGATTATATTACACATCAATGGTTCTACAAGCTCTTAGCCCGCCCTACAACGCGTTCTTGTACGGACTCAAAAACAAACTCCTCCGAAGAGCTTTCCGACATTATTGGCGCAAAAAGATGACGAAGTGTGAACTCGATCAAGAAATACAAGCCAGGACACCTTCGAGACGACCATCCATCACACCGCAAAAGGTACCAAAACCCAGTTGTTCAATGAGGAGAGAGATAGTTGTTAATTTACTTGTTTTTAGTAGAAGTAATTTAGTTATTTGGACCGACGCGACTGGTTTTTCAAAAAAAACTATTATATGAAAAAATGGAGAAGATTCAACCCTCAATTGTCAGTAAGTATACGCCTATTTAGAAGATAGTAAATATGTACCTATACAGTTCATTTGATAGCGTGAATCTTTGTGAAGTTTACGAAAAGATGCCAGGGAATATTATGGAATTTTTTATAATAAAAATTAGGATCATTAAAACAAATAGAAGTTATTCGCTTCTCAAGTAAAGAAAAGTAAAGAAAACTTTTCAACGTTCGTAGAACTTTTCAGCAGAAGTAAACTTTTCAAAGTTCTACTTAAAATATCTCGAAAAAAAAAAAAAAAATCGGAGGTAACTGGGAGGTAGCTTCAATTCACCGAAAAACTCTCGCCGAATAAATTGGTGACGTTTGAGACTCGGAACACGAACAAAATAATATTTCAAAATATTAGGTAAACTGACAGTCGTTGAAAAAATTTCCTCGTTTTGAGTTGAAACCCCAATTTTACGCAGAATTTTATCCATAAAACCATACACGTACTTACTAGATTGCTTGGTGGTGAGTGAGCTGAGGTCATGATAGGCATAGCCCGCATAATTTCGGAAAACAACCACAATCCGTCCAAAAATGTGGTACTTACTATAAATGGATTAGTTCTTTTAAACAGTTTTCAGGTCAGTTATAATATGCCTGTTATTTTCTACCATTACTGCACCTTTACGTGACTAACCTCGATGGTAATGTTTTTTCTAAACACATGATAATAGGTACGTTCACGTTTAAATTGTATTCAAACTGTTCGACTTCCCGATAAAAAACCTCATCCTTCGACTTCAATGGCAAAAGGTTTTGATTGATTGATAGCACCGATTTCTAATGTTTTCAAGCAATAAATTTAGCCTTTCAAACAATAGCCTTTTAGTTACTATAAATAGTGGACTAATTAGGAATAAATAGGAGAAATTGAAATTAGTGGGAATAATAAATAAAAATAAAGATATCTCTAACGTTAACTAGAAAAGTTCGTAAATGCTCGTAGCTTTTGGCAAGTGACAAATTTTTCAATGGTATTATCAACGAATTACACATTCTTCTGAAGGATGATCTCGTAAATGGAAATAATTCATCAAAATTTAGCGACGTTGCATGAGAATAGCATATTTCAACCGTCTTGGCCCGGAAATATGATTTACCTTTTGAATAATAAACCAATTCGACCCTACAAGCGGAAATCCTAGAAAATATCGCGTTCTTTAGGTGGGACGGCCTGCAAGCGCTGGGGTGATCAGTCAGTCAACCCCAAGACCAGGCAGCCTCCGGCATAGTTTCACTTCGGCCAGCCTGTTAGTCACCCACAGAGTAAGCAGCAGCAACATCGGAGGTCATTCTTCAGCGAAAAAGCCTCCTAAGCCAATGATTCTCGTCACGAAGCCAGGCAGCATTGAAAATATGACCGATTGCGAAAAAACAAGGTAGTTATAAGAAATTTTTTTCTTAAGAGATTGTTGTTTAAAGACCTACCGCGACCCATTGCTGAGGTACGTGATTGTCTTTTTATCGCAGTAACTTTTTTCATAGTGAGTTTCTGAGAGTTGTCGGATAAATTTTGAAGAGATTTGTAAGTCGGATCGATATGAAATTACGCCCGCGCCCGTCAACCAACGGCTCTGGAAAGTTGAAAGTTGGAAGGTTCGAAAGTAAAAACCGTTACACCGCGGAAAAAATATTTTCCGAAAGATGAAATTAATTTTGCAGTACTTCCAGTAAGGCTGTTGATTTGTCCGAGGGGGTGTTGTTCATTGAGTTTGATCGGATCATATTTTTTTAATAGTTTTACGAGAATCACTTGAAATATCCCAAACGCCAAACTTAAAACTTGACCGCACGATTTTGCTCGGATTAAATTCGAATGGGAAAACGCTGCAAATAATGATTTTTCAGCGGTTTATTATTCCCAGACCAACAATTTGTTATAGTAACTTGTCGTTATAATAACTTAATATAATCGTTTCACAAAAAAAAAAAAAAGAAAAAGAAAAAAGAGAGAACTTATAAGAGGAAACCCCGTAGTAGCTATAGTAATATTAGTCATTTTTATTTTTCTTAATTTTCAAATTAAAAGGTAAATTATTCGCCCAACAGTACTGCTGAAGAGAGTGTTTGACAACCATTCCTGTGAGTATAGAACGATTTTTATAGCTCCAAAAATTCTCGAGGTATACCCTCGTTCCTAATTTCTGAAAATCGCCCAAATTTTACGCGAAAGCTGCGATAACTCGAGAACCGATAAAGCTATCGACCCGGCGATGGTCTCATTCGATTCAGCGTCCAAAAATCTATACAATTTGAAACCATATACACATTTTTCTGAAAAACCCTGGAAAATATGAATTTTCTCCCCCTCAAAACCCCCCAAAAATACCCTTGAAATTGAGCTAGCAAGTTGGTTCAAGAATTGTGCCGTCGTAGGACCGAGATTGATTTTTGGTGAAAATTTCAAATTTTTAGCTCTTAAAGTTTGGCCGGAAAACTGCTAACGGCGTACGGCGTTTATTATTGAATAATAAACCAAAATAGGGTTTGCTTAAAATTTAAGGCCATCGGCTGAAAAAATCGCCGAATTTCGATTTTTGGTTTTGGTTTTTCAAAACAATTCGAAATGTACGAAAAAACGTCGTTTTGGTGAAATTTTGAAATCGCGGAATTTTTTCTATCGGGAGCTGTAGTAGCGGCTTAAATATCGATTTTCGTACGTACCATGTGCATTACAGATATGTTGTGCGGGAAATTCTAAACATTTTCGTCCTTTGGATCGATCAGATCTGAGTCACCTCCGCGAAGCTACTGCGATTCCAAGTCGAAACTTTGATTAATTAATTATATTTTTATGTTATGTCCCCGCGGAGCAATTCGCGATCGAAGAAAAGTCGAAACACGTTTTTTGACATAAAGTGGAATATATCTCGAGAGCTATCATATACACTAGCCATTTTCTTATTTTTAATCGATTCTACATTAAATTTCCTTCATTTTCTTCCACAGCACCTAATCATTACCATTTCGGGAACGTGACGAAAAAAAATCCCAAAGTTGAAACTTCAAAAGTATGAAAATCGTAAAAAATACGAAAAATATAATCAATTGTTCGAATTTGATTATTTTCACTTCAAATTCGAATTCTACGTCTAATTTCCTGCAAGAATCATTAATTAATCAAATTTGATCCGCACTGTAAGTATTTGCAACGGATTTTCAAAGTTGAAAAACAAGACCGCGTAGTACTAAAACTGGGAAAAACTAATGTTGGTCGTGAAATTTCCGCCGTTTTGACGTCATATTCGGATTCAGCATTAAATTTTCTATAAGAATAGCTTTCAAAATCAATGAAAAACGAAAATTTAATTTTTCACTATCACCGAGCTCGGAATTCCGGCCGGCGAAAAACTCGATTTACGGAAAATAATTTCTCTGGCTCTGTTAAACGTTTTTTCACCAAATTTTTTGCTATGTACGTGTGTAAGGCGTTCAAATGAAGGCTCCTGCATAATAAAACAATTGATTATCACAAATTTTGACCCAGAAAATCATCGTTAAAGTCCAATTTTCGAGCTTTCAAAAACCGATTTTTTTGGACCACTTGCAGATTTTTCCGAGAAATAAAAAAAATCACAAAAATACATCTTGGTAAGACACAACTTTCCTAAAAATTTCAGATTTTTATCTGTATTGAGAGACGAGTAAAAATTCGTTAACTGTTCGGTTGAAAAAAATCGCAGGGGTACCCCTTGGATTTTTCGCGAAAAATTTTTTGCAATAGATTTCGCTCAAATTCAGCATAATGATAGTTGGTGATGTGTATATCAATAATATATGGTTCATTGTTTGTTTCTTTCGCGCTAAATAGATGAAAAGAACGTTTAAAGTTGAAAATTGTCATATTTTCGCGTATAGTCTACTAATATTGTCGAATAACGCCAAAACGGTTGAAAAATGGATAGGTACATTACATTAGGAAAATGTGGACAGTTAAATTACCCATCTTTTGGTATATTCAAACATCTGAATTGACGACTTTTTGTCTGAGTTATCCGCTGTGCGAGTTACAAATCTTGGAAAACTTAAAGTTATTATGTCTAATTTTGCTCCTACTTTGCTCCAGTTGAAAAACACAATACTTTATGATACAAAGTACATTCAAACACACATATTAATATACTAGTGG
Organism: Tupiocoris notatus; assembly: GCA_037159825.1. NCBI lineage: Eukaryota > Metazoa > Arthropoda > Insecta > Hemiptera > Miridae > Tupiocoris > Tupiocoris notatus. The sequence goes on from JASJUZ010000283.1 coordinate 596,075, forward strand.
CTGCGCCCCCCTTTGAGGGGGTTGGGCGGCGAAGCCGCCAGGGGCGCCCAGCCCCTGTACCTATATTAATATAATTTCAATGGCATGATTGCTGTCTAAAAATGTTACTATTTTCACTGTTCACAGACTGTTTCAAATTTATTTCATATCAACAGGTACAAGCTCGGAGGGAGTGCTAGTAGCGTTAGCGGAGACTCAGACGTTACTCAGGAAGATTGGGGCCCGGTACCTCACTGGCTCCTCAGCGCGTCATCTGCTTCACTTCCCACGCGCCCAGACGAACTTCCGATACCTCATCTGTCAATCGAGTTCCCTCGGCCATCTCGCCAACAAGATCAGGATTCGCCTGTCCATCAGGTCACGTTGACGTAAATATCACCATCATGATAAAGCAAGTTCAGCGGAGAGCCGATTTGAATTTCTAAGGTTTTTCTAAGGTTTTCAGTTGCAACAATCTGAAAGATTTTCCTGTGTTCCGCTTTCGTACACATCCTGATATTCATGTAGTTAATGTGGTATTCTTTGAACTGCTAACGAGCCTGAGAGAAGTCCAGTGCTCAATTATACGAGGCGCAAGCTTCACTGCTTTGATTTCTTGATGTGGTAGGTAATCGTGAAGTGATGTATGATGTAAAAGCCATAGCTGTAAAAACCAAGTACTCTTGGTTGACGAAAAAGTCGATATATTTAAAATGTTCCCTTCAATGTTGCAATCGACTGCAGGTTATGCTCATGGTAACTGGTGAGAAATTGTTAATTCATCGTAATCATGGTTGCGCTGAAATGAGTGAAGATAAAAGTTTCAACTGCACCCTGAATGTGAATCTACACATTCCGAGCAACAGGCAACTTGATTTTTTTTCACTTTAGATTGGTCGTAAATATTATTGTTCATATAAAGAAAATGTGGTGTGTATTATTTACCATTTGCACATGCCATTACGGCCACAATTTTAATTGCTTTTTCGCTATTTGCATCTACCATGTACGATTCTATAGCGGTTTTCTAGCATCAAGCTACGCAGTACCTACAGTATTGGGAAAATAGAAGAACCGTTTTTCTTTCTCTCCGTTTGATTCCAAACCGCTTATCAAAATATCAGAACCTCCAACCGAATTCGACATTAACATTAATTTGCTCATTCTCCCTCTACGCCTAATCTCGTTTGATAAATCATCGACTTCTACGGAAGATTTTCTCAGTCCGATCTAGTATATATTTTTTTCTTTCGCAGTACCTGACCTTAGTTCCACTTCACTCGTAGCAACCGAAAGGTCACAGTTCGTCGTAAATACACATCTGTGATTTGAAATTTGCAAATAAAGTCGAAATACACAATTGATATATTATCTCCCAAAATTATATATAAATACAACATAAACATGGGCGTAAACAAAATTACATTTAACGTATAAAATAATCTTCTGAAACGCCCAAATCGTAAAAACGGAATAAGTAAATGAATAAGGAAATAAAATCATAAAAAGATTTTATGGGACGTTATCACAAGTTCAGAATGAGCATAACCTGAGTTTGAATGTTCGCTTCTTTTGCACTGTAGGTATATATATTTCAATATTCTATAATAAACTGTTCACAATAAGTAAGATGGATTCAGATAAAACAAGGATACAAATACCGCTTAAATACTTGGTGTGCTTTGAAATGTTCTAGCCTATAATACTGAGCTTCATAAGATATCAGCAGGTATTTGAAACATGGCTGATCTGAATTTAGCATACGGAATGCGGAAAATGTTTCGCCTCTTCTTGCTAAATATCATCAACCCGTAATTAATATAAAAACCATATTTAATATAAAAAAAGAAAAAAACTTAAAAAAAAAATATAAAAGAAACTTTTGTGTGTTGTACGTACCGGTCGGTTCCAGATGTACAGATCTACTTGAGCAGATTCGTTATGAAAAGTGCAATCATTCCCTTAAGGACACACCGTACATATATTGTTCTGCAGTGTCTTGAAGAAAACGATTCCGCTTTTCCCACCCACATTTACCATCGTTTTGGGTTGTAACCTAATTGGAATCTACACCGGCATAATAGTGGTCTTCATGAGATGATAATGAACTTGAGTTGAAATTTATCGATAAAAAAAAAAAAAATTGTTAACGAATGAAGAAGATATTTCAAACCCCAGTTGACACTATAATACCTATCTGTTACAAGGACTTTGGATGTATAATATTGACGTTGCGTTTTCAGCTCTTCGCTTAAAATTGAGAGTAGAACGTTATGAAGTTCCTGACCTTGACTAAGTGGCGACTTCGGGGCTTATAATTATGATAACGCAAGGAATCGTCTCATTATTTTATCTCGTGTACTCGGTATGAAAATAAACTACCCATCTTAATGTACCGGGTGTATCTGTGGGTAGTTTTACTCTAGTCTTAAGAATTAAGTTTCAAGTTAGAGCACATCCTTCTTATAAAACCCTCGTTGCACATATATTTTATCCCCAATCGTCCCTAATTAACATCACCCAAGTAAACCCCCAAATCAATATATAAAATAACATCAAATCACCCCAAGTAAACATTAACCACAAACACTAAACCTTAAACCAAATCACCCCAAGTAAACATTCCTTCACCTTCATTGAACCTGACCGAGCTTGCTCCTTATACCAGTGTATTCCTCTTACTGTATACATAGTTGTTGGAAATCGTAAGTTTTGTATGAATATATATATTTGTAAATATTTTTATATTCATCTTCGCGCTATAAGGTACCAGATTGGAAAATGCATTGCTAGTGTTGTGTTATATCACATCACTAATTGTTTCTCATGAACAGTATTCTTCACAACAGTTTTATCCATGTTTATCCATGTTATATGTGTAGATAATGTTTGTGAACATTGAATATTTTCAACCGAATTGAGATTATTGAGCGTGTTAAAGGGCTGTGTACTTATACCTATAATTTTCTTTTGATGAACTTTTTTTTCCCCTAAGCGACATTGCACATTCAAAAATACAATAAAATGAGATAATTTCAACAGTAACTCTCATTTTTTTCTAATAATGCTGGAACCAACCAGCTGGAAAACATATGAACAAAAAATACAATTTTTTTATGTGTATTGTAAAAATAATCATCTCGCATCTAGTTTATGAATAATATATATATTTCTTGGAGAACTGCAAAATGCATGAGACAGAGGCGATAATCGCATCGTGTGCCAGATGCGATAGGCGAATCAAGAGCCAGATGCGAAAATCGCATCATGAGCCAGGTGCGATTATAAATTCGTGACTGCCAGGGTTGCATTTTGCTGAATGTAGATTAAACTTCTTCTAACCGTATTTTATACTATAATATTCACTTTAGATTAATAGGTGTGACTTATTGATAGCGATTCCGAAAAGGGATGTGTCATTTTTTGACACCAACCTTCAGGAAATAATTTCCAAAAACTGCTTGAAATAGCTCAAATTCAGATTACCGCTTTTCTAGATTACCTTGTCAAGACCTATATTACCAACGGTTTTTAAAAAATCAGTTTATCCTTTGTTAATGAATATTTAAGAACCACAATAAAGTATATATATTGAATTTAATTAACGTTTCATTGGAATCGATATCGACAATCGATGAGTTTTGTTCTCGATTTCACAGATAGATTTCCCTTTTGATGTACCTTTTTTTTGTAGCAGTTAAGCTTTTGTAAATATATGCGCAAAAATAATTGTTCACCGCTAACAAACGACAGGGATTTCCCCGATGCGTCCCGCTTGACCTACTCGTTGTTTCCCCTCTATAAAATCGTTTTGAATGAGCTTGTTTTTGGTGAGCGGCTCTTAACAAAATGTCTATCGATTTTGTCGAAGCCTACCAAACCATGGGAACCTCCATTTCAATCCCACGTTATGCGATACGGTCATTGTTACTTGGAAAATAAATCGT